>JAHLSL010000037.1:6175178-6229441 GCA_025920805.1 Petroica traversi
CCCCCGCCCCGCCGTGCCAGCCCGGGGATGGGCGCGCAGAGCTCCGGGGCCGCCACAGCTCCGGCTGCGAGAGGGGGGCTCTGCTAAACTCGGTGTTCTTTACAGGAATTTGGTAGCGTGCCTCAATGATATCGCGGGTGTTTGTTCCTGGAAAACAAGTAGGAATAACTGAGTTTCTCAGGCAAGGCGGGCAGTGTCAGCAAGTGGGTACCGAAAGCTTCTCTGCTGTAACCAGTTCATTGGCATAAGTGTCCTGAGACAAGATAAGAAATCACAGGTAGAAGCAAATTTAAGGTAGTAATACAGGTGTCTTGGAAGGATCTCGTAATGCTCAGTGGGCAGTAAAGGGGTGCTAAGAAAGTCACAAATATCTGGAAAACCTATCCTATCGAGCTGTCTATCTATTTGTATATATACACATGGATATGTCTTGCTATTTAGGAAATATTTTTGCAGGGTGGGTATTTCTGTGAAAACGTTATGCTGTGCAGCTGTGAAACAAACTAATAGAAACTTGCAGACTAACTGGGACAAGGTACCTTGGGCAACATCATAAAAAGAATCACCCCAGTAGACAGGATTTTCTGTGTGTTTCTGTTTCCCATCAAGGAGAGCAGACTGAAATTAGAGTGTCAGGGACAATGGGAGATAAGGAATGGATTCAGAAAAAAGGAACACCAGATAGATTAGGATTTGCATCATCTCTTTGAATGAATGTAAATCTCTTTCACTGACATCTTCATTTCCTATTTTAGAATGATAATAAAGAAAAAGAGAAAAGAAATTCACGATGAACCTGTACAGAAAAAGAAGAAGGTGAAGACTATCATTAAAATAGAGGAAGATGTTCAGACTGTCATTGAAACTGAGGACAATGGCCATCTCAAGAAGAAAACAAAGACAAGGAAAAAGGAAAATTTAAAAGATGAGTGTTTACACAAATTGCAACCAAAGAATAATAAGAAAAACAAGAAGAAGAAAGTTGGCTTTGAATTACTCAGAGAAGCTAATTTAGAAAGCTTTGTGAAGAGAAAAGGTCATCTGAATTTACAGCTTCAAGAAGAATCAGAGGAACAAATTAAAATACTCAGAAAGAAGAAAAAAAAGGCCCAGTGTCATTTCTCCTTGGAGGATAATGAGACCAGTGACGTGGAACTTTCAAAGCATCACACAGATGGTGCTAAGGAAAAGGAATTCTCTTTTAAAAAAAAGAGAAAGATTTCTGCTTTGAATTTGGAGTTGGATGGTGAGGTAACTAAGAAAAATAAGAAGAAAAGCAGTTTTTCATTAGAGGACATCCAGGGCTGTGAACAAAAGCAATCTGCAAAAGTTTGTAAAAATACCCACAAATGCATTTCACAAGAAGCAGCTTTTATGGGTGAAAACTATGACACAGATAATGCCCAGAATGGTGGGAAGAGTTGTGTGAGGAAAAAGAAGAAGAAAAAGAAAGATAAGTCTGACTGCTTTTTACCACTGGCAGATAATCAGGACAACATACATCAGGTTCCTGGTAGCCCCATTGCACTGAGTGACTTCAGAAAAAGGAAGAAACATAATTCCTGGGAATTTACACTGACAAGCAGAGAGGAAGAGGACAAAATTAAGAACTTTGGGAGTATCAAAGAGAGTAAGAAGAAGAAGAAAAGCAAATATATTTCTTCCTCAAACTGTGAAGATAAGCAAGACTGCAGTCACAGCATTCCTGATAAGCATCTCCCAGCACAGCAAGAAGTGGAGCTTGAGGAAGAGGAGCTGTCTGGGAAAAAACGCAGGAAGAAGTTCAAGGATATTAATGAAGTCAACAAGAAGAAGAAAAAGAAGATTAAGAAAAAGGAGAAGGAAACAACATATTCAGAACTTTCTTTTAACAATGACAGTGCCTCTGAAAGCCCAAAAATACTACTAGAAAGCAATAAAAAGAACATAAAACGTGAAGTGGAACAAGTTCAGTGTGCTGCTGGGGATGCTATAGGGGCATTATGCAGCAGTAATGCTGTGCTCTGTGACAGAAAAAGGAAGAAAATGAAAAAAAAAGTACCACCACAGGACTATGCTGAAGAACGAGATTCAAAAGCAGATAGAAAAAAGATCAAGGCAGAATCAGCATGGAATGAGTCACAGGTAAGTTGCAGAGAGCAGGGCAGCTTTGCACCCTCCTGCTCAGGAATTGAAAGCCTTTTGGGCTTTGCAGGTTGTTCTGCCTGTTCATAGCACTGAGGGCCATGAGCAGCAGCATCAGCTGATCCATTTCACAGAACCTCAGAATATCTGAGCTGGAAGGGACCCACAGGATCATCGAGTCCATCCCATAAATTAAGGGCTCATGCAGAGACCAAAGTCACAGCCTGGCCCTGTCAGCACCCTGCTCCAGCTCAGCTGATCTGGGGCACCTGGGAGGGTGTGATGCCTGCTGTTCTAATCTTGCAGTTGTGAAAATGTAAATATTGCAACTCGCAGCAAGTGCTGCCCCAAAAAGTGGGCTTGTACAGTCATGAATGTTCATTGCTCTCAGCAAAGTGGCAACACTCCTCATGACACAGGAGTTCAATGCCATCTCGTTTACCCTGAGCATCTGACTGTGTGTGTTAGACTTCCCTCCAGTTTTGCTGCTCATAGTGCTGGAATTATGTAATATTAGAAGCAAGGGGGAAAGTTGGCCGAAAGCTGTTGACTAATTCAGACAAAACTTCAAAGAAAATCCCAGGAATGCTTGAGTAGACAGGGCCAAGAGCACTGAAGTATAAATTCTAATAGAAAAATACTAAATACCTAAATACACTGTTTTAATTAAAACAATAAATTATGCGAGCAAGTAATTACATGTAAGAACTGTGTAAATTGTAACTGAGGGTAACTGGGATTGTATCCAGACTTGCTGTTAAAGGAAATCCCATCCCAGAGTCTTGCAGTACTGCCATTTCTGAGGTAAAATGAACATGGGGAGGAACTATTTGATGAACTATTTGAAATACAGGTGTTTTTCTTTCCCTGATCAGAGACATGTTCTAAAGCTAGGAGTGCCACAAGTTGTACCTACATGCCCAGCTTCTGTTGTTATCATTGGGAATTAAGCTGTGAGATGCCCAGAAAATCAATAGATATCTATCTGAATTTTCAGCTGCTTAAATGTGACTTTGAAAATGACACATTAAAAGTCATTAGGAGGTTGGGGTTTTTCCACAGATAATGGGAAGCTGCACTCCAGTTGCTTTTCGTCAAGAATTTTAAATGCTTAGCTTATTTAAACGTCAAGCACTAGTTCAGAAGGTATCACTGAAGGTTTTTTGTAAGCTAAGGGTAGAGCAGGCCATAGTGTGAGCTGCTTCTCAGGCTCACTTCATGGAGTGCTTTGCTTTGTCATGCACTCAGATGCAGTTTCCTCAAGTTCTGTGGAAACCTGGCAGCTGTCTGGTGTCTAGTGCTAATAATTAAATATAGATTCATGTGGAGACCCAGATACAGGCTCTTTTCAAGGAGGTTTGTGAGGGGAGTGTGTACGCTTATCAGTCAGGAGGTGAGCAGATGTTTGGGGCTTGGATTTCTGCTTTTGACCTTTCAAAAGGACAAGGTGGTTTTATTGCTGGATATATTTTCTAATTAAATTGACATTGCCTTTTTGAGATTGTTGGACATTATTTGGATTCTTGCAGCTGCTTACATTGTATGAGGCAAGATAAGCCCTACAATGACTTGTAAACTTGTGTGACCAGTTAAAATGGAACCACAGCAAATATCTTGCAAACTGTTGAGAGGAAGGGACTGGGGTGATGCATGTTTTATTATTAAAGGCAGCCCCTTTAATAATAAAAAACTACTTAAGAGAAAATCTGAAGATTGGGAAGTCTGGGTTAATCAGTTCCAGCGAGTTCTGGTTCCTGCCAGGCCCAAAGACACTGCACTAATAAATGATGGATAATGTGGTCTTGCATTTAACTCTGCTATAGTCCTGAAACATTTAAATCTACAGCATGTCACACACTCCGCATGCCTTGAAAAATCCTCTGTTGGGCTTGTCCTGCAAGCAAAAGAGCAAATTTCAAAGACCATATGGAGTGACACCCACTTAAAGTCAATGACTGGTGTTTTTCTCATTGGATGCCGTTGCAGATGGAGGAGTGAGGACTCAGTTTCCTGCTTTGATGTTGTTTGCCAGCAGACAGCATAGCCCTACCACATGTGAATGTGCTCCCTTTCCATGAAGCTGGAGGGAGCTTGGCACACCTCCCTGGGGTAGTTTTTCCACTCAGTAGCCCTCAGCAGGTCTGCACCGTGCTGGGAATTAGCAGGGATGGGAGTGTTCCCTCCTTCTGGCTAAAAAAAAAAATATGCTGCAGTTGTTTGCAGAATCCTGTCAGGACAGTTTTCCTGCTTGTTGTAATAAATCTGAAAAGACAGTACCAGGCCATCTAGAAGTAAATTGGGGGTTGTTTTTGGTTTCTTCTTTTCATCCAAGAGCATGGGCTCTCTTTCCTGCAGACAGTGTTCTCGCATTTTTAATAGTGCATGTACTCGTGTGTGTGTGAAAGGTGGCTTTGGAAAATGAGGTAAATCATTGATGGCTTTTAATAGAACTAAAGCCTCAAAAAAGTAACAGCAGGTTCTGCTGACGGAAGTATGTTACAAATCTTTTCCTTGTCGTTTCCCTGGCTGTTTCATGCTTGGTTTATTATGTTTGCTGTATCAATAGATCTTCCCTTTGGCCACTTTCTCCAGGCTGGTCTAAAGCTTATGGCTCTCATTTCCCACCATTATTACTTATCCTGCCCAAAAAGCTTATCCTAATTCCAAATTTGGAAAAGAAAGTCTGTGGGCAGTGGTCTGGGCCCGCCAGTCCTTGGGAGCAGAAGCTGCAGAAGGGCTGCACTTGGAAGTGTGATCAGAGCCTGGTTCCCTGGGGCCTCTGCCCCAGATCTACCTCCTGCCATCCAGCCCAGCCTTTCCTCCTGGAGCTGCTCTGTGTCTGCCATCAGCTCCCTGTTCCCTGCTCTCAAATGTGAATTCATGTGCTGATTGCTGCCACTGGAGGAGACCTTGGGTGTGTGTCCTGCCTCTCTCTGTGCTCCTTCCACACTGGGAGCTCCCTGGGGACCCTCATCCACAAGGGAGCACAGTGCAGCTGCCTCTTGACTGGTTTTTGTTCATCAGAGAGACCTTTATTTATTTTACCTCAAATTTCTTTTTTTTTTTTTTAGCTTCCACATTATCCCTTTCTTCAAGTATAAATTTAAACTATTAAAAAATGGTTTCATTTGACTTTATGCTGCCTGCAAATGTTACTCTGTGTGCCAGTTGGCAGGTCCCTTTTAATGTGTGGATCTAAAAATCACTTCTCTTGATTAAAAGAAAAAAATCTCTGTGAGTTTCTCCATAGGAATACACAGGTTTAATTGGCATTTTCATCTTAGATCTATTTCTTCTTGCTGTAGAATCGTACTGATTGCTTAGTGTTATATCTACTTCTGTGGCAAGAGCTGTATAAATTCTAATTAACCAAAATGGATAAAAATAATCACAGGAGCTTTTTCCTATTTTACAGGAACATCTAGATGGTGTAATTATTGTACGGGAAAAGAAGGGAAACTGTGATGAAATTAGCATAGACAAGGTAAGCTTTGTCTTAACTCAGTAAGATCTAAAGCAAGTCAGCATTTAACATATGCATAGTAATTGATACAAAAAACCTGCTTTATTGCTTATGTATGCCTAGAGTTTCCTAAATAAAGCTCTTCTTAAAATGTGCTTTATGCATGGGTTAAGTGCAAAATGTGCAGCTCCAGTCAATGTCAGAACTAAGTAACTTATTAAGTGAAGTACACATTTCTTTGCCTCTCATCAGTGTTGGCAGTTTCAGCGTAGCTGTTGCCTGCAGTTAGAAAATTAAATTTATCTGATACAGCAAAGCACTCATTTAACATACCATCAAAAAATTACTATTCTTCTGTTGAGTGTGTGAAAGGATCCCATGCAACTTTTAATTATCCTTGCAGAATTCTGAAGATATCTAATTATTTTATTCTTCTCTGAGTATTTCATTGTGAATTAATTGTCATTTAACACAGAGCACCCAGTGTCTTATGCTGCATGTGTAATTGTTCTGCACTCTAGGTGAGGCGACAGGCCCTGCAAGAAGAAATTGATAGAGAGTCTGGCAAAACCAAGGCTTTCAGTTCCAACGTGGGACAGGTAATGTATGAGTTTAGTCCTCAACCTGATGGAAATACTCTGTCCCAGGGAAAGCTGCTGTAAAATACACGGTGCTCTTTTTTGTATGTGGCTCAGGTACAGCTGTTCCTGCTGACTGCAGATTTCAGGCCATTCTATAGAACAAGCTGGTGCAGTGCCAGGAGCCTGAGAGCTGAGCGGTGATCTCCTTGGCATTGTGCAGTGCTCTAATTCCCATCATCAGTCCTCAAAAGCAACATTTTCTCTGGTTCCTCTGGAGAATGAGCCATCAAAAATTGCTAAGAAGTATTTTCTGATTACTATGAAATACAAGCAATTTTGGCTATGGATGCAGCAGTCACTGAAGTGTCTGATTTCTTACCTGCAAGACTTTGCACATTCAGCAACAGGACACACATGGAAAGGCAAAGGGGGTGACAAGTGTTAACACGTGTGTGATATTCAGTCAGTCCTCTCGTGATTTCTGCATCTTTGCTCCACCTCTTTGAAAGATGATTCCTCATTCTTTGCTTTTGCGTCCTACTCAGCCTGGCTCCTGACAGATTCACAGTAAGGTACTGGAAACTTGCATTAGTGTTTAGCCAGGGGTAAGAAGATTGAGGTGGAGAGAAAGCTTTGCTAGTAATTCAGGCTGCTGTTGTTTTGCAGGACTGCCAGAATGCCTAGAAAGCTGGAATATGCCTCAAACAAATGCCAGAAACAACTTCTGTAGATCTAACATAGTGGGAAGGAGTCTGTGTAGCTCAGAACTGCAACTGTCTAATTGTCTCTGAAGTCATTGAGAAAAATGACATCATTGGCAGGAGATCTCAGTTCTCTGGCACTGATCTGTCTCTGTTTAGTAGTGTGCAGAAGAATAGAAGCTGTGAAAATTAATTCATCAGCTCCACAAAGAGTGAGCTGGAAATGCTTCAGCAAAAGCTGTGTGTAGTGTCTGCCAGCAGCTCACTTAAAATCAGAGTTTTGACAAGCCATAATTATATTTGCATCTGTGCAGATGTCTCCCATGGCAGAGGGAGGACTTATATTTATCTGTGGCTTGTGTGTGTCTGTGTCACAGACTGGGCTTGTACAGCAACTTGCCTTTGTGTGAGGTCAAAAGGACTGAAATATTGTGGGTGGCTTTCTTTCAATACCAGGTGTTCTGGCCTGTGATAGTGACTGATACTCCAGCCTTGCTTTTTTTTTTTCCCTGCTGTATCTTGCCTGCAGTTGTGTAGTGCTGTGTGTCATGTTGGCTGTCTGCTGGAGAATGACTGTTCCATGCAAGCTACAACTGCTCTTTTGGAAGGATTTCAGGCTGACATAAACATACCACTGAATTCACATGTTTTCCTTTGATGTAGCCAGCTTAGTCTATTTAATTAATAGTCAGACATTCTGCCATTTAGTATCATGCCCACTTTTAAAGAAAAAATTGTGAGTATAAATCCTGCCAAAGGTATTTATAGATGACTGTATAGCTAGAGCCCAGGAGTCAAATATACCCTTAATAATAAAGCCCGTGTCTGCCAAAGTTCATGAGTTTTGTAAATCCTATGGTGTATCTGGGGTTCTCCACAAACAGCTGAAGTCTCATTTTAGCTGGGCATTGCCTCCTCAGAAAGGAGCCAGAATCTGCAGACAGAAGAAAAATCCTGAAGGGGTGAACTAGTTCAGAGAAAGAGTTAAATGCAAATACAGGGAACACAAACTGCAGGGGAGGGGAGGCTAAGAGAACTAGACTTAGTCCAGTTGGATAGGGGAGGCCCCTGGGCTTTGCACCCTTGCAGTGTTAGCTGTAATTAGTGGGATGAGAGTGGCAATGTTACTTGCAGCTTATAAACCAGATGGAACACTGTTTCCACAACTAACACAACAAAACACTGCTGAAAACAGCAGCTCCCTACCCAGGCAGTGGGAAAATGAAAACCCTACAAAGTGTCAATGAAAGAGGATTAAGTCTAACACTTTTCTTAGAATAAAAGATGCTGTCTGGCTCCTGGAGCTGGGTAAAGAGAGAGCAGAAAGCCAAGATTCCTAAGGACAGAGGGAAAGGAGATTCTCAAAGCTCATTAACCCCTGTCTCCAGGTTAAATGGCCTTGAAATGCTGGTGCAGGGGCACTCAGGCAGAGTTAGGTCGGTCCTTTACCGTGTCCTTCAACAGGTGCTGCCCATGGAATAACAGCTCCCCAGCTGTCACCCTGTCAGGCTTTTGTAGCTGGCTCTGTTCTCATAGTACACAGCCACAAATTGTCTTCCTTGCTCTTGGTATCTCTTAATTCTAGTGTTAACTTTGTTTTGCCTCACAGGATACGAAGCTTGGACAGTGGAGTACAGCTACTTTTAAAAGTTCTGAGGAACAAATGAAATTTTTTAGACTGATGGGTGGCTTTAAAAAGGGTTCTGTGCCTATCCAGAATCCCTCAACAACTGCAAACAAACCAAACATGGCTCTGAACAAGGAAGGGGAGCAGAAGTTACAGCAGGCTCTGAAGATGGAGTTTGATAAAGCAATGGACTTGAAGCAACATAGAGGAATTGGTCTTGGATTTCAACCTACTGCCAACAAAAAAGTCTACATAGACAAATATACATCTAGATCTATAAAATTTGAAGATTAAAACTCAGAAGTAATAAAAAGAATGAAATTTCACCTTCCACACTTTTTTACTTGAAATAAAATAACAAAATGAGGTACTTGAAGAACAAGTTTTCAACTGCATATACCAGTGGAGCTGGGTCCTCACCTCATACAAACAGTGAGTTTTTGAAACCTTTACCATGTTTGTTCTACAAGGCAAGAGACAGCCTCTTTCAAAGACTGAAGATATCTGCCATGCCTGCAGTTAGTTGAAATTCAGTAATTTTTTTAAAATGCTGATTTAATAAACGTACTTTTATCTATATCTTAAGTGATTCAGAAGGATTTTTTTGTTCTATAAAATCGTCACATTTTTACACTCAGTGAGTTGAACAAAATGATGGTGCTTTACTTTGAAGAGACACTAGTGGTGTGCCCTCAAATGTGATGAGGGCAGACTTTTAACTCAGAAAGCAGTTCTTTAAAATCTAACATCTTCTTTATTACAATGGATAGCATTGAACATCCTCTGTATTTGAACTATGCCTGGCAGTTGGAATTTTCAATCAGCAGCTGTTACCTGAAAATGAAAGTATAAGCATTTTGGAGAGCAGCACCAACAGAACTACTACACTGCTTTATCTTTTAAGACAGCCTCACTCCACAATTGTCTTCTGCAATGGACTGCTCTACTGGAAAGCATCTGCCTCCAGCAGAAAACACACTTAACAGAACAGCACTTGGTTCTGATGCATTTTGGGCAATTCTTAGGAGGAACTGAAAATTAAGGCAGAGGCTCCATCTGAAGGGATTGCCATAAATCCATTCCCATACCTGGGAAGAGGGAGGTGCTCTTCCTGCAGGGTGTAAACTTGTCTTTGAGAAACCACCACTTTAAAGTGTCATTTAAAACCACCGGTACCTCAAGGTGAGGCTGTTTTGCATCAGTGCTCTCAGTGTTCAGCACCAGCTTCCACCAGCCCTTCTAGGTTGGTGGTTTGGCTCTTGTTTTACTAAAATTCAGGTAGTTGAGGTTCTGTTTTGTCTTCTGGTTTGAAACAAACGCTGAATTCAAGGCTACTTGCTGAATTCAGGCTACTTGCCTAGCAAGGAAAAAAAATCCACTAAGCAAAAGTAGCAATAGATGTAAGGTCTCAGCATGGTTTCTTACCATGGGGCAGAAGTGGTGAGAGTGAAATTTTATTAGAAATAATAACAGTACATGTAACTAAATTCCACAAGGGTGAGGTGAGAGATTTGTATACACAAAGAAACTCCCAGAAGACACAGATGAACTGCAAATTGTTTATTCAGTGATAGTGTACTTTGCAAATATAGAGTTCTTTGCATACATTTCCATTTTCCTTTGCAACACTTAAAAGATTCCTTCCATTTTACAAACCACCGCTGGACTAAAATGAAAACATAAACATGTCCGTGAAAATGTATTGTAGAAATTAGAACAGTAACACCTCAGCCATTTTTCTCTGCTACTGGAACCAGCCAAACAAATGCTGGCAGCATCCCAAAGCAGAGAGACAACATAGTCTGATTATCATATTGAAATGCTGCTTTCTGCAGAGGAGAAAGACTATTCTGCAAGAGGGATGAAGTTTTGAGGGTGTGAACTCATTTGTACAATTATCTTCCTTTTTTGTTAAAATTACAACAGATTAGATCTCAACCACAGAGGTTCAAAATACTGTTTACTGAATGTAAATCAGCATTTAAAATAACAATACTATGGTAAAACTGGATACAGATATTCAGGTTAAATTATTGCACTCAGAACAGTTTTACCTTTACTGTGCCCAAGTAAATGTGTCTCACTAAGGAAAGTAAAAATCCACTGAGCTCCTGCAGTCAGAATGCAGATCAGTGAATTCTGGCCTTGGTTCCATGCTCCCTTGGAAGAGCCACTGCTCAGGTCCTGGACTGCAGAGGAAGCCGAAGGGCCAAGTCTGTGAAATGGCTCATTTCAGGTTGTTTGCTCCGCCTCTTGATGTACTCCAGGGTTTTCACCTGGGTTTGAGAAGGGATTTGGAGATTTTTAGTGTCTTTTCTCATGTCATAGCCATCAGTTCATCTTTGTGAAGGTATTTTAGCCAGGCAGTCTCAGGATTCTCCCTAAATTTCACTGGCTTTGTGAGCACTTGGCATTGCTTACTCCAGAGCTCATTATCATGAGTATCTTAAAGGCTCCCAGAAGCCACTTTACAAGCTTTCACCTGGCAGTTCATCCACTAAATAAAAATTTTATTTCTCTTAAAGCTAATTTTCTGTACTGAATAAAAAGCTGAGAGCACTCAACACTTTCAGGTTCCTTAATGCTTGTCATGCTATTAAAATGCTACAGAGATACAGACCACTGGAATAAGAGAAGCTGCTTGTTCATTAAGAAGCAATTTGAAAAATAAATTGTTGGGGTCTTAAGATTTGATTTTAAGAGAGTAACTTGTAAAGAGATGAGATTTATTCAGATCAAGAAAGAGTAGAAAAAGAAACTAAGAACAAAAATTTCTCTGCATTATCTGTCCCCCTGCCTTACCATAGTCTTGGTGTCAGCAAAGCCGTGTTTCTGAGCCAGGTTCCAGAGGTTGACTGAGAGCTGGTTCAGTTTGTTGTTCCGCAGGTCCCCGTGAGCCAGGATGGTGTTAAAGAAGTACAGGGCCAGCTGGCTCTGCCGCTTCAGGGTCTGTGATGGAAACAAAAATATTCCCACATTCTGTACACTCATCCCAACACACCAAGCTCACCCTCACTGGGCTCTCTGCACTCCCAGCAGTTCAAAGGACACTCATTTTGTAAGACACAGCCACAGTTACAGACACAAGAATACAGGCGTAGTTTTCATATTCCATTCAAAATGCAACAAACAGCAGTAGCTGTAAATCAACATAAGCTGCTGTAAATAAAATAATTACACAAGACTCCTACATCTCACAGCACTTTGGCACAGCACAGTGTGTAGGTCTGACACATTTACAACTCAAGACTCCCTACAACTGCACAAGGATCCCTCCCACCAACCAACCTTGCACTTAGAGCTCCCTAGCTGTAAATTTTTAAGGACTATCATCAATCTAAATTAATTCAAGTTTAGGCTTTTTCCCCCCAAAGTCTATTCTACTTTTATTTATTTATTTAACCAAAGATGTTTTTTCCTTGTTCTTCTTTCACTGAATCTGTGAGGATGTGAACATATTTGGAGCTACTTCCCCTGAAATTGCTGAGGAGGAACCTTAAGGAGCATTAAGAGCAGTCTTCCCCCCACACAAAGCAGAGAGGATTCACTGCTAAATGTTCTCTTGACCAGAAACAGCTTGAACTTTACAGAACTGTTCAGAACTAAAAATTTCAATTCCAGCATTGTCACATAAATGAAGCATTCTCTAATACTGTGAAAGACCACACTGTGTTAACAATAAGTTGCATTGTTCTCTTCCAAGTTGCCATTTTGGTGAAAGGATTTGATTGTGAGAAAAAATTATTTTCCTTTATAGCTTTTAAAGGAAATGAACCAATAAAAACACAAAATCATCAGAGCCTTGTTCATTTAAATGAGCAGCCAAGAAGATGAATAATAAAAGGTCACGAACGGTGAAGGACTCCAAACACCACAGTGATTTTATGACCAGTTTTACTTTAGCACAATTAGAGATCTCTGACAATATTCTCATCACTTCTATTTCCTCAGCAACAAGAGCTTCCTCAAACAACTATTCATTCTTACAAAGCAATTTTTATCTAAATCTTTCAATGACTTTCACTCAACAAAGCAAAACAAATGGTCCCTCCTTGTACATAATGATGGGCAGAGGAGCAAATCCCAGGCTGCAGAGGCAAAGGCAGGCCAGGCACCTCTCTCTGTGCTGCTTAGCCTTAAATCCAGCTTTATGTGCAGCAGCCTCAGTGAACTAACACAGCATCTCCTTCCTCAGAGCGGGCTTGAAAGCAGAAAACAAACAAAAAAAAGGCCTTCCAGAAACCATGGATTTCAAGCCCTACAAACATTCCTACCCACAAATTCCATACAGGAGTCAGATGTAAAAGAATCCCTAGTATACAACACACAGTCCTGAAAACTCTGTTAAAAAATTTCCTTCCAAGACCTGGTTGGACATTCTCAGCAGTGCTAGAATGGTTGTTTCTGCTGCCACTGTTCTGAAAAGTAACTACTGCTCACTGTGGTGCTGTGTACAGTGGTATAGAGGATTTGAGCAAAGGATATTTTCATCTTCCATCTCTGCCATTGCTCAAGGAAGGACAAACAGGACAGCAAAAGCAGAGAAAAGGCTAAACTTAGCACAGTGTCCTCCCAATATGTATCACTTAACACATTCTGTATTGGCAAACACTCCAGGCTGCTGTGCAAACAGCCCATCTAAAAAATTCCATCCAATCAATCACACCCTGCCCTCCCACTGCAGGCTCCAAGCCACAAGGTTTCCATCAACAGGAGCCATCAGTGACGGCTGATTAGGAAGCTGTGGAAGGCTCCATTCTCAGAAACAGGTACATTAGCAGAACACTGAGTTCTCATTATTTCAGTAAACATCAGTCGCCTGCCTTTCACATACAATCCATTAAGCTGTATTTGATCCCTCAGAGCCTCTGAATTCCAATCAAGAAATCCAATAAGCTGCCTAGAGTTTTCTTTATTTTATATTGAACAAACAGACTAAAGTCAGGGTAAAGACAAAACAGCTTTTTCCTCCCTCTGTACCTCTCTCCTGACATCATCCCAGTGTCTGGGACCTGAAACTTTTATAATTATAGGTGGTTTTTGTTGTATTTTTCCCAGTAATAGACTAACTGTGAATTCTCACTTTGCTGATTACAGATTTGGGTATCATTAGGTATCTCCACCCAAGACTGCCTATGTGATGGACTCCCTTTGTAAACAAGTAAAAATATCCTATTTCCTTTTGTTCTGAGGTTCCTGAAGCTTTTTTAAAGACCAATTCCTAGTCAAAGGTGGTCTGTTTCTTCAACTCCAAATTACTTTCAGCTTTGTACTGAATCAAGCTGAGCAAGAACATACCTCCTCTTTTCCCAGGGCTTTCAGGTGATCCAGGATCTGTGATACCACAGTTTCACTGAGTTTATTGATTTCAGCCAGGAACTTGGAGTCTCCACCATACAGAGCATCATTGGAATCAACTGCAGAGATGAATTCAAGCTTATAGATTTATTTGCTACTGAAAACATCATATATTGCTAGAAGACCACATTTGGAAGTCATAACATGACCCTCCTCCATGAAACACAAACAGAATAATGCTCTTTGTGTGCCTGCCACTTGGTTGCCTACTATGTCCTTTTGACTTTAGGAAAAAAACACTGAGAAGAATCTTTTAGCTTAAAGCCAGTCCTGTATTCCTGGGTGCAGCCATGATCACAAATACCTGCTGGACTTAATGTAAAGCAACATATCATGTCAATTTTCAGGTTTTCCACAGAGACAGACTCCCTGCTCACATCACTTTAGAAGAATATGGCCATCACCTTCAAGGCAGCAGCACTGGGCCAAACAATTTGTGTTTTATTTAGTGAAAACAACCACATTTTCAAAAGAAACTGCATTTTAATTTTTTCCCGAAAATAAAATGATGATTACCTCAAAGTCATGGATAGAAATTCAAAGAGTGCATTTTCAGTTTCAAAGACCTTAAAGTATTATTTGGATGGAGAGCTCTTGAAGCTTTTACAGCTTATATAATTGTGATTTTAAACATGTCTTTTGCCATAATTTATGTTCTATTCAGAAGTAGTTTAAAAGAAATCTGTAGATTTAAACGTATTCTAGGTAAATCAGAAAGCACAAAAGATGATCCCCTGTTTCCATGTAAACTTCATTTTAAGAACCTAAGGCACAAGGTATACCTTGAAAAATAAAACCTATCACCCTACTACAGGGGAAATATTACTAATCTATATTTTTTATATTTCCATACTTGTCTCCATTAAAATCTAATTAATTTAGATTTCTCATCTTGGGATTATGCAGCTATTTTTGTCATATAAAAAAATGGGATGAAAGAAAAAGCAGCTAAACGACACTTCCTTACAGAATTGGAACAGCAGATTTACTACAGAGTAGCACTTCCACTGACAGCTCTTTTCTGTGCTGCTAACTGCAGGAGCTGTTCTGTCATGGGTGGTAAATCTGAGAGACTGTTCACCAGAAGAACTGCAGAACATATTCCAGCCTGCCCCGCTGTGAAAGTCCTCTGCACAGATTCACTTTAAAGAACAGACTGTGCATCTGTTCTAAAACCAGCTCCTGGGATTATTTTAAGCTACAATACCTGGAACTGGATAGAAAAATAATCCATTCTGTAAGGCTGCTTACCACTGGTCTTCATTAACTAGCTATGGTGATAAGAAAATACTACAAATGTTCTGGTGGAAGGCAAGGAGCCAGAGCCCCCCTTAGTATTACCTTTATCTACATGGTAGATAAATGCTTCTTGAGTCATTGCAGACAGCAGATGCAAAACATTGGTATAAATCCTGACTTTGTCATCGTTGTTATCCTCCCAAGTGTAATCCTGGATCACATTCAGTAATCCTCGCACAAGAAACAACACTCCTTGTTCTGGATGGTCCTACAGGAAAGAAAAACAATGGGTCAAAACCAACACCACAACCCTGGAATAAAAATAGGATTATTTGCAGTGGTGTATGCACAGTATGAGCTCTATAAAAGCTCTATAAAAGCAGAACTACAATATAATTAAAGCTGACAGCTACTTTCCTTAAGTGTGCTTTCTACAAATCCTTTAAAAATCTTTTCTAGTTTCTATCTAAAATGCCCATTTGACCCATAATCAGAACATGATTCAGGCAGCTTCCCCAGACAAACTTTGAAATGCTTTGTTTTCTAGTCACGGGGGAGCAGTACAAAATTAATTGTCAGCTTCTTAACAGCTAAACCTCTAAAATTAAACTCTGGGTAGATTTTGTTATTAAAATTGTATCAGTAAGCTGTAGTTTATTACTCATGCAATTATGAGTTTCAGAAGAACACCTACACTGGGAAGTCAGTTACAGACAATCAACAATCTTTTCACATGAAATGAAAAGGAAGATTCTGCTTTACATAAGCTAGGAGTTTTTACAAGCAGCTTTAATGCTGCACGCAGCTAATTCCAGCTAATTCCAGGACAAATCACAGTCCACTGGGGACACTTCCTTTTGATCTTCTGTAAATAGAGAACAAAGTCAGAGAAGCCAATTTCTGAATCCCGGCATCTCCTTGCAAGTTATTTTTCATTACTGAATCTGAGAGGTTTTATCACTCCCTTCTTCAATCCCCTGTTAATGATTGGGGTCACAGTCTTCCTTCCCAGCCTGATTCTGCAGGGAGTGCAGAGCAATGACACAGCCCAGGGACAGCTTCCCCTGCTCTTCCAACAACACAGCACCTCCACCTTTCTGAACCCACTCTCTCCAAGAAGAAATACATATACCTCAAACTTCTTTTTCTGTTCCTCCAGATTAATTTACAATTTCCCCTCATCTTCTAGATATAACTGAAAATATTGGAGGGAAAATTACATCTCTCTCTAAACTTGAGAGTTAGTTAAAAACTGGAAGGACGTAGAATGGCAGTACTTGGTGAAATATTCATCAGAAGAGGAAGGTTATGCCAAAATGCATCTTCTAATGATTCTTTTCACGCAAATGATTAGGCAACCTGTACCAAAATAACTGAAACTAATAGGAACTAGAGCTCTTATTTTTCCCATCCTCATGTATTAGAGATTTTTGAGTACTTAGCTAATAAACCAATAAATATTATTTACACAATTAAATGATGGTGAGATTTCACTCCAGCCCAAATCCACTCCTAGTGAGAGGTGTCAGTGAGTGGCAATGCTGTACCTCCACCTCCACACAACTGTTCTGCCTCCCCATTTTTCAGCCAACGAGCAGAACAATTCATCTTTTCATGGAAAACTAATCACTGCATCTACCACTCCAGAAGCCCAGTCTGCTCTAAATTTTTAAACGAGAAAGTCAAAACAGTCTGTACTGACCTATGGGCTTTTCATACACACTCAACTTACCGGAACAACTAATAATGTGGAAAAAAAATTACAGAGGAATTCCAGGAGGAAGGCATCAGAAGGTCGCATCTTCCCATCTACACTGATCATTTTTGGCACTTCAGGAACAAGGCTCACTGCAGCTTTGAAAAAAGCATCAGCTACAAAATAAAAATAGAGTTGCAGTTATATCACTCCAGCTGTGATGGTAGCCATGCCTGTGACCCAGTGGTTGCTTTGAATTTGTTTCAAATAGATTACCGAAAATGAATGTGTTTAACTGCAGAGAAACCCAAGACTCAGCAGTGGTCTGATTCTTGAGAAATCTGTTTTAATTCAAATGATGCTGTTTCTTCAAAGGAAGTTCCCACATCACTCAAGAATTCTGAAATTATAACTCTTCTCCTTTGCATAACAAGGAGGGACCATCATTTCATATGTATTACAGATATAATAAGAAAGTAGCACATGATTCAAAACTGACTTATCAAAGAAATGCTTATGCCAGGAGAATGGGGAATCCAAAGTGGGGGAAAAGATTCATGCCATCTTGTTCACCAATTCATTCACAAAAGGCTGTTAAAGTTCTAAAGAAGTACCAACAACTCCATTTTTCTAATGATTTATAATCACTAAAAGTAAAATATTAATATAGTACCAGAATCTGGGGTATTGCTGCTTACCTAGATAAAAGAAATTTTTCCAAGAATCACAACAGAGGAATTAGAGAAACCATCCACGATTACAGCCTTGGCAAAATAGCAATTAAGAGGTTTTTCATAACTCTTTATTATGTCTCTAATCTTCTAAAAATATAATTCTAAACACTAGAACATCAATTTCTCACTTTATTAATATTCACAAATTAAAAACAACAATATTTTCCCTCTTACACTAGAAGACCTCCCATATATGCTGAATTCGCAAAAAATTTCTGACAGCAACATTGTTTTGCACTTTCTTGGCAACATTTCAGAATACCCAAGTATCCACATCCCACTCAAGTTTTTGAGCCATACACTTCAAAGCATCCTTCAGAATTAATACCATATCTTTGTTTTACAGGAACAGAGACCCAGGCCATAGAATCAACTTTTATCAAAGGCAAAAGGAGAATTCTCGGTGAAAGCCAAGAGGTGTTACATGGCTGGGATGGAGATACCACTGACAGGCAGGCATGGGCATTTCCAGGAGTGCAGCTTGCTCTGGAAAAATTCATTTGAGACTCCAAGCAAATTTGCTAAATATAGTAGCAACTGATATCTAATTTAAGCTTATGAGGAATACCAGGGAAACATGTGCTTTGGAAAAACTGTAGTTCTTCTCACTCTTATTTTTTTTTCAGACACAAGTGCTCAAGCCCTTCAGGACTTTTTAGTGTTTACAACACAGACCCTGTCCATCAAACATTGTCCTTCCTTTTATTCTGAACATTTATTTTGAGGTGAAAGAATGTTTATTTCAAATAACTTATAAGTTTAGACAGCCAACCCAAAGGAAAGTAAGTAATATTTCTCTGAGCTTTATTTGAGGAAGGAAGGCAGCAGCAGATGTTCATTCTAGCACAAGAAACTGAATCTCTGTCACTTCCACAGTTGTCTCATCAGAAAAAAAAAAATAAAAGTGCATGTCCCACATCACCATACAATAAAAACATGTGAGCAGACAAATGAAAAAATGTGCCTTGAAGAACAGTCTGCATACCAAAGTACCCTTGTCTGTGCAGGGAATGCTCCTGCCTTCTGAAATTATTTCATAACAGGATGAGAATGACCTGTGCAGCACTCGGCATCCACAGTGAAAAAGAGCTGCAAATACCTCATCCTCATCTACTGCCTGCTCTCCCAGCAATCACAATCCTACACATTCTGCTCTAAACTTCTGCCAAAGTGCAAACCCAAAACCTCTCATCTTCAATTTGAAAACCTGAAATTTGATTCAATTAACTCTTCCTGCCTCCTGCTGTTGCTGTGAATGAGAGCTGCCTCCTCATCAGGCTGAGCAGCCTCAGAGCCTCAGCTCCCTCGTACCTGGGGCTGCTGAGCAGTGCTGGGTTCCCTGCAGGTGCCTGCCCACACCACAGACCTGCCCAAGCTGCCACAGACTCCCTGAGCTTCCATCTGTGTCCTCCCTCCCCGTGGCAGTGACAGTGTGTGGGGTCTGCAGGGTGACCCTGTGGCCATGGGGCAGCAGCTGTCACTGCCACTGTCCCAGCACAATGAGGTCACTGAGGCTCTTGCCCCACACTTTGTTCCTTATCTTTCTCCCCCTGCTGCCCCCACTCATTGCAGCAAGGCAAGCCAAAAAAGCAATACAGCGCGAAACAGTTGTATTTCACTGGCAAAGGAGAGTATGTTCCTTTTGCAGCAAGTCCTGCCAATCTGTGCTAACCGTGAAATGGTTTTATGCTGGAACACTAAAAGCTCATTTATCCAAGATATATGTGCTTCATAAGAAGCAAAAGCAAATGCACATCAATGCAAAGGCTTTCATTACAGACTGCAGAAAAGGCCCTGTCCTCTAAACATTACCATCCTGGCAGAGAGCTGTCAGAGCATGCATCACATGCTCTGAGTTTGGAGAAAAGGCTCACTAAAAAGGTTGTCACAGACATGCTATTTTTTAAAGTATGAAATGAGCATCAGTGTTTAATGCTGCATTACATTAATTATGAGGTTATGCAATGATGGTTTCTCTGTATCCTTAAAAGTCAATTTTTAAAACTATTACTGTACAGATGTTTTAAAACAAAACCATGCATTGCTTTTCCTGGCTTCCAAATGATATAAGGAACCGCTTAAAAAGCACTGAAAACCACAACAATCTTATGTTCTTGATTAAAAAACCTAAAAGAAGAAAAAAAGGCTTCTTCTGATGAAGGATGCTGTTTTCTTATCTGCCTTAAATACAACACTGGTTCTGAAGTGAACCACTGTTGCACTGGCTAAAGGGAGAGCAGCCTGTGCATTACAACAAATCACCATGATGAAGCCTTCCCCGACTGCTGTTAATATCTTGTGCAGTGCTCCAAATGTAACATACTTCATGCTTCACCAAATTCATCCTTTCACAGCAGCTCCTTCATTCTGCTTGACCATAATCCTATAAATCTTTTCCCCAGGCATACATGCTGACCTTCAGGCTACAAAAACTCACAGCCTTGGATATTCAAGTCAGCACTTCCCGAAATAGCCCCCTAAAGAAGAAAAAGCAAGTGAAATTGGTGTTGAATGTTCTACTATTGACAATTTTCAATGTACATATGTTTATTATACCTACATACAACTATATGTACCTCCATATATTTCTATGTATCAATCTCTCTATATATATAAAATTCAGCTTGCATTGCATTTCTGTATCTCTGACAGCCAATTAAAGTGTATGAATTCAAGATTTCAGGCAGGCAAAAATAAGAAGGAACAAAGTCAGAGATGGGAAAACAATTAAACTCCTTAAGTCCACCTTCAAAGAGCAAAAGGGAGCGCGTTTAACATACCTACCCACAGTATTTTTAGTCACGGGTACAATTACACCAGGCTAAGTCCACCCAAAGGACAAAACCAGGGACCATGCAAATCTTCTGCATTCCACACCACTTTCCTGTCTTACAACACTGTCAAACCTGATTTAATACTCTGAAGATTTTGCTTCTGCATCAAACAGATGTTGGAAATTTAACGAAGCTTGTACTCCAGTGCAAAAATTATTGGGAAGCAAGCACGGGGGTTTTGTTACCCTGTTTTTTCTGTTAAATAAATTAATCCACTACTGTTTTGACAACCAAGCGTTGTAAACATTTGAATCTTTTTCTCCTCACATTTGTGAAGTCACTGTAAGAGTTTTGTCACATTGCTGAAACGAGGTTTTCCCTTGAACTACTGCAAATTTTTCTTCATCTTAAAGATCTCGACACATCCCTTCCAATCCAGAAATAACGAAGAAAGTTGAAATTAGAAAATGAATGCACTGCTGCTTGGTGAGCTGGAATGTACTATGTTAATTCATACTATTTCATATCATGAATTAGCTGCAGATAAAAAGGTGATTATGTGGATGAAGCTTGGTAGAGCCAGTTTTGGCATGCCTTGATTAAAGATTGTTACAAGGCATTAGTACTTAGAGACAAAGGCATCCAGAGGTAAAAGTGGAAGATTTGTACAGGGCCATCAGACAGTATCAGCAAGGACACTGGACACAAGATATTTTATTCCTAAGGCGTAATCAGTAAATGCAACACACCCCACCCCACTGCCTCCCCTCCCAGCCAGAATAAAAAACAACCCAAAAACCAACTACAAACTTCAGCCTGCCTCTCTAAATAAATATTTAGATTTAAAAAAACCTTTTGATATCTATCCTTATAGAAATGGCTTTTTAAACAACTAAGCTGAAAGAAGATAAGGAAAAGAAGTCCTCATGAGGGTACATAACTTAATAAAGGATGGGGAAAGGAGAGGGAATAGGACGTCTTCACAGTGGAGCAAAATTACTCCTGCATTCCTTAATGTTTTGCAGAGACATGCAAAAGCATGCATTACAACAAGCTGGGAGGTGACAATGTTTGCAGACTGGTCTGGAACGTGACTGCAAAGCATGGCAGATGGATCTCATGATTCTGAGCAATAAAGCAGCAGATGAACTCTAATATTAGTAAGGCATGTGGGGAAAGAAACAGGCCTTGCTATAACTACAGAAAGAGAAGCTCTAAATAGGCTATTTACACTCATGAAAGATTTTGGAGTCATTATAGATGGTTTGTAAAAAGATGGTCCTGCAAACTACATCCTAAACAGCTGTTGAAAAGGCAAGGCAATTATAAGATCACTAGGAGAGTAATGGAAAACTGAGGTGGCACTGTATCATTTCTATTGCTGTTGTGCATTTATACCTGGAGTAATCTAATCTAGTCCTAATCCACCATTTCCAAAAGCACAAAAAGATTAAATGTGCTAGGGCATGGAACTGTTCTATTATTAGAAAAGGCAATACTGGCAACAAATTCTTCAGGAACTCCAACTAAATCCTCTTATAGACAGCAAGAAGAAAATGAATCAGCAGTGACTGAATTCTGCTCCAGGAGATAAACTGCATGCTCTGAGGCACTCACCTAATATTTAACATAAACAAATCCCTAAACATTAGACTTCCAAGTAGCAAGTAACTGTGGAACTCACTATCACATGGAGTTACAAAGGCCAAAAAATAAAAGTTGATTAAAACAATTAAATTTCTAAGGATTGGTCAGTCTATTTTATTAAATATCACGGTCTGGTCCATACATAAGCTTTGTTGAAGGATGTATTAAATCACCTGTACCTGTAGCCAAGAATCATCATTCTACATTATTGTTTCCTCTAGTAGATGCTACTAGACACTTTCAAAAACAGGTCATGTTCTAGATAGACTTGAAGAACTGACAAACTGATATAAAGTACTAGTCTGAAAAGCTACAGAGACAGAGATGTCACCTCTCTCACATCATACAGAAAAGCAATTGGCTGGGATAAAGAGATGAACAAGAAAAAGCCCAGGGAATGGCAGAAGTCTCCAGCTGTGGCAGTCCCAGGTAGCAGAAGAGGTCACAGTTCTGTCCAAATAAAGCAACACTTAGCCCTATAGTAAGAAAACCATCATTCTTTTCCCAAAGCTTTTTCACTGCCTTCAAGGAAAGCAGCATTTAAAAAGGTAACAGTCAGCATATACCAATCTCATAAGTGAAACATGAGCCAGAAAGCCCCAGTACCTGTAATTAGGAAAATCTTTTCCCATTTCTCTAAGTTTTTTAACTCAAATTCTCTGTATTTATAGTCTTTGGATTTATAAAGATTTCAGGAGATTAGGAAGACCTACTAAAAATTGTTCTCTAATGGTACTGAGAAAATACTCCAAACCATTATTAGACTATGATTCAAAAGTACTTATTAGATATTCCATACCATACTTTCTCCAGAATGTGACTGAAGCCTTTAGAGAACACTCATGGAAAAGTAACATTTTCTGCAGAGGAAAATAAATTATTTTTGTAATCTACTAGGTGCAACCCTGTTTTAGGCACAACTTAAAACAGAACACCTAGAAGTACTTGAAGCACTTCAGAATTAAAGTCTGCAAAAAGGCAGATGATCTGAGAGACCGACTCTCCATTTTTATAAAGTTTTATGTTTGACAATATCCCAGTGAAATTAGTCAGACAGAATCAGTTGAATTACCTTATTCACTCAGCATGTTATTTCTCAAGTGAGGCAAAGGTTTCACAGCCTTTAAAACAAAAATGCTGCTTAACACACATTACCAGAAAGTTATGTCATCTCTACCCACCTGCTGAATGCTGTGACCAAACATCAAAAACTTCTGCTGTCTCTTTTTTGTCAGACAAAAGCAGCATTTTCACAGGGAGGAAATGTGTGCAATGAAAATCATACCTATATCTCAGAAGTCCAGAAGAGTGACACAATGGAGCATGCATTTAATCCAAGCACCCCCATGACAGAAAGCATGACCAATGAGAATTTATTATTCTCTGTTGGCAGCATGCAGTGCTCAGTGGCTCAGTTAAGAAAAATGAAAAGCTCATATCAGTAAAATCTAGCATCTTCCTTTCAAAGGTGGGCTCTTAATAGGCTCTCCAGAGGTACTAACTATGCATCCAGGGCAAATTCACCTAAAACACTTTAAACATAATTATAGATTTATTTTATTTAAAGCAGGTCTTGGGAGCTGGAGATGAAAGAGACAACAGTCATTTTTAACATACACTGAACATTCCCAGACAGACATTCATCAGTGTACTAATGCTGGAGTTTCATGAGCCTACAAATTCACAGTTCTGACCCAATATCATTGTCTTAAAGAAAATCTATTCCAGGATAGAATACAATTTTCTAATACTGAAGTATTTGGATGAGTTCAAACACTTGATTAACAGTGTGGCAAATCCCAGCAAGCAAGGCTGGGATAGAGGAAATGGGAGCAGTGAGACACAAGGACTGATGGTTATCACTGCTGCCCTTTGAGATTGGGAATGAGGCAAAACCCAAACTCTTCCAGCTATAAGCAGATTAGTTGTTGCTGTCCAGTTGCTGATAGTTTATCAGTGCAATCCTCAGACTCATAATTAATTTACTGTTAGACCTGCACATCCTCCTTTTTCAAGATAGACACATTGGCAATTTAGAGAAATCTTCCTATGGCCAACAGAAGTTGTGGAACTCAATTTTGTGATGTGTCTAAGTGAGAAGTCAACTCGCTGAAACAGCTGGACTCCCAATAGGAACTTAAAATTGAGAAAAATCCAAGACATTGTCTTGCTACAAACACCAGCTGGGATCTTCAAGGAGGAAGTACATGCACACACACTCATGCATGCACCACTGCTGACTGAGCTATTGGATCAGGTACATTACCTTTCAGCTTTCTTTCTCTTCACAATTTTAAACCAATTAAGCTAATTCAAATCAGCATGAAATAAAGGTTACAGACAAGGCACAGCTTCCCTTCCTGACCTAATGATATCATTAATGGCACACTCTTAAATCTTCACTTCATGCTGCATTGGTTTTAGTAGATCAGTGTCTAATTGGCACCAGTTAACTCAGTTAACTGACTGGAGTGAAATTTGCTGTTATGAATTAATCACTACTTCTTACTTCTTATTCATTCAGTCGAGATACAGATTAAACTGTGTGAAAAGTAACTTTCAAGGACACATTATGTGACTTCAGTGCTTCAACATATGGAAACACAGTTCTCAAAAAATGTCCCAAGACAGTGCCTGTTTAACACATGCTAAATTACTCATGCAAGTGACATGTCTCTGATACAAATTATACCCAAAATAGCTTTGCTAAGGGAGCAAAAAAGTGCATAAAGATAAAACCTTGGTAAATGAAGTGAGTTACTGAATCAGTTTGGCTCCTGCTGCTTTTCAACAAAAGCAGAGATGAACCAAATACTCCTCTCTCTAGCTTCTGGGTCTAAAATTCAGGGGAGTGAGGTTAATAAATATGCAGCTGAGAAACTGAGTTCATAATACTTTGCATATACCTGCTACCTTACAAGATTTCAGGATGGGGATCCTGTTAATTGTGTAGTGAGTGCACTGTATTCATGTGTCAAGCAACAGCTGTGCACATTTGTAAACTCCCACACTGAAAAATCTGGACAATTGTTGGGGCCCAGGAGTCTCACTCAGTAAAGAACTGGATTACAAAAATAGTGGAAAAGCAGTTTATAAGTTGAAAGATATTAAAGCATAAAGTGGGTCCCAATATGGTCAGGGAATAATCCTCAAAGACCAAATATTCAGAAAAACTGAATTTGCCTCCAATAAGAGAAGCTCAACAACACAGCAAAAATAATGAAAATGGACATACAGGATAAGGTAAGCTGGTCCATTAAATAAAACAAAATACCACAGGAAGAAAAAGTGAATCCATTTGATGTAAACTCTGTTATCTACAAAGAAACTGCAAAATGCTAATTGCACAACAACAGACTTTGCAGATCTTTTATTTGCACAACAAACTTGGACACAACAGTCAGCTTTACTCTAAATCCCTGTGCTTTGCTGTATGGGCAACATCAGATTGAAAACAAAGAAATTCAGCAGTCACCATGCACTAAAAAGTCTTAATCAGCATCCTAAATCAGCTTGTTTGTGCAGCTGGAACTTGCTGGTAAATGCAGAGCTTGGAAAACAAGCTCTCGTGAAGAAGCACAGAGCTAACACAAAGAATTAATAGCCACAACAAAAGATGTTGCAAAGTAATCCAATTTATTACTCCCACAGTCCACTGAAAACATGTAAGGGAAAAGCATTTAATATTGGAAAGCAGACATTTAGACTCAGGGTTAAAATTGCAAAACAAAGGATAATGACATCACTTTAAAAAGGAAAAGAAAAATACTGCAAGCAGTTAAAAGTATAAGAAGACTTTTGGAATAGATAACTGACTTCCATTAATAACTTGAAGAGGGACAAAATCATATTAAATGGTGATAGGGACTTAATGTTCATTCTGGTGCCAGAACAGCTCCCATTTCTTTCCCCAAAACCCTTTTTGTCAGAATCTCCTATGACTAAACAGGATGGCTGAAAATGTGCTCAGGCACATTTCAATCAATAATTGCAGTCCAAAAAGAAGAAGATATATTTTTCAGTCTTTAAATGATCTGCTATTACCCCATTGTTTCACTCTGATACAGTGGCACATTTTCTTGGCTAAGCATTTATCAGGCAAGTGCTCTGACAGCAAGTTCCTGCTGTCACTGACCTAACCTGGAATTCTTTTCCAGCTCATTGGTGAATTTTGTCGGTCTGTGAACCACTACACAAATGCTTTCTTTTCTTTTTTCAGTTAAAATAAAGCACATAATTAGAGTCCTTGCATAATTATGCAGGAGAAAAACTTTTCATGCTTTCCATAATTCCTAAGTAACTTAGGACAACCCACCTCATGGCCAGGACTATGTCAGCTGTCCTGGCCATTGAGCTCACACTGAAGAGCTGCTTTAATATGAAAAGATTTGGCTTTAACAGTGTTTGAAACAGAGCTGATTTTAATTGCATCACAAAGATACATGACTTAAGATATCAACCAAGTTATTATTCACACTTAGAAATATTTCTGAAATAAGCGAACCTTTTAAGTAGATAAATTCATGCCTTACCTTGTGAAAGGCACTGGTTTGCCAGAGCAACCTGTCCAGAGTGTAGATACAGATTAAGGCGTGTGAAGATACTGCTCAGAGAGGGAATTGTAATGAAGCAGAAAGCAACACATGCCTAAAATAAATTAAAAAAAATTAAATTACTATCTCAGAGTTATAGCAATCCTTACTGATTTAAATACACAATTAGGAATCAAAATCTGTAGATCGGTTTTGGGAAAGATTTTCAATACAAAGCAAATATGCGAAGCCCAAAATTTTAGATTTCTAATGAGTATTTCAATAATTACAATTTTTTTAATTTTTACTATTACTAGACAAGTTCAAAACTGACTCTGACTGTAGCTCAAAGAGCTCCTCTCTCCTCAGGTAACCACCCTGCAGCTCATGACCAAAAGCTAACCAGGAAAGCAGATTAGTGTCCTCAGGGACAGAACATTTGTCAGGGAGGTCAGAAGCAGGTGCACTGTGTGTGCTGGGAGGAAGCAGATGTAGCCCAGGTGCTGCAGCTGCAGACCCACGGGCACAGCCCAAAGCCCTGGGGGGGACCAAGGGGCCCCCAGGCAGAGAGAAGCTGCCCAGTGCCACCCAGCCACCCTCTGCCCAGGGCACCACACAAGGCAACAGGAACTGAAGGCCACTGCACATG
Source organism: Petroica traversi (assembly GCA_025920805.1). Classification (NCBI taxonomy): domain Eukaryota; kingdom Metazoa; phylum Chordata; class Aves; order Passeriformes; family Petroicidae; genus Petroica; species Petroica traversi. The sequence goes on from JAHLSL010000037.1 coordinate 6,202,304, forward strand.
CAAACAGCTTCCCTGCAGATAGACTCATCCTGGCAGGGGAGAAGAAGGGAACACAAACAACCTGGATATCCTGTGATGGCCTGTGAATAGTTCAAAGCACATCTGACCATTTCTATACAGACTCAGAGGCACTAAAGCTGAAAGGAGCACCTTATTTGAAATTCAAATCCTGATTTCAGCATATCAGCACTGATACTACGAGACAGAAGTTTGAATACATTTTTTGCCCCATCTCCCACTCTCTCTGTGACTGAGTTACATAGAAATTTGGTATTTTATTTCAAATATAATTTGAAAAGCTGAGCTTTCCAGAATTCACACAAACACCTCTCTGGTGAACATTCCTTTTGAGAGGGAGTCAGTCTTGCTGCTCTTTTTCAACACAAAGCTGTTCTTAGATGGTTAAACAGCAACATTTGCCCTTAGAGAGAAAAGACTGCTCATAACAAGAGAAAATGGGACTAGAGACAGTGTCAAAAAATACTAACATAGTGGTTTTGCAAAAATTATAACCTTAGGTGGCAGCAGAAAGCATTATCTGCAAAGAAAGCAGGCTCGGGGTTTATTAGCCAGACCCACCCTGACAAACGCCGCCGTCTTTCTGGAATGATTTCCTTTCATCACCCTTCTGGTTTCCATTGCCAGTTGGTTCACAGACTACACACACAAAATAAAAGCAAACCATTAAGAAAGTGCACAGCCTCAGTGGCAAATAACACACTGCATGTTTTACTGCATGCATTTAGAGAACAGCCAGTGTCCAAAGGAACCTGATACAGTGTGCCCTCACTGGGAGAATTTTAGTGACTGTTCCTTAAAGCAAATATGACTCCATTTGTGAAAGTAGACTTGTTTTATTCAAGCCTTTAGCTTATCCTTTCCTTCTCAGTATAGTGCTGTCACCTCCTTGCTAGCATAACAATCATGACTTCTAGCTAACACAGATTAAAAAACCAAAACCCAAAATAATAGAAGGATTTAAGGGAAGATACAATGTTGCAAAGGAATCAGATGCTGATAATGCTCACCTGTGACTCAATACAGAAAAGAGATTATCCTTCCCAATCACAGCAGGACTCTGCCTGGATCTGCAGCCAGACACAGTCTAATCTTTCCTAGATGAAGGATTATAGAAGAGGCAACCCAAATTCTGAATGCACGAAAGTGCCATTTATTTTATTATATATGAAATCTCTTGCAAGATAGCCCATTTTATTCACTGCAATGATACCATGCATGCCTTTCAATCAAGAACTTCAGAGTGTTTAAGGGGATAAAACCAGAGATGAGATCAAAGTTCACTTCATAAACACCTGATTAAAATACTTCAGACCTATTTTCCATAGACCAATAATCTGGGCAGGGAATGGGAGAACTGCAAATATATCCCTATTCATTATGGAAATGTAGATAAACTGTGGCTTACATGAATCAGCTGGACTAGAACAGGCTCCAGATTGCAAAACATTGACCTGGCTTCAACATAGAAACTCAGCTGTTGTTCAAAGTCACGGCCAAATGAAACCTATGAAAGACAAAAAGCCCCCAGACTTCACCACTGTAGGCCTTAAATACATGTAAAACTGCATGCAGATAAACCACAGATATTCAAAAGTCAAAATATATTGCTAAGGGGGAAACATATATTGCTAAGCAGTAGCAAATAGCAGCCAGAGAATCTCTGTTCTTTTAACTGGCAGCAATACTTGAGCTTCAGGGAAACATGAAAGTCTAACTGGTTTTTTGGGAGTTTTTTGTCTATACTCCACATGATGTTCTACTTAACAGAACAAATATTTTTCAAGAAAACAAAATTTAAATCCCAGGTTTATGAAGTATTTTCAAAATCAGCAGAACTCTTGATTCTTTATGGGAGAGACAAAGGCTTGGTTTTGATCATACTTAGAAAGCAAGACAAAAAACCAGGAAAATAGAAATAGATCTGTGAATCTGTATTCAGAGTCCTCTAATTTCTAGTTGATAAAGGGCCTCCAACAGAAAACAGCATTTTTCCAAATTAGACAAACCAGTAAGAAAAGCAGGTTTTCCTTGAGATTGGTTAGTAAATACATTCTCATACAGTATGGCAAAAGCCTGTAACCCTGCATTCTGGTTGGAAAGAAGTCAAAAAACAACCTTTGTGTCAGAACAACCCTCTTCCAACCTTGTAGATTTAAAAAACCCCGAGTGCTGTCAGCTGGAGTGTCTCAGCTGTCAATTAAAAGCAGAGCATGAGGAACAGTCTCCAGGCAGTCTATGTTTATGTATTCTATTGTATTTTTTTTTCTAACAGAAGTAAAGGTTGCATTATTTATTATTTCTCAAGTCATATGCAAAAGAATTTTTTGCAAAATTAGAATAAAATTTACATTTAACCCATACAGTGAAAGTTCAAAGAAACTGCACCAGAAAACAAAGGATTGCTTCTCCTCTGTTTGTAGAACTGCTGATTCTTGAATCGTAGTCTCAAGAAAACTTGCCTAAATATATAAATTTTTCCACCAAAAAGACTGACTGTAAGGATGACTGTTACAATTGCTTTTCCCTCCACATTTTAATGTGTGCTGGTTTAAATTCATAGCTAGTCATTTTGCTGCTATGGGATTTTTTTCCCCCTAAACCAGGACTATCAAGACACATCAAATTTTATTCAATGCAAGAAATTCTCCTAAAGGAAATTACACTATATTATACTGCATGTAAAGTTTAATAAGGCAAAACTATATTAAAGCATTAATTATCAAATTAATACAGCTGATGAAAAAGCAACCATCTTGAGTAAATCCATAGAACTGCAACAAAGAACCAAGAGGACAAGTAGCACAGAGTCTGTCAGCTCTGTGTGAAAGAAAAAACAGACATTGAGAGTATGGGGATAGAGAATATAAAAAGCTTGAGAAAGTCTCCCTAAAACAACCTGACATCTCAAAAGCAACAGAGATCAACAAAAGATTTACTGGAAGAAGAATGAAGGATGGGTTAAAAACTAATTTCAAGACAAAGCACTTGGGGTTCTCCTGGGACTACTAATGTAATGATACAAATTATCTTACTTCTAAGTTATCATCAACAGAAACAGAATAACAAAAAAGTTACACTTATTTTGTATTTTTGAAAGCTGGTGTTGGTTTCACTTAGACCTGGATAGTGGAACTTCATATAAACCAGTGACCTTCTCTGATGCTCCAACTGCTGTTTAACTTTTCAAAACATGCTCTGTTTTACAGGAGGTTTACAAAACTAGCAGGAAACACGATTAAATAAACAACACCTGCACTTCAAACTTTCATATTGCACCACATCAGCATCAGCATTGTGTGACCTTTCTTTGAACAGACTTATTTCACTGAAATGCACTGCCTGGGGTCAGAGCCTGTTCTCTGATTCAGCATCACAGGCACCTGTTCCTCATAGGCATCTCACAAAAATCCCAGCTCTAAGGTGCACCCAACACTTGCACACAATTGTCACTCACCATTTTTATGAATCCATTTATCAGAGCTGCTAACATTCTTTTCTCATCCTCAAGTGTTAGTGCACTAGAAAAAAAAAATTTTTGGTAAATTTTAGAATATTTTTTATCCTGTTTATCTGTAATGGTTCAAATGATACACAATATTTTATAAATTTTTCAGCATAAAACTAATTTTAATATGAATATCATGAAGTCAGCCTTGAACCAAAGTAAATTCCAGATTTAAAAAATACTGAAAATTGCTGAATGTCTTTGAATTCTCTAAAAAACCTCAGATTTTGGCATGAGGAGAAAGAAGCTACACTGTTTTTTTATTGTAGCAAACAAATGGCTTCGGACTTGTTTTGCAACATGAGAACTTGAGTAAGAACTAAGTCTAAAAACCTAAAGAAATTATTAAGTCTATTCTTAGAAGAAAGTATGCTATTTAAGGAGTAAAGCTTTTGAAATACCCTTTAAATAGTGTACAGTGTATAACATTCGTTTATTGTTTAGTTTGAGGTTTGTTTGGGGTTTTTTAGGGCTTTTTATTTTAACTAACCATGCCTCAGAATTTAAAAAATAATGTACTTCACCTTGCTACAGTGCTGAACTGAACGAAACTGATATGTAAACAAGAGTCTCTTTTCAAAACTATCACAGACACCTATTCTACACCAAGAGGCCAAAATCTGATTTGAAACAAATTTACATCACATAAAAATCCAGTCAGTCAAACCTGTTTCACTGAAAATGGATGAACAAAAAGTTAAATTACAATTAACTAATACAATTTAATCCCCTTCCTATTATATGCTTGGCTCCAGCTTTGACCTTTAGTATATCAGTTACCAATTTCCAACTCAGACACCAGATGGGAAGAGAACAATAGTTTCACTATATAAATTCAGTAAGGGAGGAAAGAAAACCTCAGCATGATTAGCTCATTAGTGCATTGCCAATCAAAAGAGTCAAATGATGGGCTCTGAAAGGCTCCCAAGGCTTGTAATGAGATCTCCAGGTCAGTAATAGGTTTCCAGTTCAATTGTGATCAGACCCCTACCAGTGTAAAGGCTGTTACCCTCCACAGCTGTTGCAGGGGTCAGTGAGCCCCACACAATGAGTTGGCTGTTTCCTGATCCAGAATGCAAAAACAGATGCAGGAGTTCCTTAAAAATAACTGGAATTTATGATGAGTTACCAAGAGATGTACAAACATCTTAGCTCAAGGAACCGCTGGATTAAGGGATTTTAAAGGTCTCAGTAAACTAGCACACTGTTTTGGCAAAGCATCAGAGGAAGCATCAAATATGAATTGCTATAAACTGTTTTTTAAAATAAGGTACAATATATTGTTCTAGTTAAAGGCTGAAGCAGCTTTTAATGCAACATACAGCAAAATAAGGTACTCTAACACAAAATAAAGCATGCTAGGCTGGTATAAATTGTAATTACATGCTAAATCTGACTCTTTATTGACAATAAATCTTGCATTCATGGCCTATCAAGGATGAGAAAGTTTTAACTTCCTTTAGAGCATCTGCCATACTAAGAGGCTTTGGGCTCAGAGTGGCAAAAGAAACCGTGCCTTTACAATTCACCCCAAACCAGAAGGAAAAGGTTTGTCCTCTTGACAGGTAAAATATGCAGCATTGTGATCCTGTTTTCAATCAGACACAGATTTCACGGTGATTTTTCCAAGTTACCTGCAAACCATAAATGTTTTCCACACTGCACAACTGCTATTGAAACAGCAAGGGTGCAACAGGGCACCCCAAACAACCTCTGCTCTCAAAGTCAAGGGCAAAATAGAAGAGAAGGAAACGGGGAAGATATGGATGGTTTCACAGCTTCTCAGTTCTAGCTTCCCCTCTTGAAGTTCCTAGAGCTCTTCCAGGTATCTTTTTAAAGATTTCACACTCCTTTGTAATGACTGGCAATAGTGCCCCACAAAAAGGTATAACTGAGAATGGCAATCTGTGCTTTAGTAGCTGCACATTCACTTGAATCTCAGAAATGGCTTATTATTCATTATAACTCAAAGATTACATTGGTTTCACTCTCAAAGTGTTCGGAATATTGGATTGTAAAGTGTCTCTGCTTCACTGGAAAACTACAAAACCACTGCTACTTCCCTTTTAAAATTCTGCTTCAGTATTCCAAATACAGGAGTAATTAAAGAGCAAATGGTACGTGCTGCCACTTCACTGCACAGCTCTCCCCTCAGCACTAATTGGATTCATGTCTTAATCCACCTTGAAACAAACAGCCTCAGAAACATGAAACCACATCAGGCAGCCCAACTTTGCATAAGAGAGAGTCCTTAGCAGAACTTCATCTTACTTCACAGAATCGTGCATCGTCTTGCAGATATGCAGGAGAGCATTGAGAATAACAGGATCCTTGGTCGACTCCTGCTGATGCCTGGAAAGTGTTTTAGAAAAAGTGGTGAAAAATCCTGCTCTGTCAAAATGGAAAACCATGACTAGAATAATAGCCCATGCATAATTCCCATCACCAGCATTGTGTGACAGTGCACAGGTTTTAAGTTCATTTATGAACCACAGGAACAGCAGTGACCACGTGGTTAATACGTGTACAATTCCATCAAATGCCAGCCAAGAAGGATTCTCTTAAAATACACAGCTGCACTGCCAAGCCACACACTGTGACTCCTTAAGGGACACTGCAAGGTGGACATTGAGGCAATCTAAGAACATCAAAACAAAACAATCCTGGATTTACCAAGATATAATACCATTTCTCAGCTACTTAGGGACAGGCAGGAAGGATCAGTGTCAAGTTTAGGAACTGAGGCACATGTGCAGTGCAGCTCCACTAAGATGATTAAGGGGCCACTGCATCTCTCAAATGAGCAAAAGCCAAGAGAGCCGGCCCTGTGTGCCCTAAGGGACAGAAGGCTTGAGGGGCTCAGCTATGAATCTAAATACCTGAAGGGAAAGTGAAAATGAGAAAAATATTTCAAGACACCTGTTAATTATTTGAAAAGGACTGTTTGACTTTTAAAACAGTTGAACATATTTTCGTTTTTAAGTTCATTTTCAACTGTAGGAATAATCTATTCCGTGCTGTCACAGCAACTGGAATGTGAAATTAATATCATAACCAACAAAGTCAACATCAAAAGAAAAAAATAAGCTCGGAGAACAACTGTTAACTCACAGCAAGTCAGCATTAACATAATTACTTCAACAGCTTTCTTTGTGAACAGTCAAACAGTCCATCAATATATTAACAAAACCGATACATTTCCTTTTTTTTTTTACCACAGTCTGGAACACCTTCACAAACTAAATAGCCAATAAGCTGACTCCTCATCCCTAGACATCTTTCAGTAAGTTTCTCAGAGCCACCAGAGCGCCTTTTCCCTCAACTGTCTCCACTTACTTAATAAAAGATTCCATAATGCACTTGCAAACCTCCACTCTCACACTTTCCTTCTGGAACATATCCAGAAATGGCAAGAATTTCTCCTGAAAGTACAAATACATAAACAAGTAAAGTTAGATCTGTTACAAATAACACACTAAAACAATAAATATTTTGGATAAATTTTACAAGCACAGCTATTTAGGTAAAACTCTTTTCATCTTGAAAGCAGTAATTCATCTCAAAGGATGAAAAAGTGGAATGAATGGAAAAGGACTGATGGCTGAAAGATGTATCAATTTATTGATTGCAGAGATCCAGAAGGGAACACAAAGTACAGAACTGTTTGAATCAAATGTTGCACTTTATTTTTAAAAGCAATCACGTGCTTCAAACAGCTTAAGATCATGACAAATTCAGACATCTATGGAAAAAGAGATATTTAAAACAAAACAGCCTGCACATCATCAACAATTTCACATCTCTCCAGAGCAAGTTAAGAAGGTCTAAGACATTCAAATCTCCTTCAAAGATAAAGGTCTAGGTTGTTAACATATTAAAATATTTAGTTTCTGTATCACCTCAAGAATATAGTGAGTATATTCTATATATACTATATAGAGAATATAGTAAGTTTTTCAGAATTATCCATGCAATCTGTGAATCAGACTTGACCCCAAATCCTCGGCATCAGTCTTGAATTTTACAATTCAAATGGTTTTTGCACTTTGACACACACAGTCTGCTGACTTTGTTTCTATTTTTCCACCTCATCTACAGTCTCTGACTTCTCTGAGTTCCGCTTTGTTTCAGTGCCAAGTGTAAGTACTGAGAGACTGTGTTTAGTATGTGTCCTAACAGAGAAACAGCTATCTGCAATTACATTAACACACACACACAAATAAATGGTATTTCATCTTGCACTGATATGCCACAGTAACAAACAAACCTAGGGAATTTAACAGCTTAATGAAAAAAGTGTAAAAAATTGGAGCTGGAATAGTAAGTACTTCAGTAGTAAGCAGCAGAAAGCTCACAAAATATTTCTGCACTTGGCTACTTGACAAAAAGTCCTTGCATTCTGTGAACTTGTAACCGATCTAAATACCTCAGTTAGGTAAATTCTCTTGCAGAAACACTGCCAAACAGTTCTTAAAATTTTATTGACCAGAATATCACTTACCACTGAGAAAAGAAGAGCGAAGTCATAGATATAGGCAATAACTTTCTGAATAATTGACTGCAGCTAAAGGAGACAAAAAGGAAAAGTAAAAAAAAAGGGGGAGAATTATTGTAATATGAGTTAAATTAAGACTATCCACATCAGAGATTATTCTTCTCTAGTTATTCATACAAAACTGTTTTGAAAGATGCTTCAAGCATTCATCAATGTCATTTCTTTCCCCAAAGCAGGACAAACTAGAGCTATGCTGTTCCTACACACTTTTCCAACACATCCTTCAGAACACCATATGAAGAGAGGCTGCTCAGGTTTATTTGCTCTTCACTTCCATAGTTAGTCACATTTTTTAAATTTAGAGTCTCCATGTCCTCCAGTTTCTGCACTAAAAAACTTAGCCCAATAAACAAAGAAAAAAAAACCCAAACCAGTTTGTTAAATCTTCATTTGTAGGCACTTTTTCTACCCTCCAGGTAACCACAAAAACTTTCTCAACTAATCCATATCTCATTTGGCATTCAGTCTCAAGAACTGGACACAATAATTCACTGAAGCCTTAACAACGTCAAGTAGAGATAGACTATTTTATAGGTTACTTCTGTTTAGACAGCCTACCATGATTGCTTATTTCCTTCACCAAACACCACTGTTGATGTAGGAGTTAACTATTGCTATTTCTAAATACATAATCCATTCAGGTTCAGCATTTCTCAGAATTAAAAGACTGATGTCCATGGAAACAAATGAGGAATAAATTACAGTGTTCTAGGAGGCTTCCCAAATTATAGCTAGTGTTTCAAAGTAGTTATTTTGTTATCAGTTATGTCTAAAAATTAATTCCATTTAAGAAAATGCAGATCAGATTTTTACAGATTTGGCAAAATAAACTGTTTACCTGTGGGTAAGCATCTTCAAATGCTCGATCAGGAGTCATGTGTTTGATAACATCAGCCAGAACTGTATTGACCTCTCGCTTCTGTGTACCAAAAAAACAAGATTACAAAATACAGGAATGAAATTGGCACATAAATCAAGTCACTAAACACCAGCTGAGTAGGATAATTTATTTCCATTTGCCAAAGCATCAGCTTTTTATGGAGCTCTAGGTAAGCCAGGAACTTTAGCCATAGTTCCAGTAAATCCTTACTTAAACTGATCCATCTGCCATTAAAACAAAAGGATAAGAAACTTTCAGTGGTTGGGTGGTAAAGCTTCAAAGCTGCATCTTTTGCCCCCCTTCATCTTTCATGAAACAAAACACAATTTTCATTCCAACACACTTATATTGAATAGTCAAAGCCTTTCCATCTTTAATACCAAACTGCCAATACAGCCACTTAGTATCAGAAAATTCAAAGGAAACAAAGTAATTTTCACCTACCGTAAAATGTCTGCAGGTATATTCCACCCACACTTCAGCACAGTTGATATAATCCTAGAAATACATGTGTCTTGTTTACCAATGTTTGCAGAAGACTGTGAGCAATACACTTGCAAAAATTACACTTAAAAGAATTAACTCCTGATGTATGATTCATGCTGATCTAAAGGTCTAGAACTCAAAAGTTACATTTGTGTAATAATGTTATGTAAAATTAAGTTATGCTTCAGCAGAGCTAAAAAAAGCAGTAATGGTCTAAAGACATTACAATCATCACATTTTTTCTGCAGTTGTGTTATTTAGAAAAGGTAAACAATGTCACACTAAGTGCATGCTTACTGAAAAATTTGCTACAACTCTGCTGTAAACACAGAATCAGCAGTGAAACAAATGGACAGTAACTCACCTGGGGGGTTCTTCAGCTTTGTTATAACCTTCCAGGCTTCATTTAATATTTGAAGGCGATCATTTTCAGGAGGATCAGCCAGTGCCAAGTTTAATCCCAGGGAGCGAAAGAGGAGATGCTGAAAGTTAATGAGAAATTTTTAATTAAAAGCAGATAATGCACCTCCATTCAAGACTGGCCTGATAGGTACAGCGTGCAGAAAGATTTTCAGATCAAACTCACTTGAATAATTTTATTCAAGTGACATGCAAGCTATGTGGGCAACTAAGAGCATAAAGAGCTCTGTGCAGGAAAAGGAATTGTTACAAATTACATACAAAACATCACCTTTGGGAATCCAGATTCATCACACTCTTTAATCATGGCAATGAAGTCCATTGATCTGGCAGCAATAAACTCTGCTCTGAAGGCCGACATTACCGAATTCAGCAGCAAAGCACTGCAGTGAACACAACACAGATCAATACAGCTCAACAGCAGCTCCCATTTGCTAGTCCTGCATTTACATTACATCTGAACTTCTCAGACTAACAACTGTCCAGCATCTGTTGTAAATTTTTAAATAAGAAAGAGAATAAGGAAGAAAACACCCTCCCACAAATCAAGCTTGCTTTGATGAGGATTAACAATGTGTAAGCAAATCAAGAAAACATTAAGCCACCAGATAAGGAAAAGGTAACCCAGCCTGTAGAACACTTCTTCCACTCAGGTGTTTTTGAAGCCATCATTTTAGCAGCAATTTACAAGAAATATCAAGCAAACCAGGAGTAGCTGACATTTAAAAACTTCCTCTCTATTTAACTCCAGTTCAGAAGAATACTTAGGAAGGGCAAATCCCTGTTGAATTTTTTCTTAATTAATTATATTCTATATGCATTATAAAAGCCACATTTCTAGCAGCTGCATTGTTAGCATTAAAATAAATCCAATCAGTCATGGCCATGTGATAACACAGCCATATTTGGACATTTTTGATTAACCATTCAGACAGGTATTTGTGTCACTTTCAAGCCAAAGCCACAATGCAAGAGTGAACTCACTGTAACATCATGAGTTAGCTCAGGAAGCTGCCTCACAAAACACTGTGTCTTTCACTAGTCTGAAACAGATTGAATACAGGGCAGTTTACCTTGAGGTAAGTTCTATGGAGTGCTTAAAATAGCCCAGCAGCTTCTCTGTTTCTGCCTGAGCTTTAGTGGTCCCATCACAATTTGATTGGAATTTGCATTTTATCATTAGATAAGCACTTCCAGTTCACTAGGTCTGTGCTTTGCAATACAGAGAGCAGGCTGTCACTTTTCACTTAGATGGCTGCAAAGCAGCTCATTGAACATATTGAGATTATTTAAAGATTCATATACTGATGCCTCTTGCTTTGTAGTATTTTGACAGGCATGAGAAGACACAAAAACACAGAACTCCACTTTGAAAGAAGAACTACTGTTTTAAACTGGATTACTCAACTTCCCAATAAAAAGACATGTCCCAAAAACATTTCTTTAGGAAAAACTCTCATTATATGCAAAATTATATCCAAACAGGAGCAAAGAGGAAGAACCCAGCCCATCTTTACAGTGAAAAATGCTGAAAGTTGATTTTTAAATAAGTTCCACAAAACAAATCAATACCTATGCAAAAAATTTGTACACCAGAAGACATGAATTATTTTTATCTGTATGATACACTCTGATACAATACCATTTTCATAGCACATTTTTTAAATCATGCTTTCCCCACATGCTTTAGCTCAGTCACAGAATGCTGGCATTCCTCAGCTAAGTGATTAACATATTTTAGTTCCTCAGCTGCTGCAGAATTGGACTGAATAAAATAGAGATCTGAAAACTTTCACAGAACTCAGCCAACCTACCCAATAAAATTAACAGAGAGTAGCCCATCAGCAGGCCAGATTGCAGTCACAAAACCAAGTACATCCAACTTTCAGACCAGACCACCTTCCTGAACACCACTGCCCTGCACACAGACTTCTAGGAGATGTTTGAGATATTAATTTTAATGCTGAAATAAGAAAATCCCTAAATATTACCACCTTCCAAAGGTTGCCAGCAGCTTTACAACTTCTCTTGCTGAATGCATGTATGGCCTGACTGTAGCCAGTCAGGAGGACAGGGGGAAGGAAGGGGAGGAAAACCCAGAAAAACTGACCCAAATCAGGAATCAGACATGGCTGGCAGAGAACTCATTAGACTTTGGCTTAGGAGCCAGAATGCAGCAACCAAGTTAAACTAATTAACTTTGGCTTGTCAAGTAATCTACAGTATTTCAGAATTCATCTCTGGAAAACAGATGTTCATAATCATGATTTAGTAAGCTACTGGGAGAATGAAAGCTGCACTATGCATCCAAACTGTTTCCAAAACAGGGAGAGAGAACATTATTCCAGGGACTCACGGGTACCCATTACAGACTCCTGTCTTACACACTCTGCAACACTTACTTGTTCCCCAATTTTTTGCATCTCTCCATCATCTCAGTAAGCAGAACCTGGAAAAATTACTTATTAAAATTAGTGAATAGAGACTTGGCAAATATACTCAGCTTTAATTGCTGTACTGAAATCTACTAAAAGCTGTTTTAATTACCTCTCCAATACATTCCAATAGTCCTGTCTTATCCTAAATTTACAGCATAGGAAAACAATGATGTAGCACAACATAAAACACATTTTCTGGAATAGTTACAGTGGCATTTCAATCAAAGCTACCATTTTATGGAAGTTGAATCTGCAATCCTTCATCCATGCCATTACTTGAGGTAATCACCACTTGCCAGCCAGGTCAGTTATCTCTGGCAGGAGAGGTGAAATCTCTGCCAGACTGACAGAGATTAAAACAGCCTGTTCACTATGTTAAGCTACAGTTTACTCAAATAATTTTTATATCAGTATGACAGAAGAAAGTGATGAATTCAGGAAATTAAGATTAAATTAGCTAAGAAACAGCAAGAAACAAACAGCAAGAAACACACTGCCTATGAACTTGAAGTGGTCACACTTGAGCTTTTGAGGAAGCAAATATTCTTCCTGTACAGAAGAGAGCATCAGACAGTTCTGTGTATGCTCTTTATACTCTCCTTCACACTCATGTAAGAACTGACTGAGGGGTGGATTTTTTAGTAGGCAAAATGAACTCATCACCACATCACTTCCTTTAATACTGAGCATTACCACGTTCACTTACATCTGGAGCATGGTAAGCAATACACTGTAAAATCCAGTCTATAGCAGGAGAATACAGGGTCAAATACAAAGGGATCTCCACACGCTGCACCACCAGCTGGTTCTGAACTGTATCCCCATGGATCTGTTGATGTAAGAGACAAAAACACATTGCTGTGAAAAGATATTTAATGGGAGATATAATAATCTGGACAAAGTTTGTATATTAATGGAAATGACAACAGACAGTATCACAAAGGTACAGAAGCATTCCTTGCAAGCTGGGGACAAAAATATCAAGCTCCTAACATACATTATTCAAGGCTAGAAACATGCTGAATAGAGCAGCTTCAACTTATTAGAATGCATGTAAAGTTTCCCCTACTACATCTGGATAAAGAACACCTCTAAATCTAGATTTGAGAACTTCTAAGATTTTTTTAAGGTATGTGGCAGTTTGATTAAGGGGTGTATTTATCTGATTTTGCAAATAAAATACTTATTTGCTTACTTGTTTAAATGTTAGTAGAAAGTCAAAAAAATTTCTGTTCAGGCTTTCTTTGAGTTGTGGTGCCACTTCCATCCCAATCTGCATTAAAAAAAAAAATTACCATCATCTATTAATTCTCCTTCAAAGTGAGACAAAAATGCATTTGCTGAAGGAAAACACCCAGGTCACACTCACCAAATAATCAAATAGCATTGGATCACATGCTTTTGACTGATTATTTCCCTGCTTGCTACTATAGTCATGTCCACTAACTACTACCTGAGACAGCTGCTTTTAAACATGATCCTAACATCAGCTCCAAGTATCTGTAAGCAGTGAGGAAATCAGTGTCTACTCCAGTGCACTGCAACAGCCTACAGCAGCACATAAAATTATTCTTACTTATTAGAAACATTTAAAGAGAGATTCTCCATTCTTAAAACAGAAATGATTTGTCTGTTGAAAGGAAGAGACAGGCTGCTGACTACTTGAGATAAAAGCAGTGGCTCCAAGCAGCAGTGGCAGTAGTGGCTGCAATAAATGTTTGATCCAGATCAGAGGAGGTAAATGACAGCCTACCCTGCAGAGGTATGCTCTGGCATAGACTGCAACCAGTGGATCTCCAATTCCTCTAATCATGGATGTTAACCGTGGGAGACATTCCGAAATGCCCCTGTTTTTATCAGAAATGAAAATGAGCTTCAACAGTTAATAACAGAATTATATCATCTACAGATAACTTCAGTAGCTGCCTTGTAAACTAACAACTGAGCATGAGTTATAGAAATATCTATCAAAGAAGGAGGACACTAGCACAAAAATTTATTTCATAAATAAAATTTTATGTGTACAGTAATACAAATACTATATTCAAATAGCAATATTTGCTATTCAGAGCAAGACAAATGAAACTAAAAACTCCTCGTCTAGCTTGGAGAAAGCAGAGCTATGGAAAAGCTGTAACTCAATGTAAGGAAAGCAGATGCTTAAAGCAGAACTGGCAGAACTCCTTCCATGTCTCATTTTCCCACAGGTCCTTTTTGTCAGAGCTGTACTCATGCCTGGATATGAGGCCCACTAATTCCAGTAAAAGAACTGCTTTTTAGGGACAATAAAGTTGTCACTATATTAGCAATTTGGCTTCCAACACTCATTTCAAAATGAAACTCAGGAAAGACAATTACAAGGGAAGGAACATTTTCTGCTCAGCAGCTGGCACTGTTTGGCAACTCATTAAACTTATACCAAAGTTTTCAGTAGATGGTGGTTCATTGCTCTTAAATGATTTCTCTAACTCTCTCTCTCCCAATATGACATCAACATTTTCCTTTTAGCTTTCTATCCTTTTTCCCACACTCCACATGTCAACGATCTTCTTTCCCCCTCCACCATCAGAAGCCATTGGTTTTCAATTTGCACTGGAATTTGTGACACCTGATATCACAACTGTACATATATTTGAAAACTGAGAACACTATTGTATTTCTAAGAATATCACAGTTCACCTTTAATTTTTTCATGGCATTCTCATTAAAAATTTCTAAACCTCCCTGTACTGCTTCTTCTCAGTTCTACTAAGACCCTACCCACCATGAATCACAGAGCTCTCATGCTTAATTCCTTGAATTAGTTCCTCAATCTGCCCATTCACTTCCTCCCCATTCTTAACATTATTCTTACGTTTTGGATAGGAACTTATTGCACTTCAGTATTGCTGCTTCCACGTAACTAAATTGAACCCAAGTTAAGGAACAAAACCAAGATTCACACCATTGAAAAACCTGAAACAAACATGGACCTAATGCATATTGAGCAAACTATTTCAAGGCCTTCAGTAATTAATGTCACTACACTTTGTTGATTTTTAGAATTTAACTACAAGATTTTGTTTCAAATTTTTTCATACATCATCTCTACTCTGTCACTGCCAAACTGTACCAAGCCAGTAATTAAGCATTCAGTTTACTATGAAACGTGACTCAAAAGCATCTTCAAAACATACAGCCTGTAACAAACAAAACAAAGCCAGTATAAACATCCGATTGTGTGGGTTTTATTGAAACAAACATATTCACTCTTGGAAAAATCTACAAGAAACCTGTAGACACACTCTGAGGGTCTCATTTGACAAGGATACAATCTGGGAATGAGTTCTCTGATTGAAGCAATCTTGAAAAACCAGTTTAAGCAAGTTTCTTTAGCTGTATCATTAACATTCTCTGGAGAAAAGTTATCTGGGAAAAAACAACGCAGAAATAGTTACATTTCTATCATTAACTTTAAGCTACTTAACTGTAGTACTTTCAGAAGAGAGCATATTCTAAGAAGAAAAAGGAAAAAAACCTCTCCCTTCATCTAACTTAGCCATTCCTGTTTATCTCCCTCCCCCCCAATAAACTCTGTATTAGAGAACTTACACATGATTTTTGTGATTTCAAACCTCAGGAAGATCCAGATTACACTGAGTAACAGCAGAGCCACAAGCACATTTTATCTTAGGTACATTCACAATTTAAATGTAATCTTGCAGAAACACTGTGAGTAGTGGAAGCTGAAACCAATGGATTAAAAACTTAAAACTACCAGAATCAAAACAGAACCCTTCCTATAGGAGATAGAATGGCAATGGTCCTGTTTAACCTTCCTCAAGGTTGGACATTATTTTTTTCTGGAACACAATGGAAACAAACACAAAGTTACCTGGCAGAGATACTCGGTTATCCATGCACATGGACAGAATTCTTTCATATACCAGTTTTCCTGGTTAAAAAAAATAAAATTTTTTAAAAATCGTAACAAATTAACAAACTGTAAAACACAAAATGTTAGTACAAAGGTTCCCTTTCCAACATACAATGAAATTAGCTGGAAAAACTTCCTAGAACACTGACATTTTGCTGCCCTCTAGTGAGGCTGAAACGATCAGTGTGATTTAGTACTTCTCACACTATAAAAACATCCTCTGGCTCCCTGAAGTGCAGAGGTAACACACAGGTCAGATTTCTCCCAGGCCAGGAAAGGACAGCTGTCCTGACTTTGCTGACTTTGGATATTGTGTTATCTCCAGCAGCTTTCAGCAAGTAGGAGGGAGCACAAAGAGGAAACACGACCTGAAAAAACAATTGGATCTCTGTCATAGCAAATCCTGCTGGCACCAAAATACCCTTCAACTTTGAATACCATTGTAAATCTTTTCCATAACATGGCAGAAAAACAAGAGAGTCACATGAAGTGGATGACAATTCCAGTTACAAGATTAAAAATATATTCAAAAAATCAGTAACTGCGTTCTGATCACTTCATAATCCCTATTCAACCATAGAAAACCTTCTGACTTCTATTCTTCAAATACAATATAATGAAATATTGAGTCAAAAGGCTTCCAAAATATTTTTATAACGGCAGCATGTTTCAAATTTAAAAATTCAGAGATTATGATTTTTCCTAACATTTTTTTCTAAATATTCACTGATACATAAAGCACAGAACCACAAAATGAAGTATTTTTATCTTAAAGACTTTGCTCTCAAGAGTTTTTTTTATCAATTATATACCACACTTACCACTGGTGTCCAAATGTTTATGTTGGAAATACTCCATGCTAAAACTAAATGTCATTTCAGCCCTTTCTGGATAACTTTGATGTTTTCTAACACTACAAGAAAATTAATCTTATTAACAATTATGTAGTAAGTCTAGCACAGTAGATACTTACCAAAAGTATCAAGGATATCTGTAATTAAAACAAATTTACTTGGATAAAACTGGATTACTGTTGTGTCTGAAAGAAGCTTAGAACACTAGAAGGGAAAAAAAAAACAAAGAAACATTTTTAGAGGCCAAGGCAAGTTTGTGTTTTTACTCCAGAAAAGCTGGAATGGATGAGTACCCACAGATGACAAGAGCCAATGTGAACTATGAAGCCAAAAGCACACGAACATGTAACATAATAAACCCTGCTGCTTCCTGTAACTTTCAGGTTTTTCTTCATTTCCAGAGTTACACAGACCTGGTTTTCCTTTACACAGGGTAATCTACAATGCAGAGTTTCAACTGACCATGCAGATCTGTGCATTTGTTCAGCCAAGTCAAATTCTCTCCCAGACAAAGCAGTAGAAGGGACCTCCAGGGAGGACTCTGTAATCAATCCCCACCCACTGAGACACAACCTGATCATGGCATTTGGACTACAATGATGGCTGGTACAAAGTCACGTTTGAAAATCTATTACCCACTTAATTCTACTCCCACTGAATGTTCAGACCAGGAAGGAACAGGTCCATAGATGGAATGAAGATATCTCCAAGACACTTAATTAAGCTAAACTTGTTCTCCAAGATTAAACTGGAGTCAAAAACTTTGGCAGAAGGTTACTCACAAAAAAACAGCTCCTACCAAAAGAAAACAGGCAAGCGACTGGGGAAAGAAATCCACCTCTTCCTTGCTTAAGACAAATGTGGCCTCTGGCCCCGAGTCTTCTCTTGTCTCTAAGACTGACAGTATTTTCTATGAGCTCCATCCTTCCTCTCTCCTTCACCAGGAGACAGTCCTTCAAACTCAGTGGAATAAATACAGTTTAATCTTTCATTACATTTCGAAAATCCGGGAAGCAATCCAATACCTCACAAGACTGCTCTGTTTAAAGAAGGAAATTGTAACATTTGAACATGCTTAAACAAGGAGCACACTTAGTCTTTGTGTTTTGTTCATCAGGGTGATTTGAAAAGTGCACCAGAAAGACAGGTGAGAACATTCACATCCTACAAGCAAAGCAGAATCTAATCTGCTGCATGGTGAGTCTGTCACCTCCAAAGGTAACTCAGTAGCTTTTAGGACCTAACATGCCATGAACACTTAATTACCACTTTTCTTAGAGCTCACATACATAATCAACTTACTCCAGCTTACTCTAAGTTGCTTAGCATCCTCCATCTTGACAAGTAAAGTATCCTGCAAAAAGGCACTTGAGGAATCACACAATTGCTTAGGTTGGAAAGACCTTCAAGATTGTTGAGTCCAACCTTTGATCCATCCCTGCCAAGATCACCAATAAAAAATATCCCCAAATGCCACATTTACACATCTTGTAAATACCTCCAAGGATGGTGATGCCACCACTACCCTGGGCAGACTGGCCCAATGACTGAGAACCCTTTTGGTGAAGGAATTTTCCTAACCAGTAGCCAAATTCACTTCTCATACTGAACAGTCTGTAATAATGACAGGCTATGTATATAACCACCTGATGTCAAGAGAGCTGCCGGATGTCAAGAGAGCTGCTCAGCTCTTTTAGAGGATACAGCACTCTGCAGGAAGAAGCACAACTAAAGTTCAATGAGGTTTCTACCCTATCCTGCTTTATAACTATAGAATTATTACCCTTCATGAAACTTTAAATTCATTAATCACTCAAGTACCTATTTCACTCTTAGCCAGTCTTTCAATTAGTGATGAGCACCTGCAGCATTTATGCTAACTGAACAACAAAGAAAAACGTATTCAACTTTGGTATCACTGAATCCAATGGGAGAAACTATATTATTTCAAAATTGTTTGTGAACCATTTGCAAAAGAACATATTAAAGTATCAATGCATAGATTATCACTGCATTGTCACACATATATATATATATATATTTACACACAAAGCACTGTAAGTACAGTACATCCCTGCTGCTTTTCTTCTCATCCAAAGACAGTATTCACACTTCACAATCCTATATATGGATTTTCTTAAAAATAACAATAATAGTGCTGATTCCATACTATTACAATAGTACATTAGTCACCCTAGGTCACATATAATTGTTTGATCTCACTTCATAAATGTTTCATTTCCTTTTATGTCTTTACCACAATTTAAGATTAAATTATTTTAAGCAGTTTTCACAAGAGTATCCAGAACGACCAAAAAAAATCCTGACTTTATATAACCACACTGGATGACTATGAGCATTACATCAGTTTTACAGCTTTCAGGGATGTCATTATCTCATTTGTCCTCTTCTGCACTCCGCCTCTGGCCTTTTTTAAAGGCCAAGCCAAATAAAAGAGCATTTAACTGTCCCATTTCCCCATGCCCTTCTCAAAGCACATCACCACAAATGACCCAAAGGAAGGCCGGGGACAAGTTATAAACAAACAAAGGCTGCGGACAAAACCAAACCCCATACACCCGATTTTTAAAATCTGGAGCTATTTTTAATAGCTTGTTAAGATACTAAATCCCATTATTTAACTGCCTTACTAAGTTTGGATGAGTGAAATGCTGATGGTCAAAAAGCCATGTGATTTGTTCCAACTATTCTTAAGCAGGTGAAATTTCCACATCTGTCATTTGGTGACTCATTGAGAATCCCATCCCATGTACCCTAGTCTAAATCAATATGTAACAAGAAAGCTGAAAATCCAACTGCTGTCAGAAGTCAAAGTTTGAAAGAAATTTGTTTCAGAGAAGAACAAAAGAGTATAATAGAAAAACAGTAGAAACTCCTATTTTCCCAAGAAGGAAACTGGACAAGTTGTATCACTGTGGAGGCCCATGGGGCTGCTGACCAGGACTCTGAAAGGGCCTGCTGGTAACAGTCCCTAGGACTGAGTTAACCTCCACAGTTCAGGGGATCCAAAGTTCTTCCCCAAGACACCCCCAGGCCTTATATCCGTTTATTTTAATTCCATTCTCCCTCTTGGCCCCTTGGCCTTCCCGCCTTTTGTCCTTATATGGAATTTCTCTGGAATGTTCTCCCCAGCTCGACGCCCCATTGGCCCCTTCTCCTTGGTCCCTCCTCCTGCCCCTCCTCATTGGTTCCCCAGCCCATCCATCAGCATTGCCCCGCCCCCTGGCCCTCTCCCTATTGGTTGCTGCAAACCCCGCCCCCTTCGGCACTGAAGGCCCAGCTCCCCTTTCTCTGGGCCTTTGTCCCGGGCCCCTCCTGGGGACGGAATAAACCCGACCTTGGAACCTGCCCAGAGCCCCTGGGAGCTCCTTGTGCCGCTGGGATCGCTTCTCCCCCGTGCCCGGGTGTGCTGGGCCTGAGCTGGGTGAGTGTGTGGGCCCCGCATCGTCCTGCTGGCCCAGCCTGGGGACAGCTCTCGGGAGTCACAGCCCTGCCTGCCCAGACATCACCAGGGCCAGTGATACATCACCAAACATCACTGGTTCTGCATAGAACAAAAACACAAAACTGACCTGGATGACTATTTTCAGAGCTTTTACTTTCTGATCAGAGGACCATGCATCCTTTAAAGACTGGTTCAGTTCTTCAATCCGGTTTATGTAATCCTGCTGAGTCAAATTCAACAGCTCTTTCTGTGATCCCTGGCAAGAAAACACAAACTCACTTAATATGAGCAGGAGGGAAGGAAGGAGAGTGCTGTTATTACAGACTCAAATCACTCTGTGGGTCAGTTGTAGGGAGAGAATCCTACAAAATTTATTACAACTTCCCTTCAGTTCTTAAGAACTTAGGTTATGAAACATCTCACCTTTGCACAGTACAATTCTGCAGCTTGAGAAATAACCTGAGTGCTCAGTATTTATCAAGCTCATAACTGTCATTTGAATTAAACTCAGACATGTGCAGCTTCTGCAACAGGGGCAACCAGAATTATCAAGTGTTAAGACTACTGGGCTCCACAAAGTTTTACAGCAGCTGCAGACCATACACAGTTACAAGGTAAATCAACAGCAATGGATCAGGTGAATTTTCAAATCACAATTTCTAGTGATACAAAAATATGATTCTGCCTGAATCCTGTAACAATAAGGATTAAAATTACTAGAGAATTCCCACAGAAAGTACATATTTATCTAAATTTGGTACTTGCAGAATCAGGACCTTTTTAAAAGGTTTCACAGAAGTTTTTTATTTCACAAATTACTTTCACTGTTATAGTCATGCTGTAATTTCATCAGAAAACTTTCTCACCTCTTCCAGATCATCCAGTTCTTCTAACCTCGTCCTTACTTTTTCGGAAACTGCTGAACCAGTAGTAGTGGCTTTTCCTGTAAAGAATTACATGTTTAAGTCTCTTTAACATTTAAACACTGGAACTTCTAAAGAGAAACAAACCTGAAGGAGCCTGACATGAGCCAGGCTTCTGTGACAGAACCCAAGTAGTTTAATTTCTTCAGTGAATACTCCTGAAGACACATACCTAAGCATACCTACAGTGCATTCACTTTGAACAAGGGCAATGGCAAGTAAGCAAAACTGAATACAAGTGGATTTTCTTGCAAGTCTTACTGGTAAGAAAAGAACCACCAGACAGACCCATAGGATAATTAAGGATAGAAAAGCTCTGTGGGGGGTCTGTGTCCAACTCTCCTCTTTGAAGCAGGTCCAGTTCTGAAGTTATAACAGTTGCAAAGGGTTACATCAAGTTAATTTAACAATATCTAAGGATACAGGTGTCACACTCTGCCTGAACATCCCGTTTCAGTATTTGACCATTCTCATTGCCAAAAAGTATTTTGTATTTTTGCAGGAGCTGAAGTGCTGCATGTTTCTTCATATATAAAAATCCCGAATTGCTATGCTATGATGACTTAGCCCAGACTCTCTTTGCTAGAAAACATGATAAAATATTTAACATTTGGTTCTTTTTTAAACACCCAGCATACAGCTGAAACCATTTCACTTTCATGTAAAGAGAATAACAGAACAAGTTCCCAAAGGACTTGTTTGCTTTCCTTCCAGCTATCAGAAGAGTTGATAAACATGATCCTCAAAACATCATTGCTCAGTTCAAATGGAAAAAAGTTTTAACCTACAGTGGAAGGCAGTGCAGTGAACTAATCACAAATTCATTAGCCCACAGGAATAAAAGACAAGGTGGTTGGGTAGCTTATTTTCAATAATTATTTTAAACAGACATTCAGATGTCTTATCTAGAAAAAGGCAAGAACCATGATGTGAGAATGGGGGAGGGCAGGAGAACACATTTCAACTATCCTTGACCACAAACCCGTCACCACACCTTGCCTCAAACAAACTCTGTTACTGGTAAAGAAAGGGCTCACCTTTTTCAGATCCCATGTACAGATTCTGTGAGGAAGAAGAAAAAGCAGACTTTTAGAAAACAGTACTCACTAGCATTCCAACAATGCATAGGGTAATTACACTGCTAATTAACCCTCTAATCATTTAGAAGTAGATGCAAGACCAGAAGTTATTTGCATTGATACAAAAAGACAAGCAATGGCTTCTAAATACCAAAAGGCTTGGACTCAGCTCTAAAACAATCTTAAGAAGTCAGAGCTTGTGATTTAGTTTTCTACAACATTAAAACTGAAATTCAGAGAATTAGTACATCCCCATGAACAAATTATAAAATAGCAACATACAAAATCCATTAAAGGTCTAATACAAATTAAAAAAACCTGTGGCAACCACCACTTACAATAGAAAGCTTCTCTGTTGTTGTGTATCTAGCAAGAATTTCACCACGTTTGCTTGACCATGGCTCAAAGTCGCTTCCTACTACCGAGCTCTCATCTTTATCCCGTTTCCTTCGTGCACCATCCTATGACAGGAGTACAAGTGCAAAAGTTACATACAGATCTGGAAAAAGAACAGAAGGCTGATAAAGGTCAATTCAACATTTCAAGTGCTGAAATCAGCTGATCTTTCCAAAGTTACAATACTAAAAAAAAAAAAAAATGGTTATTTAAATGAATATGTCAGCATAAACCAGATAAAAGTAGGTGAATAAAAAATACATTCTATTAATACCGTATATTTCCTATTTTAACCTCTTAACTGGTGAGACAATATATTTTATCCAGGGTTTGCTTTGTGATTTTGGTTTGGTTTTATTTTGTTCAATAGAGATAGTGCCCCCAGAATTACCGTGGGAGGAGCAGCAGTCACAGGATCTGCAGCTGCAGCAAACAATGACAAGGGATCAGTGCCATCCAGCACACTGCTCAGTGGGTCCATCATGGAACTAGAGGAAGAGGAGGAGGTGGAAGAGGTACTTCCTTTGCGGTTCGTCTTCTTCGTCTTGGATTCAGTAACCTAAAGAAAAAGTTCACAGCTATTAAACAAAAGGGTTTTCTCTTCTCTTACTTTTCTTTAATAACTCATCAAAATACATGCTACATGAATTGCGCTGCTGCAATGAAAGGAAGGAGACATCAAACAAACTCTTTAGAGTGAGCACCAGCATTTAAATTGAAGCCCCTCCCTTATCCCTGAATCTGGAGGCACTCACTCTTCAGTAGCATTTCAATTGCTTCTCTTTTTTCCTTCCAATTCTATGTCTACAAAATTCTAAGAACAACCACTCTGAATTTCTTTCTAGTACCACTCCCCTATTTGATTAGGTTTATCCCTATCCTCCAATCTCTTTCTTGCTATTTAATTTCCTCTGCAGTTTCATCTTTACTTTTCTCCCACGACACTGAAGCCTGGAACATCAAATCCATACCTCAGGACACTCTCTCCCTACTGACCTTCCTGACCAGAAGCTGCTGCCCATTTATCATTCATTAGTGGATAACTCATCTCTTTGAAGCTGGATTTTTTTTTTGTACATCTTTAAAAGCCTCTGTCCTGGGTTGGCCATATGACCTGTTTGTATCCCCAATCGTCCTCTTGCTTATGCTGGACATTACGTTCTGCAGCTTTAAGTTGGTCCAAGGAAGACAGTGAGAGTGAAGGTGGAGGAAAAAAAAAAAAAACAAACACTCGCCGTTTGTCTGCAGGATACTACGAACCAAGGCCGAGAGAGCGGAGAGGCTGCATTCCAGCAGACAGCGTTATCTCTTTTCTTTTTTTTTTTTTTTTACTCTCTCTGGTGTGGGGGTGCTGGACAAGCACACAGCGGAGGGTTTTTCCTTGGATTTTTCCCGGCTTTTTGCAGGGAGAGACTTTGTTTCTTTTGCTGGGTATTTTTTCTTTTTTTTCCTCTTCCTGGGACTGGCTGGCATCGCGTGGGCCCAGGACACCAGGGAACCCCTGGGGGGGGGCCCCCACTCCGACTCCTACAGCCAGGCCCGGCAATCGGCCCCCCCCACTGGAGAACTGAACCGGACTCAGACGGACTCTGAATCTACCATCTCTTCAGAGGAAGGAGAGGTTTCATTGTTTTCATATTATCCAAATTTTCCCTATACTTGTAAATATTCTATTTGTTAAATAAATAGTTTTTTCCACTTTTCTCTAAGGAAATTCTTCCCGGACCGGTAGGGGGAGGGGCGATTGGAATCGACTCTTCCTAGAGGAGACCCCCCAGAGGTTTCCTCCTAAATATTTGCCCTAAACCAGGACACCTCTTATACATCAAAAGAATGATAAATGTTTTAGAGTACACAGCTGACTGGAAGCTAACCCAAAACCAAACCTTACATCAAGCAATTATGCAGGTTATTTGTAATGCAACTATTTGATTTTGAATGTATCCATTATTCAGCATTTAATGCAACCAAGAAAACCCAAAAGCTGGAGGTGCTGTATTTGTCAGGATAATACTGTTTCTGACACACCACAGCAGCAGCAAACTTCTGTAAAGGGCAAACAGAATAAACCTTGATGCCTCTAAAACATCTGTGTTAGCCCACTAACACAGAATGCCACTTCACAAATACCACCACCAACCTCAAAGCCTTTTAATTTTAAAGGAAAAGACGTAAAAAGAGGAACACAATCAGTCTGAATTTAGACTCATTTTCCAAAAGCACAAAAACTCACTGTGATGGGTTTCAGTGGATGGTAATCACCAAAATCCAAGGGTACAGATTCCAGTCTGCACACTTCAGATTCTGACACATAGTTTCTTGATCTTGCATGCCTTAAAAAGTGAGAGTAAAGGGAAAGTATATATGCATATAAATAACCACACACTTAGAGAGAAGCATATTCTACGTCTATACAGATGCTTATTTACAGAAAAAAGCATATTGAAAAATAAACAAACAAAGATACAAATTTCTCTCCACTGAGATAACATAAAACTAAAACCAGAGAAATTTTACTCTCTGATGTTTAGTTATATTTTTTCAAGTCTTTGAAAGACACAGAGCTGCTAATTGTTCTTTTCTGTTTCATTCAAGATCCTGAGAATGTATACAGCATACCCTGCCACCTCAGCTGAATGAGTAAAATCAGGGGATACACAAAAAATTCTTCAATCAGACTCCTAACAAAAGTAAACAGCACTTCCCCCACATGACACACATCTTTCCCACAATTAATCCAAACTTTCAAATATTCCATTCCTACTCAAGGACATAACTCATTTGGAAGATTTTCAGCAGTGCGAAGCAGCCGGCTCTTCTACAGATACCATGTACCCAAAAAATCCAAGCTTCTTTAATAAAGAAGGAATTATAGATTGGATAGTTTATGGTTGTGCCCCTCCAAGGAGAAACTTCTGACATCTATTGAGAAAGAGCAGAGCTAGAGAAAGACTCCAGTGAAATTCACATCCTTAGTTTTTTCTTGTCTTTCTTTATTGCCAGTTCCTTTTCTTTTTGCTATTGTCCCATTGTTCAATGACTCTTGCTCATTTGCACCATGGGTTAATCAGCATCTGGGAGGAAAATCTTCCAAACTCTTTCTGGCTACACAATTATTACATTTCTTTAACTGCTGACAGCTCTCTCAGCACACCACCCCCAGGCCAAAATCAACTGCACTCCAATTAGTGTAAGCACACTGGGTAAATGCACATGGTAGGAATACACACGTGGGAGTGAACAAGAGCTGTAAATCCTGCAAATAAGTCTTTAAAAAGTACATTCACAACGTGGCTATTCAAGTGATAAGATAGCTTGTAACAGAGCTAATACAGGAGACGAGATCAAGTTTGCTCTGGCATTATGTTCTCCTTACTCTCCAGGGAAAGGAGATTAAGCATTCCTTTCCTGGTCACAGCAGTGCAGCCAACTTTTGAGAGGAAATAAAAATAAGACTCTGGCCAAGCTGGGGTTTCATCCTCTGTGCATCCTGCAAGATTACGCCCCTGATTCAGATGTTTTTTCAAGAGTGGGTTTCAACCTTTTCCACACATGAGCACCAATGCAATTGCCACCACTCTGCACCTTCAACACCTACCAGCCTACCAACCTTTTTTTAGCTGCTTAAAAATAGCTAGGCTTCAAATAAAACCCCATTCCATGAAAGTATCTTCTGTACTACAGAACAATATGATAGAAACATCTTACTGTGGTAGAGGTCTGGTTATTTCCCCATGGCCACTGCCACATCAATGTTACCAGACCTATTTATTAGCCTGTTACCTCACTGCTGTACTATATAAAAATCAATTTTCAGCATCTCTACAGCTCTGCTTTGGTTTGCTCTATTTTGCTACTGCTTTTGTCTGTTAGAGAAAGACTGCCTTTTTTATCCTTCCTTTACCAAATACTGACTGAGTAATTCCATGTCCTTCGCAATGCAACTTCCTCAGACGTACACCACATTTTCCTGTAAATGCACGTTGCTAGCAGCTGACTCTGCTGTAGCCCCTGTCTACTTCTAAAGAGCCTGTGAAAGAGCCTGTTAGTTACAGAGGCTACACCGTGCTAGTGAAGGTAAATACACAGCAGGACACGTCCATCTCCAGCGGCGCGGGGCGAGGCGGGCGGACAGCGGGCCCGCAGTGACCCCGCCGCTGGAGATGGACGTGTCCTGCTGTGTATTTACCTTCACTAGC
>JAHLSL010000037.1:6229841-6246069 GCA_025920805.1 Petroica traversi
CCCGTGCCGCGCCTCACCAGGGGAACGCGGCCATCTTGCGCCCCGTCACATGACCGCGCGCCCGCCGCGCCTTCCGCCGCAGCTCCCGCCCCTCACAGAGCACAGAACGGCACCGCTTCTTAAAGATTTACACTTTATTGTGCAGAATGCTTTAAGTAAAAAGCGAGGCTGGTGAAAATGAAACAAAGTACAAAAATAAATAGACTTTTGTAATGGTATCACAATTCCACACAAAATAAAAAGATAAATATGTATAAACACAAAACGGCAAGTACAAAACCAAATTCTGGCACTTGTCAAGAGAAAGGCCTCATGAAAGTTAAAAAAAAAAAAAAACAAACAAAAACCCTTGTGCTATAATGCTTTATTACACACTGGAAACATGCTTGAAGAACAAGAGGTTTAGATGTGAAACCCTTAGAGAAGGGAAACATTAATTTCTACTAACACACTAAACCAATCTGTGCATCAACATATTGCCTATGCTAATAATAAATACAGCACATAAAACATCCATTAAAAACATCAATCTTCAGTGCTGCTATATCAACAGCACCTTTTGTCATCTGTGACACAGGTTGCTCTTGTCAGTGTAAATTCTTCTCTTGAGATGTTTTTCACTCCTAAGGAAAGCTGAGAATTCGAAAGCCTTGATGCCCACTGGGTGAGCAGGAAACTTGCCTCAGATATTTTCTATATTACAACTGAGATTTTAAAGCACCACAGCATTTGTGTGAAAGAGGCAGGTCTGCACTGGTGTAAACTCTTACATTTACACCATTAAGGGAGACCCCTGGCCCAAGGCTTTCAAACAAACTGAGCAGTGTCATTCTTCAAGGTGCTTGGGCAGTGTTTTTACCATTTTCCAAGCATGCAATTTGGGTAACTTAGTGCATGGTGTAGCACATCTGTTCTGAACAACATCACGAGCTGCAGAGGACAGACTTGGTGGCAGGTAAAAGCCACAGGCAGGTACAGTCAAGCCAATCCACTCATCACTGCCCATGAAGGTTCTGTCCTCATCCCATTATCAATGTTCCTATTTACCACAATGAAATTTTCAGTTGGTCTTTTTTCTCTTATATTCATGTCAACACATTACAAAGCCTCCAAAGTTAGTCTTGTATTGACACTGGGAAAGTAACAAAATATAGCCTAATTTACATTCTGGTAGTCAGTTCTCTACTGCAAAGATTACCCAGCCAAGCTTTTCTCCCTAGAACTTTGTTAATATCATGTCTCAAGTTCATTAAAAGAAGGTGGAGAATTATGCTCTCCTCAAGTTGATGGATAATATCCATCAGTTGGAAGACTAAGGTAAAATATGACCATGATCTTTTAATGTTAGATATTCATAAATACAAAAGTGTTGGGATTTGGTAGGGATTCCCCACCTGCACAAATTGT
The DNA here is from genome assembly GCA_025920805.1 of Petroica traversi. Taxonomy (NCBI): domain Eukaryota; kingdom Metazoa; phylum Chordata; class Aves; order Passeriformes; family Petroicidae; genus Petroica; species Petroica traversi. The sequence continues at coordinate 6,231,249 of JAHLSL010000037.1, forward strand.
GACTTCAGTACAAGGGCCTGGTAGATCACAGCAGAAGATAAACTGCTCAGAAAAACTGCAACTGTCATCAATTAAATGCAACATATCTGCATTACTATTATAGACTGAAATTACTATTTAAGCCTGAAATGGTAAAACAGTTAAAATCTTATCTTCTGAAGCTTTTGTAGAACATACATGACTCCATATTGGACACATGTTGTTCCCATAAGAAAATACAGTAGACATCAGGGAAATAAAAACCCAGGGCTCTTTCAGTAGAGTGGTTTGATCTACCACACATACGAATGCACATTTTTGGTTTGGTCAGTGTAAGTATGTCCATCAGTCCAGCAGTGAATCTGGACCATGTCTGTCCAGTTCCGCAGAAATGCAAAACATTTGGTAAAGGCCTTTAGTACTGAAACTGAGCTAAATCTATTCCTACGGAAAGTACATTCAAAACAGCTGCAGACAAATTCACTGACTTGAAAGTTCACTTTTGTTAAAATTAAGTTTGGGGAGTTTTTTCACATTTAGCTACTTTAACTTTATGGTATGAAACTAAACATATATCCATAACTTACGTGTGATGGCATTCATACACAGAAGTTGCAACTTAAGTAAAGCAAAAAGCACATGCCAGACACTAGAATTAGAAAGTGTGAAAAAGTCACAAATTACCTTCATGATGCCCTGGGGTAGTCTTTAAATAAATAAGATTATGAATCTTTTATATATTAATACTAGTTTGTACACAAGTTCTAACATGCAATTTTCCCACAAGCATTAGAGCTTCAAAGCAGCTTCAATATGATTGTGTTAATGTGTCCTCTGAAAATGACAAAGTAGGTTTATAATGCCTAAATATACATATATGTAAAGAAGATGCAATATTAAAAATCAGTGCTGAGAATGCCATCATTAAAACACAGCTATTTTATCCCAGTGAATGCTGTCTTCTTAAATTGTCACAACATTTGGCTTCTTTCTTTGGGTTCTTCCTGCATATGCTCCTAAAAAATAAGTAAAAACATTATCATATGACAGTTAATAGTACTGGATTTTGTAACAGAATTATCCAACAAAAATAGCTGAAAAAAATTAGGACAACTTTTTTTAAAGCAGAATTATGCATTCAGTGACTACTTTTAAAATGACACCTTTCATAATGTTACACCCTATAGGTTTGAAAGTAATGACATTTTATTGAATTGCTTTACTTGATAACTATTCTATTTTCTTTTCTGCTACTCTAAAACAACTACAATCAAAATTCACAAATTTTCCAAAGTACTATTGCATAACAAAGAGAGAGATTAAATGGCTAATAAGTTTAACTATGCCATATAATACTTTTAAACAAATTATGAATTAAAAAGATATCATACTAATTGAATACTTAAGATAACTCTTTCCTTTTGTCACATTAATTAAAACAAGAGACAGCTGTAGGCTCCCAAATGTCAGTAAGACAACCAGAGAAATCTAAGTGCAGTATGAAAATCATCAGGCAGAACCCTCAGAAAAGGAAGGATGCCTAAACAAAAAAAAAATTATAAATAAACAAACCAATAAATCTTTCTAAGGGGGCAAGTATATACAGCCATATATTTTAAAATCCATATTATACTATGCATAGCAAAAGTATCTTCCAGTAATGAGGGTGCAGTTGCAGGCTGCTAAAAAGTAGCACAACTCAGCATTCTTTACGTTCAGGCAGTTATCAAGAAAGTGCAGCAGTGTGAGCAAACATTTACACAAAGCAGTGAAAGTCATACCACAGGGTGCAGAGCAGTGGGAATGGAAGACAGCCATGGAAGAGAAATGACTACCAGGCAAGTAATGAATGTGGCAAAGGAAATGCCACTCCTTTTAGGCTCTTTGGCTACTCTCAGTCAGAGCTGCAGTGGTTTCAGCTGTCTGAGGGTTATGTTCAGCAAAGGCCAAAGCAGCTTTGGGAGTGCCCAGAGCCCTCACATCTCAACAAGCTCCCACTGCACAAAAGGCATTCTCACTGGCCCAGCACTCCTCAGTGTTGTGCCCTTCAGCTCACCTGGGATCTCGCAGGGCAGACAACCAGGCTGACAGACATGGTGCTTCTTTAGTGATTAACACTACCACTTAACTTGCCTCAAGTGTCCTCCAAGTTATATAAAAATCTCACACAAGTAATAGAATATTACAGTAATAGCATATGGGTGTGCAAAATCCCACAGCAATCTAGACTAAGGAACTGCAGAAGGCAAATTTGAATGACAACAGTGACAGTTCTTCTGGAAACAATTATCACCTATCCTTTTCCAGTGGCAAGAGACAATCACCCGAGGCCTCTCTCCTGGGACAAAGGACAGACCTGCTACTCACACACAGCAGGTCTAAGACTTCCTGAAGTGCTGGCCTGAAAGCCAACACACTCCACAGCCCCCACCATCTCACAGGGGCAAGCTGTGCCTTTGGCTTTGCCAAGTGCTGGCACCACCCACATATTCTGTGTGCCTCCTGCCCTGCATTTCTTTTCCACAGAAAAGGAAACTGGGCAGGGGAGATGAATAGGTCTTGTTGTAGGAGCAACATGATCTCAACCAGCTTCTATCTAACACAATCAGACCTCACTAAAGGCCCTGTCTGGCCCCGTTTGCAGGGTATTGATGGAACATCTCAGTCTGATTTAAACTAATGGAATTTAGAAAAAAACAATTACTGATTTATGAATCTGTACTTTTTTCTTAAGCACAGAACTTTGGATCGAGGGAGTAAAAATCAACACAAACTAAGTTTAGGATTACCACTTGATTCCTACAAAATGTCTTCTTGCCAGAAAAAGACAACAATCAGTCTGAGTGGTATTAAAGCTACAAAGCACTTTGCAGACAGAATTTAAAACAACAATCAGGAGAACAAAAGAAAAAAATGTTGGGCGAGTATGTTATTATTTTCTTCTGGGGATTTGTCTCATATCTAAGTTGAATGTATTAATAATAGCTGTATCTTACTAGCCCCTCCTTCCCCTTTTTGCCCCTCTAATAAGCATGATTTAATTGGTAGTCAGGAATGAATGAGGACAAGAAATTGAATCAACACCCTATTTAACATACTGCCAAGCTTTTCACTATTCACATTTTATCCATATATAAAGGAAACCATATTCTATTTAAATATATTCAAATTAATTTTTTTCATTATTGCAAAATTATGCAGATTGTTTCTTTCATGCCAAGTGTTCCCCATGTAATAATTTCAGAATGCATTTCTATCCATTTAGTAAAAGAAGCCTAACCTATTTCTGAAGGAGCACATGGAAGTGTTTGCATTGCACCACAGGAACACGTGTGATATCCGAACTCTACATAGTGTTAGGGTGGTGTCAGGGTCAGGTTTGGCACTGATTCAAGGTTTTCATGCCATCCACAAATGCAGGTAATTCACACTGAGCTCACAATGAACCACAGTGGTATTTACATTGTGTCTGGCACCAGACATCCAATTAAGCATTCTGTCTCACTTTTCTGTGTTGGCAGTGTGTGCTGCTCTGCTAAGGTTTGTCTTAGTCATAATCACCAAAGTTGTGACAGGTCATCCTTGGCAGTTTTTTCTCTCTCATACTGCCATGTTATCTATGTTTATGCATACTGCCTCACTATACATCCTTCTGTGGCTACTTCTCTTGACTTCATGAATTAGCATCTGGGAAAACATCATATTTAAACAGTGTAAAACACACTGCATTCAAACTCACAGACACTCCCTGCCAGCATTGCTCTGGGACAGCAATAAATAAGCATTTCTCTTACAGGAAAGCTTTCATCCTAAAAAAGTATAGATTTTTGAAAACATTATGGGAGACAGTTGAAATCCCACTACATTACACATTTCCCTTATTAAACGCCAAAGTTTCCAATTTTTATACTTGACTTGTGGAACTCTCCTTTGAGAACAAAGCATAATTCAGATCTTAAGTAGTTTTAAAACCTATTAACCACTTTACCTTTTGATAAATATAGGTTTCTCACTTAAGAAATTTAAAATCTAATTTAAAAAATAGAAATTGTTTAAGACGATTCATAGTAATTTATTAGAGATTAAGCACTATTATCAAACCTTTTATATAAAAGGTAACCAGTCAGTAATCTCTGTATGGTAGCACAGAAATACTTCTCTTTTAAACGTGGGTCATTAAGACTCCAACATGCTGTAAGATGCTACAGGAATATATATATAAATATATATAATTTTAGGACTGTATGATGAGTGAACACCCTCTGAGGAGCCTGAACTGTCCTTCCTGTCCTTTCAATACACTCTATGCTGAAAATGTGCATTCAGCATTAAAAATCAAAAGCCATGAAAATTCAAATCCAAGTCTATTTTGACTATTATCAATTTCTCAACAGTTCCAGTGAATGTATTTGGCAATCTTTTTTATGACTGGGCATCTGGTGAGTGAAAGCAAATGAGCTGTGCAGCACATTCTATATACTGTGTTTATAGAATTTGAAAGTGGATGGTTCAGTTACCAGCACAGGTTTTGTTTGAAGAGATAGGTTAGACTTAAGGCATAGCAAAGCAGGTGCACAAGGAAAGGAAAACAATATATTGCCAGTTTCTTTTATGTAGATACTAGTAACTTATTTACTATAAGATCCAAGCACCAATTTTCTACACACCTGAAACAGCCTTGTTAGACACTCTGCTCTCTGAGGCCTTCTTTCTATTTTGCCCAACCCCATTCACTGAGGTCTTAGGGGTTCTAATTAAATATAAAAGGGTTAATAAGTCACTTGCAACGAAGTTGAAAGGCTGTATACAAAACTATAGACACTATCAAAATGTGTTTGGCATCAAAACATTTTTACAATATCCCACAGAGCCTCCTCCTGAGCACTGTACAGTTTCTATTAATATTATTATGGCTTACATAAATACATTAAGCAGGAGAACATGTCCCCATGAACAGATTGAAAAACTCTGTTTAAGAAACTGATTTAGATACCATAGCAGTCTACTTATAAAAATACAGATATTTCATTAAGTGGAAGCAAAGCTTCATGGAATGAATGTTACAAATTGAAATGTTGGAACAGTGTCGATGAAGACGATACACAAGAGGATGACAACAATAAATGTTTTCCTGCAGCATAAGGTAAAACAAAGCTTCATCACTCTCCCAAAATATTGGGAGAAGTAATTATTTTTACTTTGAACAAAAGTTGTACTGTTATGTGTAAATATTATTCATCCATCACTGTTCTTGCACTTTGCATTTACTTTCATCTTTAGGCTAAAAACATCTTGTGCTCTTACCCTTGTCTGCAAAGGAGTCTATGAACTGGGGCATTCTGTCCCTGGTTTGGTTGAAGTATGCTGTTAAAACACAAACTTTTATTAGTGCTTTTTTCCCTTGAAAAATAGAAGTCTCTCAAGAAATACCAAATCATGCATCATGTTTCACATAATTAATTTCAGAAAGGCTAACAGATTTTGTAATGCAAATGAGATGTAGGCAAAGTTGTCCAGAATGAAAATTCCAAAATCAGATTACTACTTCCAGTATTTAAGACAAAGAAACAAAAAAGCACACAGTGCCTTGGGTTTCCAGTCATTGATGAGAACACACAGGAAAAAGGGCTGCATTACCTACAGTAGTCCTTGAAGGCTGCACTGTGTGAGTGAACAGCATGCCTTCAAAGCTTTTGGGTAAACATGGGATAAAAACTGTTTTTAAGGGATGCCAGGTATATGACTTTTAATACAAGAAAAAGGTGCAGACAGGCCTCATAAGAGAGCAGCTGTTGTCTGCCTGAACAGCATGTACTGAACACTGTAACTTTTGTGATCTAAATAATCACACAATCAAGGAACAGAACTTTCCTTACAATAGAAAGCCAATTATCTTCTGACACCTTCTTAAAGACAAGCATTATCAATAACTCCACTGCAAAATCAAGGGTATTAGGAAAAGTAGTAGTGCCAAACTGAAGCTTAATAGTGCATCTTAGAGAAAAACCTTGAACCTGAACACCAAGACTTAAAACCATAAATAAATAACTTCTGAAGATAAAATTTCAGAACTGACTCTGAAGAAAACATATCTTTCTTAAATTCTAATGAGCTAATAAACAAACCCTTTTCTTGGGCCATGGTAGATGAAATTTCATTAATTTTCATGATAATAATAGTAGGAATTGAGCTGATCGATGGCAAACCAACAGTACAGATCACACAATCTGTTACAAGACAGTTTCTTAAAAGCATCCTAATAAAAGTAAACATCACTCACCGGTTTTCAGGAGTTTTTTGTTTTATGATTATTTTTTTACTTGGCATTCCCATTTCTGAAGCCCTAGAGAAAGAAAAAGTATTGAAACATATTTCAATTAGCAAATCATCATCCAGGTCTTGAACGAAACACTCAGAGAAAGCCTACAAGAGGAACTTTCACATATATGAAACACTGCCAGAGCAGCTGCAGATTATTATCACTTCTTTACTCAGGAGCAAGTGTAACAATGGTTCAGTCCACTGTGTTGCAGGATAATGCCTGCTATCATTCCCTAAAAAATTTTGCCAGAGATACTCTATCAAGTATGTTTGGATTAATAAAATCACTTGGGACACATTTTACAGTTTGCAAAATCAACCATAAACTAAGCATCCACCACTGAATTATAGCGTAAATGCACAACTTAAACTATTTTTCTCTATACAAGCAAGAAGTCTCTTAGAAGTAAGAGCAAAATACCACACACCTGGAAAGCTTTTTACTCATTCTTACTAGCAGAGATGTCAGTTTGCAAAAAACTGTTATTCCATAAACTTCCCCTCCCAATTTCCTATGCTTCCTACTCCTCCTCTTGAACCCCTCCCACCAACCCTCCCTGCCCAAGAGAGAGCTGCACGTACTTCATGTACTTTTTCCTGTCCAGAGATTTCTGTGTAGCTGTTGAAAGGGTCACTCGCTCTCTTGGGCTCTTTACTTTATCCTAAAAAAAAAAGATACAAAGTTACCTACAAAAGTGTAACAAAAAATTTAGATTTAAGAAACATTGCACAGGGTGAGGAAGACTTAAATGCAAAATGACTCAGTACTAAAAGTCCTGAAAAACAGTTTGTATTCTCTGGAAGATAACACACCATTTGCCTGAGCATCTTCTCTTTACGGACTTCCCGGTCGTGACGCAGAATGTTCATCCTCTCTGATGCCTCCATTGTGAAAAAGATGTCATGGATGTCATACAGAGCAGCTCGCAGCTGGGAAGAACAATTAAAATGTTAACAAAATACTCAATCAGGTTTACACGCCCATGGCTCATCAAGCTCTTTTCGTTTTCAATCTAAACAAAACACTTCATAATTTTGAAATTAATTTTTGAAATCAAATAATTTTGAGTCAAGCAAAAAAATGGAATTTTCTCTTCTTTAAACATTTTGCTCTAAACAAAGTCACTCTGAAGGTGTTATGTATTTATATTACGAAAGCAGAATAGCTAGGAAAGACAAAAGAAAGGTTTAAATTGTGTCACCTGAGCCATTACTCTTTCGTGGAGGGACGCATCTTGTGCTGACACACTTCCTCTTTTCAATGGGGCTTCAGACTGAAAATTTTTTATGAACTCCAGAGTATCCTGGGAAAGATGTGAAAATAAGATTAAGCACCAGGCATAACCTTTCATAACAAAGCAATCATTACAAACAGTACACTCAGGACACAGATTCTTTGACTGGGACCTTATGACACTAAGCAGTGCAACACTCAAAAATGTTCATGCAACAGTCCCAAAATCTTCTGAGAGCAGAAAATGCAGGATTTCATCTGTCAGTTGACAGCAGGAACAAAAACAACCAGGAGAAGAAGCCGCCTGTGACAAAAAAAAAGCTGATCTTACTTTTACAGTTTGCTTAAGATGTTTCAGTTTTTCTGTCTGCAGGAGTCTACGAGTGAGAAATCCCTTTGCCACTGCAGTGATCTTGTCGAACTTCATTTGTAGCTCTGGACTGAAAACCTTAAAAAAAAATTCTAAACTTTTGAATTTGAAAAAAGCAAGAATTATGAATTATTTATCAAATAACATCCATCAAGTGGCATAAGTTTTCAAGTAAGAAACCCACTGTTGATAAAGCTTTGACTCGGACAAAGTACCCACCATAATTTGGAAGAAGCAATATATTGCTATATGATTATTTTGCATATATGAATAAGAAAAATAATCTATACAGTTCTCTTACGTAATCAAAGTTGACACAGGAAGGAATAATAAAATTTTCTGTTACCAATACCTTATAAAAACATGAGGGTCTTTTAAGATAAAAATAAATCGTTTTTTTTCCCCTTACCTGAGTCCACCTAGTTTTGATCCTGCTACTTGGCCTGCACACTGAGGTTTTTATAACTCCACTACCTGATGGTCCCCAGAGATAGAATGAAGTTTCACTTGTTGAAGCAAAGGTGTTGGGTGTTGTATGAGCAAAACCTGCACACAAAGCAGAACACACAGTTCAACAAACACCTCTGCCAGTGAAGTAATGCCTGTGTCTGTGCAGATGCTCAGCTTGGGGGTCACAGCTTTGTCTACAAGGTCAATTATGGGCAAGAAGCAAGCTAAATATTTCTGACTGATTTCCATGCAAAATTTGCAAAACAGAAGACAGAACAAAACATTTCGTAATGTTCTGGAAGACGTGGGAGGTGTCCCTTCAGCTGTACTGACTTGTACTTAAGAACCCTTGGCAGAGTCCCTCTAAACCTTCTACACAAATGAGACCACCTGGCCCAGTGCTGGGCAGCCACATGGCACAAGGCTAATCCTTCTGGGACACGACACAAATCCACATCCTCATCCTTGATCAAAGGAGGTTATTCTTAGCTTGTTTTCCTTGGATGTGCCCTAAAAGAGTTACGTAACAAACACAGTACATGAAACAGTTTGAGGATGGCTGAACCTGTGCTAAATGCCAGTGACACAAAAATGCAACAGACTTTTTGCTGTGCCCATGTCCACATGCCCTGAGCAACCCTAGGGCAGGAACACTGCACTTATCACACAGTGGGGCATCTGGTCCAGGCAAGCACTGTAAACAAATTATATCACAACACTTAATCTATATTCTTCCCTCCCAGTTTTACCAATGCTGGTGGAGTTTGTGTTATGGACTGTCTCCAGCTGAGACTGCACACTTTCCAGCAAGCCACTTTCACTTTTTTTCCTCCACTCCAACTCCATCCTACTGTTAATATTCACTTTGGAAATTTCTATTTCCGTTGTAGTAACCTTCTTTCCTTTCAACTTTCTCTCCTGCTCTTCCAGTTCCTACAAAGGAAGATTCAACCATGAGACTATTTTTCTAACTCTGCACAGCAACAGAATATACATTCAAATCCAACTGCTTCCTGACAAACTTCATACAGCACAAAATGTTTGCTTAGAATTTTTTCGTGTTGACCTTACCTTCTGCAATTTCTCCTGTTCTCTCTCTTGTTCAGCAATCAGAATCGACAATTGTTGTGCATGCTGTTCTTCAAGTCTCTTTCTCATTTCTTCAAAGGCCAACATTTTAGTTTTTAAAATATCTTCTGAGAAAATACATAACAAAGAATCAAAAATAAATACCTTTTATATGATCTTTGCCAGAAACATTCATCCTTTATCAGAAGTAATTTGCATCATCAGTAAAAAGTAAAAACAATGTCTTTGATATCAGGTTTCCTTGATATCAGGTTCCCATTATGTATCGTACAGAACCCCATTATTTACTAGTCCTTCAAAATATTGCATGTTCATATTTGTGGACCAAACTTGTGAACGGAACAGCAGTAACACCAAAAGCCTGTATTAAAATAGGGACATGAAAAATACAGCTCTAAGAATTGTTACACTTGCTGGAGAGAATTAACACTATGCCGCTTCAGCCTCATTTGGTAAAGACACGTGCAGAAGTAACACAGTCTGGAATTTGAAGAAAATTCCTGTACAGCTTTCTTTTAATTTACATGGGCTATCTTTTCTTTTAGTAGTCTTATTTAGACCTCATGGCATAAGACAATCTTCTTAAGTAAAACTAAATTCCAACTTCTAGACTGAAATGGGAAATCAGTACTTGTGAAATCAAAATAAATTAGAGAAAAGAGGCTACTGAAAAAAATTTACATACAGTAAAATTTTAGCCTTTTGATACACATAATACTTAGAATTACCAATGACTAATGATCATTGGGTTTTTTTAATTAAGATTCATAAACTGAGAAGTAACCCTCAAGTACAGGAAATCCGTTACCTTTTGCCATATTTTCAAGGACTGCATTCTCAGTAATGTAAACCGATTCCACAGGATATTTCTGTTCTTGCAACCACTGCTTCTCTTGTTCTTCCATTCCAACTCTTAGAACACAGGAACTGTTTTCTTTTTGGCAGCTGTCCCTGTCTAAATCAAGTCTACGTTTTACCTTTTCAAAATTTTCTAGAAACTGGTCATTTGCTGAGGAAACATTTGGAGTATTCTCCATCTGCTGTTGCACATTCTTGCTCTGCATTAGTAACGGAGATGGATTTTCTACATCGTAAGATTTATTGAGTTCCATTGGAGAATTACATTTAGTGTTTTCTGGCAAAGTAGCTGGTTTCGTTTCATTCACAGCCAGGATCTTCTGTGTCACTGCAGACTGACTGATGGCAAAGGGCTCATTCACTTTTGGAGGTACCACAGTAGTACTGGTCTCTACTTTGTAAGGCCCTCTGCTGTCCATCACCACCTGGCCTTCCACCGTAGCTGACACCGTTCCTTTGCTTTCAAAGACCCCGAAGGAATGGCGAGTTGGTTTGCCAGCCCCCAACCCATCACAAGGGCCTAAAGAATTCCTGCTGAGACCAGGGACTCTGCCAGGGCACACCGTAGTGAAGTCCACCATGAACTTTGGCACTGACTCAGACACATTGTTTTTATCTGCAATGTCTTGCATTATTAAATCCATTGCTCTACCCTTGCCTTTAGGACTTAACTCATAAGCATTCACAGGGTTGTTTATAATAATGTGTCCCATGGATAAAGGTCTTGGGCGCCGTCGATGCATTTTAGGGCTCATGCTTGGCTCTGGGCTGGGCAATTTGGCAAAAGAGCCTGTGAGGCTCCTGACAATGCTGCTGTCACGCTCAAACACAGAATTCTTCCTCAATTCCTCATCTGAGTCTGAATCCACCATAGGGGGTGTTCCAACCCTCATAGGTATGTCTACTTTAGAAAAACTGGATAAAGTGGGCATACTTGTGTTATTTGTATGAGTTGAGGCACCTTGGAGAAGGGTATTTGATTTATTAAGACTGGGTCTATCGAGTGTCTGAGCACTGCAACTTCTACCTGTAAACTTTGCCCTCTCTTTCACAGAGTCAGTTGTTTTAACACCATCATTTTCTTTATCCGAGTGACTTTCACTCGTACTCCTCTTTGAACTGCTTTTTGAGGTACGCTTGCTTTGCTCTTTCTCTATGTACTCCCTAGACTTCTTTATCAGGTTCTGAAGACTCATCACACATGGATCCTGGACATCCTCATCTGAGGGTGACCCCACTCGTCCCTCCTGCTTTTGCAGAGCGTGAGAGGGGAGCTTGTTGCACGCCTTGTCAGGAGATGCGGCCCTTGGACAAGGCGCGTCTTTCGAGAAGCGGCTCTCACCTGCCTTTGAAGCAGCATTTTCTTCTGCTGCTTTACCTACTTCTGTCACATTGGATGTCATTTGTCCCGCAGTATTGGATGGTCTAAGTTCTGGTGTCTTCTCCAGGACCACAGCACCGTGCCTTTCAGGAGAACATGCTGAATTGATATCTGATAGAGCTGTGAAGTCTGTCAAAGGCTTTGAATCCAAATCAGGGCAAGAACTCTCAGCCTCCAGTGTGTTCACATCACTCATGCTAGGTCCTTTCTTCATCTGCAAATTAAAATTTTAAAAAAATGACATATTTTCAAAGAAATATCAGAATCTCAGATTCCTGTAAAATTCACCTGAACTTAAAAAAAAATTTCAAGAACAACTTTATTTGAGAATTACATGTTACTTCCAGCCAACACTGTTTAAAAGGGTTTTTACAGTGCAGTTATCCTATGTCCTGCCTCTCAGTTATCAAAAGGACACATGATGAAAAAACAACAAACTTACATTATTTTTGTATTGAACATGCTTTCCTAGTCTGCTGCTCAAACCCCAAGCCAGCTGGCTGTTGCCACATACACTCAGTAAACAAAGCAAATACTAAGTGTTTTTTGCCACCTTGGTAACTCAACAAACTCAGCGTTACTGTTTAAGCAACAGTTTAATCCAAAGGCCGTATTACAGCTGTTCCAAAGACATGCAATAACTCCTTGATCGGATGTATTTAGTGGTCTTATAAATTAAAACCTCTATGAAATTCACCACTGAAGCAGCAAAGAAAAAAAATAGTTGCAATAACATTTTAAAGCCCGCAGCAGAGTTTCAAGTTGTTGTGAAAGTAATTTTAACTCTGTAATAATAAGGCTGAATATAGATTATTTTATTATTAAGCTAAAAGTTTGCAAATAAAGCAGCTCTGACACAGGGGAGCTGTTAATTTGTTTTCACAATCTAGCTGTTTCCAACACTCTTACAAAAGCAGCAGTGAGCTCTGTCTTTTGCTTATTGCACTACAGTAAGTATCAGTAAATAATCAACTATCAGGACACATAGCACGAAATACCAGCAAATGATGGTTCTGGAGAGTTAGCTGCTATTAATGTCATGTTTATATTGAGGAATACTTAAACCCTAACACTATCTCAAAATGTCTGTGTTTTTCTGTAAATCTATGAGGCAGCTTTGGACTAACACTACCTGGACATTTTCTACGATCTCCTGAACACGATTCAATAAAGCTTTTTTCCGGGACTCCCGTTTCCTGGTCTCTAGGTCCAGTGCTTTCTTCTTATATTGCTGTATTTCCTTTTTCTTTTCAAGGCTAAGCTGCAAAACAAAGTGCAAGAAACATGGTTTACATCACTAAATGCAAACTTCAATACAGAATTACAGAAAAAAATTCAAAATAAAAACAACATCACAAAACAATGAGAAGAGCAGAAATCAACTGAGATTTTGTGCACATGTTAAATGCCAGATTCTTTTCAACCAATTTTTTAAGGGAAGGTGTACAAAATGCCTTCTTGGCACATATGCAAATGAACATGTGTTTTAATTTAAAACATCATTTATAGACTATTCCATGAACATTACATGCTACAGTATCAATCTAGCACAGGATTCAGACATTTCTTCTAAAAAACCTTACAATATCCATGCACTTGGAAATGAAAAATATGACAATATATCTGCAATTTGTATCTGTATCATGATTTTTGGACATTGCTGTTAGAGACTCTCTCCCATTTCTTCCCATCACTGAAACAGGGAAGTCGGCTGCAGTATTACAGGAACTACCAACAATCTTCAGCTTAGCTCTGTTTGCATTAGCACAGAATGACTTAACACAATAGGTGAGCCTGTGAAATACATTAGAGGAAGAGGCAAACACATGCAAAAAAAATTCCTTAAAAGCTTTTTTACTATTTGAGTATTTCCTATTTGCATTTTTTTTCACCATTAAACTAACTCACACATTCAATATTTGAAATGTCAATATGATTCTACATGAAGTGATGCCCAGCAGTAATATTATTGAAAACCATCAACATTTGTGCTTCCCTTGGGAAGATGACAACTTCTAAAAAATTAAAAGAAATGCAGTCGGTGGGGGGGGAAGCACATTTTATCCCTTATTTTGTAAGATTATGGCTAGGAATGTTTAGAATACACTAAAGAGCATGTCAGATGACAGCTCACACAGACACCTTCAGTAGAATCATGACATGTGCACATCAAAGCCAGTGCCAGTAGCACAGTTAGCACACCAGGAAGGAAAAGGAATAAAAAAGGCCTTACCAGAGGGGAAAGCACAGGGACTCCATAGAATTGAATGAGGGAGATATTTTTTTGCTCAACAGTCAAAGAGGTTTCTCTTTTTATTGCCTCTTCTTGGATTCTGGAAAGATGCTTCCTACAGAATATTTCATAGTCCTCCATCTTCATGTTATCTAAGTTGCAGAGAATAATAACGTTACTCTCCCATGAACTTCCAAGACCTCAAATGGAAAACAAATAATTCTGTGTCACTATGTTTCAGGAAATAAATTCTACATTAAAAACTGAATTCAGTTTGTAGTCTTCCTATCATTAACAAAGCTTGCAAAGCTATTCTTTATTTTCCCCTATGAAAGACGAATCTGCATGTATGAGCAAAAATTATGATCACAAGTACAGAGAAGGAAGCATTTAAATAATTAGGATTTACAAAACGACACCTGCTAAAGATAATCTTAATTTCCACCAAAGACTCCAAATCTTTAAGATCTTCCACAAGATAGACCCTTTCAACTGTAAAAAAAACAAAAAAAACCAAAAAAAACCAAACCCAAACCCAAACAAACAAAAAAACTCCAAACCAAACCTCAGCCAAATTAGATTAAAGAAAATTTTTTAAAGCCTTTACATGTTTAGGGGGCTGAGAGGAATTTGTGTCTCACTCCCATGAGCCTCCTTCTCGATACCTCCCTGTATAAACAGACGCCAATACTTACAAGAAAGGAAAAAAAAAAAAAAAAGAGAGAGATAAATGACAGCCTTGTTTCCTTAAGCGCGCCCAAAAATCTGAAATAGCTGTCACTGCTGGTCCCCAGCGGAGCGAGCCCAGCACCGCCTGGCAAGGCCTGACAACGCTTTGTTCCCTCGCACGCCGCTTCGGCCGATCCCTGCCCGCCCGCTCCGGGGCACCGAGCCCGCCCCAAGCTG
>JAHLSL010000037.1:6256069-6284291 GCA_025920805.1 Petroica traversi
TGTACATGTCATTCAGTCCTTTATCTGACCAGACCAGGTCTCTATATTACATAGTCTGATACCTGGGGAACTTCACTGTGTGCAGCCCTGCCATGACTTACTGCCACCTCATCTGCGACGCATCAAGGCACAGCCAGGGTTCACAACCTGTTTCTGAGAATCGTCTGAAACTGGTTACCAGGCTTATCTGTGAGGTTGAGATGTTGCTGCTCAGAGGGTCTCACCTTTGCGTGAGACAGGACTCTTAGTCCTGATAAATTCTGTAGCTCCACAATCCTTACGTAGCAGACACCTGTAGGTAACCTCTGTGCATACCCACTTTTTGTCTTTCTGGTGCCCCTTTTCCCAGGAGGGCATTTGTCCTTCTGAGCAATTGGTGGTGTTTGCACTTCACTCAAGTGTTACGCTGAAGAGTTCTTGAGAAAGACCCAGGGCAGGAGCAGGGTGTATGAAATGTTCTAAGGCAACCTGGCTGCTTTTCACTCTAAGGCCATTCCTCAGAGAGGAGCAGGGATTTGCCTGCATCCATCTACTGCTCGCTACACACATGGTAAATTAGTGTTTACTAAGTGTGAATCTGTAGGTTGTGTAAACTGTAGGCATTTGCTTCTCTTGTCTTTTAGAAAATAACAGAACTTAAGGACTCCAGCATTATTATGTCAGAAGGAGAGAGCAGGAGTCTTTTCTCTGTTTTTATCCTGAAACAGTTCCCATCCCAAGACTGAGGCAGAATCACTCTGGTTTTATCTGTAAAATAGATGAGATGGTTCAATTGATCTATGAATGCTATAACAATAACTTGGATAAAACTGCTTTGTTCTGCAGATGAACACTACTGAAAGGTACATTAATATTTTATTATTTTTTTACCAAAATACAAGCTAATTATAGCTGTACCAATGTCAAATGTATAAAGCTGTCTCTTCTCTTGTGTATGTAATTTTAATTTTTTTTTTAAGGCAGCTGAGAATGGAGCAACGGGTGTGGAGCTGGATCTTGAATTTAGTGCAGATGGTGTCCCCATTCTCATGCACGATGACACAGTCGAAAGGACAACTGATGGGGTTGGGAGACTGCAGGACCTGACTTTTGAGGAAATTAGGAAGCTTAATCCATCTGCAAAACACAGGTTACGGTAAATGAACTGTTCTGAAATTACTCTTTCAACAGTGAAAAAACAATTCTTGATAAAATTATTGACTTTATCCATCACGGGTGAAATTTTTTTTTTCAGTTTCAAACTTAGTCCCATATGCTACTTCTCATTTGATTTTAGAGGCATATGAGACTGTATCTCCTTACCTATCATACATTAGGAAGGGTGAAGCAGACTCAAGGTAAACTGGACAAAATCTACAGGCATCTAATGTAAAACAGATCAATCTCTACACAAGCTTGTCCTAAATTGACTGCAGAGCACTAAAGGTACTGGGACCTTCATGATATGTCAGAATTGGCTGGAGGAATTACTTCTAAGTTTAATTTTATTCATGTGTATTTCTTGAGTGGTTGTGTTTTGGGGATTTTAAACACCAGGTTTATACTGTTGAAGAGGAGCTAGACAGATTTTGGGTGGCTTCACTGTTACCCTAGTGGCTGATTAGGTCCTTCCTAGGGGTTTGCAGGGGAAAATATTTTCATATATTACTAAGAATTTGATAACAATTCAACTTCTGCAATATCATAAGTGAGTTCATTTCAGAGGAAGAACTTGTAGTGAAACACTGCATGATGGAATTCCAGAGCTGCAAAAGTGCCACCTGGAAGTGCGTGGCACAAGGAGTGTCTTCCCTGTCTCACTGGAAAAATTATCACCTGGGCCATGCAACGGGAATTCCCACAGGCAGTGGCTGCTGAGCAGCTGCTGTTCACTGTCACTCCATCAGGAATGATTTATTGATGGCTGAAGCTGCTTCTGCTGAATCCTGAGCTTGTCTTGCCTGTTCTGCCAGGATCTGCATTTCTGATGCAGGGCTGGGGAGTGCAGTAGGAGCAGGAGGAAGGCAGCAGTTGGGACTGAAAGCTTGTTTGTGGGAGTTGGGGAAGGAGCTGGAGAACTGGGGTTGGTGCTTTGGGATGGAACACAGGGCCAGTGAGCACTGGGTCCCACCTCCAGTGCCAGTGCAGCAGCAGTGTTTGAATCAGCTCTGTGAGCTGGGGATGTGCAGGCCCATGTGTGTGTGCACAGGCATGGTGACTGCATCCCAGTGAGTTCTCCATTTCTACAGGAGCCAGTTCCAAGATGAAAAGGTACCAACTCTGAGAGAAGCTGTTGTGGAGTCTATGCATCACAATCTCACAATCTACTTTGATGTCAAAGGCCATGCAAATCAGGTACTGCTCACAAGACACCTCCCCTCACCCCTTCTTTGGGTTTCTGACCTGCTGTTGTGTTGGTCTCAGACTGCTCTCTGTGGTACAGTCCCTTCTTTACCATGAGCGAGCCCAGGTCTGCTGCTTGTGTCACCCAAATTGTCCTGGGAAGCTGCAACTTAAAATTAGCACAAGACTTATGCAAGTGTTGCTGTGAAACAAAGCAAAGGGAATTCCTTGCTGTGCTGAGGGGAGCCAGAACCTCATCTTCAGCCTCCAGCGAGGGATCTGTAATTTGCATTACTGAAGGCAGATGCAAATGATCCATCACTAACATTTAATATAAATTAGAAATAATTTTTCTCTTTAGCCTAGCAGAATATGGTAATAGATTCATTTTCCTCTTGAACTAACCCTAGGTAGTACTGAAAAATTATACCCACAACATATTTAAGGGTATTTCAAACACTGAGAATCCTATTCATTGTTGTAAACAGAGTGATGAAAAGGAATTATTTTGCAAAAAAAACAAAATGCAATTCTGTGTTAATGCTATAAACAAGATGCTGTTTTTCTTCTTCTCCCTTTCTATTTCAATCTTGCTACCCAACAGGGAAGTGATTTTAAGATTGTTTTAAAATGACTTTGCAGTGTGAATTAAATATGAGTATATGTATAACATCTCTGTGTGTCTCTAATTGCAGGCAGTTGATGCCCTGAAACAACTCTACCAGGAATTTCCACAGTTGTATAACAGCAGCATAGTCTGTTCTTTCATGCCAGATGTTGTTTATAAGGTGATGTTTCCTAAGAGTCTGGGGTTTTTTCTTTTCTTTTTTTTAAGTCCTGTCTGGGAATTTCAGTATGGTATAAAACTCCCAGTTCCAGGTTACTTTTGGGCTGTTCACATTCCAAAGGCTTTTAAAAACAAGTGAAGCATAATGTATAATCTTATTAGATCACCTTACTCATTAGATGCAAATTGGATTCTACAGCAGTTCCTTCCCTTCTGAAAGCAGTGCAGAGAAATGTGCATTGCTTTTCAGGTTGGTGTCTGGCCAGGTATCTGTGTGCAAGGTACCTGCTAAATAAACCTCTTATTCTAGATTACTCCTAAAACTCTTTCTTCATTCTTATTGCCAAGTCTACTTACCATTTATTTTTCCATTATATACATTGCATGACTGCTATAGCTGGTGCTTCTTCAGTATGATTTAAAGAAGAAAAAAACAAACCCTGTAAAATACCAGCTTTCTAAAAGTGTTACAAAAGGATCTGGAGGAGAAGGGGAGAAGGATTCTGGTAGAGTTGTAAATGCAAGCTAGCACTTTGTATCTAATGTGTCAAAAATTGTAATTCATCCCAAAGCCCAGCTGCATCAAATACAGTCTTTTCTCCTTGGTCCCCCAGATGAGACAAGCTGACAGAAATGTTGTGACAGCACTGACACACAGGCCCTGGCATCTGAGTCACCTGGGAGATGGGACACCCCGATTCAATTCCTGCTGGAAGCATTTCTTGTGTATGGTGATGGATGTCATTCTGGACTGGAGCCTACACAGTTTCTTGTGGCGATTGTGTGGGGTTTCAGCTTTCCTCATACAGAAAGATTTCGTTTCTCAGTAAGTGTTAAAGTTTGCTCATATATCAGGAGATATTCTCTTCTATTAATATTAGGGCGGAGTTAACACAGTATGTGCTTATCAAAATCTTCCATTTAGTGTTGGGTAAGGTGTCTTGATAATTCCTTTACTCCACACTATTTTATTATTTTAAGCCTCTGTCCTTTTAATCTGAATTTTTATCTTCTCTTAGAGCCTAAATTTAATCTCAAAGAGTTGTTGCTTTTGCCTGTTTACGATGAGAAAACACAAAAAGACAACATTGCACAAGGTGATGCACTCTTGTTCCTTGATGGGATGCTGATGCAAGACCAAAACTCAGTTGTGGCCTCAGCACGGTCTGCCTTAACTCTGTGCAGTGTCAGGCTCCTCTCAGGGTGTCTCTGTTCCTTGCAGGGACTATGTGAGGCACTGGTCTGCCAGAGGAATCCAAGTGGTTGCCTGGACAGTGAACACATTTGCAGAGAAAAGCTACTACGAAAGTGTCCTTGACTGCAGCTACATGACCGACAGCCTGGTGGAGGACTGTGACCCTCACTACTGACCCAGCCCGAGCACACTGCCCTCCTGGGCAGCTCTGCAGCCACGAGGGCATCCAGCAGCACTCGAGGACTGCTGAGGAGGGCTCTGGGAAAGGCACAGTGCCTGTGGTCACATCTCAAATGCAGGGACCCCTTTGGTGCACTGGCCAAAGCTGTGGTGCAGCCACACAGTCTGGGAAATCTGTAATGTGAAAGAACCAGATCTGACAACCCCGTTGGGCCATACCTTGTCCGTGCAGGTGGCTTTTTAATTCTCTGACTATTCCTTTGCTTTGTTTAAATTTTGGGTCTAAATTCATATCAGCAATTCTTGGTGTCAAAATTTCAAATCATAACTTGACGTTTGTAATTTTAACAGCATGTTCTACAAATGTACACTAATTTGAGGTTGATTTATTGCACCTTAAAATTACCCACTTTACTGTTCTTAAACTGGAAATAATGGTGCCAAATAGAAGAAGAGTTTATTTCCCTGCCCTGCATGGAAAGATGGCTGTGCTGAATCCTGACAAGGAAGAAAAAGCCCACTTTCCATGTGTGGTGCAAAGCTTGAGAGAATTAACAAATAAAACTTGAGTAGCTTCTTATCTTCCAGACCTTTTCAGAGAACCAAGGGAGGACAGGAAATTGTTTCTCCTAATGTAGAAATGACACAGCACATGAATGTATTTATTTTTAAGAGAAAGCTATTCTCTTGAGTGTTGGTAAGCAGTAGAACAAGTGGAGCTGAAATGTCTTTAGTTTGCTTTTGGTTGCATGGTTGAAGGGCACTCACAGGGATGTGGAAACTGTAATCCAGTTTTAACTTGAACTCCAAAGGGTTTGCAGTTACAATAAACAAGTGTCTGAGAACTCATGGGGAGGTGTTCTTTATCAGCTGTGCTGAAGTGCATTGATGTGAAATGTCAGAATTAGTGCAGATGGTCCCACTTGTGGTAGTCCAGAAGTTTGGATTTTCCCTAGGTTCATGCTACGACCTGCAGGGGGGGGATGGATTTTTTGTTTGTATCTTGAGCTTCACCCAGGCACAAAGAAGCACAAAGGAGATGCTTTTCCCTATTAGATGACAAGAGTCTCTTCCATTCATTCACTCTTCCCCCTGCACTGCATGAGCAGCAATCTCAGCCTCCTGGTGCATGGCCTATAGCACATGTACATTATGTCCAGATCCTATCCTGCCCCTTCATGGGTGCTGTGGCCTCTGCTGTTACTGCTGAGCCTGACAGGGGCTCCCCACGTGGCCACTGAAAGGCAAATGACTCTTCATGGCAAATGGCCCTTGTTCCAAAGGTCAAGCTGTTGCTGCTTGAGTTTCTTGCCCTGCTGAGTCACCATCCACAGAGCAAACACCAAGTCCATGTCCTATGCCCCCAGTCAGCATCCACAGCTGTACATGCAGAGAAAAGATAAAATTGAATCTCTGCACCTGCACTGTGCGTAAAGTTCATCCTTTTCTCTGTGCCTGTGGTGGCTGGGTTTGGGTTATTTTTAGCCTAAAGTATGAGCAAGAAGTAAATATGTACCTCTTTCCAGAGCAACAAGGGAGGAAAACACCAGGCACTAATAGACAATGAGTTAAAAAAACAAATTTATCATGGTGGTAACAAAGTTGTGGCCCTGAATAAAAAGGAGCTGCATCAATCTCACAGTCATTTATGATAAAAATATGTTAGTCACACTATTTCCATTCAGTCATTTATAGGAAAAGATGTGCAAACTTTCAGTTTATAAGCAATAGTTTTACACAGATGAGAGTTTGATAAGTAGTCATTCATCAAAGCTGCTTTTGAGTGACCATAGTAAACTATAAAAATGGCTCAGAAAAATGAACCCAGTTCACCCGTGTTATCTCACAGCCATTACAATGTCTCAGTCTTTAAAAACAACTGCACTTTAATATCCTTCTGTTGATTTGACAGAGGATAATACCTGAGGTTTGGTTTAGATCAGATAAAAACCGTTTACACAATATAACTGATACAAAAATATTTTGAAAACAGAACTTTTATATACAGTTAGGCACAAGTTGCCTTACATTTAGTCAACAACACGTGGTCAGCTGTGGAGGGAGCCTTATTACATCGAGGTGATGCCAGTCCTGGGGGAAGGCAGTCACCAAATATCACTGCTGCAAAACAACCCCAATAAGTGGATATTCCCTATCACAGTAAAAAACCGAAGTCCCGACACATTTTGCAATCCGCTCTTCTATTTTTTCCTTCCATTTAGAGGTAAAAAAATGTCTGAGTAACTCCCTCAGTCATCAGCGCAAGAGAGGATTGATTTCTGCAACGCCTTCACTCGGTGCCTGCCCAGGGCTGAAATCCTCCGCCGTCACCGCCGTCCTCCTCCAGCGCCGCTTCCCTGGCGCGCAGAGCGAGCGCCACGGCCCGGGACACGGAGGGGCTGCGGCTGGGCGGGCCCGGCTCCCAGCCTGCTGCCAACGAGGGACACGGCCTTAACTGCGCTGCTGGGGGACAGTCAGCCCTGCACAACCCCCTGCTCTTTAGTGAGCTCATCTGTCAGGTTTGTGGGACGAAGTTTTACATGGAATAGTTCAAACTACCATGCAAGATCCCATAGCTTTATGTAATTCTGAGCATGATGTTCTCAGGACTCTACAGCTCTTCTGAGATTCCACTAAGATAAGAAGACTGTTTCTAAAGTGATTTAACGTTCTTGCTTGTCTGATGGGTGCTCTCATGAGACAAAATGGCTCATTTACCCAGGAATTTTGCTATCTAGTACTCAGATGCTGGTAGTCAGTCTTTAGGAGTCACCACCAACACCAGAACAAGCCACCAACAAGCACAACCTGTAGAAAATATTCACCCCACAATCCCAGTCATTTTGTTTTCTCTTTATACAAGATGCTAAAATGCTGTGTCCCTGACATGCAGCTGTCACATTCTGTGTCTGTACATCGAACATTTTTTACTGAGCTGAATTTCTAAAAGCTTTCTGTGTTTCATCTTAGTTGCTTACCTGGTGGAAAGTCACTGCTGCTGGAGATCTCAGCAGAAAAGGGATGCTGAAAACAAAATTCACAAGCAGGTTTAGGTCATGATTTCCTTCACGTGTGTGTTATCTTGTATTTGAAAAGATACCAGTAACGAAACCATACTCTCCAAGTCTTAAGCAGATTTGTGATTATGAATGTTCCAATAGCTATTCTGATCACATTTTTTTATCTGTTCAAGTTAATCTGCAAAGTTATTTCCACACATGCAGGACTTTGCTACACATAGACCCATTATCTATATCAACCAGATTCTATAAAGGGGAATCTACATTTCCCTCTTTTGACCATCTTACCTCATTGTAGGATGTGTTTTGGTTTCTGTCAAATGCCCTTCCTGAGTAGGCTGGCACTTCCTGGTCAGGCTGCCTGGGTGGGTCATATGAAGAGGAGCTCCTCTGAAAAACAATGTTTGGCATTAACAAATGCAAACTCCTCTCAGGAGTCCCATTCGTGACACTCAACATGGGCACAGATTGTTTGAAAATCCCCAGTACACAGAAAATGCCCTTTCATATTCAGCTTCCCTCTTTACAGTCAATCTTTATTTGTGTTATCACACAGATATTTATAGTTAACAATAGATCAATATCAATTATTATTAATATTTTGGTTTTATTTATATAATAATTTTAATGATTGCCAGTCATATAGGGAGGTTTTCTGGGAGGAAGGAGAGAAGCTTACCAAATACTTTTTTCTCTGTGAGTATTTAGGTCAAGGACGTTTCACTCAACCCAAATAAAAACACCAGACAGCACCTATATGTGCACATTTTAACACTAATTTGATTGCTCAGCAGGCAGGACTGCCTTGAAAAATAAATTCATGTTTAGTACAATAGATGTCTATCAATGTTTTATGGGATTTAAAATGGGGTTAGGTCAAAGCACTCAGTTTTACCTCAGCTGAAAATAACCACAAAGCATAACCCCTAAAGAAATCAAGGGAGGAAGGCAGCCTTCTTCTTAGCCTAGGCAAGGTTCAAGTGACCAAACTCTTTGGTGACCATCACTGCACATGAACATTAGGAATGTTTTCTTGGAGTTTCATAACTATAAATTATGTCTGGTGAGAGTAAGGACTTTCCTATATCCTTCTCAGGTTGAATTCCAGCCTGGAACAATTAGTTAGGGAACTTTCACAGCATCCTTTTGCTGTCTGGAGTTAAATAGTAAACATTTAGATGATGTTTTAAATACAGACTTTTCCCAAACCAGCATTTGCAGGGCTGGAGGAGCCCCATGGAACTGTACCAAGCAATTAAAGAGCAGAAGTTGAGCAGTCAGACTGACCTGCTGGTCTCGTCCTCCCTGTGCAGAAAAACTCTGGTTTATCCTTTGCTGTTTCTGTAGTTTTCTGAGTAGAAATACCTTATCTTTTCCTGCCTGTAATCAAGACATATTTGATCATTAGCTGGAATGCACTAATTATCCTTGAGAGGCTCAAGGCCTGTAAGTAACCACTAATCAAAATAATTCCTTCTATTCTAAAATAATCTGTCTACAGAGGGAGCTGCAGCAGCACATCTTGAAGATAAAGTTCTTTTGCTACAAGTCTATTTGTGAGTTAAATTTCCCCGCAACTCCCATGGGGAAGGGCTCCCACCCTCCTTTGCACAGTTATAGGAAAAACAGGTTACAGCCCCACAAAGCTGGATGAGACAATCAACATAGAGGCCAAATTATACAAAAGATACAGCTCAAAGCCAAACTTACGTTAATAATTTGCTTATGTAGGAGTTTGGCCATGGTCTTTCTTCCTTGTATTATTTCCCAGTAAAGATAAGTAACAATTCTAGACACAACAAAACAAAAGAAGGTCCAACATATGAACATTTTATTCTGGTCAGTGTCTAGATAGAAATGTATCTTGTTTATTTTAGCCCATTAAAATATACACACACCCACATAAAATAGATGTATACAATTACACAAGGAATGGCAAACACATGGATTTGCTTAAATCATGGCAAATATGTGAAATTGCTTAAAACATTCTCTTGGAAAACACACAAAATTTATGGACTTGTATTCAAGATGAGAGGTACATTTAAGTGAGTCAACAACACAAGATGCATTTCAGATAACAAAATAACACAGAAAGACTGTCATTGCCCATTTTTTCCAATTGTGGCCTTTTTCTGGTTCTTTTCATTAGCAGATACTTACAGTACAATACTGGAGAGGATGAAGAAGAAGAGTTCACTTGCAATTAAGTTATGGTAGATCCACACTACCCATTTTGAGGCCATATAACTTTCCAGTGTCTGTATCCACTCAACAACTGCAGCATACATAGAAGATAAACCTCTGAAAGGACCACATCCTTCTGATGGTTTTAACCTGAAAGTGTGAAAAAACAGCTGTTTAGAGCTTCGTATGTTAACCACTGAATTTTTGAGTATTGTGATTTTGTACATCAAGATGCTCCTCAGCTTTCTATAGCCCTCTGCTGTCTTTGGGCTCCCAGGGTATGTCCATGACCTGTATTTCATTTTTAACTTGTGTCCCTCTCCAGCATTTAAATGGCCACCCCAGGCTATGCAGTGAGATGGGTCCTTTCTGCTATGAATCAGTACCAAGCCCTGTAAGCACAATCTTGAGCTAAATATAATGTATTAATCACTGTTGCATATGCTACAGCAAATTGAAAAACTGGATTTTTTTTAACATTTCACCACAGGGAGCCATCATTTCACCTGGCCTTCAGGGACATGAGTCACTGCAGATCGTCAGTAACAACAGAATGTGGTGAAATAAGGCAGCCCACTATAGGAATTAACATCTTCAGGTAGACAGAAATAGGAACATGTTTGCTTTGAAACTGACCCACTCCAGACAGTCTGAAATTTCCACTTGCCATCTGAAAATGATAGCTCTGATAGTTTTCATCCCATGTGGTATCATGTGTATTCACTTGTCTCACTAAGTACCAAAATCACATTGTTGATATTGTCAAGACAAAAGCATGTACATGGCTGCCCTCCTTCCTGTGACCAGAGTAATAACACTCCCAAAGCCAAAGCATCTTTAAAATACTGGTAACAACCCAGATGCATTGCTACAGAGTCAGCACTGCCAGCAGAAAGAGCCTCTGAAGTTCAGAAATAATCCAGAAGCTGACCTCAACTGTGTTTGCCCAGGTGTTTTTCTGCTGCAGACCCACTCTCACCTATAATATAAATAAGCCCAGGAACTAGGACTTGGTGACAATCTTTTGGAAGGGAAGGAAAATTAAAATTTGATCCAAAACTTCAATGCAATTTTGTTTCTCCCCCCCACTTTCTCATGGGACAAGTTACTCAGTGAGACACATTCTTACAAGCTCAAGGAGCAAGTCTTGTTTCCAGAATACAGAACATCTCATGAGCAGCTGCAATCTTCCGCCAGCAATTAATAGAACTTCTTCTACAGAGAAATGCAGGCTCCTCTGCCTGGTATAGGACACACAGCATAATTGAATAGGCCTGAATGCCAGTGACCTTCCATACCTCCAGACAGTGAATCCAGTGACAGACAGGACTCCAAGGAAGGAAGGACAAAACAGCAGGAAAATGAAGGAGGTCATCATTTGATCAGTTCTCCAGACTTTGCGAGGGGGCTGGCAATTCCTCATCAGACTGACCTTTAAAGAGATGAAAACTTCGAATTTCTGTTACCTGCCACTTCAACTTGGTATGTCTCTCTGAAATTGCTGGAATAGCATCTATCAAAAGTTTCCATTAAAAACTTTTATGTGAATTTGAT
Organism: Petroica traversi; assembly: GCA_025920805.1. Lineage (NCBI taxonomy): Eukaryota > Metazoa > Chordata > Aves > Passeriformes > Petroicidae > Petroica > Petroica traversi. The sequence goes on from JAHLSL010000037.1 coordinate 6,267,315, forward strand.
AGATGTACTGTAGTTTTAGAAAACTTCAACAATAAAATCCTAAAATAGTAAGAGGCAAAATGAGGGTCTGATGGGTTTTTCAGAACTCTGTTGGGTAGAATTTGCTTTTGTAGTAAATGCAAACTCATGGTTCGGGGAAGTTTGAATCCATCTTTCTACCTACAGCTTTGTTCTTCTACATTCAACACTATAAACTGTTTCATGACCCAACAAAAAACTTATCATCTGATCATACTACTGACAAAGAATTCTGAAAAGAAGACATTTCCATCATGATCTTTATCTGAATCACCCTGCTTACACCTAGATAACTTGGCAAGGGGGAGTTGCTGGGGAGTAACTGAGAGGCCAAAGTCACAGCCACAGGCTGTGTGTCTATATTGACATTGTCCACTGTTAGTTCCCCAGCCTTTAATTTTACTACTTTATTATTTATGATGAATACATGTAAAGTTTGTTACCTTTTTCACAAAAAATACTATAAAAAATGCTATCATCTGGATACTAGGCAGCAGAGGTGAGAACAGGATACCAATCCTGCAAGAAAGGATTTACAGGAGAAAAAAAGTTACATCTTCACTATTCACCATTCAATTCTCAGTGCACTGAAAGCAGGAAAATACCACAATAACTTCATATACTGACAGTGTGGGATTATTTGGAAATTTGTGTTAACCTTGATCCTTGGAAAATGCAATTTCAAACACACATATCCATGTACAGATCTGCAGAACTCTTACAGTTGGAGTAACATCCTCATTCTTGGAAATCAGGCATCTTGTCCACTGTTTCAACAAGAACATCATCCCAGTGGGGAAGTAAACAACACTCCAGGATATTCCTGCAGGAACCTATCAGGTTTCTCCCAGACCAGGTGGCCACCGAGTAAACTACTCACTGTAGTTATTGTTACTGCCCGCATAATTACTTTGGCAAAGTCACAATCCTTACCAAAGGCCCTGAACAGAGAATCTCCCAGGCATTTATCCTGTTCTTTCTGGGAAGTATCCACAAACATCAGTGTAAGAATTTTCCGTGATAGTTCCTAAGTGCAAATGAAGTTCTGGCTATAAATGTAACACTTACCAGGTCAAAGTCTGTGCATAGATCAAATCTAAAACATTTCGTCCAATATCAAATTCTGGCAGCCCCAGGCTCACACAGACTGTAGTTCCAATAATTCTGTTGGGGAAAACCAAAAACTATAGCACCATAGCATTTTCTAAATGACAAAGTAAACTACAAAAATCCCTGTAAATGACCTGAATACAAGCATCAATTAAAAATTATTTAGAGGCTTCAAAGCAGCCACAACTCGTTCATTAGACAACACAGCAAAAACAAAACAATTTGAAATAAGCAAATTTCCATAACATACAGCAGGGCTGAAATAAGACCTAGTATATAGTTCACACAACTGAAACAGAAAACAAACAAGGATTTCCTATTGTATCAGTACATATCCATACCACAGTAAGTTACTACTAGTTACTTACTTTAAGCACGTGTATCTTTGTGCTTAAGCAGCTGAAATGTCAGGGGGCCTCAGGAGAAAACTGAAACAACTTTTCACCTCCAGACAATTTTCAGCCTCAATAAAAAAGTAGTGAAATTTGTAGACTGATAATCTTAATGTACCCTCAAGTACATCCTATTTCAAACTAACTGAGGCTGCAAGGAGCTGAAACAGATAGGTAAGCAGGTACTGAGAGGAGTCCTACTGAGGACCACCAATCCCTTTATGTCACGTCATTTTTCCTGAGCTGGGGAGATGCAGGTTTTTCTTGTTGTACTGAGAACAATAAAGATTTTGGTAATGATCACACCTTGATACTGCCTTATCAACTGCATCATCAACAGAGCTAGGCTTTCAGGTTACTCTGAACATAAAATACTAATTGTACTTTTAACCTTTCACAGGCCTACGTCAGGTGCTTTTGCTCAGCTTAGGGGAAGTCATTTGTCACAGCTGACATTGCAATTTCATTTCTGTGACCTTTTGCTGGGAGGTGGTTTCCTACTGAACACAACAAGAACAGGAGGATTAAAGTACACTGGCAAGAGCCATGGAAGAAAAGTCTATAAGGGTTTCTCAACATTGTTTTGTATTAATTTAACAAAAAGTTAACAAAGCCCTACCTTGTAAACCAGTCCTGTCCAAATCATGAGCAGAGGGGAAACAATGGATCTCCTACATAAAAGTATGGCCAGGAATTAAAATGCTCTTTAGAGCTGGCAAGCACCTAAATATTGCCTAAGCCATAAGTACTCCACATAAATACTCCACTTTGTAAGCCATAAACAGTATTTGGCACTAAGAAGGTTCACACAGCAGATGTCAGAAGTAAATTACTTCTTCCTTATGTGCTGAGCTGTATCTACATCTAGTCCACAATACTTTCTCACTTATACTGCTGCAGACCTCTACATTTGAGAGACTCATTACTTGATTAATAAGACTGATAAAATCAGATTTTAAATTTGTGGACACTATAGAGACATAAATAAGAGGGAAAAAAATCACAGTGGGGGCACTCAGGAAAGGCAGCAGTGTGCCCATGCTTATGCAGAAAGGATGAGTTTATGCTTGAGACAATTGGTTGTCACCTCACTCTCAGGAAATCTATAAGTAGAATGTGGCTTCCTCCTTGCATGTATTTCCACTTTCAAAAGGAAAAAGGACACACTGACCTCCATCTAACGAGGAACAGCAATATTCACAAGGAAATTTCAAGTGGTGCCACAGTCATGCTTCTACTGGGCTTTTCTCATAAAGCAGGTATCATCTTTGGTTAATGAATGAAAATGAGATTAAAAACATAGTACTCACCTTCGTAAAAACTCTCCAAAGAAAGAGCCAAGCAAACAAAATATGAAGTCAACTAGAACAAGACGATAGATATCTTGGCCAACCAGAGTTTCCCAGCACTTTAAGAAATAGAAGAAAAAAAAAATCATGCCTAGAAGTTAAAAATCCTGCAATTAAACATTGTTCCCAAATGCTTAGGCATCTGAAACTTGATCAAAGATCTGAAATCTTGACCAAATATATTCTAGCAGCCTGGCAAATCATAGTTGATTTCTCAGTGAACAATGCTACCACGCAGCTGGGCCATTCATGTTTTCCTACAGTTAATTTCTCTCAAGTTGGTAATAAAAACTGTTAGTGTAGGAAACTCAACTTCCCAAGACCCCATGAACTTCCCTTTGCTGAAGAAAGTCTCTTATCAAAGTGATTTCTAACCTGGCACTGCAAGTCAGAGATTTACCTGTGATTCTGAGGAAGTCACGATGTTAAGCCAGTAGTAGCACAGTATTCCAACAATTGACATTTTCAGGATGATATTTCTAAAAAGAAAAAGTAACAGCAACTGCACCAACAGCTGGTCCACACCTGGAGGGAGTGATGGCAGGATGACCACTGGTTACACTCTATTACCTCCTCTTGGCACTGCAGAGTGCCAGGACTAACAGGAGCTCTCCTGGGAGCTCAGGTGTGGCATTGTTCTATTGTTCTGGCAGAAGGGGAGCTGGGCATGACAGCCTTGGCACAACATCTGCTTACCAGGCTGTTGGCTGGGGGTGGGGCTCCTCAGGGGACGAAGGACTGAGGAACACCAGGGTTAGGCAGTGTAAACTGCAGGCATCTGTTTATAAGTGAGATGACCTCAGTCCTCTCTCTACTTTCCTTCCTTTCCTGGAAGGAAAGGCCCAAAGGCCATCAAGGAATGCTACACAAAAACCCGAGTCCAGTGTCACAGTGCATCCAGCTGGGAGGGAAACCATTCCTCATCCTCATGCAGAAAAGCTCATGAAAGACAAAAGGTCATGAAGACAAGAGTGTACAGAAGCCTTTGGAGAAGATGAATTCTCCCCCACAGCTCCCAAGGGACCCTCACACCAACCAGACACAGCTTTGTAACAAAGTCAGACAGCTTCAGGCCAAAAGCACTGAGAGGTAGCAGCAAGAAATACCTGGTAATGGTGACATATATATGCTGTCCAGGAGACTGAAACTTCTCCAGGTGCCCAAGCCAGGAGAAGAAGAATGGAATCAATGTGTTGAGAAGAGATGCAATCACAGGTAGCACCAACATGGCAGCTTGGCTCTCTAGGTCATTTCTATGCCCTTTCATAAACAACTTAGAGAGGAAAAAAAAACCCATAATCAAACAACTCAAACTGAAGGTTTTAACCAAAATGCTGCCTCAAGGTGTGACCACAGGGAAGCCCCTTGGCCCACCTCCTTGGATGTTCTCAGTTACAGACTTGTGTTTTATGGGCCCATGAGCAGCAACACAGTGATCCTCTCCCATTCCCCTATGTTCTGAGGGACTGAGGGCGGGAGCCCCAGCTCAAATGCAGCTCCTAGGGACGGGGCAGGTATTGCTGGGGCTGCTTCTTGTTGTTTCTCCCCTGGTCACCAGATGACCCTGGGCCCTAAGCTGACCATGGGCCCAAGCAAGCAGCTGCTGGAGAGAGGAGGGAGATTTGCTCAGACCCCTCAGGTCCCAGACTCTTGCCATAGTCCCAGGTCGGGCAGGCATTGAAAAGCAGCTCTTAAGGTCCAGGAGAATGGGAGTGTGCTCTGGCGGCAGCAACAGCTCTGCTTCCCTGTGCTCCTTGTAGCCAGCAGACCAGTGCTGGTGCTCAGTGTGAGATACCCATGTGAGAAAATGCAAACTCTGGCCTTTACCTCGAGGTTATTAATGGCAAGGAAGTAAACACCAGCACAAGCAGCTACTGCTGTTCCCAGGGAAGCAGCCCAAGCAAGAAGGTGAACAGCAATACGATGAACTCTCTCCATCGCAGAAAAATTTACAACTTCTTTGTTTACTTCAGTGAGGCCTTCCTGCAGAGAAACAATTCCTAATGAAGAAGTTCTTAGTCAACAGCATAAGGCAAAGCTTGTTTCACAGAACTACTTGAGAAACTGAATGAAAGATTATTGCTCTCGGAGATGGTCAGGGCAATATCCTAGGAACATTTACTGGGCAACTTTGTGTTCCTATCCTAAAAGTCAAGTTTCACAGATAATATTTCCAGCCTGCCTTTTGTTTATAAAATTTTTAAATAGCAGGAAGGAAAAAAAAAAACAGAATAAATACTCTGTTTGGCAAATATTTAATAGGCACAGACACCCATTCAATAGAACAGAAGCATACAAATATTTATATGTAGCATAAAGAGAAAAGAAAAACAAGTAGCTAAGCCAAGGCCAGGAGCTCAAACCAAATGGAACTCAGGAAGATTTAAATCTCTTAGGCACAGGACTAGCACACTTGTGTCACTCTGTCACAGACTTGTATGAGCACACGCAAATTTGTATGCACCAGTAAGTCTCTAACAGAATGACTCATGCACATTAGTTTTGTACCTCCTCTGGTTTGTACCTTTATTTGTGTGCTGAGATTCTTTTGTTTCAGCTTCACAGCTTTTTCATTAGTTATATTGAAGTCCCAAGTGCAGAGCAGCTTGCTGGCATTCACAGAGACTCCCTCAGGGTTAATGAAGTTCCTGGAGAAGGATTTTGCCATACTGCAATGAAAATTGTATTGGTCAGATGTATAACAGGGAAATTAATCAAGTGTGTACAGCAGGGCAAGGAGGGAGATTTGTCAGCTTTCCATCCCATCCCAAGGTCATTTGACCTATGTCAGAGCATGTCACATAAGACAATGTGGAAAATAAAGTTTAATGTAAGAAACTCTAGCATTTTAATCTCTAGATTGTTGCTGACAATCTTTACCTCTGGAAGGCCACATCAATAAAAAACAATGTTAGGAGCAAGAGCTTACTGGTTTGAACTGGGATTCTCTGTATGTCCTTTATTATTTTACAGTTATTTTTAATTTCTGTAAAATATGTTTGATTTCTGGAGACTGTATTTTGGGCAGAAATTTCTACTTAAACTCTACACCTGTAAATAAGGACTTACAGAAACATATTCAAGTAATTAATACTTTTAACTGTTGACAGGATGGGGTTTTTTATTGTGTGGCTATTTTCCACTTAATATAAGAGAAATAGAAATTCAGTCAGTTTACCTGAACAACAAGATAAGAAAACAGATGACAAAATATATTCCAACAGTGAAAATATAGGCCAGCTGCATGTCGTAAGATGAACCATTCTTTATTTTACTAATTGTAGCATTGGTGTAAAAGCCATAGTAGAGCACTGTTTGTTGAAAATAACCCTGAAAAGACAAGGACATAATTCAGAATATTTGCCATCACCTCTGTGGTGGAAAGCATCATTATCGGAAGACCAATTAATGGAGGTAGGAACTGTCCTATTCTTTATCATGACATCACAGGGGCGATTAAATTGAAATACTTACAGCTCCAGTGAACAGCTCCAGGCCCGTGAATGAAAGGTTATTTGGTTCTGCTGCAAGAAACTGAGGAATTGCGATGAAACCAAAGTTTATAAGGAATGAGAACATGTTAAAATACAGCAGCCACCTCAAGAAGACAAAGTAAGAAAGAACACTTGTTCCAAACTCAGCACCAATGATCTTCAGAGCCTTGTGCCATATCCACAGCTGGTGAAAATATTCTGAAAGGGTATTTCCAAATCGCCGAAAGGACTGAAGAGAAAAAGAGGAAGAGAGATGAATCTCAGCAAGCAAACAGGATTCATATATACATAGTATATTCACATAGTATAGCCTCACATTTTAATGCTACAGTTTCATTTTGATGTTAAGAATGGCTTTGCCCCACTCCATTCACCATTAGATGGTTAACTGATGCTCCTAAGTACTACTGCAGAGCAAGTCATTATTAATGAACACAGCAGCAATTAACTGGATCTTTGGTGAGTAACATGAAGCAAGATGGCAGATTCCTCTGGAAATAGTGATAACATTGCAGCTAGAGTGGTTTGCCCTGTTGTGACTGACAGAAGTTTCTGGCACTTACCACTGCTACTTCCTGCAGACACTGTGTACAGGAGGAACATTGAGCACCACGGAGCCTTGATTTTTTTGTTATTTCTTTAAGAACTTTATTTCTGTGGAAGAGCAAGGCAGGGATGACAAGCATTATAGTATGAGTTGTAATTGAATCAAGAAGCCAAAGAAGATACTGCAAACACAGTTTCACCCATGTGCACATGAACAGGATTGGTACAACATAGAGATGTTCTTACTGGTTCATTTTATAAAAGCTGAAACCTTGGCTCCTGTACCTGCTACGACAACATGTCCTAACCCCTCCACTAACTCACACTGGCTGCAGAAATTAAATATATTTCAGAGGAGACAAAAGGGTGGTTAAGACCATGTGATCTCTTTGTCATTTTAAATGACCAACATCCAAATTTCCTTTGAAAATAAATCTCAGGTCGTAATTTACAATCAAATCTCAGGACCTTGATATTCCTGTTTTTCATTACCATGAGAGATTCTTCTTATCTCCATTGTTAAATTATTTTCTCTTGCAAGACATTAACTTTCTAAAAGTGCATTAAAAAGTACTTTGTTATAAAGTGACAAACCAAAGTTCAGCAGATGGCAAACCCCCATAACTGATAGCTAGATGTTGGTAGAAGTATAATGTTAATAAAACCAAACAGATAAACTTCTTTTTTTACCTGATCTCTCTCTTTTTGCTCATAGACTCTGGCAGCTCCTGGATTGCTTTAATCCTTTCCTTGGCAGACTTATTTACAAGATTTGCAATTAAATCTTCCTCTGCATCAAACCCAGCAAAAAAAAAAAAAAAAAAGAAAGGGTTAAGGATACAGCAATTTTTATGCCAACCTGAAATGGGTATAACAACATCCCCCATTTGCACTTCTACCAAGGTGTGCAAGCACTGAGACTTACTAATATTGCCCAGAATATCTTCAGTTCCCTGAGAACTCTAAATCAGATGCAAGTAATTAGTACAATAATGTTCACACCAAGAGTGGCAATATTAAGAAAAATAAAGTACTGACAAAACTCCAAGATTCTGGTCCATTGCTTGATCACTGTTTGATAGCTGCACTTCTGTGATGCTGCATATTGCCTTGAAAGCTAAACTTTTGCTTTATTTCTTCTGTAATTTTAGTTGATGCTATTACCCATACTTAGCACTACCTATGCCACAGACACACCTGTATGAACTGACAATCAAGCTGCTTCTGCATAGTTGGAATTTGATGCTGATTCCAGACACAGTTGCTGAAAGCAATCGATTAGCTGGTCCAACAAATTCTAATGAAGAGCTTAGCATTTCTTTCTACAATTTAACACATTCATACTGCACTGCATTTCATTTATCATGGGATTTGAGTGTGTTAGGAGAGTATAAAAGATTAATCACTACCATAACACAAACCCAAGTTGTCCGCATAAGCACAGAAGGGCTGTACATGCAATTCTGGTGAGAAACTAAGAACAGCATCAACCACACCATCCCTGTACAAGACACTGTCAAATATTGAACTACTTATCTAATGCCCTACCTTCACTGTACACTGGATCTGTTTCCAATGTGCTGGAGGAAGTCATGAAGATCTCATCAGGTGGTCTTCGGTTGCGTCTCCGAATGAAGCTGTCTAAAAACCATACATTGGTTAGGAAGCCCAGATAGTCCTGACAATTTGACTTATTTGAATTTCACCTTCACAGGAACAAGTTAAAAGTCTACCCTTCAATCTCACTAATTTCATGCAAACACACTCCCTCACTCACTCCTTTCCTGGCCATGTTTGACAACCATATGTACTTTTTCAGATAAATGCTGGAAAAGAGGAGCTAAGTCCAGTCTTCAGCTGTCATGGAAAACTCCATCTACCCCATTCACAAATGCACACAATCATTATTCAAGACTTTCTTCCTAGAAGACAAGGCCTTTGTTTAAAAATCCTTCCACTGCCTTCAGGGGGATCATTTAAGAATCCCACTCCATCATGCTGAGTTAGTTAGATGTGCCAAACTCCCATTTCCCTGGGGCCAAAATGTAGCTGCTCTCTCCACCTCCCTTCATTGCCTTATTCAAACACAGGTGACTACATTCCTTAGAAGCATCTGCCTTCCAGCCATGACACAGATGAGTTTAGCCACAGCTTTCCTTGCCTGGCCTTCCCAGCAAGTTAATGGCCAGCACCAGTGCCACGTCCCAGTGTGGAGCTCAGCTCTCTGGTGTGGAAGGACCCTGTTTATGACTCCTTTTATTATGTGAAGATACTCATACCTGAACAAGAAGGCTTTAAAATATTTATTAGTATTATATTATGGAGGGTGAGACTGACATGCAATGTTGCGATGCACCACAAACTTTACCTTCTGATCCGCTGGAAATTCCATGAGTGTAGGGATAATCCAGCAGATGGAAGGTAGAATGTGGGGTGTAAGTCAACTCTGGCTCAGGCTCAAAGGAGAGATTGTCTGTTGAAAGGAATCAGAGTTACACAGAATAAAATTGCAACTGCTATGGGCTATTTACAGGCACAGAATACCAATCCTATGACAAAACACAGATCTACTGCCAACATAGCAACCTATTCCCTCGACAAAATTCCCATATTCCACTCCAAAGTACATCCTAGTACTCAACAGCTTAATCCATACAAGGAAATATTTATTGATCTGTTAATACAATAGACAGTCCATGAATTTGATACTAAAACACCTGAATTGCTTTAAAAAACAAACAAAAAAACCAACATAAAACAACAAAAGCAAACTAACTAAAAATATATACAGAGTTGAGCTCTGCAGAGCTGCAGGACTCCCTTGGGACAGAGCCAACAGTTATTTGTTCCAGTGATTCTCTAAGCTGGTCACATGGGAAACCACCTACCTGAGAAATTTCCATATGGACCTGTGCTGGGTAAATCCTGGCTGTAGTCAGAGACAGGGCCCAGGGAGGCCATTGGGATGGCCTCAGGGTAGTCCTGCTCCCTCCCTCTGTGTTCTCCATAGAAACCATGCAGAGATGAATCATAAGGAGTTTGGTGAGAGAATGGATTCCTTTGATAACTCCCCCTATGTAAGTAATAAAAAAGAAAATCCTGACTGTCATAAAAATCCTCAATAGGTATCCTTAATAATTTGCTACCTATTATCATCAAATTTGAGTATGTTAAAAAACAAACTCTGATACTGAGATGTATTTTTTATTTAGAACTTCAATACCATAATTCTGATTTGGTCATCAAATTAATTAGGAAGGCTAAAATTTTCTCCACCTGAAGTTAGCTTAGACTCTAACTAAACAGGAATACCTGCTTAGAAAACAAAGCAATGCAAGGTTATAGCCCACTGAGAAAATTACTGGAAAGAAAAAGTATCTACAACCTCATGCAATAAATACATTTAATTAAAATTCATCCAACATTTAAAGAGTAAACACACCACTTTTCTTGAATGCTGCCTTCCTGGTAACAGCTTTAAAAATTTGTCTGAGAATGAAAGCATAAAGGAAGGATTAAAATAAATCCACAAATGAAAACTCCAGAGAACAAGTTTCTTCTGCATATAAATGATGTTATTTGTTACGGCACAATCACACAGCAAAATTAAAGAAACTCACCTTCTATCAATCTCTAATGTCTCTGAGAAGTGATAGTCTGGATTTTCAAAGGCTTCATTGTAATGATAAGCCATGACAAGCCTTTGGTTTGAAAGATGAAATCTTCCTTATTTTTGTCTCTACTGCTTCATTAATATATTAATGGGAAGACTGGCTAGAGACCTGATTACAAAACAGATGCAGATACATAAAAATTAAAAGGAAGGAACTATTTTAGCAACTAAGAAGATTCTGCTATTGTACTAATAAATAACACGAAACAGTATAAATCAGCAGTGGTTGCAACTTCATGCCATTTACCATCGGGAAATTGGGCGGCACGAGGAGTTGCAGGTAAAATAGGAACTCATATTTCTCTGTAGTTAGGTTTCTCCAAATCTATGAACTGCAGTGCCACTGAAGTTTTCCCATCACTAATGAGGCCAGGCTTTAGAACCATGTCAAAACATTAAGAAAAAAATAAAGTTCTCTCTCTCCTCCTTAAACAAGAAAAGCCAAATGCACAAGTTTTCTAAAATAAATCGCTACATTTCCCAAATCAAAGAGGAGGAGTGGCCTGCTCTGTTCCTTGCTGGCAGTGCATATCTAAGCCTTATTTCTGAACAAGGGACCTGCAGGACCTTTGGCTTTATACATAGCTTCCAATATCTAGAGACTCGTTCTTATTGAGGTGTCTTCTAATGGTTTAATGTCTTGATCCTTTAAATAGATCTGGTTCTAGATTTCTCACAGAGTGCACCATTTTAATCTTAAGCCAGACTTAGTCAGAATTTATTGAATGGGAGTCATGAATCAGTAAAAAGGGAATGTTACATTAGAAAACAGAATCTAAATTAAACAGGCAGTTCTTGCAAATCAAAAATCATACTCAAAATAAAGGAAACAATTTTTAGCATTTGTTCTTAAAGGCACCATGCAAGTTTCCTAAGCTGACAAGCTATTCCACAGAAGGAAAGGGAAAAATAAACGATGAAGGGCATGTCTGGCAAAACCTATCGGACCCTATTTTTATTTTGGCTCCATTCCTAGAAAAGCAGAGCTGAATCTCATTTAACAGTAGAGTCTCAACAAACTTGTTCATTTGCAGTGCATTTTATTTGTGATTTTTACTGTAGCAAAGGAAGTAGTATATGAAAAATATCTTCAAAACGGATAATTATATAGTGTTGCATTCCTAGGGCTTTTCAAAATCTTGTTCAGCCAAAAGAAGCTCTTAAATTAATGTTGTGTCATTTACACACCTTAAGAGCTTGGAATACTGTCTAAAATCTTGTAGTGTGACGTACAGTTGTAAAACTCTGCCCAGGGTTTGCATTCTGACTTGCAAAGAGGCATGCTTATATTTGATTGAATTCAAAGTCCTACATTTTAATCAGAACACTGACTACACTTTGATTACAGCATAAGGAAGGGTGCTCTGAGGCCCAGCTATTCAGTACATCCAGTAAAAGCACACCAGGCCACAAGAACACACAGTGCATCACCCCTCACTTCTCCAAACAACGGGGTGTGATTGCTGCCAAAAAGAAACCATCAACAGTCTCCCTAAGTGACACTTGTGTTTGCTCAGGCAACAATTCCACACCTATAGAGACAGTGAGATCCTCATGAAAGCAGAAGAGTAATTAGCAGAGCCCCTTTTCCTCATCTCCAAAAAAACTAAATAACACCCCATGAGTCCAAGGCTCTTGCATAAAAAAATCCAAGGCTCTTACTTAATCACAAGAAGTGAAAATCTCCCAAAGAGGTAGATTTCCTTTGACAGGAACCACTTAGCTCTTGGTGATCTTCAGAGAAGTAGCTCAAAATATACCTGAACTTTTGTACAAACCCTTCAGGAATTAGTACATCCTGTCCTTAAAGTCTATTTAAAAGTATGGAAATGATTTCTGAAAATGATTATCATGGTCTTCAGCAAAGGCTTGCTTGGAAAATTAAACATCCCCTATAAATGTGGTTTATATTTCAAACTGCAATCAAAACTCAAAAAGAAAAAAATTACTTTCTCAGGGGAAGAAAATTCTGAGACAATTCCCTTTGAAGAGTGTGCAAAATTACATTTTTTCTATTTTTTTTAAATGGTTCCCAGGAACCCAATTCTCTCAGACTCAGCTATCCAAAAAGCTGGGAAGCTTGCCAGCAAGACAGCTGGAAAGCTGAGCACTGATCTAAACAACTTGCCAACTTGCCTGATCTTCATTGGAGCTGTAGAGAGCACAGACATTTTGATGGAAGTGTGTGGGTTGTGCAGACTCAGCATTACCCAGAAGAAAACTGGTAGAAAGCATCAGCCATCCATATCAACCAACTTGCTGACATCAACCAACCAGAAGAAACAGATCAGCCTGGCTGGAAAACACATCCAGTTTCTCTGACTCATTTGAGAGACCTCGAGGCTTATCCATAAAGGATTCCAAGAAACTCAAAAAAAAGCCCAAGATAGATTCTCTGTTGGCTCTGCCATTATTCACTTTATTTTCTTTGGGTATTGTGATTCGCTGCATGCCAGGATTACTATGAAAATCCACAGGGACATTTGTAGTCTAACACTGAACCCAACACCTGAAACCACTCTGGTTTTTCTCCACTCACAAAGTTTAAGGACTTGAAATGAATTCTCCACACATGCTGAGGCAAATTCAAATCTAGCATCTAGTTTATACATTTCTGACCAGTCATAGCTCACTGGAAAGAACTCAAAGCAGGTAATGCTGAAACTAAACCATCTCTTTCTTCTTCTCAACCTATGATGGAATGCAGCAAACCATAGCTCCAGGAAAAGATGGGACATTTAGACTTGGTTTTCCCTGTGAAAGAATTATTTGGAAGGAAAAAAAATTGCTGGAGGAGAGAGGTCATTTGTGAAAGACAGAAAGCAGGATCTTGACAAATCTTTCCTTTGCAGAGTGTGGTCCATTTGTGGATTACATTTTTGGATTTCAGCAAGCAGCTTATCTTGCTGAAACAAAGAAATCCTGTGCACCTTCTCTGGAGTACAAAAGGGTTTAAGATCAGTTGGTTTAATGATCATTGATATGTAAATAAGTTAGAAGATCTGTGGAGAGAGGGTGTTTCCTGCTTAAATTGTTCAACCCTGTAATGACATAGACCAGGAAACTCCAAGCAGTGCAGACTCATATTCTGGATCATTTCCCAGAAAAATAACTGCCTACAAGTCACAGACCAACAACCTTGACAAAATATTCCAGGTTAGTTCCATCCCTTCCTATGCAGGTAATGTTCTGTTATATACACTAATCCTCATGTAGAATATAATAAAACAAACATGAATGTCTTGCCAAAATAGCACTTTGTCCTGGCATCAAGTTTCAGGAAAGCCACTCAGAACTTCAAGCTCCTTACCTGTAATCCCTCAGTACAAAGGATTTCCTTAAATAAATCCTATTTACACACAACTTGAAGTGGAATAGAAACAGTGAATTCCAGAACCACATCATAGCTAATAGTGTGGAATGAAGGGAATAGAACTCATGGAAGAAGCAATTCAGAAGGCTGAATGTGCTCTATTTCCATAAAGATGGTTTAGTTTTGTAGGGTATGACTACACAGGACTTCAGCATACCCAAGTTTTATTCATGAATCCATGTTCTGTTTAACAAGTTACATACATCTTCACAATGAAAAAAATCAGGCTGATTTCTGGAAGCCAAAATTGAGTTTGAGAGACAAGCCAGAGTTTCACATTCTGCATCAGCAGCTGGATTCCAGTACTGATCAATACTCTTCACTGTCTCGGTCCCAATGGTCTGAACACTTTTGCACCAAACCAGGAAAGCCAGAAAATATAAAGGGCGTATGAATTGACACTAAGCAAACACTACAGTGGAGAAAACCTCATCTTTAATTGATTTGTTAGCAATGGAACCAGCCTGAATCATACACGGAAGCAAAAGCCTCTTATCTTTACTGCATCTTGCCAAAGTACCCAACCAGCACCCACAAACACCACCTCTTACAGGCCTCCAATTGTGGCTTTATTGATGTCAGCAGGGTCAGTTACAGGAACTAACATCAACTCTGCTGTTTGAGACCTTGAATTCCATTTCAAAAATCTAAATTGTGCCTCTGCTACAAGAGGTCTTCCCAGTGACAGATAATATGCAGCAGCACTAAAGACTCATATGCTTACTATTTCAGAGTGAGAGATAAACAAATGGGGAAGGGAGAGTGACAGTATCTCCCTCACAGCCACCATGCTGCTGTTTCTCCCAGCAGCTTGTTGGATCTGGAGCTGAAATAGATTTACTTCCTACTCCCACAGAGCAATGGCACCTACCAAAATCCAGATCCCATTCTCCCCATCCCTCAGCTGTCCCCGGTAAGAGTGGGGTCCAGAGAGCAGCCAGGCAGGAGGGAGCAAGAAAGTGTTGGTTTGCCTCCAGCTGCTCTTCAGCCTCATGAGCTCTGCTCCTTATTAGTCTTTATCAATTTTTTTTGCACTTACTCACTTTTCTGCCTCTTCTCTTCCATTTAACATTCCTCTTGTAATTCCCCCACAATATAGTAAGACTACAACATTTTCATTGTGTTCACTTTGTTTGCAAGTGAAATCCTTTGTATCACCTGTAGTTGCTTAGATAAGGTTTTTGGAGAAGGACTGCCAGTTTTGTTGTGTTTGTAGTGCCTCAAGAAGGCTTCTACTTCTTCACCTGAGTTTAGAAACCTGCATTATAAACATGCCACAGAAACATCTAAAAAATTGTTACAATATGTAGTTACATTTTAGTGCCACTAAAGTGTTCTGAAGTGGAGGCACATACCGTTTTTGTGTAAAGGGAGTAGGTGAAAGTTCAGATACTTCATTAATTCTGTGAAATACATAGTAGTCTCCCTAATCTACCACACACATGCCTGCTTCTCCACCCAAAAGGCCCCACAGATCCAGCTCGTGTGGACTGAAGTATATATGACAATGACTTTGAATGATCTAACCCTTTCCCTGAAGGCTCCTTTGAGAGCAACTCTCTGTATTTGCTTTTTGTTGCTTTTTTTCTCCTAACTCTGACCACAAGTGCAAACTTAATTCATTGGAAAATCATAACCACTGAGCTATATAACTATTAAAATAAGAAAGAGGGAGCTGAAGAACAAGAATATGATACATTGCCTAGCTCATAGTCTGTCGGTTATGGGGACAAAAGGGCTAAAGCAAGAATCATTTCATATCAGTGCAAGTCAGTCTTGTGACTAAATTTTCAAACTGCAGACTGTCATTTAACAGGACTAAATCCTGCTTTGCAAACCAAGTTTTTTTAAGTCTATTAACATGAATTATCAGCTGCTTAGATTTGAAGGAAATAACTGTCTACAAAAAAAAAATTTTAAAAAAATAAGGAAGTGAGTTTTTAGTACCTGGTTGGAATTAATTTTCTGCTTTCACTGGAAAGGCACCAACAACACCAGGTTTATTAGAAAATACTGGTAACCACAAAAGTTCTGACTTAAAAGAAAGCCTTAAAAGAAAGCTCTGTTTATTCTGCACTTGCAATGGATACCTCTCCACTTGCAACCTGCTAATTGTACTTTAATGAGCAGTATCAGTTACAAGAGTATCATTCAACAGTTCAAGTGGAAAAGGTTATGAAGACTACACATATGATCATTTTGGATAATAAACAGGGGTTTATGTACACTCAGTGATCTTGGACTGAAAAAGGGCATTGTTCTGTTTGTCATTTCTGGCTTAACTTCTTCTTAAGGATGTTGTTGTCCTGTTACTCTTTGCACAAGCAGCATTTAACAGGACCCTGAGGGAAAACAAAAAGTTTATCTGTCAGAATATGGGAAACACCAAGAAACTAGAATATGGCTAGGGTGAACCAGTCAAAAGAAGAGAACTGGCTTTGTCACAGGTTGCTCCTAACTCTTTGAAACCCTGATAAGCAGTTTTCAAATTGTTTGACAAATAATTTCATATAAACTGAATACTTTTTTCTTTTCCAGACGAAATGTAGTTCCAATGTAGCCTGTTAGTATGTTAAGGGTCTATTCTACAATGAATGCACAAAACCTATGGACTACACAAGTCACAATCAGAGAGTTTTTCACCAAAATGTGAAGGGGGACACCAGTGTAAAGTTCCAGTTCCTCTTATATCTGTCCATACAGCCATACTACACCACCTCAGCACTTTATTTGCCAGGGTAAAAGTCCTTCTGACAAACTGACTTTGGGGAAAAAAAGCAACTAACCAACCAAAAAAGCGCCAAAAGACTAAACCCAAGACTTACCAAAAAAAACCCCTCATAAAAATCAGAGATCAATTGCTTTGGGTGGAGTACTGACATATCAGCCCAGCAGAGGTGGCGTTTCAGCTCCATTCCTTAGCACCCGCAGTCTGCTTTACCCTTATCCTGCACTAGGGCTGTGTCTCACGGGCAGGGACTGACACGCACCCACACCTGAGCTATCGCACCTCGAACGCAGC
>JAHLSL010000037.1:6289291-6303237 GCA_025920805.1 Petroica traversi
TCGTTTTTAAATAACTCTTTCCTGTGCGCCGTTCCTGCCCCCCTGGTGGTAACCCCCCGGAGGGAGGGATTGCAAAGACCTTGCTTTGCCCCGCCTGAATTTCAGTCTTGTTCTCTCATGTCTCACTGCTGGGCTAAAATCTGCTTTGAGGACGGAGGATACAGGATGTGGTTTTGCACTGTCAGAGAACAGCTGCACCTTTAAATCAGGTACATTGTGTAGTTCTAGTTATGAACCAGGAGAGAGGTGGAAGTACAGTTACTGCCTGGTACTACAGGGAGGACAAGAGCTACGCCATTGCAAGAGCAATGACAAACAGCCTGACCCTGTTTAATCCTGTACACAACAAACATTAGAAGGTCTAGGTCACAGCGAAGGAAAGTGCTTGATACCTTGAAATTTTATTTGGAGTTGAGTATCTAAAGTTCAGTTCTTCAAGAAAAAGGCACTGGAGGGAGGAGTGGAGTTGCAATGTCCCAGGCTTGTTTACACATGTTAGCACTGAGAGATTCTGGTGGGGCTTCTTGGCGCTTCTACAGATCGGTGATCTGCATTTGTGCAGCAGCTGCCAACACAAAGTGCTTGGCATAAACGTCCTGAGAGCTGAACACACAACTTCTGTAGCTCAGATGAATATGCAGCCCACGCTTCTATTTAAAATGCAAACAGAACACGGGCCAGACAGTTCTGCAGACTTTAAAACACTGCAGAGTGCAGTCTGTAGTTTCCACAGAAAGAAGTCTCTTGAGAGGAGCTGTATTTGCTCTTAAAGCTGAGGTCATCTGCTGCCTGTTTGATTGTTTGTATAGGTTTAATTTGACTTCCTGACAAAATACTGGAAGGGTGAGAAAATGGGCACACATGGCAGTGCATCCCTTGTGCACGAGTGGGGTTGAGTACAAGTGTTTTAAAACTGAAACCTTGGTACCCCAGCACCGTGTTCTCATGGGTACTTATTTAATTGCTGCCTTTCTTCAGTGGCATTAGAGGCTAGAACAGAATTTGCTGCATATAAGTCCATTTTCAAGCTATGTTTCTGTGAAGTTTTGTCTGGTTTTAAGGTTTTTTTAAAAGAAACAACAAAATGAAAAATCTGAGTCACTCAGAATTCTCCTTGATGCAGAATTCTCCTTGCTGACCATGCAGCAATTTTTAAAATGCAAATATATTCATATAGTATGAAAATCCACAGATGAGTAGTTAAAAATGACAGACAGTGGCACATTCTCAGTGTTTGTTTGCAGCTTGTTATTAGAAGAGTGCATACCCAGAGGTGTTGGCAAAAAACATTTTCTTAAATTCATTGAATTGGCACTTTCCAGGAAATTTTTCAAAAAGCTATAGTTGTCAATTTTTTTTCTCCAAGAGAGGTGAATGTTTTTCATGAGAGAACTTGCCCTATTTGGAATAAGTTGATGTTGCCATTACCAGCAGGATCAGATGGTGAGAGCTTGTGTGTGTTACTGTAGTTATCCCCCTGAAGGATGCAGGCAGGCTCCGTCCTGCTGAGCCCTGTTACATAGAGTGAAAAATTATTTCTTGTGTTCAGTAACTGTATTTCTGGATTCGTAGGGACTCTCAGCAGGCTGAAACAGAACATTTATCTAGATGGAAGAAGTGGAGAAGAACCAGCAGTAAATCACTGAAAAAAGGACTCAGTGAAGTCAAGGGCTTGTCATCTTACCTGGTGCTTTGGCGACATGATATTCACAGCATAGAAGGTATTTCTTGTCTGATGTACATTTATCCTCTGTAAGGTTGCTTCTGTTATTGGCAGTTTTACCTCTGTGAGCAGAGTTTCAGATATAACTACATGTGCTTAAGAAGTTACTTTCTTCCCTTATTATTGCAGAATGCAAAATTCATTATATGGTAGAAGGAAGTATATGGGAAAATTATTAAGATGTCCAACTTGCATTTCGGTTATATTTCAAAAAGTCTGTAGTGCTTAAAACTAGCTTTAACCATGTTTCTTCTGTTCAAACTGAAGAACAGAATTTCAGGGTAACTGAAATTATAATCTGCTCTCTCAGAATTTTCACTGGTTATATCATCTTAATTACTGGCACGTGTTTCTTTTATTTCCAGGGAAATTTGGTACTGGCATCCAGTCCTACTTCTCCTTCCTACGTTTTCTGGTCCTGCTGAATTTTATAAATTTTATCCTGTTGTTCGGTTTTGTTACTCTTCCTGTCATCATTTCTAAATATGGAATATTCAACAGTACCATTGCTTACATTTCTCCAAAGAACATAGGTAAGCATCTTCTCTATGTACAGCTGTTGTAGGATTCCCCCTTTCTGTCAGCTTTCTCCACCTCCCAGAAAAAAGGAATGCCTTTTTATAAGAACGTGGCACGTTTAGATTAACATGGTCTTGCAGTTCAGTGGGCATTACCATTTGAGTGACTTTTCATGCCTTTCTTTTGACAGACTATAACTGCACCATTTATGAACCTAATGGTAATAAGGGACTTGTTTACTTTTATACTTTCATCAAAGATTTGCTCAGTGGCACTGTAAGTAATTAGATTTTTTTTAATTGTCTCACATAGCACTTAAAATGTAAAAAAAAAAATTACTTGTGGAATGAAGCTTTGATAATTTTGAAAAATGGTAAGGCATATGCATCACTGGGGTATGTTACCTCTGAGAATGGTGGTTTTCAAACTGGCCTTTACTGAGTGACCACAAGGCCTGGCTGGCCATGTGCTGCAGCCTGTGCCTCTCCTCCACAGTTGCTATCCCTTATTATTCTGGAGCACACTGCCTATTGTGCTCTCTGTGTAGGGTTCCAGTGTCTGTGTGCTAGAGCTCTTTCATTGCAGCGGGGAGGGATTTTGAGGACACAGAGCCTGCATTACAGTTTGGTAGAGTCAGTGGCAGTATTTAGGAGCTACAGATTTGTAGTGTGTTGGGGCCCCTAATTTTAAATTCACAAAATGGTTAATTAATGGCAGGTTGGATTTAATGGGGCAGTCGTTGCTGCTGTTGCAAATTCTATTTCAACTTCATATTCACAGGGATTCCTTGAAGTGACAAGTTTGTTTTATGGCTATTACACAATTGATCTTCTGTTGATCAGTATCGGGAGCTACAACTTGCCACTTGCATACCTGCTGACTACATTTGCCTACCTTGCCTTAAGTTCCCTCTGGATAATAAAGAGGTAAAGATGTTGGTGTTGTTTATTTACTGTTACCTGCTGCACAGTTTACGTTGTATTCCTGCTTGAAGGGAGCATACTGTGTTCTGGAGCTGTTTTAGGTGGAAATAGGGAATCTTTTGCCTCAGGATGCAGTGCCACAGTAACCTTTGATGTCCTTGTGAAAAAGAAAACAAATCTGAAGTATCAGTTTTACATATGTATGCATACCAATAAGTAAGAGCCCCTAAACTATACTGAATTTGTTGAAGGATTTTCTTTAGGGGATTTCGATTGACTTTTATTTGTGCCATCTCAGTTTCCTTTGCTGTGTCTGGGTGAGGTGAGAAGGTGTGCCTGTAGTGAAGTGCAGGTGGGAATAACCTGTATCAGTCAGAGTCAGCGGCTGCAGAATCTCACACTGAAAGCGTCCCAGACATTGGTTGGCACAAAGCAAAGGTGGCAGTTTGCTCACAGAGGGGGTAGTTTAGTCTTTGATCAGCCAGTTTGCTTGTGTGTGTTTTTTTTTGTGTATAAAATACGTCTTCATGAATTTTTCTCCAGGTCTGTGGAAGGCTTTAAGCACAACTTAGTACATGAAGCAGATCCATTTCAGAGTTACTGTAACAAAGTCTTTGCAGGCTGGGACTTCTGCATTACAGATCCAAATGCAGCCCGGCTGAAACATCGCAGCTTGCAATATGAGCTCCAGGTGAGCAACTTCTGTCTTTTTGTGGTTATGGTTTCATACAGCTTAGGTGGCTAAAAAAGAGAAGTATGTAGTTTTGCAGATAAGGGAATAAAGTGAAGAAATATTGAAGTAGCTTGTTTTGGGAGTGCAGCCCACATCCCTTGTGCATGCTTTCTAGGTAGCTGGAGTTGTGGTGCAACGTGAGAAGGATTGGCTCGAATGTTGGCCCTTCCCTCATCCACTGGGGTCTGACGCCAGCCTGGTAGCTGCTTGTCTTATCTGCCTCTTCCTCACACTCCAGTCCTGCTTCCTGTGTTAGTTTCTGCATAGTCCAACAGGAAAAGCTGTCCTAGCTGCAGACAAAATCCTGCAGGGATCAGTTTGAGTGATCTGGGTTTTAAGGGTGCAGTGCAGTAGGCAGTAGTTTGGGGAGAGATAAAATTTAAATGGTGTTCTTTGTACTGTTTGAAAATATTGTTGCAGTAAGAAGACACTGAAAGATTTCCACTAGTGTCTTTGGCACATATGCACATACAAAATGCTGATGCAGCAGTAGATTTCCCACTTTATAAAGCTCTGAAAAGTCTTAAGGGCTCTTTTGGCAAAACAAAGACCTTCTTTTTGCTCTCTGTACACTGGAAGGAGAGATTTGAGTAGAGAAACAATTACCTTTGAGAAGATGCTTCCACTTCAAACCACAAAGTGGTAATTACAGATTTCATAAATTACAGTGACTTGCTTTCTGCTCTAGTGAAGTTCACAGAACTTCATCATATTTTTTCATCATAGAATCGGATTCTCCTTCACTTGCTACACCTTTGCCTCTAGAACACACATCTTAAAAGACCTAGCCCCTTAATATTACTGTTTGATGGACATAAGTCCTCAGAAAATACCCTCATATGAATGTTGTGTGGGTTTGTCCAGGTTAAATTGCCTTCACAGGAGACACTGTATTTTCATGTCAGTTAAGGTGAGATACACCTAGTTTACATGATAGGTTGCTTCATTCTTCCAGTGCTATCCCCCAGTTTTCCTTCACAAAAAGTAGAAGGAATTTTGAACCATAATGGTGATGGCTGGTTACTTACCTGCAGAAGAAATGAGATGAATGAGCTGGTTTACCCATTTCAGAGTTTAGTATCAAGTTGAGATCAGTCTCTCTCAAGGAACAGGCAAACTCTGTCCTCAAGGAAATGTGTTACTGATAGAGTAGGTAAGAGGATTGTGGAACACTTGTCTTTGGCTACAGAGCTCTCAGCTTGAGGAGGCTGAGCACACAGGGGCTTCCATTCCTGCATGGATCTGTTGTGTCAAAGAAAAGACACTCTCCATTCTGTGTGCTTGGGCGGGCACTGGAGGGTCTCTCCTGGAATAGGCTATGGATTTGCACATCTCAGGGGTAGAAGACGTGGTGTTAAGTGTCGTATGCTGCACCAGAAAACTGCATCTTTCTTTTCTTTTCTTTGTAGACAGACTTGCAGGATGCAAAACAGAGGCAAAAAATAGCTAAGAGGACAATGAAAGAAAAGCTACGCATCTACTCTCTGAGGATATTTATAAATATAATTGTCATCGCTATTTTATCAGGGTGTTTTTTACTCTATTTATAGAGTAACTGTCTTCTCTCAAGAAAACTCTAATGTGAGTATCAGAAATGACACTGGGACAGATTGGGTCAAGGCTGGTGATTACAGCAAGAGGAACTTGTGAAAGAGCCAAGTATCTTAATATAGCACCTTTCATGCAGGGATCTGAAAATGCTTTCTACAGACTTACAGGTTTTTTTAGTAGATGGCAGTAGGAAAGATCAAGAACCAAGTGCCAAAAAAGCCTCCCCAGTAAAGTCTTCCACTGATGCAGAGGCTTTGATGTTGAGTGCCTTGGAGCTGACAAGAAGAGCAGCCCTCACTACCCTTCCCTTGTGACTGTGCTCACCTCACTGATCTGCTGGCTCTGGGCAGTGAACTAGCTGTGAGAACTGACCTGGTTAAACTAAACTTCATCATGATCAGTTTCATGTGATCTGGTTCACTGTCAACTGCAAAAATGCACGTCAGGGGAAGGCAGAGTAAAGATTATGATCTGTCTTATTGCTTGAGTTACCACTGTGTGGGGAAACAGGAAGGCTTTGAACAAAAAGCAGTTTTCAGAAGCAAAGGTTCTTGCACCACTAGTGGAAAGAATCAAGTTGGGTGGGTTTCACCTCTGACAGGACAAGCAGATGGAAAAAGTGCTTCAGAAGCAGAACAAAGCAGACAAGCTTCTAGGTGCGACAGCTTCACAAAAGTAATTGACTTCTCTGTAGGACCTCAGGGTTTGATTAGTCTGACAGAAATGGGGAACACAATTTTTCTCTCCCCTATGTTAGTTGCTGGTGTGATGGACTTAGCTGTTCACAAAGAAAAGTTGTGCTCATGGTGGACTTGACTCTGAACTTCTGTAAACTGCCAGGATTGCACAGGCTGAAGCAGGAAATGAGGGCTAAATGAGTCTCTGTGTCAGAGGTATTGTTTGAGGGCAGAGAAGAGGACAGCACAACACTGAACAACTTGAAGAAAAGCTTCACTTACTGTGGGCTTTTTGTAGAAGGGTTGGTATCTTGACCTTGTCTTAATGAGCAGTTAGAGAAGCTTATCAGGATGGTAGGAAAGCTAAGGGAGCTGCTTGGCACCAGTAAGAAGAAATTGAAAAGTGTCTACACTTGGAACAGTTGTAAAACCTGGGAGCCTTGGTGCTGGTTAGCAACAGCCAGACACAAACCTTGGTGAGTTGAACCTCTTTAAACAGAAGCTTTGAGGAAGCACAGAAATAGTCTTACCTGAAATGGGAGTGACTTGCTAGTGAAGGGAACAAGAGAAAGTAAGGGTTGGTAGCAGCAAACTGCAGAGATAGGAGTGATTAGTCTCGTATAAAGAATAGAGATTTGTTTTCTGTGAAATTTGCTTGTCTAGAGGTATTCAGAATCAGAACAGGTTTGCCATTCGTGTTATACCTGGTGTTGATTCCTATTGCCTGGTGCAGATGTCGGTAGAGGATGAAGATGGAGTAAAAGATGCTGCCTGAATCCTGGACAAGGCAGGCTGGTGTGTAGCTGGAGACAGCATGGTCAGGAAGGTGTTTCTCCAAGTATTATGTTTCACTCATCTCTTCTTGACAGGACATTGACAATGCAAACTCCCAGGTTAATCTCTTAGTGCAATATTTGCCTTCCATGGTGATGACACTGGCCAACTTCATTGCTCCTCTGATCTTCTCAATTCTGATCGGATTTGAAGACTATACACCAGCCTTTGAAATCAAGCTGACACTCTTGAGGTAAAGATGTTTCTATTGTGGCCTTGGATGTTTCAACAACTTGTTCTTGGTAGGCTATATGCTTTGTAAACATTGAAATATCAAGAAGCAGAGAAGTTGGCACTGGAAATCAGGGAGGCATTGTTTGGCCAATGTTTAGTTGGAAACTTTAAATCTGGGAACAATCTGTTTTGATGACAGTGCAACCATCTCAGTGACCAAGTTTTGGTCTTGGTCCCATTTAGCTGTGTGGTCTGGACATCTTCAACCTGAATAAATAGTCAGTAGAGAACTTGTGGCTGCAGAGCTGTGGCTTTGCATGCAGCAGTTCCCTGAATGAGTGAATGTGTGTGTATAGCAGTGACTGAAACACAGCTTTGCTCAAGGCAGAAGTTAAAAGTTTTGGGGTAAAAGATAGTTCAGTGTAAGCTGGTGTTTGGCAGCTTAAGGCAGTAGGATCTGGGTTGAAGCACATAAACTATGAAGTCCATGCTTTGTATTTCTGATTTGGCCAAGTGCCTCAGAAGGCCTGAAGCTACATTAAATAGAAATAGTGCACACAGAACTGTACCTGACAATTGTTACCCATTGCAGCATCAAGATCTGCAACTGAAATGAGTAATCTAGGAACAGTACTGAGAAAAACAAGGGACTGTAGCCCCAAGTTAGGAAGTTGAAAAGCAATTTTAACTCACTGCTAAGGAAAGAAATGTGTTTGTTATCTAGATGGCTGCTCTGTTGAAGCTCCGCATTACTCTTTTGTGTTTTAAGGCTTCCTTGGACTCCTGTGCAAGATGAGCCAAGTGTTAGCATGACTATTTTTTGGCATGTTCAGAATTAGGTTTTGCCTTTCTTCCAGGTGTGTCTTCATGAGGTTGGCCAATATTGCCGTTCTCTTGTTCTCACTGTGGAGTCAGATCTCCAACTGTACTGCTGACAAGTGTAAGCCCTGTGGATACAATTACAAACTCTATCCTGTAAGCAGATTTATCTTGGTCTTTAATCATCTGAGCTTGTGAAAAGAGATTTGTTTTCCATGAGAGTTGCTTGTCTAGAGGTGTTCAGTATCAGCCCTGGGGTTGCCGTTCATGCTATAGCTGGTGTTGTTTCCCATTGCTCAGTGCAAACCAGTGTAGCTGTTACACAGATATCCTTTGTGTGTCTAAAACTGATTAGAATTAGTCCAGTGGCAGGTGATCACTTAGCATAGGCTTTCTGTCCACCATGAGGATTGTTTGAGGTAACTGTGTTTTGGAGACATTGTGCTACTGCCTTTTCCTGCAATAACACAAATGGTTTTTCCTTAAAAGAAAAAACCCAACAAACAAACAAAAAAACCCCCAACCTCCAAAACCAAACCAAACACACACAACACCCCCGCCTCACAAAAAAAAGCCCCAAAATCAAAACAAAAACAAAAACAAGCAAAAAGCTTGGTATGGGAACTTTGAAACACTGGAATATTTTAGAAATTTGAGTTATTACAATTTGAACTTCATGGTGTTAACTGAGACATTTGTTGCTTTAGTGATAGACAGATTTTCCACTTGTTTATTTAGACTGCTAATCTTGTTTTTTCGTGACTTGTTTTTGTAGTGCTGGGAATCTGACGTCGGGCAAGAAATGTACAAACTGATGATATTTGATTTTATTGTAATTCTTGCTGTGGCCCTGTTTGTGGACTTCCCCAGAAAGTATGTATCTCTGCCTTTTAAGCATATTTTTACAAAGGACATATGAAACACATTTTCTTTTTTCTGCTTTAAATTCCTTATATTTCCCCCTAGTTTTAAAATAAAGCATAAATGTATTTCTGGTGGTTTGAGCACCTGTTTGCTATTCAGATGTCTGCATAGTTTTTGATATTTGAGAGCTTTTTTCTTCAGACATTTTCTGTTATGTTGCCTAATGCTTAAATACTAAATTCTGTGTGTTTCAGATGTGTTAGAATGCATCTAAACTCTACAACCTCAATTTAGGACTAACAGTAGTCTCTGTTTTCAGGTTGTTAGTTACTCATTGGACTTGCAAGCTAGTTCAGTGGTTTGGACTGAAGGAATTTGTAATTTCTGACAATGTCCTGGACATTGTTTATGGGCAGACTATTTGTTGGATTGGAACCTTCTTTTCACCACTTCTCCCTGCAATAGCCACTATAAAATACTTCATCATCTTCTACATTAAAAAGGTAATGAAGGCATGTGGTTGACAAAGGACTGAGTGTGTCTCTGTGGTTTTTGTAATGCAGGTTTATAGATTTGCAGGTGATCTAAAGCCAACAAAAAACTCTAAAACCACCTGTGGATGCAGTGGATGGAATTAACCAATAGCATTCCATTTTCAGTAAGCTTTTGTGCTTTTAACAGAAGGTAGATTTTTGCTCTGCAATCAAAAAAAGCCACATTTCAATTACTACTTCTCAAATTATTTGTCTTTTTTTTTTTTTTAAGAAAAGCTGTTTTTGTAACAAAGCTAGTTTATAACACTTTCCTGCAGTAATCTCTTTATTAGCAACACAGCTTAGAACTTGGACACAATATTGCAAAACTGCTACAAATTTGGGAGCAAAATGAAAATCCAATGGGAAAAATGGGTTGGATGTTCATGCAATTTCTGACTATCAGAAATTTTGCTCAGTGACCACACAGCTCCTTCTGTGCATCCAATTCTTGCTGATACTTTAGGTCTTGCAAGAGGGGAGGTATCCAGTGAAGATGTGGCAGAATAAAGCCGACAGCAGTGCCATGGGTCACATACCACATGGCTGTGTCAGTTGACTCTGAGCAAGTGATGCCCTCTGGATCAAATTCTTACACAAACTAGAAGACATTGACTCATACCAGAATGTGAGGCAATCTTGTCTTAGCCCTCCTCAGCCCATGCACTTCCAGGAGGTGTCTGTGTGGTAGCTGGTGGCATGTTTGAGAATGGAAGATTCAGTTGCTGGGGGAAGTACATTTGGATGTATATCTATGTAGATGTACTGGTAACAGTCTTACCTTCCCTCTTCAGATTGTTTTGATACACACATGTAAACCTGCAGCTCGGCCCATCAGGGCATCAAGTTCCAACTTTTTCTTCCTGGTGGTGCTGTTGATTGGGCTCATCTTGTCTTTTTTCCCTCTGGCAGTCAGCATAGCACGGTAAGTGATGATTTTAAGTTCTGTGAAGTTGCCACTTGTTTTAATGTTGTCAGTTCTGTAAAAGCAGACATACAACTTTAGAATTCCATGATTTAATGGAATAAAATATGTAGGATAAAATACATAAAATTATGGCTTAGTTCATACAAATAAAAAGTACAGTTTTTAAAGACATAGGACACTTTTAGTGCATCACCAGACTGGTGTGGGCTTGTGCTGGATTATTTTATCTTTATCTTTTGGTGTAACGTCTTCTTTCTACTCTGCTTCTTTGACAGTATCCCCTCTTCCAAGGCATGTGGACCATTCAGGAATTTTAACACTTCATGGGAAGTTGTTCCAGATACAATACTTCAGTTTCCAACAGGTCTGCAGCAGATCCTTTTTAGCATATCATCAGAAGCCTTTGCAGTGCCTTTTTTTGTGATCCTTTGGTGAGTACTGTGGAGACTTGATTCACTTACGCAGTTTCATTTCCTTGCTTATTGAACTCATACCAATCATCTATTAGACCAGATTTACCATTTGCAGTCAAAAGCATCAAAACCCATATGAATCCTCAGCCCTTCTGTCTTTGCCCAGGTGTTCACACTCATCAGCTTTGTTCCATTTCCCATATTCAAGTGTCCTCAAAAATGTTAACTGTGAATCCTCTGCAAATTAGTACTGTAAGCCCTGTGATCACAATTCCTATCCACAAACCCTAGTCTGAAAAACAAATAAAACTTCCAAAACAGGCATTCTGTAAGATGTAATTCAATGTAGAATCATAGAATTTTTAAGGTTGAATGTCACCTGTAGAAAGAATCTAACCCAACTCTCCTATTCAAAACAGCGTCAAGTAGGGCAGGAACCATATCCAGTTAGAGTATCTCCAAAGATACAGAGACTCCATAACCTCTCTGGACAACCTGTTCCAGTGTTTGGTCAGTCTTCCAATAAAAAGAGAGGTTTTTTTCTGAAGTTTAAATTGAGTTCTTTGCATTTCAGTTTAACTAAACTGTTTGCAAATTTTGGAACCTTATTACCTGAGGCTTTCTAAAACTTCTGTGCTTAAAAAAACATATGGCTTATTTTGGACTCTACCCAGCCCTTTTATGGGCTGGGTAGCACATTTTTATGTGTTCTTCTGAACTGAACTTGTTGTTGGGTACATAGGAAATCTCAAGCCCTCCCTTTTTGTTTGTTGTTTACAGCATCATTATGTTCTATTTCATTGCCTTGGCTCGAGCACACAAACGAGTGGTTGAACAGCTGAGAGAACAACTGGTTTTGGTAAGATCTGACCCAACACTACTGGCAGAATAAAGAGAACTTTAGGGGTATAGAAATGAGGCATGCAGAGGAATATTGGTTTTCACAGTCTCCTGGATATTTGGCGTTTGCAACAGGCAGTGAAGAACGTTTTACAAATTAGCCAGGAAAAATAACCAAAGCACTGTGGTATTTCTCAGTGGAGTTGATTTTCTTGGGTACCAGCTGCAACTGCAGCAAGATGTGGTTGTATCAGGCAACATACATGCAAGAGTTGTGCCTCTGAGCTGTGTTCCTGTTTTTCATCAGTTGCCTTGCTTAAGTCCACTTATCTGCATGGGTTTTTTTCTGCCAAACAAGAACCAGAATATTGTGTTTCTTGTCCCCTCCACCATCTTGCACAACCTCCACTTCTATTTCATTCTACCCTCACAAAGAGGTGCCCACCTCCCTGCCCGTCTCTCCAGGCCTGTATTTCTACTGCATCTTTTCTGGTCTTGTTCTTGAGTGTAGCCCCAGCCCTGCTTGAGCAGGTACTGAAAGTGGAACAAGACACCACTAACCAGCCCTGTGGAGAGAAGGGTGGCAGTGAAGGAATGCTGCTTTGTGGCCATCAAAAGCCACGCCATGTTTGGCAGCATTAGTGTGCTGTGATCTGACAAACTGCCGGAGTCAGAACTCTGCCTCACTCGTGAGACTTCTCACTGTCTTATGTAATAGCCCATTTCTTGATATCTGCTTTTTTCAGGTATGGCATTTAACAACCTGTGTGCAGAAAAACACTACTGAGAGGAGATTTTTGAGGAGTGAGGAATTTGGGAACAAAAACCTTCCTGCTTTTAGAAGGGTTCACAAACAGACTGGGAATTCTGAAAATCATTGTGTGCTGTTTAGTTTTGCTTGCTCTTATTTGACATCCTATGTCAAATAAGAAGCATGGTTTTAAATTTTGAGGTGTGTGAGATGTTTTTACTTGGCTCAATGCAGAACTGTCAATGTGGGACAGTTCTCACCTGAGACTACTGTAAACTTGAAATTGTTCAGGCAGTTGAGAGTGTGCTGGGGGACTACAGCGTGGTGAGTGCACCTATTTCTGATGAAGAAATGAGCTGTTGTAGATTACTTGTATTAACACTGTTCATGTGGAGCTTACTTGTTATTCTGTCTTTTCAGGAGAGTCGTGACAAGATGTTCCTAATCAGAAAGATAGCAGAAGCTCAGAGGTATCCTTGAAAACCACGCAAGCCAAAAGAACTTGACTTCCTCAAACTCCCAGGACCACAAGATAACAGCAGAAGCATTTGCAGCTTCTAAAAACTGAGCAGCTGACTGGCACCCTGGCACCATGATCTGCGTAATGGGTGCTTGTGGTCTGAGTCTTCCTTGATTGAGCTACTGGGGCTTAAGGGCTCCAAAACGTGGAAATTCAGCTAATTTACACAGTGTTAGAGTTGTTCAAAAAAGGATACTTTAACGCTGATACAGATTCAGGGCTTTTGTGATTAGTAAAGTATCTATTTTTTCAGGGAGTTTGGGTTAAATGAGATCAGAACAAACTGTTTTGTACTGTTTTTACAAATTATGCAGTAAGAATCACGAGAGAGGGGAAAGGTATGGTTTTGCGTGTTTTCAACACCTTTCATTTGCTTTGGTTTTAAAAAAGAACTATATATGGAAGTATTTTGAAATAGTGTAAATTGAAATCAGTTTTGAAATCAGTTTTATAAGTATTTTTAGAGGTGAGGGTTTGCTATTCTTTCTGCTCTGAAGCAGCAAGAGCAGTCGAACACTGGATAACTGGTCACAAAACGGTTTGGAGCAAACTGACAAAAGAGCTCTGAATAAACACTTGGGGTAGGAAGAAGGCAGCAGCCACAGCACTGCTGTGGAGGGGCCTTTCTTTTAATTCTTTTTTTCTTTTATTTTTTTAAGCCATTATTTTTTGTGTTTTATTCTTGTACGAACATCTTGACTACTGTTCTATGTGTTCCAAAATGTGAATGTTTGAGAGTTAAATTATTTGTTTGCAATACTGTGTGTCAGTGCCCCTTAATTCTACTTTTCCTCTCTCTTACATGAACTGCTGGGGCCGTGTCTCTCAAAGAAGCGTGTGTCCCTTTAGGCTACTAACCCATTCCTTTATTTAAAGATTGTGGTTAAGGGTTTTCTGTGCAGAGCCTGAAACACACATTAATTAGTCCGCTCTTAGTTAATGTGAGACATTATCCTTTTTATATAATGTTTTGGAATGTTTTCTGCCCTCATTTTAAAGAAATGAACTTTCAACAAACGCTATTGTTTTTTACGATACCGCCTAACGCTGTACGCTCGCCATGGCTGTGAGGGGCCGGCCTAGGGCCGCTCCCGCCCGCCCTCAGCGCCTCCACCGCCCTCAGCGCTGCTCCCGCCCTCAGCGC
>JAHLSL010000037.1:6317521-6333042 GCA_025920805.1 Petroica traversi
CGGCTCGCCGGCCCCCGAGGCGCTCTGGGGCCTCAACGCTTCGCGGCAGGAGCAGCGGCTGCTGGGCTGGCTGAAGGAGCAGGCCCCGGCCTCCTCCTGCCACCTCAAGTGCCTGCAGATCCTCAAGGGCCTGCGCGACCTCCGCCGGCACGGCCTGGAGGAGCCCTTCTGCTCCCAGTGGGGCCGAGTGCTCTCCTCCTACGTGCTGAAGACGGCTCTCTTCTCCCTGCTGCTGCAGGGGCCCTTGGAGGCCTGGGACGAGCGGTTCCTGGAGGAGCGGCTGGAAGACCTGGTGCTGTACCTCAGGGACTGCCTGCGCAAGCAGGTGCTGATGGATTTCTTCCTGGGCAACACCAGCGTCCCCGAGGCCGTGGCCCTTCCCCGGTTCCTCAAGGAAGCAGCCCCCGTGAACTTGCTGTCTGCCTTCGACGGGCCCACGCTGGACCTCGTGGCCTTCCAGCTGATCAGCACCTGGATCCAGGCCCCGCACATCATCAGGATGTACAGCAGCCCCCGGTACCTGCGCCCCGTGCCCTCCCCGTGCCGGCACACGGCTGAGGCCAAGCAGGAGCCACCACCACAGTGAGCTGGTGCCTGGGAGAGCTGCTGGCACCAGGGACTCTCCTGGGCATCATAGCATCCCAGCCCGCCGGTGCTTCAAGAGCCTGTATCTGCCCAAGGATGGTGGGACTGATGAAATGTGCTTCTGTGGTTTCATTCCTGGCCGAGAAGACCAGGCTAAGACTTACTCAAATTGTGATTCTAGTTGTTTAATCTTGTTGGTTGTACGTGGGAAAATTTTGACATTTCTGGGGAAATGCCGTAGTTGTCAAGTGTTGCCTTCAGTTGACAGTTTGCAAACTAAAAGGTTCAAACTGACATTTTTAGAAATCCATGTTAACTTTTTGTCTTAGTGTCAAAATTCAAGCTTTTCCTGAGATTTTATGATGCAAAATCCACTTGGGATTTAAAAATCTAAGTGCAAACAACTCCCCTGTCAATGTACCAAGATGTTCTTAAAATGTGATGAGCACTAGAGCATTGGTGTGGATCACAGTTTGAAATGCTCAATGCCATGCCTTAAATTTCCTGGGTAATCGAGAACATTGTGCTAAATAGAAATGTAACACATTTTAATGTAAACCTGAGGGAAGAAGTGAAACTGATCTGGTAACAGGATGAAGAATCTAGTTTCACATTTGTGTTCAAGTGAAGGTTATACTGAAGGATTGAAATGCAAATAGAAGGAAACAAATAGCACTTTATTTTCACAAAGGCCTTGTTTTTAGGATAATTGGCTGCACTAAATATTGCTATTGAGGAGGCATTAGTATTTTGTTAAAGGAGTGGTGTTTGAATTATCCCAAGGAAAACCTTTTAAAGAAATACTCTGAGGTTCATTTGTTTGTGGGTTCTAGTTGAGTTTTATTATTTGTTTCTGTATTCAAGTATTATTTTCTTAGAATATGCTTTACCTCAAGGACCAAAACAAAATAAGAAATTCTGTATTATATTTTTGAACAAACCTTAAACAAGCCCAAATCTCAGTGTCATAAGCTGAATGGGCACCCTTCTGCTCCCCGGTAGGAGTTTGGCGGGATTTTTGGATGACTGCCTATCCAGTTGTCTGATTGTGTCAGTGTTTGAACCAAATAACCTTGATGGGATTTTCTAGTGCTGTAGTATAGCAAATTGTTATTTTATTATGGGGAGAAGGAAGTAAAATATTTCAGGGTACTTGACAATTATTTAGCACTGATTTGTGGTACAGTGGCAGGCTACAGATTCTGGTGTCCTCTGAGTATGAATATCAGGCATATAATTGCCACTTTTTGGCTGGTTATGTCCCAGTTGCTGTGATGTATCCAGGTTTGCAAGTGTCCTTAGCTTCTACTGCAGGTGTGGCAGGGTGTCAGAATATTCAGAATTTCAAATCCTTGCTTTATTTGGTGACCTGCTCAAGTATTTGATGTATTAAGTCCCAAAATGTGTTGCTGAATTGCTGGTGCTCAGGAAGCTGGGCATGTGCCTTATTACCTGCTTTGCTCTGTCCTGGGTGAGCACTCTCAAATGAATTGAGAAGGACCAACTGTAACTTCTGGGAAGCTTTAGGATAACTTGAAGTTACTGACCTGCTCTTCCTCTCCCTGATGTATTGGTGTGCCTTATTCACAGTTCTGTGCATCAGAGCATAAAACAAACATTTTCAAAATCTATGAAGCTTTATATAAATCTATTTTTCTAAATGGAAACACTCCCTAGGCAGATGTTTGCCTACTTCTGTCTATTTTTTTAACTGCTCTTGCAGTCATATTTTCAGGGAATTATGGCATAGGTCACACCCACAAGCTGGGTTATTTTTGTATTTGAAGCACTGTGCTTCTTTCTACAAATACAAATAGTATATTTATAGGTAGTATTGATCAAATGTTCTTTGCACATGGTATTTAGGACTAAGTCAGCTACATTGGTGTTTCTGGGGTTTTTTTTGGTAGCAGACCATGACATGTACTATTTTTGCAGGCTTGTGTTTCTTGGTATTTAAAATAAGACGCAGTTCTGCAATCAAAGCCATTGAATCTTTTGCCCAAAGAAGAACTAGATGGCCAGCCCAGGGTGTTGTGGCTGCCTGAACTCTTGACATAAAAACCCTTGAGCTGTTAATTCTGGTATCATGACTGCTTCAGTCAGCTGTCTGTCTGTTTATATCATTGCATCCCTGTCTCTGAAAAGGGATCTTTTCCTGGAAAGGGGTGTACATTTGTTTAGTATTGCCACAATACATGGAAACCTGTAATGGACTTGGTAAAAACTTCCTCACTAAAATGTAGTTAGGTCAGGAGAAGAGAGTTGCATTGGGAAATGCATGACAAAAACAGATGGTGAAGAATGTAAATAGTTTAGAAAATGAAAGTTGGGCTGAGGGATGAGTGATAATGATGATAAATTCTGAGTGAAGGCGCACTGCAAACAAGCCAAAGGACATGGGATAAAACTGGAGGAGAACTGTTGAAAGCAAGTGGATTTGGAGTGTGGGGCAAAGAGATTTAAGTGAGTTTTGCTTTGGCAGTGACTCCCAAGTAGCTGAATCCATCAGGGTAGAATGTGAGGCTAACCCTCAGTTTATTAGCTGTGCAGGCAGATCCTCAGTGTGAGTTTTGCTCAGCAGGGCATGTTTTGAGTTCATGATGGAGAAAATGCACGTGTTTCCTTTTACCTTAAGCTTAGGTGAGCCTTCTTGAAGTGAGGGGCATCCTGCCATGAGGCAGTGTGTGTGCACTCTGTGGCTCAGGTGTACAGCTGAGATATTAAATGTATTTTCCTTATCTGCTCTAAAGCATGCATTCATGAATATGCTTGACAAAAGGAGCTGATAGAAGCTGGGTTTCTGTTACAGCATTCATCTTATTCCACAGAAACATGACAGCACTGGTACCTGCTGTGTACTGGAGCTGTTACAGAGCCTTATCTGCAGGGAGGTGTACAGAGAACTTGACCCATGTGAGTAATCCTGTGGCCCTTTTGCCTTCTTTCTCCTCTCCCAGCCCATGGATACACAAGGTTATGAATACCTGTTTGCTAAGGCTGTAGCTGTTGTAATGTACCATGGATTCATGGGTTGCCTGCATGTGTGTAAACAGAAGCACAAGCACAGAAAAAAGAGTGTGTTATTTAGCACTAATGTGGGCTCTTGGTTCTCTTACCTGCAACCTAATATTGCAAAGATTGTGCAAATGAAGTTATTTTTTACTGAACGTTAAATGGGAAAAGGAGTCACACCTATAAGAGAATAAGTTCATTTACAGTACCAAAATTCAGATATGTGATTTCATTTTGTATTGAAATGCTGTCTATTTCTCAAAAGCATTATATTTTATCTGAGCAAATATCTTGCAAACATTCCTCTTTTGATTTTAAATCTCTGCAAAGTAATGTAAGTTTTAAGTAATGGACATTCCTGGTACAACTATTTTTTGCTGGTTAATCATAAGACCAAAGATAAAACTTAAGTGTTCAGCTGCTATTGTTTTGGTTTTTTAAAAGTGTTTATAGGTTCAAAGTGTCAGCCCATTTAAATTAAATGTTTATAAATTCATTTCCTATTTAATACCAAAATACATTTGCACTTTTATTGTTTCCATAAAAAGTTGGTGGTTTTGTTTGAATATTTCACTGTAATAATAAACAATTGTATTAAAGCATCTGTGCCTCAAGATTTAAATTTCTTGTTACCTTTTTCTCAGTAACAGCTACTTGCAGCCACAGAACTGTGATTGGCAGGTTTATGTCCTCTTTGGGAGGAGACAACTAAAGTGGCAAAATGATGGAAAAGCAGGAAGTCCACACCTTGTGGGTTGTGCAGGGGGTGTGAAGGAGAGTCAGAAGAGAGAGTGGAGCACAGCTGGGACTGTGGTGGTGCTGACTTCTGAAATTGAGCACCTTGGGGTTTGTGGTTGGCTTGCTCAGAGTTCTTGTTTCCTTGGCTCCAGTTTTGGGTTGCTGCAGATCTGCTCTTTCTGGTGCTTGATGAGAAGCAAGGGCTTCATTTCACAGTATCTGTGTGATCCTCCAGCATGGCATGTCCAGACACATCTCTGTTCCAAACCTTGTAGGTCACACTTTTAATAAATATGGGAAAAGTCCAGCTGAAGCCAGCAGGAGTTTTGTGGATGGGTCAGCAATTTACCTGTCCTTTATTAGTCTTTTGGTAAGATGCTAGAACTATACACATGGTTTGTGTATTATTAATGAAATAACTGGGAGACCCTGAGCTTTTAAATCATGGCATCAAAGCCAGGCTGGAAGTGGCTTTCTCCAGGTCTTTGTGTGGCTGCTTTACCTTGCAGTGAGCTGCTTCTCTGAGGGGCAGCAGTTGCTGGCACCGTGTGGCTAAGAGGCTTCTTGCTGGCAAAGACTGGGAAAATGTCAACATTTAGTGTCAACACTCAGCCACCCAAGTTGGCGTGTAGTGAAAATGTATTTAGAACTTCACCTCTAGTAACATTATCTCTCATTAATGGCTTACTTAAAAGCAATAACCATCGTCTGGTTTCCATTCAGTCCTTGCTCTAAAGTATTTCTCTATTTGAAGCCTGAGTTCCTATTCAACAGGAAAAAAAACCCACAGTACTTTCCTTTTGTGATAAATCTGTTAACAAAAAATTAACTGGCCTAAGGACTTGCATGCTTGGTGTTTAAAGAAAAGCCTGTTTGCATCCAACTCATTGGATAAATTGTTTAAAATCTTTCCATCCTTGTGCAAATACCTCCTTGTAATGCAGCCAAGGTCAGCAGTGAATTGCTGATTAATTACTGCTAATGCAAGTTAAAGCTAACTGCAAGAGAAGGGAGTCTTATTTGTGCATCCCATTTTTGTAATGCTCTAGAAGAGTTCAGAAATTTCCACTTCCAGGCTGGTTTATTTCCTGTGTCACCTCTTTAAATGTCTGCTTGGTGAGTCTTTCCTGAGGTAAGTGACATCATTTTAGTAGCTGGCAGAAGAGCCAGCCCCACTTTCACTGGGCTGACAGCACCGGGAAGTTCAACAGGTGATTGAGGAAGGAGTAAGGACTGGCACCCATTAAAGCACAAGGATTCTCCTTCAGTGCTTGCTGATGCTCTGGAGCACAGTCCTGTGCTTACTGGAGAGACTGGAGTAGCTCCCAGCTCTAAATAGACCGGATCTGGAGGGCTGATCATGGAAAAATCTGTCTGGGTTTCTCAAACATACTAGGTACGTAATTAAGAGACTACCGCTGCTCTTGTGCATGTGCCTTCAGTGTCCCGTTTTAAATAAGTAACCAAGAACTGGCGTGTTTGCAACTGCTTTGTAAGAGATCAGCAGCAGATCTGTAGGTAATGTGTGTTCTGTGTCTGTAAACAGCCTGTGGATTCAAGTAACGATTTATATGCAAAACCCTTAAAGGTTGTTACCAACGTGTGTGCATTAAATGTCATCGTGTACCAGGCTCTGAGTTAAGCCTTGTTTTTTTCCTTTTAAAGCATAGCAGTGCTGATTCAGAGACTCGGAAAAACTCAGTGTACTCCAATGACAAGCTGCTTTTCTTGACATCCCTGGGAGTTCCTCCCCCCATCAAAAAAAAGAGAAAAAAACCAAACTTAAACCCCCTGAAAAGATGGGACCAGAGCTGCATCGAGAATACTCTTCTCTCTGGGCTGGGCTGGATGTGATAAGGGTTTGTTAGTGATTTCATTATACTTGTGATTCTCTATTGGCTTTTATCCCTGCCACAGAGTCCCCATGATAATCTGGGGGGGGAGGGGAGAGAAAAAGGGAATGTAAGGAATCGAGCAGGCAGGCTTGATGGAGATTGTGCTGCAAAGATTACCAGCTATCAAATTAAAGAAGAAATTACCAAAAATTTATGATGGATTCCTAGGGGAGAAAGTGAAAGAATTGCTTTGAAACGTCTCACTGTACTGACTGAAAACAAATAGCTGTAGAAACAGGAAGAACAGCAGCGGAGTCCAGCCCATAGCCCACTTCTCCCCGGCAATTTCAGTCCACTCCTTTCAGTTGCAAGCAGGGGAGAAGAGAAACTTGGAGCTAAAT
The DNA here is from genome assembly GCA_025920805.1 of Petroica traversi. NCBI lineage: Eukaryota > Metazoa > Chordata > Aves > Passeriformes > Petroicidae > Petroica > Petroica traversi. Next base: position 6,324,096 of record JAHLSL010000037.1, read on the forward strand.
TCACTGGCAAATCCATGTGCTTGCTGCATCAGGGAAGGGCAACTCTTGTCTCTCTCAGGGTTTAATCCTGCGCAAAATTAAAATGCTAAAATACAAAACTCCCATGGAGGGAGGGAGTGTTTGGGCGTGGTTTGCCAGTCTGTCTCCTGTGCTCCGCCAGATGACAATCAGGGATCACCGGTTTTGAAGGCAAGGCAAAACTCAGTTAGGTTTACACCCGCTGGAAACTGCTCATGAGTTTCCCAGTTCCTCCTGACATGGCACAGGGAGCTGCTCCACTGCCTGTGCGAGTGAAATGCCGGAGCAGCCGCTACAGAGGAAATGAGTCATTCCTCTATTTCTGTTGCAAAAGACTTCTCTGTGCTGTGCAATGCATTTAGGAATATATTCCTGCTGCTTCTTGGAAGTTCTCCTAGGACCACGTTTAGGCATAAAAACATCAGCAAATGAACAGGCACATTACAGACTTTTTCTTCATTTAAATCATCTGCACAGGCTTGGCTTCTACAGGAGGGATTTTCAGGAACCCTGAATTTTTTGCAGTTCTCATCTCTGGGTCTGTTTGCTGGTGGAGGGGCTGCTGCCCTAGAGATGATTGGATGGGGGTATGAATGTGTCTTCTGAGCATCTCTTCTTGCCAGGCCCCCTTGGAAGCTTGTTGAAGTGTGTTTCAAAAAGGAGAAACTTGCTAGTCATAAGGATTGTGAATCATGGGCACTTCTCCAAAAAATTATTTCTGCACAGAGCCTGTATGTTTTCCCCAGAAGCCACTCGAGCTCAGCAGCCATTCAGGCCCTACCAAAAATAATGGCGTCTCCTGAATAGTAAAAACAAAAAGGGGGGAGTGGGGAGGAAAACAGCAGCAGTGGACTCTGAGAGAGAGCAATAGGCCCATTTCTCCCCTTTATTTCAGTGTGGTGTTTTCCAGAGTGCTGCACAGAATTAAACTCCTGTTGGCACAGTGTGGATGGGGCAGTACCTGAGAGCATCAGGCCTCTGTCTGCTCACTGCTGATGGATGACCAAGTGAACTGGCACTCAGTTGTAGCTTCTGCTGTGGGAACCCTGGAGATCTTGGTAAGAATTTGGCAAATTGTCCATTTTCAAATCTCTCAGGAGTCTGACTTGTTCAGGAATGAAGGAAGTCTTGGCTGAAGCTTTGTATGTTCCTAAGGATAGATTTTATCTGACAGTCTGTTTATCTCTTGGCTCTTTGAGTGCTGCCTGCCTTGAAATGCAGGCTCTTCACAATGTCCTGCACCTGGCTGGGGACACCAGTTCCAGCAGAGCAGCAGCAATGCAACTTTACGTGACATTAACCCCTTGCATTTCACAGATGCTTCTTAAAAAGTTCCCCTTTCAGTTACATGGCGTGACTTTCAGACATGGTGAGTGCACGCAGGAGGGACAGAGGGAGACTGAAGGCACAACACACTGACTTCTGTGGTTTGCTCCTTGGAAATGCTGCTAGTGCTCCAGGAACCCATATAAATCTTGTGTGCAGAGCTTGTGTGCACAGCAGTGTTTTAAATTTGCCTCTTGAAATCATTTTCATTACCCAAAGGGTGTATAGGGGCACATAATGAGCTTTTAACTCTCAAATAATTCCTCAAGGAAGAATTGTTATGGCCTTCCAAAACGATCCCTGTGTTAAGTGGCAATTAAGAGCTAATTATAATGAGATGCTCTTGGATGAGATTAGTATCTGACTTAGAATGGCAACAGAGACATCCACATAGGATGGAGGGGAGGTGATGGGAGAAGGGTGTAAGTAGGGAAGGCAGCAGCTGCACTGCAGGGAGGGACAGGTGGTCACCTTGCGGAGCGTGGTCACTCCCTGGATGGGCATCAGAAGAGCCAGCATGGAAAACATGGCAGTGTTTTTGAGGGAGAACCATGGGATTTGCAAGAACCTCTTCAGCCAAAACTTTCAGGGCTTGTAACTCTTGTGGAAGCGGATATGGTACGAGCCTGCTTCCTGCCTTCTGAAATGGCAGCTGGTGAAAGTGCTGTTCACCTGTCTCTGGCAGCTGGGAGGACTGTGAAAAAGGGTCATTTCAGTGGTGAAATGTATCTCTTTGGCCGATAAAGACCTTCATAATGAGAATTTCATTTCAAAGGTCTCCAGCAGTGCAGCAGCTTGAGTATCTATTTGCCTGACTGCCACTGGAGTGGAGTATTTGAAGTGCACAGGTATTTTATTTGTATAAAACTGCTCACTCTCAGAGATCAGCAAACACAGCTACCCCAGAAACTTTCAAGTTGCAGAGCAGAAGTTAATTTTGAGTGAATAAGGTGTTTCTCTGATTGAACACAGGACCCTGCACACGCCAGGGTATGCTGTCCAGACTGCTCTGGCACATCTTTGCTCCTCTAGAGCACCCAGGGTTTGTTTTCAGCAGATTCCCTGGTCCAGGCTCACAGAGGGAGCAGTGAAGGGAGCAGATGGATGCCTCCTTTCTCCCTCCTGCACAGTATTTTCATAACCTTTCAATGGCATCCCTGTGAAACGGGGACAAGATGGCAGTCATGTGCTGGCCACATCCAGAGGGGAAGGAAGCCAGGATGAGATCAGATTTACTTTTGTCCTTTTTCTGCTTGGAAACTTATTTGTGTTGCTAACGAGGTCCCCAGTCCAACGCTGTAAAAGGGATGCTGCAGGGAGGAGAAGTGAATTTCCTCCCTTGGGAGAGGGCTAAAGCTGTCCTTGACTTACACAAACTGCTTTGCTGGGGCCAGTGGAACACTTTGTCACCGTGATGGCAGGTGACACGGCCTGAGCTATGGGCACAGTGGGATGAAGTGCAGAATGGGGCTGGACCCACAGGAGGACATTGCTCAGGAGCAGGGACATCTTCCCTGGCAGCACTGCTCGATCAACTGCAAGTTATGGGCAGAGGAACATGACTGCTGCTACCTGTGTAACGTAAGGAGCAGCCCCAAGATCTAAAGCGTTCCCATCTGATCTGTAAGAACAGGGATTTCAGTCAGACACCCAGGGAACTCCCAGCAGCAAAGAAGAATGTTATCACCTGGATTTTAGCAGACTTTTGCACAGGAGCCTGCTTCAGTCTGTCATGAAACCAGGTTTGCCTTCCAAGCTTGGCTCTGGGTGGCAGAGAGCGCGGTGTGTGTTGCTGTGTGTGCAGTGATTTTAGTTTCCATTAATGTCCAGAGAAGAGATTTCTTGTGAGCAGGAAATTTTAATTTGGAAAGGACTTGCTTCCTTTATATTGATTGTGTTTAGCTGGATTTGCAGCGTCTCTCCTCAGCAGAGCTGTATCCCACTGAAAATGCCACAGGGTAAATGCATAGAATGGAGAGGAGGGACAAGAATTTAAACAGAAGAAACAGACAGGTGAACCCAGGGTCCTTTCAAGGCAGAAATATTCAGGAATTCCATTTGATTCTCAGCTACAGCACTGCAGTGCTTTAGAATGCAAATTGCCCCTTTAGCCCACCAGGTTTAGCTCTATTGCATGATACAGTATTTTGCACATCTGCTTAATGAGATGTGCAAATGGGAAAAGCAGATGTAATGGTCTCTGCTGCTATGAGGAGACAACAGGAAACAGAACCTTTTGTCTCAAAAACAGCCATGCCCTTCTAAACCTGTTGAATTCTGAAGCTGTCTTGGGCATATTTTTGCAAATCATGATTTGGTATTTGCAGCTGAATGATCCTGAACATGTTCTTGTAGCTGTTCCTTTGCAGCTCAGAAAGTATATTTGCTGCTGTTGATATTGTTTTTTTTTCCAAAAGCTTTAAGCAATCTCAATTTTTCTGTTTTGTTAATTTGTTTCATAATTTAAAAGCTTTTCTCTGAAGAGCTATATTTAAATGATTTTGGATAACTTTTCCTATATTTCACAGCTGCATGGCCCAGGGCTGTGTTATAAAGCCTTACTGATTCAGTGTGCTTGACCACATCTGTTTCTGTGCTCATTTACATCTTTAAGCCACTGCTGGCAAGGAGAAACCTGTAAATTCCAATTCCTTCCCTGTCTACTTTCTAGGTTTGATGTAGTTTTTGATGCTCCTATGATTATGAATTGTGACTTGCCAAATTACTGTGAATCAAATGGGAAGAGTCATAGCACAGTTATTCAAACAACTTCCAGGGGATGAGACTGTTCTTCTAAAATAAGTCATCCATGAATCTGTAACACAACCAAAGCTCTCAGCATTTATTTTAAAATTCTGTCCCTGAGTCTCAGAGAGATGAGGTTGAGACAGATTGCCTAATTCTATAAAATCCCACACTCTGGCCTTTTTAGAAGATATTGTCTTACTCTTTAAGGTGGGCACTGAAAGTGTCTTGAGTACCTTATCACTAAATTATGTCACTTTCAAGGCTGGGTTCTGTCCCCATTTACTCAGCCCCTTCACCAGGATCACACTCAATCCCCCAGGGCTTGGGAAGCCACATCTGCAGCTCCCACCCAGCTCCTCTTGGTACAAGTGACTTTCATTCCACTGACTTTGTCTCCCAGAGAAATGGGGACACTGCTTGGCTTCAGACTGATGTTCCTCATTTCTCAGTCATTAAATTGAAACAAATATGAAATAGACATTTACTTTAAAAATAGAGCTCGCTTCCTTAGGAATTTGTTTCAGTGGGGACTGTGAGATATTCTCTCTGTAATGATTTATATTACAAAAATAGCTCTATCCTGTGTCTGCAAACAGTTAGAAATGTGAGCTTGGAAAAGAAATCTAGCAGGTAACTCCTCAGCCCTACAGCTTGAATAAACCAGTCATAAACAAAATGAATTACAAAAGCAACTGAAGAACTAAACTTCCCTATAAATACAACGTTCTCTCCTCGGAAGTCTGAAAATACTCTAGGCTTTTTAGCCTGCCCCAAAGCCTGCTGAATCCAAGCTTTTTTGGCCTGAATGCAGGGAGAGAGTTCCAAAGCAGCAGAGTCCCAGTGGCTCTGTGCCTCCTCCAGGCTCCCTCGCTCTGCTGAGGCTGTGCCGAGTCACAGGTCACAGAGGTCCCATCTTTCTTGCAAAATGAGGTCGTTGAAAGAACACGACCTCAAATTCGTATTTATACATCTGCCCCAGCAGTCACCATGTCCCTTCAGCACGTCCTGCCGATGACACCCGGCTCGCACAGGCGACACTGTGAAGCACCAGGGCTCTGCTGTGCCAGGCCGGGGCTGGGCTGTGGTCAGCGTGCTGGGATGGAGCATGACCTCACTGGGCGGTGACAGCTCCCTCCGGGGACAGCTTTCCTTACAGCAGGAACTCGGATCGGGGTGCTCGCTACAATAACACACGGTGCTTGCTTCCTCGGTGCCTGCATGCCCTTTGGCTGTGGTTTTTATCTCTGTTTACTATAGAAAAGGCTTTAGCAGATTATGCTGTGTCATTCAGTTCCCTGCCAGGGTGTATGTTACGAAGAGTATGTGAGTGCAAAAAAAAGTAGCTGTAATTTTTTATGGCATAGGCAAGGCCATTACAAATTATATGAGGCAATGAGGATGTGAGGATCTTAGATCAAATTTAACTGCTTTGTCTGGAGACTTAAGAAAAGAGAAAAATGTGCTTTTACTGATATTGCCAATTAGGGAGCTGCCAGGTGGCCAGTTAATAACCCAGATGTGCTGCAAGATGCAGCATCAGCAGAGGCTGTGAAGTGAAGCAGAGCTCTCCAGGGCACAGCACCAGCCGGATCCTCCTTGCTGTGTGCGGGAATTGGGTCCGGGAGATGTGACAAGAGGGGGAGCCCAGGGTGGGAAATGCCAAACCAGAAAGGGGTAAGAGGTCAGGAAAATTGCAGAGAAGAAGGAGGGAAATGCAGTGAAATCTAAAGAGCAGTTGGCCACTGGCAATGCAGAAGGCTGGGAGATGGTGACTCCACATCACACAGGGGTGCAGGTGTCCGAGGTATTGATGGGCTGATTTAGAGGCAGCTGGGACCAAAGGCCTGGTGAATCATGGAAATGGGTTGTAGCTCCTTCCCCTTTTGTCACTAGCAGGAATCTGTGTCTGTCACACTGATGTCAGCCCAGTTCCTGCTGGAAACTGCATCATCGCTGGCACAAGATCAGCTGCTGTGACTCTCTCGTGCCTCCAGGGAGCAGAGCCTGGGATGGAGGCGCTGGAGCCCAGGCTTCTTGCTGGTCCCTGAAGTACTCCAGGAATAATTTAGGACAAGGGGGTAACCTTTCACTACTCCAGACTGAGCTGTCTGGGCATGGTGCCTGGTGGGAATTTGGGAGAAAGGATTGAAGGGAACAGCACATGAGCCTGGGGGCAGCCGGCAGGGTTGAGCTTTGCCATCAGCAGGAAGCAGAGCTCAGCTCAGCTCACTCCAGGCATTCTCTGATACTGTCCCTGCTACTGAGTCAGTCATAGAGCTAGAATAAATACAGGGCCCTATGGCAGAGTCAAAGCTAATCCTTGCTGCTGAAAGACTGGGAGATGTGGGGCCTCTCCTGGGTACAGGCTGTGGGGAAGAGTCCTGCTCCTCGGTGCCCAGAACTTGTTGAATAAAACCTCCAGGACTTTCCAGGGTTCAAACCCAAGGTGGAAAAAAGCCTGAAAATCACAGAGGGAAAGAAACTGCATTTCCATGAAGCCTGTAAAGAGACAATCATGTTGCTAGAGATGGTTCTGAAGAGTTAATTGCAGATACCTTTATTGGAGGGATGCTGCTGCGAGGAAATGAAGTCAGTTCTGTGATGACAAGAGAAGCTGGACCTTTATCAGCTGCCAACAGCAGTGGGGAGCACCAGCTACCGTGGCTTGCCATTTATAAAAACATCTGGAGATAAGAAGCTTATTTTTAGGCAGAGTGGTGGCTGGCTATTCCAGCAGGCTCAAGTGATGATAATAAGGATTTGGCAAAAGAACAGCAGAGGAAGACACCTCATCTTACCATGTAGAGCCTCTTTTCTTCTTGCTTCCCCCTTGCAGCAGAAAGCACTGTCAATTGCTATAGCAGGATTCAAATCAAAATGCATCAGATTGCCTTCCTTTGCTTTCTTTATTTTTTCAGAGTGATGCTCTTTTCTCTTAACTTGAAGGCACGAAGAGGCTGAAAGTCTTTGGATAGGTTTGGGCATGGCCTCGCCTTTGGAATACCAACATCCCTGGTTTGCTTTGTTTGAGAAGCTGCTGAACTGATTTTCTGTGCTGGAGGTAGATTTTGCTGCTTGCTGGGCTGGTTGTAATGGTTCAAGTGCATGCTTTGGATGTAGCTGATGTTATTCCCAATGTGTATTAGTAAGAATAGAAATCTGCCATAAAATCATGTTCTGAAAAAGCAGTATTCATTTCCTTGTTTTCTGCTTAAAAATTCTGCATTTGCAAGCCTCACCATCTGCATCGCAGCCATTCCATGTGGGAAGTATGGAATGTGTCTTATCAGACACAGAGCGTGCACAGCAAAGGACATCCAAAGGTTATGTTGTCATCATGTCAAATGGATCTGTTTATTCTGAGTGCTGTAGAAGCAGAGCTTAATCAGAGCATCAGCCATATGCAGATTTGAAATTAGATTTTACAATAACCACCTGTCTACTGTTTTGAATCCTTGTCATATTCCTTGGGTTAGAGCTGTGCTTGCTTAGTGACTGTGTGTTCTGGGAGAAAATCATCTAAAAGCCTTCATGCCATGGTGTGAAAGGCACTGAAATGCATGTATATGTGTGAGTGTGCAAGGGGAGCACATGTATCTCATGGCTTTGTGCTACAAGCTTCTGCCAAAGCATGGGAAGGGGAAAAGAGGGCATTCCTTTCATGTAAAAATCAATAGTACTGGCGGCCCCCCATAGAAATTCCTTTTGCGCTTCTTTTTAGGCTCATAATTCTTACATGTGTCAGCCAAGAAAGTCACTGTGAAGTGATGCAGCATTTGATCTTTCTCTTCCCTAAAAGTTTTTAAAGGAATAAGTACAAACACGCACATAATGTTTGTGTAGTGCCTGCCACAGTTTTGTGACTCACAGCATTCTGCCTCTAAGGAGTCAAAAAAATCTGTCTGAAAGCTTAAGCCTCTCTCCGTTATGTTGCAACATGAACAAGAAAATAATAAAAAAAAAAATCTGTGTGTTTGGTTATTGCAAGCTGCATCAAGGCAGTAGTGAAAAGAGCAACAATATTCAAAGTAAAGGTTGACATTTTAAACACTGGCACTTGGAAAGAAGTGGAATTAAAAAGAATTGCAGAGCAAAAATTGACAAATAACTTGTACCACCACTTAATCATATGCTCAAAACTGCCTTAAACAAGTAAGCACTACAGGCTTTTTCTTGCTTTTCTCCACTGTGATAATTATTCTTCTAAAGCAGTAACTGCTCTCCCTGGGGAAAAGAGAGTTCATTTTTTAAAAATTCAGAGTATGGCCCTTCCCACGGAAGTCAACGGCAGTTTTTCATTGAATTCAATGAGAACTTAAATGGGCCATTAAACGCGATCAGTGATGCAAGAGCTTTCCAAAGACATCCTGCCCCAGATGCTCCCTCCTTACCACACGGAGCAGCAGTCACCAGTTTTCTTAGGCTAGCCAATATCTGAAGCTGTAGTGTCCCCTTCTCCAGAGCAGGAGATGTTTTCACCACTCACCACATTAAACTGAAATGTGGTGAGTCAGAGCTGCTGTGAGTCAGGGAGGTGCCCTGACCGTCCAGCGGGCTGAGCTGAAAGCTGCTGCCCCTCTGCCTCTATCCAGGGTTTAGTGTGAATCAATGTACCTGGAAGGTGCCAGAAGTGTAGCCTGAGAGCTTTCTCAAAAACCGAGGGCAGAAGCCTTTGTTTACACCAGGATGCCGGGAAGCCTCCAATTTGTGTGGCACCAAGGTGGAGATCAAAAGAACGGTCGAAAAGCTCCGCTTTTCCTGTGCTTTCCCTTCCAAGAGTTTGACCTCAAGAGTGTTTTGCTGCTTGAGTTCTCCAGGTCCAACCACCCCCGTGGCGGGATTCGCCCATTGCTGG
>JAHLSL010000037.1:6338042-6371561 GCA_025920805.1 Petroica traversi
GTCCTGAGGGGCTCGGGGCTCCCGGCTCGGCGGGGTCTCGATTGGGGCCGGGCAGGCCTTCAGCAGCACGGCCGTCGGGGCCCGCGGGTACAAGGTGGGGGTACCCGGGTGCGGAGCAGGAGAGCAGTAACACCCCATTATCCCAGTCTCAGTCATGGTGGGGGATGCGTGGCTGGGGGCATCGCTGAGGTGTCCACTGCCGATGGACCTCGTGAGCGTTTCCTGGGGTGTAACTGCGGGGGCAAAACACGGTCTGTGACCAGTGGGGACCCCACCCTGCTGCAGCATCCCTGGGGATACTGCCACCGTGGTTTGTTGTTGCTGGTCTGCGGCTGGGATTGGTGGCTGTGCTAACTTGGAGCAGGTGACCCCCACCCAGGGGCCCTGCAGCAGGTTATGGAGATGGAGCCCTGCCCCCAACCTCGCCCTTGGTGAGGGTTCACTCGTGGCTGGAGACTCCCATCAGGGCTGTTCTCTGCTCGGCCAATTGGCATGACGTGGCAGAGCATGGTGGTGCCTCCCCGGCCCTGGAGGCTGAGCCCTTCCCCAGGGGTTGCTGAGCACATCGCAGGAGCTGTGCTCCCGGGGATCCCCCGCCGGTGCTGCCTTCCCTGAAGCCTGCCCTTCCCAGCCCTGCCCCTCGTGTCTGGTGCGAGCGAGGTGGGTGAACAGGTGGTCGTGTTTGCTTTCCTTTCATGGGCCCCTGCATTTCAGCCCTACGTGTGCTGTTGACTTGTTTACCTCTTCAGCACTGGGATATTCAGCTCCTGTCCCTGCCCTCCCGGCTGTGGGTGGTCACAGGCTGCTCTGTCACGGATGGCTGCGTGTGCCCTCGGGGCTGGTGGCACACAGGGCTGGGCTCACATCTGTGACTGATGGTGACCAGGAGGGCTGTTCGATGTGAGCCTGGTGTGTCCCTGTGGGCCGTTTGGAAAAGCCCTCTCTTCACATGACACGTGCTCCCGGGTTCGATCGCGTGGCACCGACCCAGCCTCTTGGTTTTACTGCAGTTTAAATATCCTTGCAGCTCCGCTAAACCACGGGAGCTTTGGCTGCAACTTTGCATTAATAAGGAATGATAGAGCCCTTTTAACCATTTAGCATTTCTTAAACAGTTGGCCCATGGGTGTCTGTAATCACTGCCTCGTCTCATTGCACCACAGCTCTTCCAGTCTTTTAACTGCTTCCAACAATGGTGGCCTTTTTGACAAGCACTGGTTTCCAAGAAGTTTAAAAGGAATACTTGCACCAAAACCTGGTCCATGGGAGAGTTCTTGAAACTAAAGGCAACTTCTGCATCCCAGCTTCTTTAGTAAAACCTGCTCATGTCCTGTCATGAGTGTAAAGCTAGGAACCAATTTCTACACTGGCAAGACTAGGATGGAGTTTTTTGTGGGGTTTTTTTTGTATTGTTTTGTTCTGTGGTTTTGTGTTGGTTTGGGGGTTGTTTTAGGGATTCCCCATATAGAAAGACAGCCAGGACAAGTAGGAAACTTTAAGATATTATCAAAGGAAGGTAAGACATTTCAGCAGATATCAGAAATGCTAGTGAGTCTCCAAAGGAAATGGGTCAAGTATAATGTTCCAAGGGTGGCTTTGTGAATAAAAAACTGGTTTGTGATGCCTTCTTCCTTTGCTGTAGAATTTCTCTGCTTGGGGGAGGTGGCTGCAGTGCAGATTTTTGAATGGGAGTGCAGGACTCAAGCCCTTAACTTCTATCTTTTGTGTTCTTCAAGTCACATCTGAGGATGAGGCTGAAGGTGCCCAAAGATGTGCGTGTAATGGAGAGTATTCAGTCTGTACCCCTTCCTAGAAACGTTGTTTTAATGAGTTTGCAATGGAACTGCGTGGATATGGGCTGAATATGGAGAAAAGCCTTTTTTTCCACTGACAAATATAGATATGGTTGCAGCAATTAGAGGCAGGTTACTAAAGAAAACAAAATAAGTGGTTGCATGTGATACCCATTAGCAAGGAGCAATGAGCAGGATTTTCATGCTTCAGAATGGGTTTGGGAGTTTTGCTCCTGGGAAGGGAGGAGCAGAGGGAGCTTTGTAGGGAAGGACTGGAAATGGCAGAAGCTAATGCCTAATCAGACCTCTCCTTCCTCTAACATCTACAAGGGACTGTCTTGCCAGAAATTCAAACTCATCCCAGGCTGGGGCATGTCATGGCAGAAAATTTAAAGTTGTTTGAGCATTGCTAACTTGTTTTTGTATTTTTCATTTTGTTCCCCTTTGCTTCATCCTGGATGTCTAAAAGGACAGTTGGAACCAATAAATGAGGTGAGTTAATCTGATGATTCACTCCCTGCTCTGTCTCCTTGCTCCATCCTGAGGGGATTGTCTCGTGTTTTCTGACTTTTTACTGATGTCCTAGATATAAGTAATGCACTGCATTTTTGGCTGGTAATTTTTTGGTTTGCAATGCCCAGATTTTGTTTATGGAAAAGAAATGTGTCCTGTGAAATCTTCTCTGCAGATCAGGTTCCTCTGAGGAAACCCCTCCTCATGGTCCACGCTCATGAATACTGCAAATGTCTTGAGTATTCTTAGGAGATAACTGTGGAGAGTATCTCATACACTTTATTTCTTCAGTTTCTCAGGAACATTTCAAGGTCACACAGAGCTGTAAAGCAGTTTGACCCTGGGTGCAGGTGCTGTGCCCTTGCAGCTGTGTGTCTCCCACTGTGCCCACAGAGCAGTGCCCTTGTGCTGCTTAATGCGCCCTGTTGAGCAGCTTAAATGGGGGGGGGGGGGGGGGGTAAATGAGCTGAGGTTTGGCTCTCTGCTCCTCTCAAAGCAGAGCTCTGAAGTGTGGGGATGGCATGGAAATGGTGCCCCAGGGTGCTGCCCCTCAGATGGGGGTGACACAGCACTGATACAACTGGTGCTGCCAGTGCCACCATGGAAGCCTAAGCAATGAACGACTTTTCTGGGTGAACTGCTCTTCTAAAAAATATCATTGAAGGTTCTTCATTAAATTAATCATTGTAGCAGAGCGGAAGCATGAGGTTAGTGTGCTCTGGCTAATCCATTTTAGTGGTGAGTTTGTTGGGCTGTAATGCTCTGTGTGTATGGACTGTAGAAATATCACTGGTACATCTACAGGGATGAAGTGTGTTCACATTGCTGTGTTAATTAAATAGATCCTTGCTGGATTAAATTGAAGCTTTCACTTACCTTCTGTTTTTAATTCCTTCTGAATGTTGCATGTTTGCTGATCTATTGGACTGTTGATGTGTGTGGAGGAATACACATGTTTTGACTTCAGCATATTGCTGTGCCGTAGTGCTTTGTAAATCACCCTCTTGCCAACCTACATAATAATACATTGCTACTAGAGGGGAAAATACCTGCAGAGAATGCTTATTTTCCTGCCTTGTTATGGCATCAGTGGGGTTGGGCTGGTGACTGCATAGCACTTGTCTGTTGGTATAGATGAAATAAATATAGTTCTTAATGTTCTGTTGCAGAAACACAAACACAAATACAGCTGAGTGATTTTTCTCAATAGCTGTTGATGGGTTGTAATCTTGTGCTTTGGTTTGCAATGGCTGCAGGGTCTGCTCGCTCGCATCTCGGATCTCTTGCTGTGCCGCTGGACTTGCAGAAACTGCTGCCAGAAGTGTTTTGACTGTAACTGTTGTCAAACAAATGAAGATGAAGTTGAAATCCTGGGACCTTTCCCTGCTCAAACTCCAGCCTGGCTGTAAGTTCAGATGCACGATTTCCTGGCTTTAACTGAGGAGCAGGACTGCTCAGCGGTGATGGGAGTATTGATATGAATTGTAGAGGGACATTCAGAGGGTGCCACTTAGAGAGCAGGAACCTTCTGAGGGTGTGAGTGCAGGCTGCTCCTGGCATGGTGAAAAAGGGCAGCTCTGTTAACTCAAATAGAGAGGTTAATCTTTGTTAAAACCTTTCTGATGGGTAAGTTGTTTTGTAAGCTGGCATAACAAGCTGATAACTGGTTTAGCTGTGCCCCCTTCTCTAAAGATGCCTTTCATCTTCAGTCCTATTTCCTCTTCAAATGGACCAACCCTTTGGAGCACTTCAACTTGGCTGAAATGCTGATGAGGTTGTTTTGAAACACTTTCTCATCCTAGCGTGAAGGTGGTTATCATATAGGCAGATGAAAGGCATAGCTCCTACGTGCTCTGAAGGGGAAATTCATTTAAAGTTTCATTTAGCAGGACTTGATCTCCTGTGTCACCATAGTACTCTTCAGAATTTCTTCTCAAATCATTAAGGAACCACAGCACCAGGTTTTATCTGGAGCTTTCATTAGTATATTTGCAAATCTATTCAAAGGAAGTCAGTGAAGTCTTCCCTCTTTTACTCCCTCTCAGTCAGGAATCTGCAGTATAGAGGTGACCCTGTGGAGGCATTAGTGAAACCAGAAAGGGAGCAGAGCTCTCTGGTGTTTTAGGGGCTGCCTTGTCAGCTGGGCTGGGCTGTTTTTGTGGAGCAGACATTTAATGAAAACTGCTTCAGTGTGTCCAGAACTTGTGGCACAGGAGAGGCCTGTTCAGTGCAACGTGTGATGCTCAGACTTTGGTACCTGGGCACTGAGACACTCAGGTATTTTATCTACTTCAGTGAGTATGTGCTGTTATTCTGTGAGCTCTGGAAGGTTCATGTCTTGGTGCTGCATGAAATAAATTTTCTCATGATTAAATCACAGTCTTGTCCACATACTCTTTTGAATTCAGGTGGAACAGGAGAGTAATTAATACCAAAGCAATAAAAATAGAGCTGTTCAAGATGTGTTAGAGTGGTTTTTAAATGTGGAGCAGCATATTTAAGAGTCTGATATATGCTCAGAAACGGATTCACCTGCAATTAATGAGGAATGGAAACACAATCAATGCTAAATAGGAAAGCATCACGCACAGGAGAGCACAGTGATGAGGTTGCAGTATTAGACATGGAGAGATTGGTGCAGAAGCAATTACATCTTGGGAACAAGTAGCTGGCCTTGTGGTAAGAGGGTGATTCAGAGCTTATCTGGTGTGCTGAGCAGCTGAAGGGACATCCAGTGTGCTTTGGGGTGTGCAGTGATTGCAGCAGGGTGAAGTTTCTGACTCTTGGATTTTTCTGTCTGGCTAAAGGGGCAGTGTGAGCACTGGAGCCCTGTTCTTACTATCTCAAATCTCAGATGTATGGTGGCTTTGCAGATGAGTTGGACTTTGCCACAGGCAGAGAACATGGAGACCTTTGGACTCAAAAATTCTCTCTCCAGCCTGTACTGTTTTCCCCTGGTCCTGCTCCATCTGCAAGCCCTACAATAACTTCTTGGAATGGCCAAAGCAGAGGACAACACACTCTGGTAAAAAACAGCCCAGTTCTTCAACCCTGTTGCACTGTTGCTTCACCTACAGATGCTCACAGCCTTGAGAAGGGTCCCTGGCACCCCATCCCAGGCCATTTATCCATCTTTCCATCCAGCTCCGGATGCTTTGGTGCAGTTGGTGTCTCCCTGTTCTGCTCTAGTGCTGAGAGAAGGGGTGTTCCCAGAGGTAACACCTCACAGGGGCAGCAGGCACCAGGGAGGAGGACACAGGACAGAAGGAGCTTTGCTTTTCCAGGAGACCTGGATGCTGCCATGCCTCAGGGTCACTGAAGTCACCATCTCTGTGGCACAGTTGTAAAGCTCAGATCCCTAGGGATGCCTGTTGTCACACATTGGTGTCCAAGCTGGAGATGAGGCTTTGCTTGCTTGGAAATGTGTGGGCTCCTCTTGGTCTGGCATGGAGCCAGAGTGATGCCAGGGAGTGTGAAATGCTTTGTGCTCCCAGGGTGGTTTTGCTGGGAATGGTGAGGGAGCACAGAAATTATTTAAGTGAGGAGGACAAAGAGAACAGAGGAGAGAAGGAGAAGTGAAGGACCCAAGGGGATGAGATTGAGGGGAGAGGGGGAGGAAATGAGCCTGTAGAGGAACAAGGGACTGGAAGATGAAGAGAAAAAGAAAGTAAAAGCCTGGAGCCAGATTTGGTATATTTTGTTTGCTGATGATTTTGTGTGCATGTTTAAGGTGGAAATGATCCCATGTTGACTCAGAATTCAGAAACCAAAGAATTCTGTTTTCACTGTGTTGATATTATGTTTTTATATCTCTATATGCATTTTTGGGTGTAGGGAATGATCTCTGGAGTTAGATGTGTGAGCAGAGTAAGAGTTTGGATTTATTTTTAGCATAAGGTTTTTAATGTTTTTAAGTGCTCAGAGATCTGTGTATGCCAGTTGAACCCCTCATTCTTTTTTTTTTTTTTTTTCTCTCTTATTTTTGAAAAGGGGGCTTTGGGATTTAGTGGAAACCCCTACAACGAAAAACAAGTTTTGAACAACCATATTTTGAATTTAGATGCATGCACTGAATTTGGGAACAAATCAATTTATTGTATTCTCTGCTTGCAGCCTGAAAGTGTTTTAAAAATAGATCTATGTTTTCAGCTGAGAGCTTTCCATCTTGCCTGTTCTTCGTGGGCCTGAGACACTGGTGTAATGTAGAATGCAATTTGATCCTTCCTCACCTTCCTAACCACCCAGAGGAAAACTGTTTTTATGGTCCTCATTGGTGAATGAACAAACATCTAAATGCCCGTGGTTAATGACCCATCCTTTATATTCTGGCCCTAGGTTTTCCCTTTGGCAGCTCTGAGACACCTCATAGTCCTGGAAATACAGAAGTGGACGATAAAGCTGCGAGTTTAAGCCCTTCCTCTTGGGAGAATATGGATTTTTCTCACTTTCTGAATTTTTTGCAGCAGCAACTTAGGGGAAAAAAACCTTTCTGCAACGAGTCCAGTTGCATTGTCCTGAGTGCATGGTAACTTCTGGTTATTTCCTGAGGAGCACTTGCATCCTGGTCCTTGCAGGAATGGTCTGGGAATGTGAGTGTATGTTTGAGCTGCTTGTTATGGAATATTCTACACAAACCCCAAAGGTAAACATTGCACACTGTGAGACTGAATTGAAATCAGGACACGACTCCTCTTTCCAAAGGTTTGGATTAAACAGAAACAGAGCTGCTTTAACCAGAGCCAAAGTTTATTTGAGGAAAAATTATTGTGGCTCAGTAGCAATTTCCTTACTAAAGGTCATCTGTATGTTATTAACTCACTATTACGTTTACCCATTGTAGAACATCCTTAATGCCTCTCTTCCTGATTCCCTTTTCACCCTGCCTTGTTCTGTGCATTTGCTTCTCAAACACAAGCATATCCAAATGCCACCTATGATTGTGTGGACCTGCATTTAGGCATGAAAAAGCTATTTGTGTTCCAAGTACTGATTATATATCAAACTGTATGGTTTGGACTGCCTTTAATGGGCTGCAGAGCTGTGCAAATATTGTACACCCCTTTTAGCAGAGGGTTTGGTTTTGATTATTAACAGAATTTTTTTTTAGTGTGGATGAGTTGTGCGAGTCTGACTTGGTGAATTTGCATGGACCCTGCTGTGAACTTTGTGGGCTTGGATAAGAATTTTCAATTGGCTTGGGGGGGGTTGTTTGTTTTTCTAATGCTTGTTGGGCTTTTCTGTGAGTTTACTGCTTTTTGCAGAATGTATCAATTGCTCTGCTCCAGTCATTGGTTACTAATGAAAATGATTCAATGCATTTCATTAATACCCAGCTGAGCTGTGCACATAGGGTGGATTGGAAGCAGAATTCACACAGAATTCCCCTTTGCTTTGCTCATTTTGTGCTGATGCTTTCCTTGTGATCTGCTGCCGTTTTCTGTCTCAGGGACTGGCTGAGTTGCAGGATGCACCACACGTCATGAACCCACTGAGTGACTCCATTTCCACCAGCAGCACTCCCCCTGAGCACACAGCTGCAGACTTTCTCTCCTGCAGTTGTTTCTGTCTGCTCCTGCCCTTCTCTCAGTCTCAGATGGGAGATCCTCACTTCTCTCAGGAGTTCCTGCAGCTGTGACATGTTGGGGTTTTTAACCAGGTTTTATATAAAAATGACTTGTGTGTACATATATACATTTAAACTAACTGAGAGGGGAGTTACATGTGGACTTCTCTGTGATGCTGGTCTTCTGTGGAGTCTTCTCAAGGATGCTACAAAACTTACTTTGTCATTTGAGTCCTGCCAACTTCCCTGCTCCCACCGAGACCCTTGGGCAGTAAAATTATGGTCTGGTGAGAATCACATTTGGCTTAGAGAAGTGGATAAAAAGCAGCCAATTATTTTAAAAGGCATGCCAATAATTAGCAAATTATGAATGTGTTTATAAGATCAAGTTTTGAAACGTTACTGGCAAACCTGTGATATTTTACCAGGAGGTGTGGGGTAGGTTTGGGATATCTGAGCTTGGTGGTTTTTCTGTGCTGATTCATTCCTAGTGAAGTGTGTGCTTCCAAAGTGTAGCTGTGAATTACTGCAGGAAGCTACTGTATGAGGTTCGTGGGGTTTTTTCTTTTTTTTTTTCCTTAGAACGAAGTCTAATATTTCTGATCAACATCTGAGTTATATGTGCCTTAGTGGCCCATGTCGTGCTCTAATACTGATAAAACTCTGAAAGCCAGGCAGAAAGGTGAAGAATCTGTTTTTTACATAGGTCTGAAGTCAGTTCTCAGCCTTTTGCTTGCCAGATAGATCAGGAGATACCCCCCCAGCACCGAGGGCTGAGCACCCAAGATTAGCACCAGAATGCCAGAACACGCTGTTATTCTGTGTATACTCCTTGTACCAGGCTGAATCATCCAAAGGTCTCTCATTATAACAGGATAAGCAGCCAAAATGAGGACAAAGATGGAGACTCTGATAATGCAATCAGCGAGCTGCCTCCCACTCTTCAGGAAGTTTCCCCTGACAGAAGGCGCTCGTCCTCAGATACATCACGGTCCACTTACAGCCTCACGCGGCGCATCTCGAGTAAGCTCATCCTTCCAGCATTAATGTAATTCTTGTGGGGCAGAAAATCAAACGTGGCGCTTGCTCTTTCATCTTTTAGGCAGGGAACCAAGTCAAGTTGAAGGCACATGGGTTAAAATCTCAGTCTGTTTTGCAGGAGCACAGTGGAAGGGGCGAGCCCTGTTTTTCTTGCTGGAGCTTGAGTGTGGGACTTGCAAATGGACAGGGAGTGAAAATGCAGGCGAGCTTGAGCTTCAGCTTGCTGAGGGTGCTGTTAATTGTTGGCAGTGCAAGGGGAAAAGCCCCACTCTGGAGCATGTGCTGGCGTTGCTCAGACACAGAATAGCTGTACCCAAAGAGGCTCCCAAAGCTGGTGTGCACCTGGAATAGTTTTAGTGAACTTTCTAACAATCATATTTGTGTGTTTCTCTTGTTCAGGTCTGGAGTCGAGGAGGCCAAGTTCTCCGTTAATTGACATCAAACCCATTGAGTTTGGAATTATAGGAGCTAAGAAAGAAATAGTTCAGCCAACTATCCTGCGAAAAACCTACACCCCAGATGACTATTTTAGAAAATTTGAACCAAGGCTGTACTCTCTTGACTCAAATAGTGACGATATGGACTCCTTGACAGATGAGGAGATTTTGTCCAAGTACCAGCTGGGCATGCTGCACTTTAGCACACAGTATGATCTGTTGCATAATTATCTAATAGTGCGAGTCATTGAGGCTAAAGATCTGCCTCCTCCCATTTCCTATGATGGCTCAAGGCAAGACATGGCTCACTCCAACCCCTACGTGAAGATCTGCCTCCTTCCTGACCAGAAGAACTCCAAGCAGACTGGAGTGAAGCGCAAAACGCAGAACCCAGTGTTTGAGGAGAGGTACACATTTGAAATCCCCTTTTTAGAAGCCCAGAGAAGAACTCTGCTTTTAACTGTAGTGGATTTTGACAAATTCTCACGCCACTGTGTTATTGGCAAAGTGTCAATGCCCTTGAGTGATGTGGACCTTGTGAAAGGTGGACACTGGTGGAAAGCCCTTGTGCCTAGTTCTCAGGTAACAGAATTTATCTGATTATCGCCACTGTTTTTCTTGCTGTTTTGAGGGGTTTTTCTTGCAGTTTTGAGGGGTTTTTCTGTGTGTCTGTTGTTCCTTGGCCTGTTGGCAAGTAATGCTGCTTCTAATTAGTAATGTCATCTTGTTAACACAGCATCTGCTGGGTTGGAATAATGTGGGCCTGTGACTGGTTTTCTAACTAGCAGTGTGAGGTAGAGGAGCTGCCTTTAACAGTCATGACCAAAGATGCTGTGTCAGCTGAAATGAGAACAACTCAGGAGTGCTCTGGAAGCCTGTCTCTTTGGGAAGGTGCTTCCTGTCACTGCAGTGATCTGCACCCATCCTTAGGAGTGCAGTGACACTGTCCCACCCAGGTCATTGCTGTGCTCTGAGGATCCCCTTCCCCCAACTGTTAATTTACAAATGCCTGCAACAATTTTATTTCCTTTTCTTTTTTTGGTGTTAGCAGTTCATCACAGGCTCTATGTTGTATATCTGAGGGCAGAGCCCTCCTCTTTGCGCCCCATTATCCTCCTGTGATTCCCACCACACAGTTTTGCTTCTCCCCCTGCTCCCTGTTTTTGCATGATAAATCCTTCTCGGTATTTTGCATCTCTTTATGAGTAACATGGACTCATTCCACAGCTAATACAGACCTTGATTAGAAAAGATCATCTCTGCCTTTGTGTGCCAAGCTTGGAGCCAGCTCTTCCTTTCCCCCCTCTCCAAAGTTTCATTGAAAGCTGCTGCTGTTTTCAGCAGTGCTGCCTGCTTCACCAGCATTCAAGATAAATTATTTATGCAGAAGTTGGCATTTCTGATATTTATAAAAGGAAGGAGAAAGACAAAACTCCATTTGAATGCGCAGGCTTAAAAGTTGTTTGCATTTATCCCTTGCTATCATATGGAAAAACTTAAGCAAAAAGTCCTCTACACTTTGATCAGTAAGGTTGCTGTTTTTACCTCAGCTGGCAGACTGAAACTGCAAAGGGAACAACTGTGCTTTTACAGGACATCCAGGGATTATGTTTGGCATTATATTCCCATATTTTCTCAGTGATACCATTTTTAAAGTTCATTGAGTAAGGCATGTTTCATCCTAGTGGTGATTAAATTCACTGATCAAAGGATTAAGATAAATCCTGGAAGAAGTGAAACAATAAGCTTATTGCTTTGAAAAAATACATTTTCATGTCTTTCGATAACAGTGATGTTTGTGCTAGAAATTTCTGAGGGGTTTTTTAATACTAGTTGGAACCTTCTGCCTGTGGAATGATAGATTTGAGATGTTGACAATTTTTTTTTACACTTCTCACTTTTTTGCTTGATTAGCTGAGGGACAGACAGCCTTTATCGGTTTCTTGTAGGATTGAACCTGAGCCTGCTGAAGTGTGCTTTGTGTTGAGAGATGGTGATAGACGGGGACAAAAAAAAATATCTATGTGCAGTTGCATTTTATTTTTCAGAAGGTGTCCTTGGATCCTGCAGAGCACCACAAGCCTCTGGTGCAGTTCTGATGGAGGGAAATTGGCCAGTGTAGGTTGACTGTCCCAGGGCAGTGACACAGAGCAGCAGCTGGCAGCACCCCCACAACCACAGGAGAAAAGGCTGAAGCAGGTGCTTGGAAAAGCAGTAACAGGAGGGAGAGAAACACAGATAGTCACAGACATGATATGAGAAGATGAAAGACACAAAATACGTGATTTTTTTTTTTTTACTGGAATTTATAGACAGAACCATCGTGCGCTGGAGAGAGATGGGGAAAGTGAATCCAGATGGCAGGAGCTGTGGAGAAGTTTTCTGTTCATACTGGTGGGAGTGGGAGGACAGCAGGCTTTGTGGAAGAGCAGAGAAAGCGTCCAAATGATGAGAGTTAAGATGAACATCTGTTTTGCACTTGCTCTCCACCTGACACAGGGTGTGCTGATAAAGTCAGGTGCCGAGTCCTTGTCCCACCATCACTGAGCTCCATCACCCCAGAGCTGGAACCTGCCTTAGTACAGGGCTATGCCAGCAGCATGAGCTGCAGAAGGTGGGGAAAGGCAGGGATCTTTTGGTGTGTGCAGTGTCAGCAGGGACAGGGAGCTGGACCCAGGTCAGCTCCTTAGGCTGTGGATGGGATGTGCAGCTCCTTATTGGGGGAATATCTTTATTCCCAGCTCATGGAGCTGCTGTGAGTGACCAAGTAGAGCACTTTGGGTGTAAGGATGTGGCTGTGCAGCCTGTCCTGCTCACTGCCTGCAGTGGGTGGCCAGAGAACCCCGGTAAGGCTGAGTGACAGGCTGTCCTCTCAGCCTGAGGAACCAGTGCCACAAACTCCTCAGTGCAAGCCTCAGGCAGGAGATTGTACCTGCACAGGAGCACTTTTTGAGCTTGGATCACACACTGGGTGTTCTGGGGGGTCGAGCCCAAAGCAGAGGCACAGGGGAGCTGCTGCTCAATGCACTATCAAAGCCAGCAGCTGAGCAGGACTTCCTGACGTAGAAAATGTCAGTTCAGGTATTGCCGAATTCTTTATCCTTGGTGGTTCTGGGAGGTTTCTCTTGCAGGGTAATTAATGTCTTTCTAACGTGCAGTAGCTGCTCATGGAAAGACTCTTGAGTCCAGTCCTCATAGGAACACTCTGCACTTCTTAAATATCCCCTGAAATGTGTGTGGCTTTGCTTAATTACCATGAATGAAGTTGGCAGGCCTCGCTGGAACTGGGCTCAGATTCACCACTAAAACTAATTCTGAAGCACATGTTCAGGACCCCAAGTTTTATTGACATATGATTCATTTCTCTTTTGGCAGATTTGAGTGGGCAGGAATAAATGTTTTAGACCAGCCATAATGAGAGCTTGGAGATCATTCTGCAAGAGAAAAAAAATGTTGCCTAGTTGTGGTGGGAAAACAGCATGAAATTCCTTCTTCCCTCAAATTAAGCCATGTTTACAGTAGTGTGTATTTGACTTGCTTGTTAAACTTCTTACTATGAGTGCACTGGAATGACCTGTCAGTTCTGATCTTCAGGGTGGTGTGAGATGGTTACAGGGGCCGTGTTTGCTCATCAGCAGGAAGTTAAAATCAGCTGCAAGTTTCCCTGTGGCCAGTGGAGGAGATGCCCTGGGCAAAGCCTGGCAGAGGGCAGGTCATTGGAGTTGTGATGGGATGCCGTGATGGACCCTTGTCCATCATGATAACAACATTTTCAGTTCATAATCTGTAGTTTCCACCTTTTGGCTTGTGTTCGACTATCTTCTTTTCTTTCACTCTGTATGTTTATTTTCCCCCAGTTCCATTTCAGTGATTTATTTTTTTTTGCCCCTTTTCATTTTTCAGTGTTTAAAGCTCCAGCATTGAAAAACTTTTCTTCTTGATTGTTTTCTCTTTATCTGTCACCCTTTCCCCTCAGTGCAGTTCACTCATTGCCTTTCCTGCAGAGGACTGGGATGCTGTGGGGTGGATTTTGCTGAGGAGGAGCCCAGAGGAGAGGCTGGTGGGGTCCAGGGGCAGGACCTCTCCATAGCATATCTTCTTCCCAAAGCTTTTTGCACAATAGAGGCTTTCTCATAGCCATCCAAACTTCTGCAAAGACAGTTCGACTTCTGAAGGGATATTTTTACTCCCTTCATTATACATCCAGTAGGTGTCTGTTATGTAGGAAACACTGCTCTTATTCATTGGTAAGTATATTTTTTCTCAGGTTCTGGTCCTTAATAGCTCAACCTTCCCAAAACAATGACTGTATCACAGGATGCTGAAGAAAACATGTGAGAGCAAACTCTTCTAAACTGCCAGTTTTCTAATGTGCCTGGAGATACCAACACAGATAACCTTGAGGAGGAAAATCAATCTGAAACTTCATTAGGAGCGGTGCATAGATGTCTGTGCAGATGTAATGTGCCCTGGTTCCTGTTGGGAAGGGTTTCAGCTGCAGGATTTTGCTGGTGTTGTAGCAATGCACCAGGAACAGTCCAGGGGGCTGTGAGGAAGGAATTACCTGGTTCGAACAAGATGTGCAAATGGCGTTAATTAAAAGCTCATCTTCCTTTGAGAGAACCTCTTTGTGTGGCAGAGATGACATAAAAGAACAGAAAAAATTCTGGTTCAGAATTTCTGGGTTCAGCCCAGGCAGTAACCCAGAAGGTTCTGGATCACAGGCGAGCCCGAGGCTGCAAATCCAACCTGGCAGTGTAAAACAGCCGGGAGTGAAATGATAATCAGAGCTTTAGGAGAATCTCAGACATCCCAGACTTGGTGTCACTCCGGCATCTCATCAAACAGGAAATTGCTTTTCCAGGGTCATCTGGGATCGCGGCACGTCATCAGCATAATAATGGCGACTGAAATGATGCCTTAGCAGGTGCTGAGGGCACCTCGGCACGCTGCCTGCCGGGAGCAAAACACTGAAGGCAAAACCATCAGCGCTGCAGCTTCCTGATGAAAAGAGCCAGGAAACGTAAAATTCAGGCATTTCCTTGCCCTGCAGTGGGCCCATGGCACCTCTCTGCATGAACGTGCATCCCCTCTGCTCAGCTCAGACCCTACACGAGCCTGAGCTCGGGGATGCTCCGGGTGAGACAGAACAGGGCTGATGTTCTGTGCTCCACAAGATGCCTCTGAACAAGGGCTGGGCTCGGGGTGGCTGATGCTGGCAGCACAGAGTGTCCCAAGCTGTCACATCAGCAAAAGGAGCCTGGCACAGGCTTGCTGGGAGCTGAAACCTCCTGCCTTGTGCCTCCTGCTTCTTGGAGCACCCCCTGAACTCTTTGCCTGTTTGCTAATGATGGCAGGTGCTGAAGCACAGGAGAAAGCTGGTGAGTGGTGGAGTGGGGCAGGGCCAGCCTGAGTGGTGACTGTCAGGCAGGGATTCATTCTCTGTGTGTTTGACATGGCCCGAGGCAGCAGGGCAGCATTTGGAGCCGTGTTTCCCAGCTCCTCGTGCCTAAGCCAGAAGTAATGCATTTCCAACATCACAGGCTCTTGGCTGCTGGCATTCAGTGCCTTGAAAAGGCTGAGTCACTTGTCCGGGGAGCTGAGCTGTCCAGGAGCCTGGGCTTCCTCCTGAAGCACCTTCTGTCCCTGCTGCTCCCTGCAGTGGGGCTGCCCTTCCTGCTGGCTCTGAGCACACCCACCCTGCCATGGCCTCTGAGCACATTCCTTCCCTCAAAATAATTATCACAAATGCAGGCACTCCTGAAAAGCATGAAGGGGCAGAAGGTGCTATTGAGATTTGGGAGATCAGACTTGATCTGAGGCTGATGGAAGCTACTCATAGTCTGCCTGGTGCCTTCGGTGGATCACACTTACAGAATATTGTGTTTTATATCTTTCTTTACTCAAATTTAAGACTAGATAGCCCAAAAGATTTTTCTAGAGGTGCCAATATCCCTGTTAGGTTAGGTCCTACAGAAAATTAGGTCCTACTTATACCTGTGGAAGGCAGCAGTGTGATGGTTCCACTGTAGTGGCTCCTTCCATAATCTCTGCAGGGGTGATGGGACAGTGCCTCAGGTGTTACAGATCCAGCCTGACACTGTCAGTGTACAACGTCAGCCTTTGCAAATGAATTGGAAGCATGGAGGTCTGCCTTCCCTTGCTCAGCTTCATGGCTCCTCTCTGGCCCAGGGACCTGCCTAATTTCCTGCAGTTCTTGGATAAGGTCAACAGGTTCCATCAATGGACAACTCCAGAAGTAATTGTTCCAAATCTTAATGTAGATTTTCAGCACTCTAAGCCTGAGGTGACTGAGAAGGTCCTACATCAGGGCCCCATGCCAGCCTGCCACCTGGCTGTGCCAGAAGTTTGGTATTTGCAGCTGGAGCTGTTTGTCTCTCCCCAGCAGGTGATAAAATCACTGATCAGTTTCCTAATTTACACTGTCCAAATGCACCTGAATTTCTAGGAATTTAAGCCCGAATGGAGCCTGACCAGCAATAAATGCAATCAGAATTAGGACCGGATCTGTTGAAAATGTTGTTATATGTAATAAAGAATCAGCTGGGGTCCAGGGCTGCCCCGGGTGGCTCCTGCTGAGGGTGGGGATGTGGGCACTGTGGTACTTCCATCCTGTCCTGACAATTAAAAGTCAATGACTGGTCTTGATAATAAACATGTCTGCAGGCTGTTCCAGCCACAGACCTGAGAGCAGCATTTTTGAGCTAAATCAAATGAAAGATGATAGTTTACATTAATTGATGGTGTTTAGCCCACCTTGGATGTGAGACCCTTAGATCCCTGTTGTGCAACCAGAGAGCACCACGGGGTATGGCTTGGCCTTGCTAGAGTTGGGAGCATTGTGTGCATTTTGGGTCAGGCTTGTGTTGGGGAGTGGCTTTCTGAGGAAAAGAACTTAAAACATCATATGTTGAACAGCACTGTGATGTGGGAGCTGGCCCAGGTTGTTGGTGGCTTTTCAGTGAAACAAAAACACTAGCTACGAAAGAAAATGCATGTGGTAAATGTGAATTTGGGGGCTGTGCAGTCACACACTGCCACATCATGTGACCCACAAGATGCTGTGAGAACAGCAATTTGGGGTAAGAAATCAGATGCTTTTCCTGGTTGGGTTTCCTAGCAGCCCCAGCCTTGATTTCCTCGAGTCACTGATGTCTTTGCCAGGGGTTGTGCCTTGTGTGCTGGCCCCTCTGCTGATGAACCTGATTCTTTGGGTCAGTTCAGGCTGGGACTGTTCTGAGAGCCTTTTCCTTTACTGTTTACCCGGTCGTTTCATCTCTGGTTTCTGAAATCTAATATTTGGGGCATCAGTAAAGATATTTAAGCCTTTTGTTGTGATTGCAATACCACTGCAGCTCCTTTTCCTCTTGGGAATGGGCTCTGACACTTGATCAAGGTTGGTTTTGGACTGTTTGGCTATTTGGGATGAAGCACTAGCTCTGCACTCCTGTGTGGACCTGGCTCTAGGCAGATGGACTGGCTGGGGTGTTTTCAGTCTCCAGAGCTGCTTCAGTGTGTGTATTTTGTATCTGACAGTAAGAGCCTCTCAGAGCCAGGTCCTGCAAGGGGGGAGAGATTATTTTAAACCTTCACGTTTGGGGAGCAGTGATGTGAGCTCTCCAGCTCTTTAATTACTAGTTTTAGGCATCATTAAGTAAAAGGAAAAGAAATGCTGGCTGGACAGCTGTATTGATGTGGAGCTGGGCCATGGTGCACGCTGGTGACAGCAAGGGCACAGCCAGGCTGTGCCATGGCTCTGGTAGGGGCCAAGGGAATGTGTCCTCTGAGCTGCCCTGCAGTGACCCAGGGCTGCATTAACCACCTGAGCTTCCCAAGTGGCTGCTGTGTCCATGGGGGCTGGGGGGGGACAGAGCATGTCTTCCCCAGTGGGTCTGGTGGGCACATTGGTAGGATCAGAACTACCTGGCACCACTGAAAATAGAGCAGGTAGAAGCTGCTGACCTTGTGCCCCTGCCTCTCTGCATGGCTGCTGGGAAGCTGGTGAAGGATTCTTGATTAGAGAAAAATCTTCATTTGGGGATAGTTTCTTTCTTGTTTCTGCTTAGCACGAGGTACCACCAGATGGTTCTTGGTTGCAGTTCAGAGCGTGACTAAAATTCATTTTTCAGGCACTTAGACAAATGGGATTTATTTAATTTCTCTCTCTTGTCTTCCCCTCCGAGCTCTGTCCTAAATTTCCACCTTCTTTTTTTCCCTGCAGAATGAAGTGGAGCTGGGAGAGCTGCTGTTGTCACTAAACTACCTCCCAAGTGCAGGGAGACTGAATGTGGACATCATTAGAGCAAAACAGCTCCTTCAGACAGACATGAGCCAAGGTTCAGGTAAAGGGCAGTGCATTTCTCACATTACTCATGCACAGATTATATGTGCCTTTAAAGCAGATCACTGAGGCTGCAATTTGTGGGGGACCTAGGGAGATTTGATGCTCAGTTCCTGTTAATACAAAGCTCTGGTTGTCCTTCTGGTATGTACAGCCAACAGTAATGAAAGTATTTGGAACAGTTACCCTGAGATGCAGTGGTGGGTTTGCCAAATATAAAGATGTCTGAGCCAAGCTGAGGTGAGGAGCCAGGGGCTGTGCTGTGCAAGGCAGCCCGTGGGCATTGCTGCTGCTGACTCTGGGCGCTCTGGCTGGGAACTGCTGTGTACTCAGGTGGTTTTCCCATGTTCCTGCCCCAGCCTCTGCTGCTGCCAGAATATTGGCATTTTCCAGAGAGAGCTGTGAGCTTGGTCTCTGTCAAGGCTGCCATTAACTGTGGATTTGGCAGGGCCTGTTTTCAGTCCAGGTGCCTGACTCTGTCCCCAGTGCAAAGCTCTGGGAGCAGTGTGGGGTACCAGTCCCAGCCATTTCCAAAGGCCATTTCCCAGCACAGCCCATCCCTGTGCCCAGCCCTATGACCAGGGGAGCTGATTCAGATCCCTGTAACACAGAGCCTGTGCTTTGTGCTTTTTGCCAGATCCCTTTGTGAAAATTCAGCTTGTGCACGGATTAAAATTAACAAAAACCAAGAAGACCTCCTGCATGCGGGGCACGATAGATCCCTTTTACAACGAGTCCTTCAGCTTCAAGGTTCCACAGGAGGAGCTGGAGAATGCCAGCCTGGTGTTCACAGGTAATTGTGGAGGTGGTACCAGCTTGGCACAGTCATGGCTGGCTCTGAGGTGAACAAAGCAGCAGTTGTGGGCAGATGGCCCACACTCTTTTACCACATTGGCCTCTCATGCTTCACAAACACTTTTTTGGACAACTTTCCACCCATTACCCACCATTTCTTTTGATGAAGAGAAAGGAATGTGCTTCTGAAAGGATGAATTTTGAAGTATTTTTTAATTTTACTTTTTACATGGAGGATACAGGTGTCAAAGCTGATTCAAGGAGGCTTATTCCAACCCATTAGTTTGTTTTCAAACATGTTATAACAAAAAATGATGCTGATCAGCAATTTAAATTTTTCCCTTCATGCTCAGAAATGTCCTCAGCAAAACACCTGCAATTAATCACTGCTTTGCATGCATGTCACCCTGACTTTACCTGCTATGTGCAGTGATGAATTGGTTCTTGGAAGCTTCCATCAGGTGATGTTGTGACAGGTGTGAATCACTCCATTCTTTGTTTTCCCCTCTTCCTGCTGGAAGCAGAAAAGACAACCAGAGTAGCAGCTCTGTTCAGTTGGGAGGGTGAGGGGAGCTGCTCCTCCCCACAGTGAATGAAGTTAGGATTGATGAGTGGATCTCTGAGTGGTTTTTTCCCTGTGCAAAGGGATGTGTTCCCAGCTGAGCCAATGGGAGGTTGGCAGATCCATCACCTGTGTCACGCCGTCAGATTTCAGCGCTGAGCCTCCTAAGTGGGGCTTCATTTTCTGAGTGACATATCGCTTGCTTTCAGTGCTGCAATAAATTATCCCAGTCCAGAAATGTCCCCAGCAGCTCCCAAGCTGGGAGAGAACGTGCAGAGCTGTGGGAGGAGCAGTGGCCAGGTTCCCCTGAAGGGTGAGGTGCAGTGTGGGCACAGCACTGGGCTGGTGCTTCTGCTGTGCCTGGGACACTCTGGTGTGGGATGTGTGGCTGGTGTAGCCAGCAGAGAGCTGGAGCCAGGTGTGCTGGTCATGTTAAAGTGTGCACAGCCTTCTGCTGGTCCAGTGCCTGCACTGTCTGCCACAAGGACCTCAGGATCAGGGGACATGGTGTGGTGAAGGTGCTGAGCCACATTCAGTGTTTGTCCAAGTGACAATTTGCTCCTAATATTGGTGGGCTGTGTTTTATTGCTGTGTGCATCTGTGGGGTTCTGCTGAAATGAGTAGCTGAAGTTCTGGGAAGGGGGTTGTGGTGTTCCTCACAGAGCTCCTTCTTGGCACCTCACAGTATTATGCAGCTTAAGGACTTGTGAAGGGCTTTGGGATTCTCTGTTAAAAGATCCCCGAGCTGCCAAACATTTGTTCTTGATTATCTTGCAAAGTGAGGATCTCTGTTCTGCATCTCTGCATAGCGTAGTTTTTTTGGATATTTTAACTTAGGTGCTTTGGGATTCTTTTCTGCTGCAGTGGTGGTTCTTTCTATTGTGTGTTTTGCTTGGAATTGCTTTTTATTTCTTTTCTCTTTTAATCCACATCTCTAGTCCATTAGATTAGTTAATTAAATTTGCTGTTGAGTCAAAGTCCAATCAAAAAGCAAAATAATCCTGCTTGAAGGGTGGGTGATGATGCTTTGAATGGAAAGAGAGAGCTGTAAAAGCAGTCATGGGAGCCAAAAGTGGGCATGTCTTCAATAATTTAAAGGAACCTTTATTGTGGCTTCATATTTTGGCCCCAGCGTGCAGCTTTCTTTACATTGGCTTGGCTTCACTGGAAAGCCCTGGAACTCAGCCAGTTCCCATCAGCTGGGGCTCCTTGGGGCTGGTACCACACTGCAAAGTAAAGCACTATCCAGACAAAGTAAAATTAATTTTGTTCCACCCCCCGTGCGTTTTTTTCTTGTGCATCAAGCTGTGTTTAGTGCACTGTTATGGGTTTCTCCACGGCTGTGCTGTGATTCAGCAAGGATTGTGTGTGCAGACACTGAAGACATTGGTAAAGCACCATCCCTGCTTTCCTGGTGGTGCTCTGGAGAGCTGAACTCCAGGCCAAACCCAGGGCTGAAGCCCAGCTGGATTTGGAGAGGGGCCCTGGGTGCCTCCAGAGTGATGTGCACAGGGAGAGCTCTGTGTTAGCCAGGATTGGAGAAGGGGGTGATTGGGCAGGTTTTTGATCTTTCCTCCTCCTTAGACATACAGGGATTCAATACTGCAAATTATTGGCATTTACAGACCACAGTGCTTCTCCTTCCACACTGGTGTAGGACACCTTGTACGAGCTGTCCTCCTGCCTTCCCCCCTGTTCCTTCCTCAGATGCTTAAAGGAGCTGTCACCAACTCACATGTCCCAGTTCAGTGCCTGAAAAGAGGTGGGATGAGCTCTGGTGGAAATGTCCTCTCCAGGAAAAGGCATCCAGGGTCAGGATTGCTGCTGGAAGTATTTATTCACAGCTTCTCACTAAGAGAGGCTGAGACCAGGAGAGCCACTGTGACTCATAACAAGTCTAATGTCCTGACCAAAAAAAAAAAAAACAAACCAGAAAAAAAAAGATGAGTGAGGCAACAGCTGGTGGAGAGGATGTTTGATTTTCATTTACTTCATCAAGCATGTTGTCTAGGTAATGAGCAGTCATATACATATTGCAACAGAAATGCACTCTTTTGGATGGTTCTTTTTTCCATTTTCTGGGGGTTTTTGGCAACCTGACGCATCTCCTCCATGTGCCATCTTCTGCTTGAGTGCAGGCAAGTCCTGGGCTCCGAAAGGCAGGGTGTTCTAACCATGGGCACCTGGGAACAAAGGTGTTGGTTACTCTGTGTGATGGCAAGGGGAAGGTGGAGCTTTGCCCCTCGGGCAGGGCTGGCAGCTGCTGTCCAAGGTCATTTCCATGAAGAAGAAAGAATATTTGAGATGCAAATGCTTGGGAGGGCTGGATGCTGGACACCCAGAGACTCTGTGCTCTCCCTACTGAGGGGTTTTGGGCTGTCCTCTCAATCTCAGCCTATCAGAAAGCTTGGGCTGTGCAGCAGGAAGGCAGACAACACCTGAAACCTGAGCACTGTAGTATTTTGTTAATGATTATAATGTTAATAACAATCGTCAGTAGTGCTGTTTGCTCTGCAGTAAAGCCCAGATGGCCCAATAAAAACCACCAGCACTACAGGGCAAACTGTGTCTCTGTGACTCCTTAGCATCTTTTCATCACTTATGATAAAAAAGACAACCTTTAGCACTCACAGTTAGGGGTTGTTTGTCTCCCCGAGATCCTTATGGTGACTGTGTGTCTTTCTCCATTTAAATGAGCTCTTGGACATGTTTGCATGGCAGGATCTTTGGGGCTTGTGACACAAGCAGAGTCCCCAAAGAGGGAGAAATCATCTTCAAGATCTGGGTACTCTCTGTGCAATTGTAGAGGGAAAATGTGCTTTGCCTTCTGACATGGCTGAGGTTGTAGCTGAGCTGGGACAGCACTGGGGCTGGTGGTGTCTGATGGAGAGCAGAGGTGGCTCATCCCACTGCTCTGCTCCTGTGTGGGAGGTGTTCATTGCTCCAGCAGGACAGGATGCTCTGCCTGGGAGAGGGAAGCAGGCTGGTTAGAGTTTGCTTGTTGATGGAGAGATTGCCCTTGACACGTGTGTGACTTTCCCTGGTGAGACCCTCACGGTCAGTTCTGGCTGAGGATGCAGCTCAGGCACTCTGTCTGCTGGTAGGATTTGGTGATACTCCTCACTTTTCAATATGTTTTAAAAATTGGCAGTGTCTCTGTTTTCTGTGAAGATTTAGAACCATTTTTAAAATTTTATTTCCTTTTTTAAAATTTTTTTGAGTATATTTGTTCTTGAGAGAGAGTTGAGGCTTTTCAGACCTGTACCTGTGGTTTCAAAGGCTACAGCAGAGGGGCCCTGGCAATGCCATCAGCCACCTCTGTGCCCCAAGTGCTGTTACAATGTGTGTCTTCAGACCCTTGGATAACTTCAATGCTTTATCCCAGGGCTCTAATTAACTTCCAGTTAACAAGCAGTACTTGATTAAAATAACAGCTTGCTGTTCAATAGCAGTATACCTGGTTCCTCTGTTGGCTCATTTTCCCTTGGCCTTTAGGAAAATGTGGGGACCATTTAATGAAGTTTGTATTTTTAAAGGGGAATAAAGAGTCATTGTTGGTGTGTATTGATAATGATGCAGTTCAGGGTATTGGGTTGCTTTCACTGAAGTGTTTTCTTTTTGAAGCAATGCTGCCTATTTCAACAGGATGCAGAGATAGCGAGGCTTTTCAGTGGTATTTTTTTAATTAACAGACTGATTTCCAAGGTCCCAATTAGCTGAGCAGGTTGAAGGCTGATCAAGTTTTTGTCCTGAGGCTTCTCCAGAAATATATCCAAATTTTGATTTCCCTGGCTATGTGGAAGTATGAGATACCAGCATCACCTCCAGCTGCTGCTTGCAGGGATGGAAACCACTGTGTGTCTGGAGTCATCACAAATCTACAGAGAGAGGCTTGCTCATCTCTCCTTTCTCCTGGTGCTTTGCTTTCCCACAAGAAAACCCAACAAACGTTCAGGCACTTTGTATTTTGCTCACAAATATAGGGAAGAAATCTCTAATATATGAGTCAAATTAAACTGGTTTTTTCCCATGCTGGAATGCAGGAGGAGGAAGTGGTTTCTCTTTTGAAATACTGTCATCTCTTAGATGGACAGATAATTAGACTACTCACTCCTAGAAAGTTGTTTCTTGTTGTCTGTTAGCCATGTCTTTGGGAAGTATTGGACTGTCTGTATATTTCCCATATCTGGAGCTCAGAGCAAAATCTAATCTCCAATTAAACCTGTGTAATCCTATGTTAGCCAAAGGAGGAAAAAAATGGAAAAAACTACTGATGTCAGCACTGTGTTTTCTTGGGATTTATACCTGTTTAATTTAGATCAGAGTTTGGTCTTTGTGTCTGGCGTTATAAAACACTTCATTAATTTATGCAGCAGACACCATATGGTCCCTGCCCAGCTCTGGGGAGAGTGGGGAGCTCCTGGCTGGTGCCTACCAGGCCTTGCCCAGGGTTGGTGGCCCAGCAGGTGCTGTGAGGACACTGGGAGAGGGGCCTGGGGAGAGCCCTGAGGGCCAGCCTGCCTGGGAGAGCCTCTGGGTGCATTCCCAGATGTACAAATCCCTTTGGGAGGAGGAAGGGCCCCACTGCTCTCTGTTCTCAGTGCCCCTCTGTGCCTTGCTGGTGTCCAGGGGCTGGAGATCAACCTGGGACAGGTGACAGCAGAGGGTCAGAGATGCTGAGTGGGCTCCTGCAGGCTCAGTCCTGTTTTGGGTCACTCAGGGAAGATGCTGAGGGCTTGGATTTGGCTTTTTGCAGCAGACTGACTGCTTTAACGAGGAGGAGTGAAATGCCATTAATCAGGGTGAGAGCAACAAGATGCTGATGCTTCCTGAGCCGATCTGTTGCCTGCTTAGAAGGCAAAATTAGATTCATCAAGTGCCCTGACTTAGTTAATAAATGTACTGCATCAGATGTGGCAGAAACTGCCTGTCCTGGAGTTCTCTGGAATTTTTTGGGAACCTTTTTCTCCTGAAGAAAGGAGCAAACCCTCCTCTCTCCAGGCTGATGATGGGTGCTTGCTCCTTTTGCCAAGCACATTAATTCAAGCAGTGTCATGGCTCTCCTGCCCTCAGCCCTTCTTCTTGTTTGGCTCGTGCTGTAGTGAAAGGAGCTGTTCAAACATCTTGCAAGGCCATAATCTGCCTGTGAATCAAATGAAGAGGAGCCTGGGTAGCAGGGGCTGCTGAGAGAGGTGGAGCAGTGTCTGGAAGTGGAATGGCTATGCCTGGCCCCGAGGCTGTCACAGGAGATGGATGATGGTGCAGGCAGAGGCTGCCTCTCCTGCATGGCTGTCCCTGCCTGTGTTTGCAGGTGCACTGTGGCACTGGTGCTGGAGCCTTTTCCTGGGAGGTGTGTAAATATGCATGAAGTCATCTGTGTGCTTTGTTGGATCTGGGGCTCACAGTGCAGAGCATTCAGATGCAATTTTTTAAAAAGAGGAAATGGAGATGGTGACAGCCAGCCATAGATGCTCCTTTTCAGCATCCTCTGTTGCTGTTGCAATAGATGCATCCAGCCCATTATTCCAGTTTCTCCTGATGAGGTAATTTTGTGAGGTGTCATCTCTGCATGTCCTTGAGATCTCTGCAAGGCACTCTGTGCTTTGCACTTTCCCTGCAGCCTGGATCCCTGCTGTCTGCAGCAGGACTTTGCTCTGTCTGAGAGTAGACCCTGATTAGGCAAACGTCAGCTTTGGGTGCCTGTGCAGGCTGCCTTTGTGGGACAGAGTCTCACAAGGCACTGTGAGACAGAGTCTCTCAGCGTGGCACTGTCCTCTGTGGGGCAGCAGTGGTGCTGGCTCTGTGAGTGGCCAGGAACTCTGCAGCTGCAGCCACTGCAGGGAGCAGGCACACGGAGGAAAGGCTGGAGAGAGAGTTTAATGTGCCCATCAGACCCTGATGGAGATTAAATTGATAAATGGGAAACCACGGCATCTTCTTCCGTGATTTTCCCTCCTCTCCACTAAATATGACAGGCCATGCTCGAGGAGCAAGGGGTGGGATTTGGGCCTGTGACCTTCTCAGTGTGCATCATTAGCCCAGCTGCTGCTGCTGCTCCTCAGAGCACCTCTTGGTGCTAAACAGCCTTTTAATATTGATGTCAAGCAGTTCAGAAGCAGTTTTCAGTCCTGCTTAACCTGGCAGCTCAGCCCCAGTGGCTGAGGCAGCACTGGGCACAGAAAGGGCTGAGTACTGACTGCTGGGCACTGGCTGCAGCCTGCCTTAATGGGCAGGTGTGTGAAGGGGGCACTTTCTGAGGCATCACCAAGTGCTGAGGCTGAATGGGATGTGCAGGAAGTGTGGATGGGTGAGTGCCAGCAGGGTTGAGGCTCTGCCAGGGAAACCACACAGTCCCATGAGCCCTGTGTTCTCAGGGGGACTCTGCCCCTCAGTCACCTAAGTACAGCCTTGGGCATGTTTCTGCTCATTTTTGTTTGAGTGAAATGGTTTTAATTGCGTTGCAGGTGATGGTGTAGGTGACTGAAAAGAGTTAATTATGTGTGGTGGAGCTCTCAGCACGCTGAGGTTCCCCTGCAGTCCCTGCTGGAGAGGCAGCAGCAGAGGCGCTGTGTGGCCGTGCTGGGCGGTGCAGCAGAGCCGTAACTGCTGGGTAACTGCTGGGTAACTGCTGGGTAACTGCTGAGTAACTGCTGGGTAACTGCTGAGTAACTGCTGAGTAACTGCTGAGTGACTGCTCAGCACACCCGAGAGGGCTCACAGGGCGTGCAGATGTTTTGTGGCCCCAGCTGCAAGGCTCAAGCTTGTCCCCATCACGTAAATCACACTGATAGCCCTGAAGTTAGCTTGAGGAAATTTTCTGAGTTACTGCTCCTCTCTGGCATTCCAGGGATGCTGATAGATTCAATCAAAGGATGAATTAGTTTCTGAAATGCTAGCTTCAATTTTACTATTGCCCATAACTCTTAGAGGACAGTGACTTGCAGCCATGCTCTGCACAAGTACTCAGTTTGCAAGTCTCGGTGTAGAGGGAAAGGAGAGGGAAAGGTAAAAAGGCATTTTGGCTGGATCTGGTGCCAGGGCTGATGCCACCTAAGCAGCCTCATGGCTCAATTAGTAGTGACATGGAAAACAGCTGACTGGCAAGAAGTGACTCCGTGTGACTGAGGTTGGTAGGAGACAAGGGAAAGCTCAGGGTGGAGCTGTCCCTGGAGCCAGATGCTGGAGCTCCAAGGCCATTGCATCCCCTGGGAGTGTCTGCCCTGCTGGGCAGCAGCTCTGGACTCTGCAGTGCCTGGCATGGCTGTGCCCTCAGCCCTGCAGGGAGCCAGGCTGGGGGCTCAGCCTTCCCTCCTGTGCAGGACCCTATGGGGGATGTGGGCCCTGACCCCAAAGAAACATTTTGTGTGCCACCCAAGCCCCCATCAGCTGGATATGGATCAATGAGTGCTGCACCAATAAGTTCATAACATGAAAATGTTTTATTTACATCATGTACCTTGTCCTCAAAAATATGACCCTTTTAATGGGCATAAGTAAACACCATTTTCTCCTGTATTTCAACATTTCTATTAAAAGAATGTCTTTTTAAGAAGCCTTTCTGTTTCCAAATGTGTCCCTCTGAAGAGCAGCTGCAGGAGGAATTGGTTTGACCTCTGCTTCTTTAATTGCTTTTTGCTCTGTGTTGGCCTAGAAATGGATGTTTCTATTGTGTAAATTACTGTGGAAAAAGAGCTCATGAGATCAGGTGTGTAGTTTCTGTCAGGAAAATATGCTTCTTAAATGGAAAACAGCATCTCCCTGTTCATAACCAGAGTCTGGGTCAGTCTGAAAATCCCAAACGTTAATCACTTTAATTTTTTGCTATTGAGAGTCACTGTTTTTGTGACCAAGGGCAGATTGAATCTGAAGTTTACTATGAACTCCTTTCAGGCTCTGTCAGGAAAGTCTGAAAGCCTTTGGGCAAGGTGAGTGCCAGTCTCTGCTTCCACCTGCTCCCCTGGGCCTGTGGGCTCCCACAGTTCTTTCTCAAGTGTTCTTGGAAGTGCTGGTGGCAGCCACAGGGAAAATGGTGCTCCTGAATGTGAGCAAAGGGAAGGCTTTGTTTTCTCTATGCCAATTCCAGCCCCTTCTCGGGTAAGGTTCCACAGCTTGGTGAACTCAGCCACCAGCAGGTTGCTCAGCAAATCCTGGCCATTTAGCAGTGGAATTCAGCAGTTAGTCTCCCAGAAAGACACGTCCTTGAGTTTAAAAGGCTTCTGAACTGATGGGTAAAGCTGAATTTTTGGCACACAAAGACCTCTCATCTTGTGAGGAAGCTGTTGTGGTGAAGCTGTGAGTCTGTAAACCTGAGGTCAGTCTAGTGCTACCTCTTATGGTCTGTGTGTGAAAAAGCATTTGGCCTTGGAAAATGTCTTCCTGTTCCTCAGCAATGAGTCTCTGTGCCATCTACAGCAGTTAACGATAGAAGCAACAATGCTTGTATAATTAGCCCATTAATACCCCAAAGGACTCAGCATGCTAATTACCTGACACAATAAGATTAGCAAGTTGCATTACAAGAATTCAAAATGCTTGGATCAACTGTAGAATAACAGGTGCCCTTAGTTAGCACACCTGCTTGTTTTAACATTCTGGCATGGAGTATTTTTGAAGACTCAGTGTGCCTGGGGTACTTCTCCGCTGTTAATTTATCCTGTGATTAATTGATGGCCTGTAAGGCTTCTTGGTTTAAATTACTTGGTACTGGCTCCCAGGATTAGGCCCCGTCTTCCTTTATTTTAGGAAAAAAAAAGAATGTAAACAAAATCAAAAAACCACCCCAAAAAACCCAAAACAAACAAAAAAAAAAAAAAAGAAAAAGAAAAAAAACCATCCCATTGAAAATTTTGGGTTGGGGGTATTTTTACATGGTTTTATCACAATATTTGATTTCTGTAGGCTAATAAATCATAGTAAAACATTTAGTATAGTCCTGCTAGCTACCCTTGTGATCCATTGCCTTGTAGGAGAACTCATTAATAACCCTGACAAGCTGTGTACTAGTTGGAGATGGATGGCTTAGAATTCCTGACTGTGTC
The DNA here is from genome assembly GCA_025920805.1 of Petroica traversi. NCBI lineage: Eukaryota > Metazoa > Chordata > Aves > Passeriformes > Petroicidae > Petroica > Petroica traversi. Next base: position 6,366,147 of record JAHLSL010000037.1, read on the forward strand.
CTCAGAAGGTAGCCTTTCCAAAAAACACCAGCCTGGCCTCTTGACAGGGGCACTTGCTCAGCAACAAATCCTGATGGCATCAGCCCTAGATAACTGATGGAGACAGGCAGGAGAGATGCAGTCTTCCTGCTGGGGTGGTGAACCTCAAATCATTTCTAAATGTCATTTGCAGGTAGAGTTACAGGGCTTTCAGTTGCAGGGTAGGTTTTTTAGAGCAATTATTTGAACAAATTACTTGGGCATTTGAAGGTTTGCTGTCACCTAAAATATCTACAGGTAATTTGGTGAGCAGAAGCATCTCTGCCCATAAACTCTGTGTGTCAGAGCTGTCAGAAGGGATAAAGTGAGATGTAACCTGGCACTGATGGATTTTAGGACTTCAGTGGCAGCTGGTGCCTGAGCCACCCAGAGCAAGATCCCAGACTGGTACAGAGGTGAGGAATGAGCTTTTGCGGAGTGTGGAGATGGCAGAGGGGCAGGGTAAAGTAATGCTGATCAGTTGGGGGTGTATTATAATAGGAAATGCACAGCCTTGACAAAGGTGTGTGGTTAAAAGTGAGGTTGGTGTGTTGTGCTCAGTGTCCTGCCTGCCTGTGAGGGTGTGCACACATTGGGGTGGTGCCAGGGGGGATCCCAGATGTGGTTTTGCTGCCAGTGCTGGTTTCCAGCCCTGGAGAGCTGGTTCTGCTGGCAGGGGCTCCATGCCAGGCTGAATATGCTCTTGCTGCACAAACCCAGCTGGATTTGGAGCTCCTGTAGACATTTGTCCTTAAAAATCCCTCTCTTTCCTGAGGAGACTTTTTAATCGGTAATATTCCAGGCAGTGCCTGTGGATATCCTGGCTTCAGCTTGCAAAGACTTTGTTCAACTTTCTAATGAGTTGAGGCAGGGCTTCAGTTTGCAACACACAAAGTGCTTTTACTCCTGTCTGGTGGGAGTGTTCAGCCTTTCCTGGGATCAGGCCCATCATTAGGGTTTGCTGCTGTCTGCGATCTTTTGTTCCAGGAGACTGGGCTAATCCAAAGGACAGGGTGTTGGGCTGATGTCTCTCCCTCAGCTGCTTTCCTGGACGTTTAACAAGTAGCTACAGTGATAATTATGGCAAATTGGTACTGTGTAAACATCCTGCTGACAGCCTGGACGTGTGTAATTCCTGTCTCCAAGCAGGGAAGGCTGTCGATTAGCACTGGAGTGGTTTGTGTGATGTGCATTTGGAGGAGGCCGCTTCTGCATTTCCCCAGGCTCAGGCTGCTGGGCTGCTTTTCTGATTTCATGATGCCCAGGCAGAGTTTTTGGCATTTCTTTATATGATGTAGCTCTCTTTCAAGGCCAGGCTGGACAGGATTTTGAATAACTGCTCTAGTGAAAGGTGTCACTGCCCATGGCAGGGGGGCAGAATGGGGTGATCCTTAAGGTCCCTTCCAACCCAAATAATTTTATGATTCTTCTTTACCTATTCATGCTAAACACTGTGGTAACTGTGGATTTGTGTCTTGCTTATATGGATTGTATTTCAGACTGTAGTACAGCTTATTTTATTCCTTCCAAGCTCCTCTTTCTCTAACATTTTTCAGCTGCTGAGTTTTACACACCAAAAATGCTGGCATGCGGCACCTGGCGCGGGGGGACATTTGCAGGGCATTTGGGCTCCTGTGGCAGGGCGAGCGGTGGGCGAGCGGTGCTTTTGCCTTGACCCTGGTGTGTTTCTGCTCTCCGCAGTGTACGGGCACAACGTGAAGAGCAGCAACGACTTCATCGGGAGGATTGTGATCGGGCAGTATGCGACGGGCGCGCCCGAGTCCAACCACTGGCGCCGCATGCTGAGTGCGCACCGCACGGCCGTGGAGCAGTGGCACAGCCTGCGCTCCCGCGAGGAGTGCGACCGCGTCTCACCCGCCTCCCTCGAGGTGACATGAGCTGGAACCACGGCAGCCAGGCCAAGAGAAACACAAACCAACGACTGAAACACCCCACCTCACACCCTACACGCACCCCGCAGCAGCCCTGTTGGATTAGAGCGGCTGCCAGCACCCAGCCAGCCGTGCTGGCCTCAGGGAGCCGTGTCCCACTGGGTGCAGCTGCTCCCCTGGGGCCGGAGCTCTGGCTGCTTGCCCCTGGCACTGCTCAGCTGTTTGCATCCCGCGGGAGGAGTGCAGGCCAGGCTGTGCATGGACGTGCCGTGGTGAGCACGGAGTGGGTGGAGGAGCTGGGAGTTGCCTCTGCTGTCCTTCCAGTCCAGTTCCATGGCTCATCCTCTCGGAGATATCAGTACCCGTGTGCTCTCATTGGTGAACGTGGTAATTAGGCTAGAATATTTTTTTAAACGGTAGAACCTGTGGTGAAATCGATCCTGACTCCAGTTTTGTCCTTGTACTAGTTTTACCACAACTCAGCTGCTGTTCGTGTGTGTGTTTGTGTGCCGGGGCTCACGCGTGGCCCCACGTTGGACGGATCCCATGTCCTGTCAGCAGTGACCTGCCAGTCTCGATAGCAGTCCTTGTGTGTAGTAGATTCAGTGCTGATAGAGCAAAATAAACATTTCCAACTGCATTTGTACTGGGAAAACCAGCCTGTGTCCCTCCAAACCTGTGCTGTGCAAAAGAAACCTGCTCCAGGGACTGTGGCGGTTAAGAAGACCCAGAAAACACAATTTTAATTCTCACACAGACTGCAGTGGCTCTTTCTGTGTTGTGTGTGTTTACCCAGGTAGTTGTTCAGGTCACCCAAGTGAACTTAGCTACAGTCAAGCTGTCCTGTTGGTTGCTTCTGTACGTTTTATTTTTCCACAGCGTATTGTCTGGTATGATGCAGATTGTATATTTATTGAAAATAAAATTCTGTTTAATTGTGCCACATCGACTTGGATAATACTTGCTGGATTCACCTTTGTGTTGAGCTCCTTCAGTTATGATTATGGCAGAAAAAAGCCAAAATATTGGCAATTACCCCATTGTTACTGCAGATGAACTGGGAGCAGTTTGAGAGAAACCTGGCATCTGGTGATGGAGGTCAGTCTGGAGAGCGAGCTGGATGCCCTGGTCTGGCCATGTGGTTCCCAGCCAGACCCCACCCAACACTGGGGGTTGGACCTGTCAGACTCCAGAGATGGCAGGATGGGCAGCATTCATCTCCCTCCTCTATTCATTAAATGAAGCCCAAAATGAAACCCCAGTACCTCCTGTGCTTTTAATATTTTGATTTTTAAAAAGGAAAAAACCAACACCTATGCCTATTTCACCTCTGTTTGTTATTTAGCTGCTACAGTTAGGTGAGTCTTAAAAAGCAAAGCAAAACAAAACCCAGCCACACTGAAAAAACCCAAACCAAAAAAGCTCAGTGCTTGTTTTGGCAGGTGTCAGTGTGAGAGTCAATAATCCCTGCTGCTGTCCAGGTGTTCCTGCTCCGGGGCAGCTCTGTGTTGTAACTCTGATATCAGCATCCCTTGAGCACTTTGCCCGTGGCACCTGGCTCCCTGCTGCTCCCCAGCACAGCTGCTCTGTGTCAGCAGCACACAGCAGTGGGGCAGTGGTGCCTGCAGGGCTGTGCAGGGCCAGCCTCTGTCTGAGCACTCTCTGGATGCTGGGTATCAATTCTAACCTGCCTCTCTGCAAGGAGAAATTTCCTCTGTATCCTGCAGTGAAGTCGATGGCAAATCTCTGTTCTCTGGCTTTCTCCTGGTGTGTCTCGTCAAAAAATCACAGTGGAGAGAAGCCCCACGGGGAGTCCTGGGCAAACACGTGCTGTAGGAGGCTGATCTCTTCCTGTAACTCAGGAAGGCTCAGGCAAGGGACAGTGGTTTCAGCAGGTACTGTGGCTGACATTAATATTATTCCACACAGGGCCTGTGGACAGCAGAATGAGCTCAGGACATCCATGACAGCAGACACATGCTTTGCTCAGCACTGGGAATGAAATGTGAACAGTAGGTAATCTTGCCTGAGTCCATCCTTGAAGTCATGAGGTGTCTGTTCCACAGGGAGGACTTGCAAGAACTGGTGAGGGTGTTGAGAGGTCCCTGAGGGCAGAGCTGAAGCACAGTGGGGAGCTCCTGGCCTGCAGAGCAAGCAGAACAGTGTGGCAGGGAGAAGAGCAGGAGGCATGAATTGAGGCTGTGCTCCTGGGGCTGCAGCCAGCAGGTGGAAGCTCATCTCATGTGTGCTGCAGTTGGAAGGTAACCCAGAGCTGCAGCTGGAAGTGCAGCTCCAGCTGGCACTGCGTGCACAACGTGCTGCTGCTGTCCCAGTGCTGGAGCAAAGCTGGTGCCCAGCTGCTGTGCCAGGCTCAGGAATGTGCCGCAGGACGAGCACGGGGGCTCAGTGCTCCCAACTGCTGCTGCCATGAGTCTGGTTGTTAGAAACCAGGATAAAAATTATTCAGGATCTCTCCTCCCTCTTTAAACATGAATATTTGTGCTTTGGGAGTAGATTAATATGCTCAAACATTTTTGTTCCATAGTTTGCTGAAAGTTGTTTATAACGCTGGCTTTATCTGAGGATGGCACACAGGAAAGAAGGGAGAAGGCATGCCTTGACTTCAAATAATTCCAATTCCTTCATTTTTAGTGCCCTGCTGTAGCAGTAGGCTTTTCCTTGAGCCGGATAGTTTCAGATCAATGTATGGAAGGGGGGAGGTAAATAATAGGCTTTGTTTAATATGAAGAAAACTTAATATAGAAAAGTTGACTGAATGAGTTACTGTCTCTGGAGTAAGTCGGGATGCTTTACTGCACTGAAAGCTTGATGTCACTCCAAATTGTTTGTACTTGAATCTCTAAAAATGGGTCAAAAATGCTGAAAATTTTAATCTGTAGCCAAATATAAAAAGGGAACAGTATTGAGAGCGTTCCTAAGTTCCTTCAGTGCTGATTTAAGGCATAAATTGGAATTGAACAGGACTACAAAATTCTATAGTATTTGTGCCTTTATGGTTTCTCTTATGAGTGCAAGAGTTGGAAAAGGACTTTATACAGTATTTTTAAAAATATGAAGCTTATGTCTAACAAAATGTTGACCACAGGAAGGAGACGTGTTTTATATTGGTACAGATTGCTGTATCAGATCACATTTTCTGCTGTTACATGACAGCAGGGACCCAGCATGGACCTGGCAGATGGGCACAGAGTGAATTCCTGAAACAGCCTCGGAGCCCCGGGCACAGCTGGGGGTTTCCTCTTCCAGGCTGTTTAAGTTTATCAGAGCATTGCCTTGCTCTGGGAAAAAAAAACAAAACCAAGCACAGGGGAAAAAACAACAAACCCCAACCCCCAAAACTAAATAAAACAAACAAACAAACAAACAAAAAAAAAGCACTGCACATTGGGTGTTACACCCCACTGCCCTGCAGCTCTGGGAGCCTCTCCCCTGCCTCCCTACCCGGGTGCCCGCAGCCGCCGGTGCCAGCACGGTTCTCGCCCCC
>JAHLSL010000037.1:6371961-6390405 GCA_025920805.1 Petroica traversi
GGGCAGCGGGCGGGCAGTGGGTGCCCTGCTGGCCGCCGCCCTGCTGGCCGCACACGCCTTCCCCCAGACCAACATCAAGATCAGCCAAGGTGAGTGCTCGGCCGTGGCCGCGGTGATTGATCGGCGATGGTGGCGGTGGGGAAGGAGCGTGTGTGCCTCCTGCAGGGCCGGGGCTGGCTTCCCCCTGCTCCGGCTGTCCCAGAAATCCATGACTTTCTTTGAAATCAACTTTCTTCTTCACCGTGGGAACGTGCCAAGGGCAACCCCGGTCTTCCTCCTCGGGATGCCAAAGGTCTCTGGGCTGGCTTTGTGTCTGTGTCAGGTCAGCTCTCTCCCCTTTGCCAACAGGCGCTGCCGTGGCTCTGCCTAGGCTCGCTGGCAGGAATCACTGCCCGGGGCACACACATGAAGGGCGCAGGGTTGTGGCCATGCAGCCCAGCAGGACAGGCTGAGGACCATGAGGACTCCTCGTTTATTCACACTTATTGCATGTGAAACACATATGGGATTCTCCCTTATTCCCTTCCTTGCTCCGAGCTGCTGCTGACTGCTGGATGTCACTTAAGTTTCTTCCAAACTTTTCCATGGCGATGGTGCAAGTGAGAGTAGCTGCTCCAAGTTTGTTAGAACCCTGTGAGGTTTATTTGGACTCTGAGTGGAAAGGGACTCCTTAAGTGCTGTTCCGTGAGATCGTGAGAAAAGGGATCGATACAAGCCTGGCTTTCCTGCCAGACGCCTAATCCGTGGGAGCTTTGCCAAAACTAATTAAGGAGGAAAAAAACTCTGCAAGATAACTCCTATCTGTCAGTGCCAGCTGTAGGAGCACTGCTGCCGGTATTGGCTGTAGCCTCACAACTCCAAACATACCTGGCAAAAGATTTGAAGAGGTAAAACCAGCTTGGTTTCATTAAAGAATTTTAAAAAGCAAAGCCCTCCGTGTGAGAGGATGTCCCTCCAAATGTGCTTCAACTGATGTTTAATATTTTACTTGGAAACTTGTGACGTGTGCCTTAAAAACACTTCAGGGTATGTAAAATATTGCCCAGTGATGAGCTTCATATCCATTAGTGGACATCCCATCCCCTGCAGCTCCATACAACCCCCAGTTATGCTGAGACCAAGATCCCTCCCTGATCATTTCCTTCAAAGGTGGATGCTCAGTGTGAGACTCTTTCATCTGTTAAAGAAAGGCAAATATTGCAAGTAACATGAAGGTGGCATTGTTTGTCCATGGTGACAGTAATGTCAGGGCTTAAGGACTTGCTTCCAAACCATGGGTGTGTTGAGGCATCTCAGCATCACACAACAGCACTGTCTTAGCCCTCGTGCTCCTGCCTTCCAGCCCCCTGTTTAAATGCTTGTTCTGCAGGTTTACTCGATAAAGAGGATGTGGTGGGATGGACATCTGGCTCAGCGGGCACCCCCGGCTCTGCCACAGGCAGTTTCTGCTGAAGTCACCCTGGGGGTGGGTTCTGGGGGACCCCTGTGCCAGCCCATCCCCTCTAACTGCCCAGAGCTCCAGCAGTGCTGGTCCCTGGTAAAGCCCTGCTGCTGGCCCTCCCTGTGGCCTGGGCTGGCCAGAGGTGACTTGGCGGGGGTGGGCACCAGGATGCTGCTCCTGAGCCCCAGCTCTGCCAGCTGGGACCACTGCCCACCCCTCCCTCTCACCACCACAGCCCTCACATCCTGGTGGAGGGGCTCTGCCCTGGGAAGGATCTAGACTACCACATGACAGGAGCTCCTCAGCTCTCTGTTGACATTCATTTCAGACGAGCCTCTTGGGCGCTGATGGACACTCTCCAAACCCAGCTGCTTGCCAAGAGCTGAAGAGCTTCACTTGCTTTTTCAGGTCAGATGGCAGCATTGGCTTATGGATGTGCCAAGGGGGATGTCTCCTAGCACCTCTGAGTTTTGAGAAAAGCTGTTAGCTGTTGATGAAATGGAGCTCTTTGATGCTCTGCAACAAGAAGAGCATCTGCTGCCAGCACTGACCTGAGCTGGTCTGCTGTCCAAAACCCTTTGATGGAGCTGCAGCCCCTCAGGAGTCTTCCTTGCCTGGGCATCTCTTGCCAACCTTGTCCTAGCCCCAGATACCACACCTCAAACCTGCAGATCCCTGGAAGTGAAGCAGCACTGCTCCTTGGGATGAAATTTTCAGGAGCAAATCTGCTCTTCAGTGGCTGAGTCCATGGGAGCCATGCAGCTGGTGGTAGGTTTTCTTCCAGAAGCAACCTGAAATGAAGAGAAACCCTTGTGAAGCTGGCTAGGATTTTCTCAGTTAATTATTTCTAGTTGGAAATAGGCCAGCTAGGAAAGTGAAACTTTTTTGGCTGAGCAGTGCCAGCTTCTGTAAGATTTTGATAAGTGATTTTCCTGGTGGTTCTACAGAGAGGCTCAGCTAGTAAATAAATAAAAAGGCTCAAATTTGGCACTGATACAAATTCAGAGAGCACAAAACTTTATTTCTGACCCCAAATATTTGTTTTCCAGCTTTTCTGAGTTAGTAACAGCTGCTTGATCTGAATCTTATCCTCAGCCAAGTCTGGACATCTATTTTATTGCTGCTAGGTTAAAACATGGTCCTGCCCTTAAAACTGCTGTACTGTAAATAAGCTAAGGGAGAAAGGATTCTTGCCATCATTTTTCACCAGGAATTTTGGGACAAATTCTTGGACTGACTTGGGGCTGGCAGGAACCCCCACGCTGCAGGCGCTGGCTGTGCTGATCCTGCCCTATGTGGAGGGGCTGAGGCTGATGTGATGTTTTGCTGGTGTGCTTAAAAGTGAGGATTGGGTCTAAAAAGCCCCCAAATGCTTCCCCTGTCCCCTTCTAGATCAAAATACCACACACTGCTGCTGGCTTGGGTTGTGAGGCTTTCCTGTAGAGCCATGAGTAGGCTCTACAACCCTACATCAGATTTCTTACAGTCTTTCTGCTGCAAATATTCCAAATAAAGCAGCTCCCCTAATTGTTCCTGCCTGAAAAACTGGGACCAGTAGTCCTTCTCCAAAGAGACAGCCAAAGCCTCTGATCCTGACCTAACAGAAAAGATGCTAATTAAAAGCTGACCTCCTGTATTTTCCTTTTTGGTATATTTAACCTTAAATTCCTTTAGGCACCTCTGGTTCACTGAAGCTCGTCAAATTAATGCTGCCTAATGGGAGCCAGTATGGAATAACAAAGAAGGACTGTGTCAATTTCTGACTCGGTTTCAGCTGCTCTGAACAAACATGAGGGTGATTTTCCCTGGCAATTGGGGTGCCAGCTTTGAGCCGGGACAGTGGGACACCCACTGCAATTAGCACTCAGGAGTGAAGGCTCCGTTTGCTGGGGATGCTGATGGGTTAAGCCCTGTGAATTTTGCCACCATGCTGCCAGAGGTGAGGATTTTGTCAAGGCACTATTATAAAATCCCAGTTGCTGGGGCAGCTGGTGGTGCCTTGTCTGGTGCAGACCTCTGGGCAGTCCTTGGCAGGAAGGAGCAGCAACTTGGAGTCTCTGCAAGCCAGGACCAGATCCCAGCCCTGTCCTTACTGGGGGTACATGCCTCACCTGTGACCTGGTGGTAAAGCTGAAGTCTCATACTGAAGGTTTGACCCTTGTTCTGCTTTGTTTTTGGAGAAGGCAGGGAACCTGGCCAGCATTGAGGGCAGGAGGGCTGGGCTCCCAGGACTCACATCAGCTCTCAGAGTTCCTGGTCCTGCTCTATTGCTGCAGTAAAATAATTTGCATCTCCTAAGGTTTTTCCCAGTGCACGTACGGCTGGGTATGAATCAGAGCTGAGCTCTGGCTTTATCTTACCCACTCTCCCCAAAAGCTATTTTGCTTTTCTAGCCCAGCAGGCCTTATCTTTTTTCCTCCATAATGAGTGTTGATGAGGATGGGAGAGCCCCTTGAGCCCCTCAAGGGTTTGTTTCTGCTGGGTGCAGAGCTGCTCCCAGTGTCAGCTCCTCTGGAGGGATGGCTGGGGGTCCCAAGGCAGATTGATGGGCTGACACCCCCACAGGACAGTTAACTTGGCCCTGCTCAAGAGGAAAAAAAAGACTCTTTGCATTTGTGGTTTGTCACCTGGGAGCGGGGGTGAAAGCAGGGACCTGTGGGCTGGCTGTTTGTAGAACACTCAGAGATCCCCATGTGGAAAGAGCTGATGAAAGATGAAATTATCACCCAGAGCTGCCAGCACTGGCACAGGGAAGGATTTGGCTCTGTGAATGCTCACACAGCTGCTTTGGATTCACTTTGCCTCTCTTTGCTCTGTTTCTTCCCTTGCCACAGCCACATCCCTGGCTGCCGCTGGCAGGGCTTTGCTCTCCCACCCTCGGGAGAAGCCATTCCCCGGCCCCTCAGCACCGGGGGCACCACCCTGACCTCTCTGGGCTTGAGCCTGTTACCTGCTTGGATAGTCTGATGGCATCTGACATCTGCCCTCACCCCCTGCACGCCCACCCTGCCCACTGCCCCACTCGCTCCAACAGCAGCACTGACCCGGACCACAGCTCCATGGGGATGTGGGAACTGGCTCAGGGGGAGCTGGCAAATCCCCCACGTTCACAAACCAGCAGCTAAGAGACCTAAGTCTGTGTGCCCCAAGATTTGAGGGTCCTGAGTGCTGCATCCTCCCCACACGTGGGGGAGCAGGACATGGAGGAGGTTGGAGCAATTAATGCCACTGCCATATTTGGACAGCGGCAACTACAAAGGCTCCACAAGGACATCCTGTCCCCTCAGTGGCCTCTTTTGGGGCAACTTCCCCACTGTGCTGAAGAGCAACAGGGGAGGAGGAGCAGCTCTGTGGCTCCAGCTCTTATCAGTTGAGGGAGGCAGATAGCCCAGCACTCCCTGCTATTCCTGGGGCTGGGATCCAGTGCCTACGTGCACGGCTGCACCCCAGCCCAGGGACAGGCCAGGGGGGCTTCCCTGGAGGGAGGAGGTGCAGGCTGTCCTTGCAGGGCCATAACCCCACAGCCCTGGCTGTCAGCCCCCATCCCAGCACAGTGGCTGCAGTGGTGCTGATAGAGGCGAGAGGAGCCCTTATCTCGCTTTTCCCAGTCGGTGCCTTTATTTTAAGCATCCTCTGCCTAAAATGATGTCAGGCTGGGACTTGGAATGTCCCTCCTGTTTTAGACAGATGCAAAAACTGAGAAATCCTCAACTTGTTCAAAATGTGTTTTGACTTTTGCACGGCTCCTGCAGCAGTTTGATTTTCCTGCATGTGTTTGCCGGGGTGAGGTGGGGGAGCAGGGCTGGGCATTGCTGCCTCCACTGCCTGCTCAGCTGCCTGGCCAGGCTGTCTCACCAGCAGCTGCTGGATGTCCTCTGCTCTGCCCCCAGCCATGCCTGAGCCTGTCCATGCCTACTCGTGCCCACTCTTCTGGACAGAGTACGAAGGTCACTGCTACCGGTACTTCCCCATCAACAAAACCTGGGCTGAAGCCGACCTCTATTGTGCCGAGTTCTCCATTGGCATCAGATCAGCCAAGCTGGCCTCTATCCACAGGTGAGGGGTGCAGAAATGTGTCATCCCACACTGACACTGCCTGGGGAGGGAGGAAATTGGGGGCAATTCCCACAGCACAACCTCTGTGTCAGCTGCAGACTCATGTTCCAGCCTACACAGCCCTCTGCAGCAGTGGCCCAGTCAACTCTGCTGCACTGGTCACACGAAGGTGATATAGAAAATAAATGGCTTTTCCTGGACTGGCAGGAAAACTGGCATAGCATTCCCTAAATTTCCCCAAACTGTGTTTTTTACTCTTGAAGAAGGGATAGAAGTACAACATGATTACACAGGCCTTTTTCCCTATTCCCTCTCCCCCAGCTCTCACCAACCCTACCCTCCTCTTGCACAGCCCCGGGAAAGTAACCAAAGGAGTAAGAAGCAGGGGACCCATTTGGCCAGGGGTCCTGTGGTAGGGTGGATGCTTAGGGGCACTCCTGACCATTTGCTGACATTCTCCTGATGGCCCTGCATTGCTCTGTTTTGCCAGCTGGGAAGAAAATGTCTTTGTGTACGACCTGGTGAACAGCCGCGTGCCCGGCATCCCCACTGACATCTGGACAGGACTCAACGACCTCCGGCAGGTGGGAGCTCCCTGTAATCATGGGGGAAATGGCTTTGGAAAATTCACCTCTCTGTGTTTTCCTCCTGGAAGGCCACTTGGTTTCCTTCTTGGCCCTTATACCCCCTTTAATCAGGAGGTGGCATAGAGTCTGTGGTGCAGCATGCATAGAAACTTGTAATTTCACCCATTCCAGGCTGCTTTTAAAAGAGAAGTGTTGCTAGAATTAATAGATTAATCAATAGTTACTCATATTGCATTTTATTACTGAATTACTAGAAAGACTATTTTACTGCTGGTCCAAGAAGAGCAAATAAACTGAAAAGGTCTTCAGTGTCAAAAATCACCAAGTTCCATTGCTCTCTTGTGATACTCTGTGACTTTTGAAAGCTGACATGTTGGAAATAGATAGTCTAATATGTTAGAAAGAAAAATTGAGACCATCGGGAGAACAGTCTCACGTCAGCAAAATTTTTGTAGATACTGGAAAAGGAATGGAGAATGAACAGGAGAAGTAATACAGAACTGAGTGGGGATGTTAAAAAATACATAGATTTAATTTCTGGGCTTCCCCTGGTGAGAACACTGCAAAATCTGGGGCTGCTCTTGGCAAGTTTCCAGTTGTAAAACCTAAAGGTGCTGTTTGGCCTTTGCATAGTAATGTCTGCCCTTGTCGCTGGCACTGGGAATGGGGTCTGCTGAGTGGTGACAGTCCCTCCCCATGTTCTGGGCTGTGTTTCAGTGGGTGTGGGGGTGGAGCTCCCACCTCTGCAGTCACAGCTCTGTGGTGTCAGCCTTTCTCCACTGGCCTCACCCCAGGAGGGTCACTTTGAGTGGACAGATGGCTCCTCCTACGACTACCACTACTGGGATGGCAGCCAGCCTGACGATGGGATCCACTCCATCCCGGAGGAGGAGGATTGTGTGCAGATCTGGTACAGACACAGCAGTGGTGAGTGCCCAGGGCACCTTCAGGGTTATTTGTGTGTCAATAAATTCAATCCACCATGGCTCCTGCTTTTCTGAAGAGGTTGCTGGCAGGCAGAGAGTTTGCATTTTAATTTTTTAATATTATTTTCTCTTTTTCTTTACAGTGAAAAGATGTGTTTTCCCTTTCACTGTGTACATACATGCACACATACTCATTTTCCCTCTGCTCCCAGCCCATTTCCCTCTCCCATAGTAGCAGCAGGACAGGAGCATCAGCCGCCTTGAAGAATTACCAAATTCAGTCAAAAGTCAAATTTTCCCATTTCCACTCCCACAAGGAAAACCCATGGAAACACTCATTGGTTTGCCAGCTTTTACCTCCCATGCTTGGGCCAGGGCATCTTGCTCAAGTGGGACAAGACCCTTCCTGTGCAAAAATCCCACCTCATACCCTCACTGCTGGTGAGACCAGCCAGGTGTGTCCAGACCCCCAGATGTACCTAAATGTCCATGGGCAGCCTGCTGATAATTTCGGGGGTACAGGACAGTGTTTGCAGCTACCCCTCCACTGCCAAGTCCAAGCTGGGGCTCAGCCTCCCCTTCCACATCCCCCAGATGGGGAGGGTGGTGCTGGAGGAAGCATGGCTGTGAGTGGCACAAATGGGAGCACATCAAGGAAAGCCTCCCACAATGGCAGCAGGTCCTGGTGCCAAGGGCAGTGCATGGTCCCCTCCTTCTGCCTTTTTTCAGCTAATGCCTTGGTTTTTTTGGGGGGGTAGCACTGCGCTCCTGGAACGACAATGCCTGTGGCAGAGCCTTCCCCTTCGTCTGCAAGATCCCCTCACTGGCCCTGGACTGAGGCTGCTGGTGCTGCTCACACCTCCCTTCATTCTGGGTCACCTCTCCAGCTGTTCCAGGGAAGAGCATCCAGGACATGGCATGGGTTGGGAGAGCCATGGAGCTTCTTGGATCCCCAGCCAGTCCCTGGCTGCAGAATCCCTCCTAGGAGTATGGCAGGGATGAACCTGGCACTCAGCAGAGACAGGAGCTACATTCAGCAGTGAAGCCTGAGCCTGGCTTTGGATTTCACATCAGCTATCACAGCGTGTTAGAGGAAGCCCATGATGCTACCAATACACCAAACTGTTAGCACCCAAAAATAGCCATGTGTAGGAAATGCTTTTGTCCGTTGGTCTGCGAAGAGTGCAGGGAAAGTGTTATATTCTGTTAAGTTATGCAAAATGCCTCTTGTCCATGTTATTCTTCTCTCTGCTAAAATAAATGGCAAACAGCAGGTGGAGGCTCTGCTGTCTTTCTTGCACTGGAATAGCAGCCACTCCCTGGGGACTTGGGGTTTTGTGTGAAAGAAGTTTTTTCCCCAACCTGCTCTGTATTACAGAGTTGTGTTGGGGGGAAGCAGCTGCCTGGGAAAGTTTATTTTATTGACCCTGACTGTTTTTTGGGGTGCGTGGGGCAGGCTCTGTGCTCACCCTGCCCTTTGCCTGGCCCCCAGCAAACACAGAGTCCCCTTGGAGGGTGTGTGGGGTCAGTCAGTGCCCCACAGCTCAGCAGCATCCCTGAGCAGGCAGGGGAGCAGGGTTTGGCTCTGGCTGCTTCGAGAGGACTGAATCAGCTGGAGGGCAGTGAGGGGCTGGGTGGGGAGAGCCTGCAGTGTTTGCTGCAGCCCTGTTCCCTGGTGAGATGATGTTTTTCCCCTAAGTCCTTGCTGATGTCCTCTGCTGCGCTGGCACTACAGAAGTACTTCTGTGTGCCAGGTAAATAATTTTTGGGGAGGTGTGCGTGGTTGTGGCAGCTCCTGTGTGCCTTGTTTGAACTGCTCAGTGTGGAGATGGGACACTCCTCCTTGGACAAGGGTGAATTTGAGGGTTTTGGGTGCAAGTGGGGCTGTGCTGGTGCCAGGGCCCAAGGGAAGGGCAGTGCTATTGAGGGAAAAACAGGCTGCTCCTTAAAGGGACGCAGCTCCAGGGCACTGCTGGACCCAGTCAGTCTCAGTAAATCCAGTGCTCCCCAGGGATCCCCAGGGTGTGAACTCTGATCCCTCACAGCCCTGTAGCATCCTGGTGGCTTTGCAGGTAGCCCTGTGCAGAGGGGCCCCAGGAGAGGACCTTTACCCTCTCCTGGGAGCCATGAATCCCTTGGTGCCTGCTCCTGCACAGCCCCAGGGTCTGCCCCCTCTCAGCTGCTGCCTGCAAAGGTGAGTAAAGCATTGTCATAAAATTGCCTGGTGCCCCTTGATGCCACCATCTTAGAAACATAACGTTCCAAAACTAAGACTTTCCAGAGTGATCACACTGGATACCATTGAGGTCAGCTGAGGCTCCACAGGGAGCTTGGAGCTGCTTCTCCAGATGGCACTGGAGCTTTCAGCTAAGATATGTTTCCACTTGGAGAGAAACTGGAAAATTTGGTGGGGGTAATAATGGTGTTGTAAATGAAATGTGTGTGCTGGAGCAAGTTTCTAAAATAAAAAAGTGCTGTCATCCCTGATTATGTATGTGTATATATATATCTATATCTATCTATATATATATATATATATATGTATAAATGGATAATGCATATGAATGAAACTATATTATTTTTACTGAATTTTTAAAATTAATATACACACTATTCGTATATTTATATGGAAAGTTAGCCAGTTGTGTAGCTTTCAGTTCTGGATTTCAGCATTGGATGTGTTTTCCAGAGGCTTTTGTTTCACCTGAAAATAACAAATTATGTATGGGTGATAACAGTATGTACAGAAGCAGCCAGTTTGAGGAGCCAAGTGAGGGGCAGGACATGTCTGATGAACTCCTGATTCCAAGTGCCAGTGCTGAGGTGTGGTCCAGGCTCTGTGATGGAGCTCAGTGACAGCACAGGGAGTGGGGACAGCACAGCCCATGTCCCCTTGGGCTGGCCATGCCCAGTGGCAGGGCTGGGTGCTGGATGGGCAGCCACCCCCATGGAGATGCTGCTGCACAGTGCCAAGCTTGGCTCCAGGCTGCCCCTCCCCAGCTCCTTTTCCCTGTTGCTCCTGTGTCTCCTGATCAGAGAGTGGGAGTTCCTCACGGCTGGGGTTGGTATGCCTCCAGCCAAACAACTGTCTTTTTTCCCTGCAAGTGGTATGAGATGTTTCAAAAGAAAGGTTAAAACCTTCCCTTGGGAAAGCGTTTGAAGACCTGGGCCCTACTGTGGTTAAAAATATTGCTAATGGGGAGCCCAATGGAAGCTGTCACCTCCAATTAACATCTTCATTTCCAGGTAAAAAGGACCGAACATGCATGACCTGAAAGTCAGGACCAAAGTTAATAGGGGCTTTGTTTCCCAACCCCCCTGTCTTTCTTCTTTGGCTCCAGGGTCCTTACTTAAAAATCAACCCTCTGTCCTTGCCAGTGTCTTCTGTTTCACAGTAATCAAATAAAATTCAGAAAACAACAGGAGTTTTCACCTCCTTAATGAACTTCTAGTGGATCTGGCTTGATGAAAGATGGGCCACGCCCTTTCTCTCGGCATGGACGGTTCCAGACTCTGCATGGCCTGGAGCAACTCCAGCTCTCCAGGCTGAACTTCTTTATTTTTCTGTTCTCCTTGTCCCATAACCCCTCACTTCCTTGTTATCTTGAATTTCTCCCTTCTGACTGGCTCTGTGGTGCAGGCAGTGGGAAGCCTGGCAGCACAGGACTCTCTGACACCTTTCCTGCGCATCACTGGCAAGTGACTGATTCCTCAGGGTTATCACACTGATTTTCTTAGGGGTTGAACACCTTTAGTAATGCATGACAGCTGGGGTTAGTGTGAACAGCGTGTGGTGTAGCCTGGGAGTAAACCAAAATGGTCTTTACCCTCCTGTACCCTGTTTCTGAGCTCTAGAGGCAACATTGCCCCCAGCCCTGGCACGGCAGTGGGTAGACATGGGTCTGCCTGCACCTCTGACCCTTTGATTCCTGTTATTCCTACTTTGGTTATTTCCTGAGACCTGCTGTTGGATGTTGTGATACGGGAGATGGTGTCACAGTTTTTGGGCACTCTGGTGCTGCCCTGGCACAGCCTGGTGAGGATTTTCTTCCCCAGTGATTATCTCGACTGCTCTGACGCCTGGCTGGGCTGGGCTGGGCTGTCCTTTCCTCTATTAATTCAGTTAAGATTTTTTTTCTCCTGTAAATGACTGGGAGAATAAGGGCTGCACGGCTGAATCATGAGCTATTTCTTGTGCATTTCCCTTGGATTTAATTGCCTGAGCAGTGGCTCAGCTCCTGCCCTGAGGCCAGGATGCCGCAGAGTGGTTCCCTTTGACAGAGAACAAAAGTATCTCAGGACTAAAAAACATGCTTTGAGCAGCTCAGAGAGTGCATTACAGACTGGCTGCAGCAGTGAGGCCCACCACCAAAAACACCCCGAGCCACAAAGCCCTATGATAAATGACATTGCCCATCTGTGCCTGGGGTTAGTGTTAAATCCCACAGCTTTAGCACATCCCAAATGTCCACGGCAGGGAGAGAAGGAGCAGTAGGGCACGGGGAAAGCAAGCAGGCTTTGGCCCCATGCTGTGTGGGTCCCAGTGGATGTTGGCTTAACTGAGATGCTCCTGCTGTTCTGAAGGAGGGCTTTCCCATCCTGCATTCCCATCTGCTCCCTGCTGCTGCCAGGGAACGAGCGGGACAGTGGGATCCACAAACCTGCTGGGAAATGGATCTCCTTCTGGGCAGCCAGAGAGTTCGGCTGCAGAAGCCACCAAGAGGCACGAATCAAGTTGGATTTATGCTCTCTGAAAGCTGCTGGTGTATGATGGCACCTGAACTAATTGCAAAAGCTCAGTGAAACTTCCAGCAGCAGCAGCTCCCCTTGGGGAGGCTCCTGGTTCATGGCTGCTGGGGGCTCCTCTAGCCTGGGGGACCCTGGGATGGGGCTGGCTCAGCACAGGAGCCATCTCATGCCAGGGCCCATTGTGCTTTTGATTGTTCCCTTTTGGTAGCCCAAAAGCCTCCTCCTCTTTTGTGGCCAAGGATTTCTAGGCTTCCTGGTAAAATTGCCTTGGTGGGGAGGGCTGGCTGTGGGCCAGCATCCCTGTCCCTGTTTGGCACAGGGCTCTGCAGCACAGCCACCTCAAAAGGGTGGGTTTTTTTCTCATTAATCCCTTTTGTTTTGTTGGGCTCAGTAACCTGGCTGTAAACTTTCATTCCTGGGTGCAAATTGCCAGAGCTGCCACTGATGAGAGGTAGAGCACAGATCTGATGGGAATGCAATTCCCACTGCAGTCCCTGCTTGGTCAGCCTTGAAGGACACAGAGGGAGCACAGGTGATGTGAGACAGAAAGGATCCACAGCTGGCACTGTGCGTGTGAGTGCCTGGAGCTGGTCAGGGAGGACAGGGCTGTGCTGGGCTGATGCTGAAGGAGCTGATGCTGCTTGGCAATCCTGGCTGCTGTCCCCAGGTGGGGTCCTGGGCACCGCGCTCCTGCTGCACTGGCAAAATGGAGCTGTATTTGGGGAGCTACCAAAAAAGTCCAGTCCAGCTCTCAGGGTTACCATAGCAACAAGATATTTGCTCATTTGTATTTCTTGAAAATTATACTGGGCTGCTGATTGCTTCGTTTGTGAAACTCTTTGTCAGGACGCCAACAAATCCCTGTTTGACGGGACTGGAAGGGAGCGATGGTGCTGTTACTGAGCAGATTTCTGAATGGGAGCTGGGCTGGAGTGTGGGTGATTATGACAGCTTCCCTCCCACAAGCACCCAGGAACATACCCATGGCCTAGAAAGGGGGTGCTTGCTCTGCTTATCCCCTCTGACACCCATTTGTGCTTGTGTCATGGCTTGGGTTAACATAAAATCCAAGTGACTTGTCATGGGACACCACACTCAGGGTGCGACAGGAGAAAGCTTGACAGGAAGCTTTCTTCTTGCATGGAAAGGACTCAAAAAAAATATCCTCCTCTGGCTGTCCTTGAGAGTCAGCCACCGGGTGGGAAGGCAAGAGGTTAAACTTGAAGGTACTTTAGGAATTGCTGTGTCCCTGTGTGTTCAAGGGAGGAGAGTCACACGACTGGAGGGGTCCCAGGAGCAGCGCCCACCAGCTGACATGGGATGGCTGTGATCCTGCTCACAGGGGAATAACCACCCTCCTCAGCTTCCAGAGTGCATGGAGACTTTGAGGCTTGGAAAAATGCCAGCTCGGATTAAATGCCTGCTGGGTTTTGGTACTGGAAAGCTGGTGCTCACTGTGGAGCAGTGGGAAAGGACCATGCTGCAAGGCTGGCTGGAACTTTCAGAGGTGGCTGGAGGAGAGAATAGGGCAGGCTTCTCTTTTATCCTGAAGGAAAAATTAATTTGATTTGGATGCTGTTTAAACACTATGGCCCTGGGTTACTGAAAGTCAGTTGACCCACAGCCCAGCAGCTGTTTAAGAGCTCAGCATTCCTTGTCAAGTATTTGCTTAGTGGCAAAAAGCCACTTGCCATGAGCTCCTCTTTTGTCTTGTTGAGATAATTAAATTAGGAGACAGAACATTGTGGTGGGTCTGTAGAGAGAAGTTTTGTGCATTTTGTCCACATGGGGATGTAAAACTGTCCTAGGGTGCCCTAAACCAGAACAAACACCTTCATGGGGTCCTACTCTGCTCAGCATTGGGGAGCATGGGGGCTGCTGAGCTCATCCCCACCACGGCCAGCTGCCTCTGTCCTCCCACTACCAGCACGGGCTGCACTCAGCAGACTCTGAACATGAAGATCCCAGGCAGAGGGAGAGGAAGAAAACAGCAGAAGTATGGGTTAAACCAATTAAATGTGGTATTTTATCAATGTGGAGGGCAACTGCTTACAGAAAAGGGCCGTGGCCTTTATTAATCTCCAAAGCATTATATGAAGTCATGGTCCCAAATAAATGCTGAATGCAATGAAGAATGTAATAATCCAGTATGAATAGCTGCCCTGGACTTAGATGGGTTGTGAAAGGGATTATAATATGGTAATAGCAATAAGATTAACAGCTCTAATGAAATCTTAAATGCCAGCTTTGCAACCTGCCCTTTTTTCTGCATTGACTCCATCAAGGCATCAGTGAGAGCTGGCTGGGGGCTGCACATCCCTTTGCACATGATCCCTCTGATCCCCCTGTACACCTGCCCAACTGGGATTTCAGTGTTAGGGCCCCATATCCACACAGGTTACTGCCAGGCCCCATATCCTGGCAGTAACATGGTTTGGGCACAGAAAATCCTTGCTTGGATTTGATGGTTTTGGGTGTATTCTGCATCTACAGCAATTTCACCCTTCATTGCACATTGCCCCTGGGAGCTCCCTGCTGCAGGATGGCTGCCAAGGCAAAAGGCACTGGGCTCCCAAAGCATCCTGGTGCTGGTGGCTTTGCTCCCTTTAACCCTGGGTACCCCCAGGATGTGGCTTTTGGGAAAGGACTGGTGAATTTCTGGGAAGAACTAAAGAGTTTGTGGCTTTGTGTGGGGTGAGGTGATGATGAAGGATGCTGCAGTTCTTGCACTCCTGGTTTTAGCAAACAGCCATACAAGACACAAAAATGCCTGTCAGGGTGGGATTTTTAACCCCAAAATGCCAGTGCAGGCTCTCACTGCTCATGTTCTCTGGCAGCTGCAGCCACCGCATTCTCTCTCCCAATACTTTCTCTATTTTTCTGGTTTAATCTGGGCAAACCCAAAAAAAGCTGCTGTTTTGTTTGGAGAGTTCAGTGCAGAGAATGACCCATTTTTCTTCTTGGATGAGTCATGGATCCTCCTTTGAAAGATCTCATTATTAATATGCCATTTGGGGGATATGTCTGAATTTTCCAGCAGTGGCAGCAGCTTTGTGCTCACCAAGGAACCCTCCCAATGAATGGCATATGGCAAATGGCTTCATGCAAAAGATTTAGTGTCTATGTACTTTTAAAGGATATTGCTTTCATGCTTAACACTTTTTCCATATTTGAAATGTGTTGAAATTCTGCTCATAAGCAGGAGAAGGGGATCCCTTCCCAGATGGTGTTTCTCACAAAAGAGAAGCAGAAGAGAAGGGAGGTATTTTTAAGTGTGCAAAATGGTCATGGAGTGGGGTTGCAGTTCAGGGAGAGCAACCATCCCACCTCCATCTGGGCTGTACCCATCCCTGCTCTCTGCCCAGTAGTCAGCAAGGGTTTTAGCAGCATGGAGATTTTGGGGCTATCCAGGTGCTGGGAAGGGCCCTGTGGATAAGGGGCTCTTTGTGCAGCTCAGCTCTGCTGGGAGACTGACACACCCTCCTGTTCCATTTGTTTCACACACTGAGCTTTGTCTTTTTCTTTTCCAGTTGGTTGCTTATTGTGTATCTGCTGAAAATAACAGACCTCTGTCGATTCTGGAGCTGGGCTTGAGCAATGGGGAGAGCCTGGCCGTGTTTCAGCCTCCCTGTCTTCCAAGGGGAGCATTTGCGAGTGCTGAGCTTTGACGGATGGGGAGGTTGTACATGGGAGCTGAGGCCACACAAATTATTTCAATTTGTCTCTTTGCTACTCACTTTAGGAGCTTTATAATTATAAACGGAAGCAGTATTTGTGCCTGTGTGCCCTGAGACTCTCAGTGTGCTCAGAGCACCCCTAATTTAGTGGACCAACGCTGATTTAGTGGATTAAGTGAGGGTGCTTGCTTGGGCTCCCCAAGTAGGAGTGTGTGCTGGGGACTCTGACCCATTTTCTGATTTGGGGGGGAGCTGTAGGATGGCAGTGCAAGATGTTTTAAAGAAGTAGGTGGGAAGGGAGGCAGGCAGAGAGCCCCGAGGAGTGGGGCAGTTGGCACCTGCTTGGGAGCATCCTGAGTCTGCTGAGGATCCCTGCTGGCCATGTCCCACCTCAGCCCTTCATCACTCAGGGAGCTCAAGCACCTGGGGCAGCTCATGCTGGCCACTCCTCTCTTCTGTCCCCTCCAGCATGGTGAAGGTCTGCCTTGAGCTTGGTTATCCCAGGAAGCAAGGCAGAGGCAATCCCACATCCAGCTTCATCAAAGAGAAAACTATGTCAGATTTGATTAAGGGGTGGGATAGAGAGGGAGAAATAAATGAGCCGCTATGGCATTCATCCCCCTGGGAAAGCCAGTGCTGGCAGTTTGCATCTCTGGTGCCTCCTGGAGTGCCCAGCAGAGCTGGACAGCAGTTTCACATGGCAGGTTCCAGGGATGGAATTTTGGCCTGATAAATCAGCAATCCCATCTGGTTACTCTCTGCTCCAGCAGTTTCTGCAGGCCCTGGAGAGCTGCGAGGGGCAGGGGCTCTGCAGGGCTCAGCTGGCACGAGCCTGAGTCTCATTCTCAGAAAGGCTGAGGCTCTCTAGGCTGTTGTATTACAGGCTATCATCATGCAGGCACTGCAGCACATCTCCACTGCATCCCTGGCAATCTCTGACATCAGGGAGATTTCTTCTGCCCTCTTTTAGAATACGATTTTGAGCAATCAGTATGTGATTCAGCAAGAAGAATGCTAATTACATGGCACAACCACAGGGTTAAATTAGTTTCAGCCATCACCAAGGACTTACTGAACGTTTGTACTCCTGGACAGTTATTTTGATTTTCTTTAAATGATTTAGTCCTGCATTTAGAGTGGTTCCATTTGAACAGGATTTGCCCCAGCTTGTGTTCATGTTGCAGTAAAGCTCACAGTGGTGGTGCTGAGCTGAAGCCCAGAATGTTGCGGCCCTGAAAGAAGTTACTAAAATGTGTAGCAACAGTAAATCATTCTTGAATTACTTAAAAAAAAAAAAAAAGAAAAGGAAAGGAAAAAAAAGGAGGAGAGAAGGCAGACATAATGATATATTGATAATTCATCTATCTCTGCCATGACCTCTGCCAGGCTCTCATTTCTAGTGTGCTGGAATGAACCCAGAACATCACCATTAATGGCAGTGGAATTGCTTCTAGATTTATGTCTTTACAGTCCATAGTTTGGGCTAAATCACCTTTGGTGTTTCAGGAGAAGTGAGACCGTCCAGGAAAAGAGAAGGAGCCACGCAAATACTTTTGGCAAGGTGGAATCTGATCTCTCTTAGTTTACCAAAGGATGCATGGTTTCCTGTACCCACAGGTATTTCTGGCTTGCACTCCCCATTAGAATGTCAAGCAGGCTGGGTGTGAGTAGTGCAGCTCACACAGGTGAGACAGAAGAGGGGGATGCTGGGGTGCAGGATAGCCAGGATGGCTTTCCTGGCCTTCACATGTCTCCTCCAGGCACAGGGGATGCAGGAGCCAATCTGCAGCCACGTGCCAGCTTTGTTACCACGCTCCCAGGTTTGGCACGTGCTGTGTCTCCCTCTTTGCATCCCCAGTCTCTGAGAATGCATTGCCATATGCTGTGTGAGCTATAGGCCACAGGATGAATCACAGCTCCCACTGCTGAAATCCTCTCTCGCCAGGATCTCCTTGTTATTGATGATACACAACTGTTCTGGTGGGGCTGGGGGGGGGGGGAGGGCCCCTGGGGCTGTGATCGGGCAGGGAAGATAACACTGAAGAGCTGGGGTGGACTCGGAGCATCTGGCACCAAAGGTTTCAGAGCCGCGGTTCCTCCCCTGTTTGCAGACTTGCCAGATGGGCCCCTGGGGCGCTGGAAGTGCTCAGCCCCCACTTGGACCTTAATGCACTGCAGATGAGATTATCCCAACGCAGGGCAGCTCCTGGTGAGCCCTGTGCCCTGTCACTGATGGGCTTCTCTGCACCCAGTGGCTTCCTCTGGGTACAGACACCAACCTCACCCCCAGCAAGGCACCACTGCCAGCCCAAGCCTTTCCCTCCGTGAGCTGCTCTGCCGTCTGAATTTACCTGCAGCTCTTCACCCTGCTTAGTTCCTTCTGTTTCACAGGGATTATAAAGCACAGCCTTGCATTTGGAGGCACCCTCAGGTTCTTCTCTTTACAAAGTGCTGGGATTGAAGGCTGAGATCTCAGGCAGTGGCAGCAGCCTGGTGGGATCCCATGGCAAGAGAGGCACCTCGGTGCACAGCAGGCTCCTGGGGATGCACCCCAAAGAGCAAAGCCAACAGGCAACAAATAGGGCTAGAGTAGGGGAAAAACCAAGTGGAAGCAATTGTGTGGTGGATTTATTATCTTGGGAAAGGCAAATACTAAGACTGAGTTTCCCTGCTCCAACTCTGATGGTGCACCCAAACAAGAGTTTAGTGTGCACTGGGGGCACTGGCAGCTGCACTGTTCAGGGGACAGGGGAAGGGAGAACCATTCCAGATGCACAAATTGGCAAAGGACACTGTTACCTTACAACACTCAGAAGGTGAAGAACAGGTCACTGACACCCGGCAAACGCCCGGATGCCCGGTCCATCACCCGCTCAGGGATGGAGGGGATGCCCGGGTGACTCCTGCCGTGCCCTCCGTGGGTGCCGCTGCTCGGCGGGGACCGGCTGGGTGGGGACCAGAGGCTGCACCGGGGACTGCGCGAAGCAGCGGCACCGTCCGTGCCCCGC
>JAHLSL010000037.1:6390805-6415695 GCA_025920805.1 Petroica traversi
AACACAGATAAAGATTTTCTGTAAATTTGAAAATTATGTATTGAAAGTAATGAAAAGTCTCAGGCCCACCTGCTTGCTTCAGAGACACACTGCAATATCCAGAGCCACGAAATGAGCCTTTTCCAGGGCTTATAAAGGGAGTTTATAAGCAGCAAAAAAGTGAGCTTTCTATTTTATATACAGTGTTTAGTCTATGTGTGGCCCAGGACTGAATGGTGAATACTTCCACCAGGCACAACAGGTTTCAGAAATGAACTTCAGAAAATAGAATATCTGATCCCTCTCTGGTGAGTCCCATCCAGAGATAAGCATGACTCAATCCACCCTTCCATCCCCACAAAATCTACCACTGTGAAGTCTTTCAGAACAAACAGATTATGCTCTGACAGCTCCAGGGTAGCAGCTGCGGTAGAGGTTATTTGTTGGAATGACAGCCCTTCTTTTTCGTTTGTGTGAGCCCATATAGCTCATCTGTGATTCTTTGAAAAGGAAAAGAGAGAATGGAAAATGTTGGAAAAATATAGGTGAATACTCGTGGCTGCTGAGGCTGGATGTAGGAAATGCAACCTGACAGCTCACTTCCCACGCCAGGCTGCAGCCGAGCTGCCACCCACACTGCATGGCATGTTCTGAACCCCCCTGGGGCTGGTTTGGGCTGTGTGATCCCTTCTCCAGTCAGAAGCACCCACCAGAGGCACTTGCTTCAGCTCCCCCAGGAGCTTGGCTGCAGCTGCAGCAGGGCTGGTTCACCCTGAGTTAAACTCTCTTTTGGGGTGAATGCTTTTGGGACAACAGCTCAGGGACAGTAGTCCTGACCAACTATCATGAACATGTGCTCTACAGGTTGCTCCTATCCTTCCCCTGGCAATAAAGCCAATGTTTGAGCAGCCATTAAAAAAAAAATAAAATAATTGCCTGGGAGAAGCAAGTCGAAGTGTGCCAGGTATTTTGTTGATGCAGATGTGATCATTTTGTATGTGATGTCTCAGTGTGTTTGTATGTGATGTCTCTGGTAGTGATGTAATCTGGTTTCCCAAATATAAGGCTCTCAATAAATCACTTTTCCTATATTGAATAATAAATTTCAATGATTCTGCACTGAAAGGAAGTAGGGGGGGGGGGAACATGGGATGGGGACCTGCTCTGAGCTAACAGCCCATCGCTGAGAATAAGAGCGTTGGATTGGCGCAGTTCAGGCTGTTTTTCTTGCCTCTGCCCGAATCAACAGCAGTGAGTCATCACAGCATCAGCTGCTACGGCGCTCGCAGCGCCTCGGAGCGCTCGCTGCCCAAACCTGCTGCTTTCCTCTGCTGCCGACAGGAGCGGGACTGATCCCAGCCACCCTCAGCTCCAAAACAATCATCACTCCGTGGAAACGTGGTTTCAGAAGCCAGACACACTACGTTTTGTTTTCAGTACCAGAAGAAGCCATGCCCTGCTCCTGTGCTGGGATGGGAGGCTGTGGAAGATTGGGCAGAGTCCGACTGAGTGGATGCTGTGGAAGAGCCGTGAGATGGCCCAGTGCTCCTGCCTGGCCAGTCCCACAGGGGCAGCCCCGAGGGTCTGAGTGGTGTGGAACTGTTGTGACAGTGAGAGCAGAACCCTGCCAGAGGAAGCAAAGGCCTGGTTTGAGCCTGCCTAGCACCATCTGCACTCTGGCCACCCCTGTGCCACCACAGCATTGCCAGAGCATCCCTGTGCAAGTAAAGCCAGCGTTCCTCCCTAGCCCAGCTCACTGAAGGTGCAGGAGGAGCAGGGTCAGGCAGAACTGAGCTCTGCCAGCACCCTTGGGGCCTGTGCAGCTGAGTGCCTTTCTCACAGAGACCAGGAAATCAGGGGAGGAAAGAGGAATCTGGCACTGTGGTGTCCTGGCCCATATGAATTCAAGACACCTCCTGGCACATCTCCAGATCCATGACCCTGCATGCACCCACTTGCACAGAGCTGGTCAAGGTGGAGACATACCCTTCCTCGTCTGAAGGTGGAATCCCCATCCACGGAAAAATTGTAAAGGCATATAGATGTGGCACTTAGGGACAGGGTTCCATGGTGGACTTGGCAGTGCTGGGTTGACAGCTGGATTAAATAGTCTTAAAGATCTTTTCCAACCTAAATTATTCTGTGATTCCATGATGAGTGCCCAGGGCTCACCACAGCCCTGCACGGAGGAGGTACCACCACTGCCCACTCCAAAACCTCCTGGCAGGAGGACCAGCACAGTGCTTGGCAGGACAGAGTGGGCATCCTGGGGCAGTGCCAGGGCTGCAGGCAGTGCACGAGCCCTCTCTTCCACGCCTGAACACAAAGCCAGCGACTGGGGAATACCTGCACTTATCCAGGAAAGCTGCAGGGCAGATGACACAGGGCAGCTTTTGTTGAGCAACCTGACACGATTTAGAAAAGAAGCAGAAAAGCCTCAGTACTTGTCATTTTCCAGGCTTGATTAGTACAGCTTTGGAAAAGGTCAGTCCATGGCTGGAGCTGACCCATGGTCCTTGCAGGTACATATATGACCCATAACACCAGCAAAAACAGAAAATGATGAGAGACACGCTGGCAGGACCTGGGAATGCTGAGTTCAGTTTGCTACAAAGGGAAATATTTCAGTAGCTTTCCAAGGGCAGTAGAGATGCCCTTTTGCCTTGAAAGTCCTTGTCACCACAGATCCTCTGCCTCAGGCTTTGCAATGGAAATGCGGCTGAAGTCAAGGAGTAGAGCTGAAAGCTGCTGCTCCCGCCCAGCCTGGGCTGCTCCTACACTGAAAGCCACGGGGTGGGGAAAGTATGAGCCTGCATAATCATTGCTATCACCACACCAGCCTGACTGACCGCTCTCCTCTCCGGAGGCACTCTCCCTTGAACACAACCTCACAGACAGCAGTCAACCAGCAGGCAGATTAGATTAATTGGATTTCTGCATCTAAAGCTGATGCTGATGCCCACTGATTGGAAACCACTCCAGAGCACAGGCAGTTAAACAGGAAGGTGTTTCCCAATTGTTTCTCAAAGGAGATAAGGGTACACAATAAGATGAGGCAGAGGAGATTTAAGAGCTGAATTAACAAGGACTTTGATATGCTTCTGGTCTGAGGGTTACAACAGCCTCAGGAATTTGCTAATCAGCTGTGTCAGATCATTATCTCGCCAGCCAGTGAGTGAAAAAGTAATTCAGCTTCAGCACACTTTTTTTTTTTTTTGGAAGCATACTTGGCACTTCTGCTTCTCCATGTGCTGTTGTGATGCTGCCCAGGGACAGGTCATGGATCCCCCAGGCTCTGTGGGACACAGGGACACTAACACCCCAGCCCCTGGGGTGACACTGCCTGCAGCCTTGCTCCTTGCTGCTGCAGGAAAACGAAGGAGGAGAAAGCATCAGTGTTTGTTGTTTTTTGGCTGGTTGGGTGTTTTGTGGTTTGGGAGGAGTTTTTTTTTGAGGGGGATTTGATCTGGTTTTAGGTTTTGTTTGGTGGTGTTTGTTTGTTTGGATTTTTTTTTTGTTGTTGTTGTGGTGGTTTTTTCATGGGTTTTTTTTGGTTGTTTTTGCATCCAATAGGCCCCTGAATTACATCTCAAGGATGGGGCCCTTTAGAAAGGAAGTCAGTCTTTAACTACTTTCAGTCATAAAGGACAACAAGTTTTGGATAATATTGAATTAGTTTAAGACTACATCTTTGGTTTTCTGAAGGGGAAACTGTGATAGATTAAGACCACAACTCCCAGTCTGTCTCCAGGTCTGACAGGGGGATGCCCAAAGGAGGCTGTGACTCCATGGGAAGCCCAGGCTGGAGCAGGTTTAGTGGCAGGACCTGTGGCTTCACAGAGAGCCCACACTGGAGCAGCAGTTCCTGAAGGAGCTCATGGGGAGCTCATGCTGTAGCAGTTCATGAAGAGCTGCAGCCATGGGAAGGACTCACACTGGAGAAGTTCATGGCAACTGTCTCCTATGGGAGGGACTTCATGCTGGAGCAAGGAAAGAGTGTGGAGAGTCCTCCCCAGGAAGAAGAAGAAGGAGGAAGAGGAGCTCCAGGCACCATAGCAGAGGTTCCTCCACGTGCTGTGGTGCAGGGTGAGACAGGCTGTGTCCCTGCAACCCTGGAGTCCCACGGTGGAAATTGTCCCAAACAGGACTACAGCAGGAACTCTTGCTGCAGCCAGGCTGGGAGCAAGGGGAGGAATTCAGTGCCATGTCAAACCCCACAGCTCGGCCCAAAGGGACTGGGCTGGACATCCTGCTCTGCTCTCCCCTGACATACAGCATGGGGAGTCTCAGCTGATGAAGCTGAAACAATTCCTTTTGAATACATTCCAAAACTAATTTAATATACGATGTCTGCTGAGACTGGGTGAGTCAGAGCGCTGTGATGGGACTCTGAATGTGCTGCAATTTATTTGTGCTGAAGTTTAAATAAGATGGATGGAGCCATAAAGCCATCATTGAAGAGGCTTCATGGTGGAGCCCAGAGGGAAAATGAAGCGTAGCAACAGGCTCTTGGTTTGTAACATCCTCCCACCTCACTGTGGGGTTGTAATGGTGGTAGGTCTTCTTTGTCAGCTGGGTTTGTGTCCTCAGAGAGTTGTGGGTGGCTGTAGGCTGGTGTGGATGCCTGGGACTTGTGGGAATCACCAGAGCTCTGCAAGAAGATTTCCCAGGAGATGAGGGGTAGCTTGTAGAGCTGGATCTATTAGAATCATGGAATAGTTAGTGTTGAAAGGGATCTCTAGAGAGGTCCTCTGTCAAAGCAGGATCACCTGGAGCAGGTCCCACAGAAATGCATCCAGATGGGTTTTGAAGGTTTTGCTGCTGGGCACCACTGAAGAATCC
This sequence comes from Petroica traversi, assembly GCA_025920805.1. NCBI lineage: Eukaryota > Metazoa > Chordata > Aves > Passeriformes > Petroicidae > Petroica > Petroica traversi. The sequence goes on from JAHLSL010000037.1 coordinate 6,395,627, forward strand.
AGTACCATCCTCTTGGTACCTGCCTTTGAGATATTTATATACATTAAGTTACAGTTCAATCTGGATTTTCTGGTTTGATACGAGATTTTGTCAGAAATTGGCCTGAGGAAGAAGGCTTTCAGACCTGGTGAAGTCTGAGGCCAGCCCAGTGGGGATAATTTCACAGTGGTTCCAGTGCCTTTGCCTGCAATGAACCCCCCCCAGCAAACCCAAGCAAGCTGGAAGTGGTAGAGTGCCCATCTGCCACCAATGCTTTTGGAAGCAGAGCAAAAGAAATTGGATGGATGGGATAATAAAACTAGAAAGGATTATTTGCTTTGGTTTACTTTTCAAAGATGAAGAAGCTCTTTCAAGTGTCTTCATTTATCACTTAGATCTAGAGCAGCAGAGAGAAATACATTCATGGTGCAAGATTTCTCTAAAGGTCTTTGTACTTCACAGCTGTGAGGTATCAAACCCTCAGATTTTTCGTGACCATTCATTCAAAGTAAGCTGTAAGGAGCAGCAGGAAATATCTGTGGAGCTGTGGCAATTTGCAACCACAGGCTGGGCATCCCAGGGTCCCAGGCAGTTCCACTTTCCCAGAAAGTGCTCAGTGTGCTTGAAAGGCAGGGATGGACAGGAAGGGTCATGACAAGCCTGCTGAAAAATATTTACAGAGCTCCTATTTTGGCTGAACTCTCTCCATTCAGGTTTGTAGAAAGGTTTAGTGGCAGCTGCTGCTTTGAGGTTTCCAGTGCTGCATATGTGTGACTGACACATATGGTATTTCCCACTTGCAAATCTCTTTCCAAACATGCTGAAACCTCAGCTTCAGGGCAAGAACAAGAAAGGCCCGGGATGCACCAGGATTTCCAGCTGGGATATTTCTATCATTCCTGGATAAAAAATGCTGAAGCAGAAAGCTTCTGGATAATTCAGTCTGCAACTGGGTGTGTGTGAGTCACCAATATGTTGACATGTACTCATTTTTGTAAAATCTGGTGTTTGTTTCACTAGAAGTGTTGATGTACAAAAGACATTGAAATTAAGTGCTGCATGTTAAAGATCAGTTAGGTTTTACTCCCACTGAAGATGACATTTGGTATTTGGAAGACATGTGCACCCACGTCCCCCTTACGCTCACGGGGAAATTTATGGCCCAGCTGCAGAGAGGCCATTTTCTCTGCAATGAACATCAAAATTTGATTTCTAGCTCTTCTCTTTCTCCATTTGAGTGTGTTTATGTGTGCAGGGAGGAAGGTCCTGGAAAGAGCAAACAGGTCAGTGCCAGCTGGGAGCCACCTGCTGCCCATCAGACCTTGCTGCCTTCTCCTGGGGCTTCTTTTGTGTGACCAACGGAGCTGGTCCATGTTGTGTGTGCTGCTGCAGGAGGAAACATCACCTGCCATAAGAGCTGCACCCTGGGGTTACAACAGCAACTTGAGGGGAGAAGAAAAACCATCCCAGGTACCTCCACAGGGAGTGATGTGGGATCACTTTGCAAGGCTGGTGCCTGGGGCTTTGTCCTGCTTTTTTAGAAAAGGGCACGAGGCAGGAGAATGTGTGGCAAAGGTACTTGCCTGGATTACCAAGAACACTGAGTTAGCTGTCCCAGTTCCCAGGGGCATCCCTGTGTGGGTGTCACCAGGCCCTGCTTATTGCTGGTTTGAATCCTTGCTGCTGATTTTGTACTCAAACAACTTAGGAAATAACTTCTCCAGGATCTTGGGCCACAACTCTAAAAGAAAATGGTATTTCAAGGACGCAAACACATCTCTGGGATGCATTATTCAAAGTAATCCTTAAGTGTGGGGCAGCACCTGCCTGGACTTTCCTGTTCCTGCTGTTGGTGTTGCAAGGAGGTGAAAGAGGCTGTTGCTCAATGCCTGTGACTAACCAACCCTTCCTGCCCACAGCTCTTGCCAGGAGCACACTCCCTCATCCCACTTCATCCCTGCTGGAACTTGGGGTGGCCAGGATGGTGCTCTGAGTGAGCAGACCTGGGCAAAAATACCCAGGAAAGGGATTTTAGGGGTTCTTTTCACTCTGATAATTTCCCTGATGTGATTAAGGGGGCTGGAGAGGGGCTCTAGCCATGGAGGAAGGGTGTGCTCAAGAATACCTGCCAAAAGAGAGAAGTGGTCACAGTGGGGTGGTTCTTGCACTGGATCAGTTCACTGGAGTGGTTTTGCACTGTGCTTCTCCAAAAAAGATGCAGTGGCCTACTTTGGGCAGGACTGAGCTGGTGGAGAGAAGGATCTCCCCTTGAGATGAGGGCAATGTGCTGGGGCCAAACAGGTAAAACACAGGGCTCTTTCCTGCCATTTCTCCCTCTTCCAGACCTAGAACTTCAAACACTGCTGCATAAAGTACAGGGCCACCTTTTCCTGTGTTTTGGTTTATGCTCTCTGCCATCCCTGCACGAGGGGAAAGGCAAACTGGGTTTGTACAGATGAGGTACAAAATTGATTTCAGCCGCTGGGAACAACAGACTGGAGAGACAGAGGGAGGTGTATGCTCTGCCTGGTGTTTGTACCGTGTTTGTAGATGTCATTTGTCATTTCCAATGGTGTGCATGATCTTCTCAGTTTAATGAAATTGCTCCTTTTAACACTGAATTTGCCCGGGGGCTTCTTTCCATTCCTTGCTGTGTTAGGTCCAATCCAAGGTGGGCAGGGAGGGCTCTGGGCACAGGAGGGGCTGGACACGGGAGCCGTGTGTCAGGGACTGCTGACAGTGCCACGGTGCCGGTCCCTGCCCCATCTCGTGTCAGGGGATGCCCAGAGGAGCCCTGGCCATCAGAGGCGATGGCACAGAGGCCCAGGGCCATCAGAGGCGATGGAGGGCAGTGGCACAGAGGTCCTGGGCCATCAGAGGCGATGGAGGGCAGTGGACACAGGGCAGCAATGAGGAGCTTGACGTCACCGCTACGGCTGCTGGGCTGTCTCGCCTGCTGGCGACTATTTTTAGCATTATCTCAAAAGTGCTTCTCCCCGGCTTTAGTTGCTTAGCAGCCGCCGCGCTGGCGAGATGGGGATGGGAAGGGGCCGATTTAATGCACAGGTGATTTCCTTGCGGGCTCCTCCCAGCTCTGCCGGACAACCCCGCAGCTCCCGGCGTGCGGGGCGGGGATTCTGCCCCAGGAGCTGATGTCCCCTGGGGCAGCGGTGACAAATCCCCGGGGGCTCCCGCGTCCCCTGTCCTGCGCTCACCCCTCTGGCAAGCAGACCCTTTCCCTCTGGGTTTGGGATCAGGCATCAAAAAAGGGGCTTGGGCTCCAAACACGCCCCTGTGAAAGTCCCGAACCCACAGCCAGGGAAATGCGGTGCACTAAACCTTGGCAGGATGCTTTGTTTACTCTTTGGTGAGCCATTTTACTTTCAGATGATCTGTTTTCCCTGACATAATGTAGAATTGCATGTGTCTAAAGCTGCCTACCAGGACTGCTGGTGTCTGAAAGGGGAATTATGTTTGTTGTAAAGTCAGTGATGCTCTCGGTTAGAATTAGGGCTCTCAGAAGACAAAAGGAGTTATTTTCTTGAATTCAAAACTGGTACTTAAACTGTATATGCTCAAATTGATCAAATCAGATTGTTGAGCCACAGATAAGTCTGTAAATACATTAAGCTGAAGAAAGATTTCTTTTAAGTTGCCATGCCCTGACAGGCTCCTTTTAAAGCAAGAAAATCCTGAAATGATTTACTGCAGGTACAAATACAATGCACACACAGGACTTTTAGAGACTGGTTTTCAAACTGACAGGAGCCCAAGCTGATGCACAATTGTAAGCATGTCTCATAATCTGATAAACCTGAAAAATTAGGCTGAGGCTGTCTGTGCATTTTGGGGCACGTCCTATTCCTGTCTGCCCAAGACCCTCTGGGACACACTGCAGCTCCTGCTCCTGCACTTGCATCCCCTCATCGTGTGTGACCAGAAATGTGGGAGCGTGGTGATGCAGAGCCACAGCGCTTGGAGAACAGGCAAAGGAGGCTCTGGGAAGAGGAAGGCAGCAAGGGTGTGCAGGGAGGACTGTTGGAAAGGGAAACTGCTTGACCTGGGCAGCTGAGGGAGGGACTGGAGGTCTAGAAGCTCCTTGATAACTCACTGCACTGCCTGGTTATCAGAGAGGGGAGTGTCAGTTCAGGGACAGATGCTGTTTCGGGAGGATGCTGCCTGTGAGACAGAAAGTCTCTGTCAGGCACGGGGCTGACAGGAACTCTGATGGCAGGAGAGGGTTCTGCTGTGTGTCAGGAGCTGCCAGGAGGAGCCCAGCAGATCCAAACCTGAGACCAGATTTCTGCTAAGGGAAATGATCTCTGAATATCACACTCTGTTTGGTCCAGAGTAGGCTATGCTGCTGTGCTTTACACCCAGGATCCCACCTGGAGCATCTTCACAACCCTCCTGGGTTGTGGGTGTGAGCACTATTGTCCAGCATGAAGGCCTTCTGTGCATACCTGTAGTCTAATAAAAGGCAAAAATCAAATATCAATTCAGCCTTATTTGCCAGCTTGGTCCCCAGATAATGCATTTTTAGAAAGCCATCTTACATTCTTTCTGCAAGTGAGAGTTATAGGCTGCCACTGTTGGTAAATGTCAGCCAAAAATTAAGTAGGGTGTGAGAATGGGGCAGTCATGCATTTCCTGAAGTTGATGGTGACACCAAGGACCTTTCCTGTAGGACCCAGCTTACTGGCAAGCTAGCACAGAGCTCAAACAGTTTGAGGACAAGTAAAATCCAGTGCTACACTGGATTTTAGTAGTACACAGAGGCATTTTTGGTTTGTTTATGGTTGGCACCCTGGAGTAATCTTTAATCACTTTAAGATTAAATGGCAATTTCTGAGCTACTGGAAACTCAGCATTTCAGGAAAGTTGTTCCCTTAAAGCATGCTCAAGTGATGGAGCTTTTCCCTCTCACTTTGTCTTTTTTAACTGATGTACGTTAAAGGATGTGAAGTCAGTAAGTCATTTTTCCAAACAACCCTGGGAAAGATGGAACAGGCAGACAGCAGCAGCAATGACTGGAGAGTCCTGTCCAAAGCAGTGAAACACAGGTGTGTTTTTCTGCCATTGTCTCCAAGAGCCAGTGGAGAATCCAGTGCTGCAGTGACTGTGCTCCCAATCCTCTGCAATTCCAGCCTTGTTTTCAGTGTCTGGCACGTGTCCTGGCTGAATCAACCCAGCCTGTGCCCAACTGTCTGCACAGGCATGCCCTGAGGTGGTGCTGGGAGAGTAACTCCTCTCCTTTTTGCTCCTGTTTGTCACACCAGCCATTGTGCAATGCTGAAGTGCAGGTGAAGCCCCTCTCTCCGCCCTTGTGAGACACTGAGAGAACAGGTTTGTGTGCTCTCCTTCAAAACAGCGAAAAACTTGAACCTGTGTATTTGCCAACCCAACCCCTCACTGGACTTTTTGATGTGTTTAATGAAACACTTTCTGCATTCAAATTCCAGATGCCTCTTGCTCTGCCTCCTGCTGCCAGCTGCTGCTGACCTGGGCTTTGCTGCAGCTGGGTCCAGGCCTTGGGGGCTTTTTCTATATATTGCGAAATAAATTTGAAATAAGAAATCATGTTTATGTGGTTTAGGACAAGGCTTTATCCTACTACTTGTTTGCTTAAGGCTCTTTGCTTTGGCAAGCATGTCAGGAGTGGGAAAGGAAATGAGTGTCACCGTTTGTCACACATTTAGTAATGTTGCATATAGAAAGGTACATATGCCATTTTATAAATAAATGCTGGCAAGGAAAGGCGATTTCTACCTAATTTGGTGCCCTTTTGGATGTAAATGTTATGTATGTGTGGTAATATTTGGCCATCTGCTGCTGACAGTAAGAATTGCACAGGCATGGCAGAGGGAGACCCTTCATGCTGGCTCCTGCAGAAGCTGTAGACAGGAGGGGGGGCCCTGGGGGACCCCATCACCCTGCGAGGTGCTGGCATCTGCTCTGCATGGTGGGAGGGGGCTGACAGCCTCATCTGGGCTCCCTGACATCTAAAGAAACCTAAATCCAGGTTGGAGCTCACCATCTTGGTCTGTAATGGTATCTGTGAGTGGCAACCAGCAGCTGACCCTGCTGGCCCATGGCGAGCTGTTCCAGGCTGCTGGGAAAGTTTGTGTCTCTCAGTGGCTGGAGGTGTTTGTAGAAATGCATTTGCCTGAAGTCTGTGACCTACAGGGTCATGGAATCCACCCAGGAATAAAACCAGGGTACAAACCTGAGTGAGAGAGGAAAAGGAGATGTGTGAGGAGAAAATAGAGGAGATGAAAAAACCCACAGTGGGGGAAAGGTCTAAATTAAAATAAGATGGGAAAGCTGGTATTGTGCTTTACAAAAATGGTTCTGTAAGGGGATGTGATTTTGCAGTGTGCCCAAAGGAAAGCAGCCAGGTGAACTCTGCCAGTATCTGAGTGTCTGATCCTCCTCCCTTCAGAGGTAGCTCTCAGAAGCTCATCCCTGGCACTCTACAGCAGGTATTGAGGTGTTGTTTTAGGTGGTGAAAATAGAGGATGTGGCTTTTAAACCCACACAAACATAGTGAGTCAGGGAAGGTTTCTAGAAGAGAGAGAAAAAAATAGCACAGCCATTTCATTTCGATCTTTCCTAAACATGTTTGTTACATCTCTTTCTGCTCAATTAACCCTGAATTTTCTCAGCACAGCCAGAGTTCTGCTCTGCAAGCCCATCCTCAACAGAGGCAGCTGAATTGTTGATCTGTATCCGCCTGTATCCATCCTGAGTGTCCAATGTGAGTTGTGAGCTGGGAGGAGATGTCCCACAGCTGCAGTTAGAACTGGGTAAGAGGAGACAAATGCATTGCAGGGATGCTGAATCAATGGAATTCAATAGCAGTGGGGTCCCCTGGCCGGCCAGTGCTGAGAGCCTCCAGCATGCAGAGGGGTCCTCAGGGTGTGCTTGCTGCTGCTCTTGTCTTCTTGGGGGAGAAGGGGAAATTCTCATCTGTCAAAAGTTATCACCTGAACCCCCCCCAGCCCCTGGTTCAGCCCTGGGGTCATTCTACTGCTGCAATGGATTTGTCTCAGGTGGGTACTCTGATTGCATCTGTAAAAGACATGCTTTTTTTTTTTTTTTTTTTACTTTCAGCTGTCATCACTTTGAAAATCACTTCTATATGTGACAGGCAATGTATTGATTCACTTCAGCTCATTTGCTTTCCAACTCAGTTTTTCATTTCATATTTCTCAGTGTCTCACCAGAAACCATTCACGTTTGTGCTCTCTCTGTGACAGGGCACATCCTCACACTCGACAGTTTTGGATATAATTTGGACAAGAGATGCTGCCACAAGGCTTACAGCCTGGCTTTTTATAAAGACCTAAATAACTTGCAAGATCTGGATCCAGCTGCTTTTTCAAATAAATGCAGCCCTGATTCGCAGAGCTCGAGTACAGTGTTGTCACTGTTTTGTTGCAGCACTATATTCTTGTTTCAGTTTAGAATGCAAAATAAACTTGCAGGAATAGGTGGAATTGCCCTGTAGAAGAGCAAGGTACTTGTGTTAGAGATATGGGGACAAACTCCTTGTTACAGGGCCCTATAGGGGAGAACTTTCCTTTGACCAAAAATCCTGTGCCTTTACCTTGCTAAGTGAAAAGCTTTGTGCTCTCTCTTACCAGAGACCTTAATTGTAAGTGAAAATCTTTTCACACGTGGCTGAGACCTGTCTGTGGTCTACAATGGCAATTGTATTCCAATTTCCTCTCTTATTTGATAGTTTAATAATATCCTGAGTAGCACTTAATGCTACTGTTACTATTGCCACTTCTGGTACAGAATGAATATCGATCCCTTACAAAGCTGGACACTGGGATATTCATGAACACTCTTTTATGCTGAGTGTGTTGTTGATATATTTAGGGTTCCTCTTTCACATCTGTTAAAGAAAAAAAACCCCACAAACTCTGAGAAGCAAAGGCAGGAGAAAAGGCAGTTTCACACTAGTGTCCCCAGTGTTCACCCTCTTACCCTGCTTACCTGTAGCTCAGCTGAAGTCAACTGAGACACAGAGCCCCTACCACTGTGTTAGCCTGGGCCATATTCACCTTTATGTATGGAATCCCCTATTCCAAGGAGAATATTTGAGCTCTGAAGGGCCTGAGCCAATCCCAGAGCCTGGGATGGTAGAGGTGCACTCCGTGTGTTTGCCTTGGGGAATTGCTGAGCCGTGTTTTGGGCTGTTATTCCTACTCCAGAACTGGCTGTGTCACAGCAACAGCAAAAGATCCCCCAGGATGGTGAGCTGCAAGGCTGGCCCAAAGCAGGCACAGAGTCATTTCTTGCCACAAGACACAAGTGGTGTGTCTTTGTGGTATTACACAATGTGAGCAAGAACTTCTGAAGACTGCCAGCTTTGCCCACATGGATAGAGGGCATTAAGGAAATGCCCCCTGTTTTTTTTAGGTGTTGTGTTTTCTGGGCCTGACCCGTGTGCAGGGCTGTGCTCTCACACCAAGTGTTCCAAGGTCTCTTCAAGCACTGTGGATTTAATTGGCTTCCCAGGCAGGCACCTCGTCCCATGGTCTGTCTTGTTGGCAGCCTTGGAGATATTTTGCCATTGTTCTTTTTCACTTGGCACACAAGTGTCTGCACACAGTGTCCAGAGTAGCCAGGTCCAAGTCACTGATGACATCATGGTCTCTGGAAGAAAAACTTCCTTAGGGAGTAGGGCAGTGCATGAAGCTTTGGGCTAAGTACCAAAAAAATCCACTGTTTTGTGTAGAAAATGAAAAATAAGCTCAGTAAGATGACAGGGAGTAATAACACTGACTGCTAGCAGAGAATGTGCTGGGTGAGCCCAGAGTCAGTGTGGTTTATTTCATTCAGTCCCAGCAATTACATGTGTAGGATGAGCCCAGCTCTCAGCACATTCATCCTTGTGCCTTGGTGGCTATTTCCCTCTCACAGGGGCAAACTGTGCTCCAGAAGGAGCTGCCAGGATTGAGCAGCAGCTGAGCTAAAGGAGGGGAGGGCTCCACAGCAAGCCTCTTGTCTGGGGAACCTGGCACTTCAGGACTAGAGCCCCAGGTACTCACTGTAGTTCCTCTTTTCCTTCTTTTCTTTCTTTACTTTTTTTAAAGCTGAGTGCTGGCAGCAAACTGTAAAGTCCTCTCTGCTGACATTGCTGCAGAAAAATTCACTGTCTTTTCCTGGTTTCCAGGGAATATTGCAAACCCCAAGGCAGGGAAGAGTCAGTAAGGAGGGAGGGAGGGAGGGAGGAGGAACACGGCCGAGCAATCTAATGGTCCCGAGAGATTTGCATCCATCAGCTAATAAATGCAGTAGGATAACAATGGAATTAATTTTAAATCACCTTAACAATCAAAGAGTAATTACTTCATTTAATTATAAGCAAGATGAGGGAAACAATAGGATTTAATTTCAATTATACCTCTACTAACTCAGCTGCGATTTTAATTCAATTTAAAGTGACAGAACTTCCCGTGTTGCAATACTCTGCCTGAAAATGCCATGCTTTACCTTCACCATTGAGTCAATAAACCTTGGTATGGACTTTGTTTAATATTCAGCACCTAATTGAAAAAGAAGACAGGGCTCCACACTTTGTTTTAAAATTACAGTCCCAAGTCTGTGCAGCAGTATCTGTTAGAAGTGCTGAAATTCACTGGGAGAACCCAGCACTAAACTGAATTATGACTTGCTTGTTTGGGTATTACTTATGAAGAATATTTTTTAGAACCCCCCAAATATTGTAGTTCCTCTGCAGAGCACACAGCTGTCTCAGGCTCTCCCTGAAGGGCTTGCGCACTCAGCAAGATGTGAAGGGAGTCTTCCAGTAGTCCCAGGCTGGACTAACATATCAAAATCTGAGCAAATAGAAAGAGACATGAGAGCAAAAGTAACTGCTGGATTTGATGGCTGCAGGTGAGCTGGTGAGTGGCACAGCTGGGGAAGTTTTGGCTTGCTTTCTCCTGTTTTTTTGCCTTTGTAGTTGCAGGTTTTTGGATTTTGGGGTTTTTTGCTGATATTTTTAGCATTATTCCAGTTTGGTAGCATTTAACTTTGTTGCTATAATAACTACTGTAGAAATTGTCATGAGGGAATTTATTCTGTCTTTGTGAGTATGTTTGCACTGCATGAAATAAAGAAGGCCTGAGGCAAGCTATTGAAGAACAAGGAAAAGACAAAATATTGACTCAACAATTCAGTGAGCATCATTTGCCCACTGTGCTGAACAATGCATGGGTCCTATAAGAAAAATCTCCTTGATCATGTTATTAAAGAATATCTTGAAAGACAAAGAGACAGGGAGGACTGGAGACAGCTGCATGGCCTAGAGTAAGACCGGTAATGTTTGAATACTTGACTTCACAGCATATGAATACATACAATTCATACATGATTCATATAGGTATGTAAAGGAACTGATATACCCAGACATCTATTTCTAACTCATGTAAATCAGTGTCAGTGGTTTAATTTATTCTTGTCTTGGTGCTTGTTGCTTTTATGAAGAGCATCCCCTTCTGAAGTGTCCTGAGTCACTTCAGAGAGAAGGACATGAGGATCCAGCTTTAGCTCCTCCAGGCAGCTCTCTCAGTCCCATTCCTAGGTTGTTGTCAAGGAGACATATCTCTGGCACACATCTTCTCCGTGGTTTCTCCTCTTAGTATGCTTTTCCATTGCTATGGAGACTATCACAAACTCATTTAGCAACTCCCAGTGCCCCACGAGGAATGCGTACTTCATAAGTCACTCCTCAGAACAAGGAGTGCTGTTTAATTTTTGGCTGCTCACCTGCATGTCCAGCCTGGCTATGCCAGGGACTGTCTGTGCCAAGCCCTGATGAGCTGACACAGCAGAGCTCCAATGGCAGGGCTACACAAAGGTGTCTTCAGTAGGGATGGTTTGGAAGCTGAGACAAGCCTTCCGTGTGGGAGGTGGCCAAATGCTTGCCCTGGCTACTCGGCATGGCTCTTGAAATCCACACTCCTCTTATTCTCCAGACCTTCAGCTGGCATTCTGCTGAGTTCTCAGCACAGGTGAAACCAAGAAGAATGCCCAGCTCTAACAGTGCAAAGGAGAGGGAGACAGAACCACTCTGCTGGCCTCTGTTTCGGGGCAAGAGAGAGGGAACAGTGCAGCAGGGCTAGCAGGGTGCAGGGAAGCAGTGAGAGGGAGGTTCTGCAGCTGGATTTGCTCAGCTCCAAGGGCTGTCAGCCTCCTGGTGCTGCAGAGGGGCTGCACCCCCTCAGGGCTACACCTGAGTTGTGTCAGCCAAGCCCTGGCACTTGGGCTCCCAGAGAGCTGCCCTGGAGGCAGCAGCAGCCCAGCAGCAGAAGTGGCACCAGCAGCCTGGGGCAACCCTTGTGTGCACTCAAAGCACTTTGGCCAGCACAGAAATACAGGCTTTACTGAGAAAAGCAAGACATAAGAGAAGTTATCACTCAGGATTTACAAGAGCTGCTGCACAGAAAAGCAGTCACTGCTGGGCTGCAGGGCCCACAGCAGTGGGTTTGAGCACACCAGAGTGTCTTCCTTCTGAGACTCGAGGGAGACAGATCCCTGCAAAATGGTCCAACACGGACTTAATGCCATGGGAAGATCCTTTCCAAAGTGGTTGCAAATAAGCAGGCAAAATAAATAGAGCAGCCTATAAAACAATCGAGTCCTATATTCAAGGTGGGAATTATAGCTCTGTGGGTCATGCTGAGATGGCAGCTGAGGCTGCAGTTCCCAGCTCCCTGCCTTGTTTCCCCACTCCAGTGCACAATTTGACATATTAGCATAATCCTCAATCCTCAATTTGCATTAATACGTCAGTCTCTGCCCTGCAGTACCTCAGGAGCACATACACTGTCATTTGACTACTGGGGTTAGAAGGCCATAGCAGGGCTCTCAGATGGGGACAGTGACTGTTTCTTCCCTGTGTAAGTCAGAGTCCATCTGTACCCAGAGATCTGTAAGAAGTCAGTCAGTCTCCAAATCTCCATCTTAGTGCTACACAGGGCCATAAATATTCAACAGGAACTAGGAACAGCTGATCCCAGCTAAAAGAATATAAATATATAAATAAAAAGAAGTAATTAATCAATTCAGTCATTTTACAAAAATGTACAAATTTACATATTTTACTGAGGCATGTGATTTCTAATGAAGCAAGGTTTGGGAAACCCAGAGGATTCACACATGCCCTGTCACTTATGCAAATCACTCTCTGTTCACTGATTTATAACATCAGTTGGCTGCACATGAAATTGCTTTAAAATGCTGATGTGCATCTCCCTGAAGTTTACTGGGCTGTTTCCATGTGCTGCACTGTGGCTGGCTCAGAACAGCCCAGAGCTGGGCTGTTGTGGGATGTGCACCCTGAGATCCCCTATGCATTAAGGAGCCAGCACACTGCACCAACATACAGGCAGTGGAGAAGGAAAAGAGGAGGGAAATGCATTAGAAATCTACCTAGAGCAGTTCATTTCAGTGTGTCTCAGCAGAGATGGGCTGCTTTGTGATTTGCTTCAGTGCCATTTTTAATCTTGTGAAGTTCAAAAGGTAAAGGATATATTTCACTCAAACTTAGATTTTTCGTCTTGAACTTGGATCCCTGATTTGAAGGAAATCAATTATGTTGATCCATAGGAATGTATGGACCCAACACACATGGGATTGCATTTCATAGGTGTAGCTATACCCAAACAGCAATTCCATGTGCAGCTCTGGTTCATGTGGCTACATTCCTCAGAGTCACTTTTTGGACTCATCATGGGTTTTCTTCTTGGTGTTTAAAGGCTTGGCTTGTTCTTCAGCTGTATGTTGGTGAAGCCAGGATTTATGGATTTGCAAACATGTCATTAAGGGGTTGGTGGACTGGGTCTGCATGCTTGGAGCTAAATTCCATTTATCTGGAGAGTAGGTGTTTAACTAATGGCACATCAGACATGGAATAAATGCAGGGCAGCTTCTAGTGTCAGTGTTTTACAAAAACATCTGAATGAATGAGCTGAGAGAACAAAACATCGACTGTTTTTATGTTCAGTGAACAGAAATAAAAAGCACCATGATGAAGCACTATCTTTGTGCATTAGTGATCATTGCAAGGTTAATTTTATTCATGCTGAAGGATCACTATATCTGTAAGACTGTGGAACAGCAAGTTCAAGGAACTGAAAGAACAAAATAATTGCAAACCTTGTGTTGAAAACGACCTAATTAAAATCTCAAATAAGAATTCAAAGGAATTTATGTGAAAGAAAACAGTAAGTTTATGTAACATTTCTAGCTGAAAGAAAGGCTGATCATGTTTGTTAGCAGGGCTGTAATGCTCTGTGTGCTTTGGCTGCACGAGCTGTGGGTAAGGAGGATGTCAGTGCTACAGGGAACTGGGAAAAAGTGTAGCATAAATGTGGTCTAGAAAAACAATGAGAAAGAGGAGAGAGATGTGCTCTGTTTAAGGCCTCAGTCTGCTTCAGATGATGAAGCTCTCTTCTGTAGCACTATTATTAGACAATATTATGCCATGTTATGCCTCAAGGTGCCAACCCGATCAAGGTCTGACTGTTTTAAACATAAGAAAAAATGTAATTTCTGCCTAGAAAGCTTTAAGATATACAACAATTTACAGAATAACATGTTTTTATGTGAGAAATAACAAGTACTGGGGACAAAGGAGTATGACAAAATAAAAAATTGAAAGAACATGTCAATCGGGCTTGATGAGATCTGCTTCTTTCTTTTGCTTATTTCTGAGTAAATCCTTGGAGTTTTCTCTGTAAACATGTAAAAAATTGAATTAAAAGAACTTTATGAAAGTTGAAAAAAGCAAAACTTGACAATTGGAGAAAAAGTCAGAAATCAGGTTGACTGGGAATAATGTGTGCTTTTCATGCACAAAGCCATATGCTATTTTTTCACCCTGGCCTGGAGATGAGTCAAAGCTGCTTTTGAAGGAAGCTGTGGTTTGTAAGGCTCTTGTTAGAGAAGCTGCAAATTGTAGTGATTTATACAGGGCACTACGGGAAGATGATTTGGTGGTTACAACGCGTGTATGTTATTTGGGAAATCAGATTCTCTTTTACATAATGCTAGACAGCTCTCCCACACCAAGCTTTTCATAGGCTCAAATGAATACTGAGTCCTTGCACTGCATGTATCTGGCAGTAAAAGGCAATTTATCCTCCTTTGATTCAGATTGAATTGTTACATTATTGTTACACGGACACAGCCTTTCTCACAAAAATAACCTGCAATAACAACTGTGCAGGTGAGATTTCAACCAAGCAGTGCCTGGGGCCTCAATTCCCCCTGTGGAGACTTTGAACCCTCCTGGGTTTGCTCTAGATAGTGACAGTGACTGCTGTCACAAGGATGCCCATCCTCTGCAGCACCCTGGTTGCAGAAGAACCAGAGAAGCTGCTGTTGCTCCTTGTCTTTACCCTGGATTTATCCACATGCCACAAGTCTATCCAACTCGATTTGTTTCCTGCTGATGACTGTTTTTCCATCCTGTTAGCATGTTATCATGCAAATGTCCAGAGATGTGAAAGATTTTGTCTATTTAGCTGGTTTCTTATGAAAACAGAGCTTACATGGTCCGTTGGCCAGCAAATGAGTCATGAGTCCTCTAGGAATTACTTTTGGTCCCACTGCCAGCTTTGAGATTGGACACCTCAACTTGTGAGTTTCCACAAAAATGCCCTTCAGGAGGGCTGTGAGAAAACCTGAGTGGCACTTGAGAAATGTGTGCTGAACTGACAGATAATCTGATAGTACATCACACTTAAAATTAGTCCCACAGAACACAGTCTGTGTCAGAGCACTGAACTCCCGGAGATATGGACCTGCTGCTTAAATCTCTCTGTCTGGACTCATGGCTCCTCTCTTTCATGCTCTGATACTGTGTTTTTTTTCTCATAAAGGCTGGTTATCGAGCTGTGTCATGAAGTATGACTCAAGTGACATCTCTACTGATCTCATCAAAGTCTCTTCCAGAGGCTTCAAGGAAAGATGGAGAGATAAGGACTTGGTAATGTTGAGATCTGGAACACATTAAAAAAACAGGTAGGAAAATAAGCCTAGAAAAAGCAATTAAAATTAGAGAAGATTAAAGGATAAATACCTTGGGGGAGTTTACTGTATGTTTCACTACTATTTGTACTGCACCTCCTAGACCAATTTTTCTTTTCATTTTCATAGCACTCCACTATCAGCATAAGCACCAAACTGAGCTAAATTAAGAAGTTGGATTCATTACACCATTCAAACAAATTTCCCTGAGCTTATTACACCTTAAAGGCTTGATACTTTCCTGGCAGCCTCTTTCACATTACCCTTTCAACAAACATGACATAAACTTGGGTCTGCAGAGCATGAAAATTTATGTGCGAGAGCAGTTACTTTAACAGGTGGAAATCCTCACATTCACCAGAAAGGTGAAGCATCAAGTGCACCATTAATTTTTCAAAAGGGCTTCACAGTATAATAGTCTTGTACTATTGGCATCCACAGTGAGAGAGAACAGCTTCTTGCTGCAACTGTGCCTTTCTCTGCAGTGCAGTACAGCACACGCCAGCTCTGCTCCAGCGCTGCGCAGCATTTCAGAATGTGCAATTGCTTGTGAGCCCCGATTCAGCTTTTCCCTCTTGCGGGAAGCAGCGCTTCTCAGGCTCCTGCCAAGGCTCTCAGGAGTAATGCAGGCAGCACAAATCTCCCCACAGCTGCCCGAACAGCCAGCTCACACAGCAGCATGAGCTGATGTGCAGCCACACTGCTTGGCTTGCAGGAAACAACATCTCGGGCAGGACACGGGGCACGGCTCTGTCTCACTGAGCAGAGGAGAGGGAGCTGCTGCTCGTGGAGCACCTTGCAGTCCGTGTGAGTAAGAGCACACTTGGTCCTCAGCCAGCGCTTCTACACATCAGACATTCAGCTGTTCCACCAAGTTTGATTTTTGAATGATTTTTGTAACTGAGTTGTTACAATGCTGTCAATTTAACTACGTAACACACTGCAGGCAGACTATGACTTTCCTCTAAGGAGTTCTGTGTGGATTCCAAAACTCAGAAAAAGATTGCTGCAGTTCCCACTCTCCCAAAACCAGCATGGAAATTATGGCTTAGGGCTATCTCACGATTTTTACCCTGGCTGAAATTTAACAGATAAAATATGACTGCTTGTATTGACCAAAAAATAAATTACTCTCCTACTATTTTTCCTTGGATTTTCAGGGCCTAAATATTTAAAGGCCTGAAACTGGTTTAGGTTATGCATTTGTCAGGTTGAATTTACTGCAACAACTACTTGTTTAGAAACCTATCACTTAAATGGAAGTGCTCAGTTTGTATGTTGTTGCTGGTAATATGTAAATGATGTCTAGGACATTCAAGGAAGCATACACTTAATAAACAGAAAAACATACTGTTAATAAACAGAATATGAAGAAACAGCTTATGGACTAATGTAGTCCACAATGTAATAAATCTATGACAGGGCGATATCTATGACAGGAATTCAGATATTTACTCACATATTGTACATAATGCTACTCACTTAGGAGATGTAAAATTCCTTAAAGATGTAATAATTGTAAGGAAATTCAGGAGAGAAAATATGCAAATACCAAGAAATTCAATGTCTTGTATTTGTTGCACTGTTGAAGAGGAATACTGTTCAGGAAAATATATCCTCTAAAAGACCTTGAGGAAATGGAGCAGATGGTTGTATGTGCTATCCCACTTAAATTCAAAGCAGCTTTATAAATACTCAGAAAAAATAAAACAATGTTTCCTTAGTCTTTTATACAAATAAAAGAAGGTAAAAGATGATTTTTGTTGACATTTAAATTGGAATTCCCCAACAAAATATTGACTTTTTTACACTAAATGATTTTCAACACAAAACTGGTGGTGAACTAATGGTTCAATATGCATTATTATTAGGAGTATTTGTGCTTTGGATTTCTGTATTAATACACATCATAGGATAAGGAAAAATTCCAGTTTCGGATGAGCAAGGTGGGCCTCAATAGGGGCTGCAGATTTGCTGCTGATGGCCAGTGTCCCTGCTAGGCAGGGACCTCCATAGATCCTTGTACCTGTGCACATTTTAATGCAGAGCACAGTGGGAGTGCTGGGGAGCTCCTGGGCACGCGGGGGCTGTGCCTGCACCGTGAGAACAGCGTGTTCTGGACACCCTGGGCTCCCCACGCCTGCACAGATTGGCCTCATATCACATGTGCTTTGAGGCTGCTATGCCCAGAAATTATTCTGTGGGGCCACTCAACTGAAAATTTGGATGGTTATTTGGTAGAAACTGGATCTTGCCATCAAAACAGTAGAATTGGCAGGTATAGGGAGTAAGTCCTCTAAGAAGCCTTTCTAATTTTTAAGAGGCATCCATCTGAAATGCACAGACTACAGGATCTTGGCGACTGGTACTTCTCTGCTCTAGTTAAATACTGTTTGCTCCTTGGCTCCTGTCCTATTTCCACAAGAGGAAACAGCATCTCTTTCCCTCTCATGGTTGGTAATTGTTTTTCTCTCAATCTGTAGCTTTGTTATGGATTAGAGGGAGCCAAGGGCCAGGAGTGACTTGCAAACCTCAGCACATGCTGGTTTCTCCAGACACACTGCTTAGTAAGGAAATAAATTAGCGAGGGGTAAAAGACACAATATGGTGCTTACCACCCTATTTCAGCACATTAAATATATACAATCTGCACTTCATTCCAACTAAAAATAACGCTCAGATTAATGCACTTTTCTTTGGTATATTAAATCGAGAAATCATTAGCATAAATTATAAAGCAGGAAAAGTGTGGTTCCCAGTGTCTGTCACTCCAGAGTTGTGCATTAGGATGGATGTGGGCAGTTTGATGGAGTGAGACAGGGCACAAGTGTCATTGACCCTTTCTAAAATTTAAGGCAGGTCTTTTAAGTACATATATTTCTATTTTGAGAGGGTCCATATTTAAACACTTTCATTTTTAGCAAGACTTCAGAATGTACAGCTGATGTCTGTGCTGGCTACCCAGTATCCAAGTTCCAAATGTGAGGACTGAAATTTAGAAGGCAGTTTTGAAAATCCTGGCCTCAGTTTCCCTGGGCTCTTTAATTCCTAGTGTGATATCTGAATGGCCTTATCCATCTTTGGCTGATTGAAATCTGCTACTGAGAAAATGCTATAGATACTATAGAAATAATTATTACTCTATCTCACAAATCTTGTTGAGCTTTTAAACTCATATCTATAACACCATTCAAATTTCACAATATAATCATCCTTGTAGAAACAAATCTAGAATTTATTGAGATATTTATTTTGACAGCTATATAAGATTTTACAGTTTTAAGGCTGTGCACAACAGCAATTTAGAAGGCTGAACATCACCGATCCATTTTACAAATAGAGACAACTGCACTCTGAAGAGGGATCTGCATTAGACCACACAGACTGCAGCAAATTCACCACTAGAATACAGGATTTCTGATACAAAATTTACTCTACGGAACGCTTAATCAGTGGTTCTTAAACTCTTGATGGAAGCAGGCAGTTGTTGGTCCTGGTAGCCAGGTTGTTTTCTTGCCTCATCTTGTTAAATTAATTTCAGGTGTAGTTAAAAATACATTGCTACTATTACCTTGTCCCTCGAGGGATTCATGCTGTTACCACTGGGATGCTACCCAGTAATGAAACTAAAAGAATCACCTGCTGCATCACTAGGGCAGAGGATCTGCTTGACTTGATTGGGAAGGGTCAGCAAATTTGGGGCAGGTATTGTTGCTATACTTACAGAAGATAATTTTGCAGCATGTTATGTAATTCTGGATGTCCATCTCAATTATAAAGGATGGAAAAAAAATCTGTGATGGTTTACGGAATTTATTGCTTTTGCAAAACCAATTCACTTAAGATACACAAATGTATGTCAGTCGAAACTCAAGACTGATGGGCAGGGGTCATGGCATGAAAGTGACATTTTATTGTGATGAAACCTTGTGATATAATTTTTTTCTTGTTGTCCTGAAATTGATTTTGAAATCTCCATGTCTTGCAGGCATTGCTTACTGACTGCAAGCCAATAGGACTGTATCAGCAGGATGAGGGCTGCCCAGCAGAGTCCAAGGGAGGCGGCAGGATGCCATCTGTCTGAGTGAAGACTCCAACAGAACCGTGGCACATTAGGACAATTTCTAACATGGAAATAGGCACGGGAGAATTTCAGAAGTCTCCTCAGGTGTCAAGACTTGGATATTGCAATTAAAAAAAGATTTTGATCTATTCATGTCTCTTTGCTGAATATCTGACCAAACTATTATAATTTTTCATAACTAAGGAATATTCTGCTGTCAGGAATTGGACTTATCAAATCAGCTAGTGTAAATTTCCAGGTCTTGCAGGAGAAATAAAAATATGCCAGAGACAGTGTAAACATCGTTTTTTTGGGGAAATGTCCTCAGAATATTTTCTCTCCTCAGATTTGTCTGCCTTCCTGGTGACAGACAGGCTTTGCCAACAGTGGGCACCAAACTCCCTTCCAGCAACTGTGAAGATAGCTTTGGAGGATAGCATGGTTAACCACGGAGATACATGGAAATGGGGAAACCTTAAGGGTTCACTTAGCGTTCAGTGTGGGCCTGCTCAGCTTTCCGCTGATGGCAGCTGAACATCAGACTCCTTGCCACTCATGTACGGGTGATGGGACCGAATAGGGACATGTGTGGGGATGGGGATCTGCTCCATTCAGAGTGACACAGCTCCCTGCAGCTCCCGTGAGGTGTGGGGATGGGTTCTGCTCCATTCGGAGTGACACAGCTCCCTGCAGACTCCAGAAAGGCGTGGGGCAGACAGACAGACGCGTGCAGAGGGAAGGGGGCACATGGCAGCAGGGCAAAGGTCCTCCCTTCCCTCCGTCCCTCCAGCTGCGCTCAGGTCCTGTCAGCTCGGCTGCTCCCAGGGCTCCAGGCTCCCCTCACGCCCTCAGAACCTCGGCCCCACAGCGCTCGGGGTCCCCTCAGATCTCGGGGTCCGGGATGCTCTGGCTCACCTCATGGCTCGGGATCTGGGATGCTCTGGCTCCCCTCATGGCTCGGGGTCTGGGATGCTCT
>JAHLSL010000037.1:6416521-6477235 GCA_025920805.1 Petroica traversi
CCCCCGCTCCCGGGCCTGTAACGTGTGCGGCCGGGGGCTGCGGTTGCGGCCGAGCGGGGGTGGGCTCGGGTCCGTATTTTCAGCCTGTTTTCCAGCTGGAACACAGCCAGGGAGGAACCGAGGCTGCAGGAGTACTCGTAGTCTTCTGGGGGTTAACAGCATACTACAGAGGTTTATTTTGTTTTTTGATCTGGGGAGAGTAGTTGATCCGTATAAGCTCTCACCTCAGCCTGCTAAAAATGGGTTGTAAGGCTTTAGGTGTGTTTACACCTGGCACTTTTTAGTAAAATTCAAAACCTGTTCTCTTCTTTAGTTAGAAGAGTAGAGAGTGTATTTCAAGTCTTAATAATTTCTAATGTATCTTATGCCATTATATTTGCTCTACTGATCAGCCTTGCTGTTTTCAGCATCATGTAGAAATCTTAAATAAATTCGGTGTTACGTAGGGGTTTTTTAAAATATGTGCGTTTGAAGCTTTAAAAATTATTTTGGAAGTTTAACACAACGTGGGACCCTACTTATAAACTTCCCAGTAGGGAACAGAGTGGCACGTGGTTGGGAATATACTGACAGATGATGGTCCCAGTCTCATGCAGTTTGGACTAGAAAAATTGGGTGGATGTGAAGGTCACTTCAGCATTTACTGTAAAAGAAGCTTTCCTTTTGCTTGAATAGCTAACAGCACAGCCTCCAGGGCTGATGCTGGAGGCTGTTCAATTCTTAATGGTGTGTGGGGCATAGTTATTTAAATTCTAATTTCTTCTGTGATTAAAATACTTGGTCACATAAGTTACTATTTCTTCCTCACTTAAGAACTTGTGAACCTCATTGGTCGTATTTTCTTAGTGCATCTAGATATTTTTGGGAGAGAACTAAGAGGACTGGTCTTTTACTCTTTACCTACTACTTTATTCCAGATTTCTGGGCTGCAGTCTGTAATTCTGGGCCCTAACTTGTCACCTTCCAGCCTGGAAGAAACTGGATGTGTCTTTGCAGTGGATGACTTCTATAAATGCATTCTGACTGGATATATGAATTTGTCACGAGTTCTATCTTTTTGTCTAAAAAATACATCTTACGAGGGTTAGGAAGCTGATTTTATCCAATATAGTATTGCCTGCATTAGGTTCAGTAGTGTTCGGGGTGAAAGTAAGAGTGTAGCTGCAGCAATGCTTTGCCTGGTGATAAGACTGGTTTAAGAAGCTACCTCCATGTGTAGCTCTGCTGTGTTACCGGTGCTGTAGTCTGGAGTCTCCTTAGCCCTCAAGTATAGCTGCTGTCACCTGGGCTGCTAAAATAATTATCCACAAAGCCACAGCAGAACCAAAGTTCTGAGACCCCAGAGAAAGTTTGATAGCCCAAGGAGCCTCAGCATGGATAGGGCCTCATCCTGTTTCCATCACACTGTGTGATCAAGAGCTTCTGCTGAGAAATAGCCAACACCTCTGCACTGTTCCTGTCACTTTTCAGAATTTTATTATTTCCTTTAGCTATTACTTTCTTTTTTTTTTTTTTGTAGTTATGGTGAGGGATACCAGAAATCAGTAATGTTCGCACAGTCCCAAACACAGCACATTTTCATCTACATGCAGTGCTCCATTTTTTACATCTCAGAAAGATTGGTGGTGGGAAACATGAGTCCACACTATGAATTTAAGGACAATGCAGAGATTAAATCAGTCTTTGTTGATTTGGTGCTAACTAACTTTTAAAAGTGATTCACATGCACGGTTGAAAGGACATCTGTTATATAAACCTGACAGTCTGTGTTTCTTTCATAATTTGAAATATGATCTTGGACAAACCCCGTAACACAAATATACCCCTATATTCTTTCCTTCCCCTTTCTGCTGACTGTTTGTTTCGTTTACTTCAGGTGATATTGCTGGTAAGTGGGCGTGGAAGAGGTGAAGGAAGTAGCCCAAGTAGTGAAAGCTGTAGTAATTGTAGTTGTTTCGAGTTCCTGAAGGCAAATAAAGGAACTGCTGATACATGGGTGTATCGTCAGATGGACTGTGTTTTCAAACGCACATTTTTGTGTGTGTAAAAATGACTAGATTGATTTTCATTAGTAGGTTCAGATTACTCTCAGTGTTCAGTAGTGTTAATCAGCATTGGGCTTGTGGTGAAAATAGTGTGAAACTGAAAGCTGTAACACAGCTTTTTTTAAGGAAAAGTAATTTTAATTAAAATTAGATTTTTTGTATGCAGTCCTACATCAGATGCGCATGGACTGGTTTTCCAGCTGTGCGTGTACAGATAGAGCTGTCTGTGTGTTACAGAGGAAGAAGTTGTCCTGATATATAGGGGCATGTTCATTTGGGCACTGCTGTGTACCAGACTCAATTAACAGCAACACAAAAACTTTGTAGACAGATGTTGGATGAATGTGACAGAGAACAGTGAAGGTTTTTTTGAGAAGGTTTGACAAGAAGGTTCCCCCTTCTCCTAATCTCTTCAGCTCTCTAGACCTTTGCTTCTTTCTTTCTTTTCTTGTTGTTTAACAGATCTCAGTGCATTTTCCCTGTTACAACTTTCAGGGCAAAAAATAAAATCAGTTTGGTGTGCAGGCCTTGTGTGTGAATGGAGTTAATTTGTTACAGTACTGAGGGCCAATTAGGTTCTGAAACAATCCGTGCTGCCCTTTGGGAGGAAACGCAGGAGTGTGAGTGCAGGGTAGCAGGTTAGCAAGTGCAGGGTGCACCATGACAGTCTTAGGTGAAAGTGTGAAAAGGAAGGTAAGATTTTAATTAACAGGATCTCTCTGTCTCTCCTATCATAAATGTAGGTTAGGAGGGGAGGATGTGGAAAAGTGTGAAACAAGATTTTTCACATCTGAGCAAATTTCCAGAAGTGTCCTGTTAGGTTTTAGTACTGAAATAATGAAAATGGCGTTTGTCCTTCTCCTGCAATATAAGTCAGTGTTATGAGTTGCTAATTTCTATTAGCATGGTGCTTGCCAAACCAAGTTTCTTCCTGGTCCTTGTGGGTCTGGACTTGATGAGACAAGACAGTAAAATATGGTCTCCTTCCAGGTAGCTTGTGGCCTAAGCAGGGGAGCATATTGGCTGGAAGTTTGTAACTGAGGACAAGTACCTGTCTTTAATTACAGACATGTTGGGAGTTATTGGCAGGAAGCAAAGAAACCCATTAGACCAAATGGCCCTGGAAGGTGCTGTTCAGAGCAGTACTTTTCACGTGGCTGTGAAGGGCAGAGGCATGTCTTTTACAAAAAGCAAGCACTCTCTGTGGAAATTGTCTGCTCACAATGCTGGATCCACACAGTGAATAACAAACAGGTGAGAATAGCAGGTGCTGTGGAAGGAAGGTTGAAACAGAGTATTTCTTCTGAGCTTGCATGTACAATAAGGTACCTGTAAAACATGTTAGAAATTGACTGAAACCTTAGTTTGCACAGGTGAGAGACCTGAAAGTTGGCAATATAGAGGTGTTTGAGGATGTTGCTGTGATTATCTAAGAATGGGTGTAGAGTCATGTGGGATGAAAGTGTGTAGGACTTCTGTCTCTTTGGGGGTAGTTGAGAGAGAGAAGAGAACAAAGAGGGAGGGAGAGAGAAAAGTAGTCAGTGATGTTGAAGGCAGCTCAAAGAATGAGAGATGTAGGATCAGTTGTGAGATGCTGTTGTGACAACATCAATGGAAACCTTGGGAAGAGATTCAATGGACTGCATGTGGGAGATGCTGAACAGGAATGGCTTCAGTTCTGGACTCCCAGCCATAATTCTTGATCTCCCTTCACATCTGTGTTAAATATGCTGATAAGGTTGGGAAGATGTAAAATTAAAGAGGTTTTTTGGGTTTTGGTAAAATGGAGGAGCTGAAATTTGTAATGTAATAACCTTTGTTTTAATGTGAGGCAGAGGAGAACGAGATGTGAGAAAGATGAAAGTTTGCGAGTGGGAAGCAGAAGAAACTTGGAGCGCAGATAATTTCCCATATAAGAGCAGCCATAGTAAATCAGACCAAGGATTTAGCTGGCATAACATCCTGTAGCCCAGAATGTCTATTGGAATATACCTATGGAAAAAGAAGAGGATGTGTATCTGTGATACCTTTCCCTGACATTCCCTTCTAATGCCCATTGTGGAACAAAATGAAATTGGTGAGCTACTGTCTAAAAAGGGAGTGATGCAGAATCAAGAGGTGATGGCAGGAAGATGTCCAGCAGTGGAGACTGCAGAATTGCAGTAGGAAGATAGTTAATTAGATATTTCATGAATAGAAAACAGAGCCACTTGTATTCTCTCAACACAGGAGTAAAAGCAGGCTTTGGGGTGGGCTCAGCCAGGCTCTGGCTTGGCAGGGTGGACCAAGTGATGAGGAGACCATGGCAAAATGAAGCTCTGCATGGCAGTGGCAGAACAGTCAGAAACTTGGTGGGAAATTGTTAGGGTGGATACAGTGACTCTTTCAAGTTTGAAATATTTTTCTGATAAAGAATTTCAGTAATGAAGAATTTATCTCTGTTACAGCAAATAAACTTGGCAAATAGAGCAAATAAGCAAGTAAAATCAATTGACTTGAACTATAATAGAGCTCACACAGTAGAATTGTCTCAGAGTAAATCTTTCATGTATGTCCTGTACTTGGAAATAAAATCAAATAGAATAATTAAGTGATTTTTTTTTTGTCTCAAAATGATGTCCATATGGCAGGGTTGTTCTGAAAAACCTACACATAATGAACAGTATACACCAGATTGAAGCAACTTTCTGGGACAAAAATTCTTAAGGCTTCCATGTAACTAAATAAACAACGTATTTTTGGTTTATCTAGTTTTCTTTTTTTCTAGATAAAGATTTTATTTTTTGAACTAGTTGCTCTCAGCTATGCTCTCTTCAGTCAGACAAATTGGCAAGTCAAATCAAACTGATACTTTTGATGGAATGAGATAATAGACTTATTTTTGAAAAGTCTGTTTCCTTTTGTATGCCAATGGAAATAAAAATAAGCAGCCTTTTTGGAGAGGGAGCACACACTAGTGGCCATTTCTGCTTATTTAGGTGGGTGAACTATTTTCTTTTTCTGATGGACAAAGGCAGGTTTAAAATCATCCTGCAGAAAACGGAATGCAGTCTCTTCTGTTAAATGTTATTGCTAAAACAGTGGCCAGCTGGTGGTGATGGGTAATTTTCTACCAGAACCAGACACAGGTGAAAGCTCTCAGGTGAGCTCTTGAAGTACTTTGCTTTTTTTCCATCAGTGAGCTTTTCAGGTAGAAGTAAAACAGTGTAGTCTCTCATAAAATGCCAAATAAGCTTTGGAAGCTACAGTATAAGGAACCATAGTAGTGTTCATCCTTGCACTTTCCCATTTTGACTTTGTCTGATGTAACATTTGTATTTTTACTTTTGCTTATCTGTTGCTAGCATTGTACATTGAGACTCTATTAATAGATGGTATTTGTTAGGTCTGTGGCAATGTGAATGTATATAACTTAAATTTATTGTTACATAAGATAATGCTGAGCAGTAGGTCTGTCATGTAACCTGCCATGTGCTTGGTGCAATGCAATTTAAGTGGAAATATCACAGTGTGAGGAGGAACAGTGTCCTCCTGAAATGTGGGCATGAGCTGAGGTAGCCAGCAGTACAGTTCTGCCCATTGCCTGGTGAAATGGCTGGAAGGAGGTGGAAAAAGTAATATTTGTAATACTTTGGCAAATACCTGAACACAGAGTGCCTGCCTTTGAGTTCTGAGGGGCTGTCTTTCAAAATCATAGCCACATTTCTGACATGAACTATGATATCTTTCAGAAATGGGTTTGGAAATTGAGTGTCTCTCCCTGTGCACTCAGTGAGCCCTGTTAGCCAGGTGTCTGCGTTCCTGGGTCAGGGAGCACAGGGGCAGCTGACAGGTGGGGGGGTCACAGCCCCAGGTCTTGATGAGCCCATGCCACAGGTGCCCAGAGTGGTGTTGCAGGAGCCTACAGTGCAGCTCTGGAATTCCCATCCCTCCTGAGAAATGGTGTGTGCCACTGAGCAGCTGGAAATGCACAGGTCCATCAGGTCCTGGGCTCTGCTTCTGCTCTGAATCTCCTCGCAAGCTCTTGCCCCTTCAAAATCCTCTTTCCAAGCAATATGGACTGTAGCAGTCAGTTGAGCTACAGGACATCAGCATCTTTCTAGGGTGTTTTTTCTCTGCCTCATAAAGATAGCCAGGAGTTTCTATCCTATGTAAGCCACACATTTATTGTAGTAGGAACAATGTTTTCAGTGGGCATTATTGTCTGTTGAATTGATATATAGGTGAACAATTACATATTTGTTACCAAAATTGAGCTCACCTTTTAGATGGTGATAAAGTGTGAGCAGATAGCTGTTCCAGAAGCCAGAATGAAGTGAGTGTGTGGGTTTTCCCAGGGAAACAATAGGCTCATGTATTTTACCACAATGGAAAATTTTACAGAATGTTCACAGGCTGTCCTGTGGGAAGCGGGGTTAGCTGAGAGCATGTGTAGTCCTTCAGTTGATTGGGATGCACAAAGCAGTGTTAAAAATCGTACACTTAATCAGCTTTTCTTCAGACGTAGGAATTTCAGCCTTAATGGTTGACAATTGGAGATGATTCAGTTTACAGCACATTGCCTTAAAAAAAGCAATGCCCTTTGGGAAGGCACACGTAAGAAACCATTGGTACTTACATTTGCCTGCTGAAAATTTGTCAGTCTGTTTCATTGAAAGGCTAAAGTAATTGCTCAAAGTGAACTGGGAGCTTTTAGGGCAGGGAGAAGATCTGGGGTCTCTGTATCTGTCTGGAAATTTGCACATGATTTGGGCACTTCTAAAGTTCATACCATGTGAAGGTGCAGCATAGAACTTTCTTGTTCAGCATAGCTTAGGTTAATGATGATGGCCTAATTGTATAAAGATTTTTACAATCCCAGTTAAGTGTCATGAATAAAGACTTCTACTAAGGCTTTGCCTCTGGAGTAGCATAGCCTGTTTTATAAGCAGTCCAAGCAAGTGTTCAACAAAGCAGTAGATGTGATGGCACAGTGAATACTGAATGAGGAAAAGTGTTTTGCTGTGGATGTCTAAAAATGAACTTGCTTACAGTGCAAAAGGGAATAATACCTGCCAAGCAAATCTAATATCAGCTTGCACTGTGAGAACAGGGCAAAAGCACAATTTTCTTGTTGTTCCAAATTGATAATATAATGTCTTTTAACATTCTCAGGAGAATAAAATGCATGTTAATTCCAGTTGGTTTTGCAAGTGTCAGTGCTCATGGTATTCCTCTTCCAGTTGTACTGAGGCCGAGTTGTATTGGACAATAGCAAGCCTTTAGGACTGCTTGAGTAACAACTGCTTATCAAAAAGTTTACCTGTGTCTTTTCCTTGTGGCCTTGAGACGCATTTGACTGACTCCCTTTTCCCTGAATTTGTATACTAGTTCTAATCGCAGTGCTCTCTTGAAAAGGAAGAATGAAAGACTTTTTCTCAAGAACATGTGGTGTTTATCCTGACACAAATTGTAGTTAATTTACAGGAATGATCTGTCCTGGTTTTTTGTTAATTAATCGAATGAACTATCCAAGGCTTTAAGTAAAAATAGTAGATCTTTAGAGTTTATGTAGGGAAAGCTTGCTGTAAATAATCTGGAATAGGCTGATTCCCAATACACTTGAGTTGAGCAAAATTCTGCTGATTCTCCCTTTGGATGAGTATTGCTTTATTTGTTTTATACTGTCAACCCCCCATCACTGCTTATAGAAGTACATTTGAAATGATTGGTTGAGTTTATATTCTGAAGTTTCATGTACACAAGTTTATTAGGGTTCTGTATCTTTAAGAGTTAAGCATCTTTGTATGTCCAGGGAGAAGAATTGATTTTGTAATTTTAATATTTTTCCTTAAAAGTTTATTCTGGGCTATACCAGTTTTCTGATATGAGAGTGGTTTAAATCTAATGCAAATTTTTTTTTTAACTTGCCTTTTGTTTGCAGACATTTATGCTAAAGGATCACAGCTCTTAATTTACCATTCAGCTTTTTCACAGTGAAGCCTGTGTCCTTGCTTTGCAGTTTTTATTATGTAAAAACTTAATATGTGATGTTTGTGCTGGTTATCAGTTACATTCTTCCATCTAATAAGAGGGTTTATGTTGCTCAGTAAGGCCCATGGTATATTATATAAATGTACACATGTGGATTAGTGATGATTTTCACAAATGGTAGGCACTGTGTCATCCAGCTGTGGTGCATACCTGAACCTAGTTGTATTTTATTTGTCACCTCTGGGAAGTATTTTTTTTCCTTGTATAGACATCCAACTGAAAAAAAGACTTGAGAATGTCCTGAGAAAAGACACTGGCATACTGGGATGTATTTCCTTTGCATGTTGCTGTGATAATTAGTCAATTCCTGTCCCAATGTGAGTTTAAGGTCACTTTTTAAACAGCAGGTTAGACATACAACTTTTTTGACACACAGAAATATGTTTGGGATTGTCATTTAAACGTGTTGTATTTATAAGTGAATGTGAATCCCACTTCTGTTATATCCCTACATAAAAAAAAAAATATTTTTCTCTTTGTAGAACTGACAGTGCATCAGCTGACCAGGACAATTTAAAATATTCTTCATCCAGAGATCGGGGCAGTTCTGCCTCCTATGGATTACAACCCTCAAATTCAGCTGTGGTGTCTCGGCAAAGACACGATGATATCAGAGTCCACACTGACATACAGAATGAAGAAAAAGGTACACAGATTCCTGTTTCATGTATGAATTGTGAGGGGACATTCAGGGAAAAGCAGTAAACTGGAAATGGTGGAGAAATTTTTGTTTTGGTTTTGTTCTTCCCTCCCTCAGAAAGAGTCAGTGAACTGTTTTTCCTGACTGTCACAGTATCACTGAGATTTGTCAGGTATCAAAGAAATGTGGTTTGTGTGAATTCTGAGAAAAATATGCAGTTGCATTAGGAGAAGAATGCAAGAGAAGACTTAATGCATTAACAGAATAAACACTTTTCTGAAGAATATTCTGGATGTGTCTGGTCTTCAGGCTAAAATTTCTTCCTGTGTAGTCTCCAGTACTTCTGGTATTGGATTAAACAGGCTACTGTTCTGATCTATTGCCTGTTGTAGGTTTACTGCACCGAACTGGAATCTTTGCTTAGTAATCAGATCTATATTTTTATCATTAATGGCAGTTTCTACTTTCATGTACCTCAGTCTGGCTTCATATAAATCATGTGATGTGTGATTCATACATTTTTGCTGGTTTTGTTGGTTTTTTATTCTTAGGATGGATATACTATCTCTAGAAAATAGCTAAGCATTCAGAATCATGGCTTTTTTGTGTTTATGAAAAATCAGTCTATATTCTGATTTTTTTTTGTTCTATAATTGCCAAATACAGATATCAAATTGGATGATTTCTTACTCACAGAGTCACTTTTGGACAATGTAAATCCTCAGGCAGGTCAGACTCAAAAAAAGAATCTCACAGGAATAGTAGTGTGGGAGTTTTTGTTCAGGAACCTAAAACGTATTTGAACTGCCCTCACTTCTCTGCCCTGTAACTGACTGTAAATAATTGCTGTATCTTGGGGGAGGTTACAGCTGGATGCAAATTAATTTTTTTCGAAGTAGAAGGTAGTATTAGTAGGTGGCAGAAGCATGAAACATGTTTATCTGCTTAGTCTGAGAACCTCAAGTTTTGTTTAACATCAGTAGAGGGACTTTAGGAAGTGAGTGTATTTGTCTGCTAACATGGAGTGTTTAATATAGACTGGCATAGGAGGTTGTTCTCATAATTTGAAGGGTGCTAGTATTTAAAGAATGTACTGGCAGTGTAGTGAAATAGTAAGTTTTGGACAAATTCAGAGAAGTAGTTTGTGAAGTTGCTGTGAAAGTGCCATTTGAGAAGAAAAATGTACCTGGCCCTCCCTGCAGTACTGTATCTTGCAGGGCATGTCTCTGCTGGCTCAGCACGTTGTGCTGTTCTGTTCAGGTGTGACTTGAAAAGAGGTGATTAGGATATTCTGGCTCTAAAACCAAGTTCCAGGTGTCTCCAGTTCATTTTTATTATTGGAGAAATTTGTAAGCTTCCAAATGCAGATTAGTTTCTTTGTTTACTAAGATTTTCCAGTTCATCTGTTGGAGTCTGCCAGCATGGAATTTTCATTTGGGATTTTCTGTCCTGGCTTCCATACCCCCTCTACCCACCTCCTCCTACTTTCTGGTGTTGATAAAAAATTACTTCTAAATTGATAATTTCAGGAAGTTTTTCAGGTTTGAAAGCCTCCAAGAATGTGACTTTCATGTTTAGGCTCAAATGCATTAATTGGTGTTTGAAGTTACTTCCTTCATAGGACAGTGTTGGTTTGTTCTGACAAAATAATGTGAAGGGAGCATACCTGCTAGTTTATGTTTAGAAACTGAGCTGTAAAATATAATGTTGTAAATCTGAATAGACACAAACTATCTTTACTGTAATTGCAGTTAACCAATTACAAGTGAGACTTTGCACAGGGTTTTCCATAATGGTAAGGTAGCCCCATGTGAATAAGAAAGCACAAATGTATACTGGTAGTTCACGTCTGCTTTTTATCAAAAGCTTTGCCTTAAAGCAACATTCTTTACATCTGCTAAGGTCCAGGTTCACCTCAAGGTTTGAACTTACTTTTTTATCAATCCTTTAGTCTCAGTAGGCAGCCTCTTATGGGGAACCACCTCTCTTTTTCCCCAGACCTTCTCTTATATATTGAAGCAAGTGGACTTTTGGAAATGTCTTTTCTGAAAGAAATCTCACTTATTTTTTGTTGCTCTGAGTTTAATTTTATTAGTTGATTCTTCCCTGTCTTCAGCAGGGAAGGCACTTCAGAAATTTTCCTTGGAAATGAACTCTGAAACATTGAGTGAAGTATTTGGCAGGTTCAGGGCACAGTTTGACTTCTCTGCAGCATTTAGGAGAAGAACCTGCCCCCACAAAGGGAAGTGGCAGACTGTAAAAATTTCCAGTCTCAACATTTGAGTATGTTTATTCTTGTAGATCTAGGAGTGAGATCCACTGAATTACTCAAAATGATGCTTTTATTTTCATTTTATATTGTTACCAAAGATGTACTTCAAGTGGGAGAATGGAGGCTTGAGTCTAATTAAGAATGATACCAGTGTGTGAAAATGTTGGACCTTTTTAGGTTTAGGAAGAATTGTTCAGTCTGTGCATAACAGATAATATTTGTCTGTTCCAAAACTTGCCCTTGTTTTGGCCATTTTACTGGGCCTGTGGTGGATTTTTAGCAAAAACAGAGTGGAGATTTCATGTACGTAAAGGAGCAAGTAAGTGAACGTATGGAGCCATGTGTACTGGCAGTCTGTCCTTGTATATTACAGAGCCTTTCATGTCAAAGTATTAATAAGAAAACATTAAATGCATCAAAATTGGCATTAAACTTCATGGCAATAGTGGTTTTTTTTTTCATGTACTTCAAAGAAAAAAGACAGATGATATTCTAAATCTGTGACCTGGAAACTTACAGGGTCTAACAAAACACTGATGCACGTGGAAGTGAAAAAGGAAGATAAAGGAGGTGGGAGAGGATAGGGCTGCTGATTTGCATACGAATTGTATAACTCACAACTCGCCAGCCTGCTAAATACATGTGTGAGAACCTGTTTTAATGTCCCATTGGTTTGTCCACAGGTGGCTACAGTGTCAATGGAGGATCTGGGGAAAATACTTATGGTCGGAAGTCGTTGGGGCAAGAGCTGAGAGTTAACAATGTGACCAATCCTGATTTTACCAGTGTTCCGCATGGGAATCGTGCTTTAGCCACAAAAGACATGAGGAAATCACAGGGTAAGGACATGGTTGCTTTTCAGGAAGAGGGAATCTCTTTTGGCAACATTTCCTGTGTTCAGAATATGAGAAGTTCACTTTGATTAGTCTATATGGATTTTATTTTTTGTGATATGTGATTAAATGGTGTTGATGGAAACTTGTTTTACTTGTTTTGTCATCTTGTTTTACTGTTCCTTGTGTTGAGGCTTTCTCCATAGGTTTGGCAGATCTTTCTGGCTTAGGCTGTCAATCTTTCAGTTTCCTTTAAATGGCTTTTGAACCCTTACTTAGGTTAGCCAGATTTGGCAAAGAGATCTCTGAGAAGGAGAATTTGCTTTGGATTTGTTGAGAACTGGTGCCTGAATAAAAAGCTTTTAATTAATGAGCCCCAGTGTGGGAAGAGCAGCAATGTTTTGGAGCAGCTCTGCCATTCCCTGGTGTCCCTGGGCTGCAGGACAAGCAGTGATCACATCCTGCCAGCTGATCACTCAGTCCCTGTGTGTGTCCTTCTGAGCCTGCCACTGCTCTGCTCCCTCCTGCTCAGCTGAGGGGTAGAGGCCAGGGAGGAGCTGGAAACATCCTAAGAATGTGGGCAAGGTCCTGGGAGAGACAGCAAGAACAAATTTGGAGTTTCAAGAGGGTGCAGGAATGCTGGGCTTGTGTTTTTGAGGAAGAAGGCTTTACTCTTCCCGCTATTTGAGGTTTGAGTCATAGTTTAAAAAAACCAAAAAAGAGTTATTCCAAGCATTTTTGAATGGAAATAGAAACTTCATGACTAAGCACTGTCACTTATTGCATCACTTAGTATAAGTAGTAGTTGAGCCACTGGTAAAAATTGCCTGCTTCATGCCAGGCACAATCTAAACAGAAGGACATGCTGTTTCTTCTTAAGGATTAATATTTCACAGGAGACATAAGAATGTTCAGTGTGCTTTGCAAGTGGATGAGCTGAGGTGTAAGTGATGACATGACTGTTTCAAAAATGTGTTTTTAGGAGTGGGTTAAACTCAGACTTTATAACCTCATTCTGGGGCCTTGATCTAAAATTTTTTTAGTCCTTTTATTGTCTTTTTGTGTCTATGTAGAAGAAATAGAACACTCTTTAAATAAAAATACTTTCTGCCAGTACTAAATAATAGTAAATTTAGCCTGTTCTCCTGGGTATATGAGCATGTCTTTAATCCTTAAAAGGTTAGGATATATAATTTTGGATGACTGAAGTTGCTGCCTATGACTTGTATATTTTCTCTCCTTGAGTTGTCAGATTTCAAGAGTTTCTCCTTTTGAACTTGGCTGTCTTTGATTATTGTAGGTTTCAGCAAGTCATTTTGGCTTTTTGTATCTTCTCTAAATTACAATGGGATTACGTTACAACAAGATTTTGGTTTTAAAATATTTGATGTTTTCTTGTTAGTATATTCATTAAACAATTTAAAAAAATAGTCTTCTGTGAGTTAGCATGTAGCTGAGACCTTGCTGAATTTCCACTAAGTGGATATGACAGGTATTTGTTAGCTAATGCTTTGATTAGTGTAGCTTCAGTCATGTTCTTGGTTAGTGTTTTTTGGTTTTGTTTTTTTTTTTTTTTCAAATTGTGATTTTGACTTGACAATTAGGTGACACCCTTGAGGAGTAATGCCAATGCAGATTAGCTATTAACTGAATAAAGATGAAGCTGCTTTAGTCACATCATATGACTGATGTTGAGCAGAGCAAAAAGCTGTCTATAGCTGTCTTGGATTTTCTCATTAAAGTATGTTGACTAAGAACACCTCATCTTGTTCCATGAATCCTCTAATGAACCACCATGAAACATCTAAAGTTGAATTTATTGAAAGAAATTCTGTTTTGTTTTTGCAAATGAGAGAAGTTAATTAATTGTGTGATTTCAAAGGTAATTGGTCCCTAAATCGGGTAAACTGCATTGTGACCTTCTCTGGTATGGAGCTATTGGCCAAGTTTATGAAGTGTTTTCTTAAGAAGGTGTTGATTCTCCCCCATTATGATCTGCTGAAGTGAACAGCCAAGTCCCTCTTCACTCTGGGGGCATTTGGTCCTCAATAAAAGAAGAGTAGTTCTATTTTCCTTTTTAAAGCAGAACCCTGCTACCTATCAGAGAGAAAATAGTGTGTCTTCAGAGCTGCTTGAACTTAAATTTGATTCTATGCTTCAGGAAGCGGATTGTTTTTTCTGCAAGGCTTTCTTGAAATATTATTTATTGAATTATTTTTGTCTATTCGATCAGAAGTCTGAATTAACCTTACCCCACACCAATTTTTTTTAGTTCCATTTATGTAGAAGGGAACTAAGGCCAAGTTGTGTAGAAGTACGACAGCTGTGCTTTGCTCTGAATGAGTTCTGCACAGGTACTGGGCTGTCCAAGGGAAGAAATGAAAAATTTTGGTAGCTAGATTAGATTTTGCATATGACTTTCTTTTTACAAAAGTTTAAAACCAATCAGGATTTTTTTTTTGTCAAATGACTATTATGACTTACTGATTTCACACACATATTCTGATGCCTGGAGTGGCTACCTAGAACAGAGGCCAGACAGAATTAGAGAATAAAGCAGGTATTTATTAAAGGCCTCTAACAGATACACCTTGGGCAGTGTAAAAGCCTTGCAGAGGCTACACCCAAGATGAACAATGGTCATGAGTTTTTCAGGCAGATACAGGTTTGGTCTATTTGCATATCCGAGTTTAATTGTCCAGTTACAGCTTCAGGTAATGAAGGCACATTCCCCCAGTTTGCTCCCCCCTAATTCACTTTTGTTTATACTTTTGTAGCTGGAGGCTCTGATAGTGACCTTGGTTTTCAGACCTGGAAGGATTATTTTATCTGACCAAAATGTAAAGAGGGCTTACTAACACTCTATGGGGAGTTTAGAGATACACACTAAGGCAGTACAGAATTTGAAAAATATAAGAGCTAAAACTTTAGGTATCAATTGGACTGTACAGGTCCTATTGATAAATGCTGCAGGAAAAAAGAAATAACTGCTTTTTTTCAGAGCGACCGTTGTCTTATTCTGACGAGTCTCGACTGTCAAATCTTCTTCGGAGGATTACTCGGGAAGACGACAGAGACCGAAGACTGGCTACTGTAAAGCAACTGAAAGAATTCATTCAGCAACCAGAAAACAAACTGGTCAGTAATTCTTCCTTTTCCGTAGCGTTGGATTTTTTCTTGTTTTATAAAACTGCCTTGTTCAAATATGAGGGTTGGGATATGTGTGGAAGGATTGTCTTGTACGCAAGGAATTTCATTCCACAAGAAAGAAGAGTGTATTCCTGGATTGTCTGTCTTGTTTCCATAATTCAGGAAATGCTTTATTAGGACATATTTCCTTAAACCAAACTGTTGAATGCCTAAACATAGCATGTGTGTGGCTTTCTTTGACTGCTCTTAGGAATAGCCACTGGATCCCTCTGCAAGAAAGCAGAGGTAAAAGGAAGTAAAATGTTGTCTTGTTCAAGACAAGTTTCTGTATTTTAAATTAAAAATATGTGGGTATTTAGTCTTGTGAATAGCTTATCTTAGAGCTACTCATCTTTCTAACTAAACATCCCTGTATGTGGATTCCCTTTCATGGGAAGAGAGCTAAGTAAGTGTTTGTTTTCCTTATATCTTTAGGTTTTTTGGTAGTTTGAAGTCTCTAATGTCCTCAAATGTTTTTTAAGGATATGGTGATGGGAAGTATCCCATTGTGGGTGTACATTTGTAATATTACTTATCTTGAAAGGAAATGTTAAAGAGCACTTTGTCTGACACACCTCCCCCACAGTTTTGGAGAGCTTAAGAGTTCTCCAAGTACTGAAAAAGTAGGAAGTGATGGTTTAATATCCTGCCACTCCTTTGCAAGCAGTGCCCTGATGCTTTAACTGTGGGATCTGACAATACAAATGATTTATTAGTATTAGAGATTTGGTCTTCAGTAAGTGCTACTCGTGAGCTGTGTGATGAGTCTTCCATGGTGATGTAATGTTATCAGCAAGAACTAAACTTGGAACAGACCTTGATAGCAAGCTGCCAGTATTTGCATGGCTACTGTAAATAAATATCAAATATAACATCTAGGATAATATTGCAGTATTGCTTAATATAGTTCATGCTAGTCTGCAGTGGCCATGGAAAGCATAATGGCATTCTCTTGGCAAGGGGAACTGGCAGTGTTGTGTTTATTGTGAGTGTAAACAGGACCTAGTGTGGAGACAGTATTGGGCAATTACTGTGCTCATGCCTTTTGTGTATGTTATGTTACAGGTACTTGTTAAACAACTGGATAATATCCTGACTGCCATTCATGATGTGCTCAATGAAAGGTAAGCTGGAAAAATGGTCTAAATAGGAAAAATAAGGACAGCATTAGGTTTGAAATCGAGAAGGGAAAGGTTAAGAGAAATTAATTCAGTAGTTTTGCGTGGGTGTCCCATTGCAGGAACAGAGTGAAATTAGGGGAGAGTAAAGACTCTAAGGCATATCGGTAATACTGTTGGACTGTCTAGAGTACACCTCCCTTGGAGAGAATGTGAAGGCAACAGTGTGGCTGTGGTGCTGTAGGTGGTGTGGAGTCTGTGTCAGGTGTGTTCAGTCAGCTGGGGCAGTTGTGCTCTGCTGTGGTGGAGTAGCTTCCTAAATGAGCTGAAGTTTTTTTACAAGCTGATTCATTTACAACCAATTAAGGGTGTATGTAGAGGATGCTGAGGTTTGTGTGGGCCTTTAGGTGCTTAGGTCAGTGTATTACCCAGAGTCAGCTGCATATTAAGAACTATTTCTGTTGGGTAGTGTGTTGCAAGTAGAACAGCACATTTGCATACTTTTATTCAAGTTGACTTGCACCATAGAAATAATATTTCTTAGAATTTTACTTTAGTTTCACCACTGCTGTCATTAAGTAGGAGAGAAGTAGCTTCATTTCTGCATTTATTTTCTTTTGTTTTAGAAAATGCTTTATTCTGTTCATGCTTCTGTTCTGCTGTCATGGCTGGAGATTCCAAGTTTCTTTTCTTCTCTCCAAAAATTGCAGTAGCAAATTGCTTCAAGAATTGAGACAGGAAGGAGCTTGCTGCCTTGGCCTTCTTTGTGCTTCTCTGAGCTACGAGGCTGAGAAGATCTTTAAATGGATTTTTAGCAAATTCAGTTCATCCACAAAAGATGAAGTTAAACTTCTTTATTTGTGTGCAACCTACAAAGCTCTAGAGACTGTAGGAGAAAAGAAAGCGTTTTCATCTCTAATGCAGGTAAGACTATGAGTTAAAACACAATTGTTAATAATTTTCTCAGTGCAGTGCTTGAATTAACTTTTTAGACTGGAAAAAATAGTAAGTAATGCTATATTGTCATAATGAGTAAATATTGCAGCTGGGAGGTATCTTTCTGACTGAATAGGATTCTTTGATTCTGGTTACATTAGAACAGAATGACAAGTCTTTGTAGGATGATATGTATTTTGATGCAACTTTCTAGTATTTATGGCAGATCCAAGAAAGAGAACCTTGTAGAGAGCAAAAAGAGAACTCAAGCAGAGTGGCACACAAAAACCAGTGTTCTGATTGTTTTGTGCTACCTCCTATTTACAATTTCTGACTAGAACTGTGGATTGATCTGAGAAGGGAGTAGGATGTGTGCCAACAAGATGTGGTCCCCTCATTCAAGTTTTAGGGTCTCTTATTTTGGGAGTAGAAAAGCTGTGGTCAGGTCTGTGCTGCAATTTAATAGTTACTTTACAGTGCCAAAAAGCTTCAGCAGGAGAAATAGGACTTAAAACAACTCACAGTTGTTCTGTGGCTAAAGAACTAAAGAAAAGTGTTCCCTGGCTCTGCCATGTTTCTGGCAAATGCCCCCTCGAAGTGATTATTTTCATGCAGTATATGTGATGCTTTTTACATTTTGTTCCTGCGGTAAGAGTTTTGTTGCTTGACTCAAAGTAGCTTGTTACACTGTGTTCTCTCTCATGTTTTAATGAAGTGAAATGTCTGGTGGCTTTGCTTAACTTTTCAGCTTGTAATGACCAGCCTGCAGTCCATCCTAGAAAATGTTGATACACCAGAGTTACTGTGCAAGTGTGTAAAGTGCATCCTTTTGGTGTCTCGATGCTACCCACACATTTTCAGCACAAATTTCAGGGTAAGCTTTCTTTGTGCTCTGTGTTTTCTTTCTAGAATAGAAATGTTGGTGCAGCAAATTGGGTAATGACTCTGTTTTTACAATTGCTTTCCAGGACACAGTGGACATACTGGTTGGATGGCACATAGATCACACTCAGAAACCTTCTTTGACACAACAGGTCTCTGGTAAGTTTGGCCAGAGGAGCTCATGGAGAGTCTCAGAGCCTGCTCTGGCTTGCAGATGTTGTGGTTTAACTTGCATAAGTTTGGTTCTACTGATGTGGAAGTTGGCATAAAACCAATTTGAGTTTCTGGCTACATAGCAAGAGACTTTCTTCCTAACTTTTAGTAAATTTGCATTTGGTATTTTATGCTAGTCCTGGAAAAATTGAATGCTTTATTCAGGGTACATTTAAAGACCAGTTGTTTTATGCAATTTTGTAACAGTCTTTAATAAACATATAGGTCTTGGTATATCCTCTGTGAAAGGATTGATTTTTTTTTCTTAAGTACTTCTAGAAGATCTTTGTGGCAAAGATACTGTACTGGCATTTAAAAAATGGAGAAGGTTTTTTCTAAGACTTTATCAGTTTTCTTGGGCAAGTCTATTATGTTTCTTTTGTCATAGTCGTAGATTCTATCCTTAGTGTTTAACTACTGTGGGGCTGAACTGAACCTTAAAATGATTTTTTGCAAGAGGACAGAAGAGGGAGATACAATTTATTTTTATTTTAAAAAGATCTAGTATTAGTATTTTCATGTAGATGACCTTCTCTTAGCTCAGCAACTTTTCCCTCAGTAATATGCAACTAAAATGTAATGATTGAATGTTATCCTGTATTAATTGGCTTGGTATTTTGAAACAGGATGGCTGCAGAGCTTGGAGCCCTTTTGGGTGGCTGATCTTACTTTTTCTACCACACTCTTGGGTCAGTTTTTGGAAGATATGGAAGCTTATGCTGAGGTAAATAAGACTTCATGGTATATTGCAGAGTTAACTGTTAATAAATTGTCTTAATCATGGCTATATTACATTTGTAGAAAATACAATGGCATGACTTTCCTGGGAAAAAGAGCACCAAATTATGGATTATACTTGGGTCATGTACAATGACCAACTGCACAAATACTCATGAACTATTTAATTAGTATCACAGCCAGGCCTTCAGCCATTGTTGGAGGATATAACGTTGTAATAAAATTATAAACAATTGACCAAACAGGAATGCTGTCATTTTTAAAGTGCTGATGTGAAGACAATTAATGGTCTTTCCTTGGTGTTTTCTTTAAATGTCCAACCTCAGATTGTTTCAGAACTAGTTATTGTTGAGGGGAGAGAGGAAATCTTAATGCTTCCAAAGACAAATGATAAATCTGCCTTTTTAAAAATAAAGCAGTAGATAATATTGTGCTGGAAATAATGCAGCAAGAACTGATTGAAAACTAGATTATATTCATTTAATGTACTTAATTTTGACTTTGTAACCTTTGCTTAGTTAACAGGGCATAGGGTTTATCTGATGCTGTCATTAAAGGAAGAGCTTTGGGATTGGGTGAATTATGCTGTATGGTGTATTTTAACATGCAGGTCCTGTAGGTAAAATTGTACTTGGAGCAAAATTTGTTTCACTCAAAGCAGAATCAATAATTTGGCCAGTGTCCTTCTCTGTACACCAGGGCCTCTGCTGGGGCAGTTTCGGATTCTCAGGGCAGAGCAATAAATCACTGCTTATCAGGCTGGCTGCTGCTCTGGTCAATGTGTGTATTCTTAGTCATGGAAGAGTTTTAAGATAACGTGTGCTAACACGGAGGAGGTGCTTCCAGCCAATGTGTTTATCTCACAGTGGGATAGACCAAGGCTGCAGCTATACTAATGAGATCAGCACTTCTGGGAATGTTCCCAGGCACTGCTGCCAGCTGGCATGAACTAGTCTGTTAGTGAACTCTTAGTCTCCAGATCTACATAGTTTGCATGTGTGATGGGAATGGCCAGTCAAACATCTTGACTCCAGTTTGGGATGGAAATTATTTTGAAGAGTAAAAGTGTGCAGACAATTGTTGCAACAGTGCAGCAATGCAGATGATCATGTCCCAGAGACTAGGAGCTTCATAAGCCTCTGATTTAATTTACAGTTTATAGTCTGATTTGTTTCAGTGGCTAAACTCATTACTACTCTGTGGCTTCTCACTGCGTGCCTATATCTGACCTTTGAATGTGTGTGTAGCTAAGAGATATTGGATAAATACATCTGTAATTGGATTGTACAGTTTGTCTGGAAAGGAGATGAAGTATTTTCAGTCTGATATTTTGATCTTTCACCCATGTGTAAGTCAGTGATGTGTGCTGACACAAACCTTGTGTGCTGCAGGACCTCAGCCACGTGGCTTCTGGGGAGTCGGTAGATGAGGACATTCCTCCCCCCTCGGTGTCGCTGCCCAAACTGGCTGCACTTCTGCGGGTGTTCAGCACTGTGGTGAGGAGCATTGGGGAGCGCTTCAGCCCCATCAGGGGACCACCAATCACTGAAGCTTATGTAACTGATGTAAGAATTCCCTTTGCTTTGTTGCTCACTTGATTTATCACCATATAGCAATGCCATTCATGGAGTTTATTTAGGTTTTATGAATGTTATGTGAATATGTATATTCTCAGCTTTGAATAATCTATTTTTTTCCAAGAAATACGCTATAATAATTTTATAAAAGTATAGATCATGATCGTGGCACTTAGGAATAGTATCTGAAACTAACTTTCTTAGGCATTTTAACTTTGTATGGCTAGGTTTGCTTTTAGTCTTTTACACCGTGTTACTGTTTATTTAGATAACTATGCTGCTATAGGTACTTGAATTCTAGTTATGAGTTGGGTTTGTGAAATGTGTTAGTTTTTATTCCTGTTGAAATTGTATCTATTAAATCTGAGAGCAAACTTCTCTAGCTCTGTAGTATAGGATGTAAACTCAGAATAAATATTACATAATATGCTAAGCAGCTGCTATGGTTCTGTAATGGGTGAGGAGATAAGAAAAGAATACCTGCAGTCGAAGTCTTATGGTTGCTGGATGATCTGCACAACTGGAATTTATGCCCTTGCAGAATTTTGTGAGGGATACAGCTTCTTGGATAGATAAGTGGATGGATTTCCCAGTTGAAGACAGTTATGTAATTTCTGCTTTAATCCTCAGAGGATTCTTGTGACAAAAGCTCAAGAAAACTTGTCTGTCTTTTGCAACGGGAGTTCTGTTGATGTTTATTGGAACTGAACAGAACTGTGAATAATGAACTTAGGTTTTGTAGGTCTCTAACTCAGTTGGAAACCAAGCGACTGGAAGTTTTTTCTTATACTTCTGAAGTGTAATGCCAAGACGACATTATTCGAAATAAAATTGACCAAGCTGCAAAGGGATGGGACAGGATATCAAAAGGATGTGAATACAATTAAATAGGATCTCTTTTAATGGAGTTAAACTCAGTTGTCTTTTTAATTTTGCAGGTTCTGTACAGAGTTATGAGATGTGTGACTGCAGCAAACCAGGTGTTCTTTTCTGAAGCTGTGCTTACAGCTGCCAATGAGTGTGTTGGGGTTTTACTTGGCAGCCTGGATCCCAGTATGACCATTCACTGCGACATGGTCATCACCTATGGATTAGATCAAATGGAAAATTGTCAGACTTGTGGCACTGACTACGTCATTTCAGTCCTGAATCTGTTGACACTGGTTTGTACATCTATTTGTTGTTGTGGGGGGCTAGAAAAACAGTATTTTGATTAATATTTAATGAGTAAAAATTCAGGTAAAGATAATTTTTTGGTTTTTATCCCCAGATTGTTGAACAAATAAATACAAAACTACCGTCATCATTTGTAGAGAAATTATTTATACCAGAGTCTAAACTACTTGTTCTTCGTTATCATAAGGAGAAAGAGGTAAGAGTAACTAACTTCTACAGGTGTATTCCAACAGTCTTCATGCACTTCCTAGAATAATATTAAGCTGCAAAACTTAGCTCGTCTTAAATATGTTTTTTAGTCTAACTGAATATCTGAAACTTCTGAAAAGTCAGATATAACTACTTCTTGATATATTTAGATTTGATGAGAAATTGGTAAGTTTGCTATCATTTCGAAGTCTTTAGTTCATTTGGCTGTGTTTCTCAGCATGTTAGGTGGGTGATCAAGAAGGTAATTAATAGATTCTGTAAGTAAGAGGTAGTTAATTACAGAAAACTAAAGAAAGGTATGTTATCAGACTAAGCTATTCATAGATAAAGAAAAGTGATTTTAAATTCTTTGTTGCTGATTAGTATATTTTATGATTTGTTCTAATCAGTTATTTCTGTAATTATGTTCTCAAGGTTGTTGCAGCAGCCCTTGCTGTATACCAAGCTGTATTGAGCCTGAAGAACATTCCTGTTCTGGAGACTGCTTACAGGTTGATTCTAGGAGAAATGACCTGTGCTTTAAATAGTCTTCTCCATAGTTTACATCTTCCCGAGGCCTGTTCCGAAATCCAGCATGACTCTTTCAAGAAGCTCATATCCAACGTGGATAATGCCAAGTTTGTTGTTATATTTGACCTCAGTGCTCTAAGTACTATTGGAAATGCTAAAAACTCCTTAATTGGGGTGAGTAAAATCTCTACAGAGAGTTCTTGCAATAAGTGTAAAAAATATTTTATTACTTAATGTATTACACCAGTAGGGCACTTATATATAGTTAAAATGATCATATTTGTCTCTGAACTTCCTAAGTTTTAGAAAAACTTCCAGTATTAAACCTTAGGGGAAACAGTGGATGGATTGAATCTCTAGTTGGTGCATAATGAAAAGCAGTTTCTAGGGAAGAGCATCTTATCAGGGTTATTAATGGTTTAATGCTAAGATAATCATAGTAATTGCTTTTGAAAATCAAAACAGATAAAAGCAGCTGTTGTGTGTCGTTTGGTACTGTATCAGCCATAGGAAAACACTTTATAGATCTTTCCATGTTAAAACATGAACTGCTTTTAACAGACTTCTTAAAACTGGGAAAGAAAATAGTTACAATCAGAAAATAATAGAGTTAAATTATTTCCTGTGTGGAAAAAGCAAAAGACACTAATTAATGATATGAAAATTACAATTAAAGGTAGATCTTACTTATGTTTCTGTGCTTGTGTTGCAATTGTTTTATAGATGTGGGCCCTTTCACCGACTGTGTTTGCACTGCTGAGTAAAAACCTGATGATTGTTCATGGTGACATAGCAGTTCACTTCCCTGCTGTCCAGTATGCAGTGCTCTATACATTGTACTCACACTGCTCCAGGTATGAAGTTTAATAATTCAGCAGTATTTTAAGAGCGCTAGGATGGACTGATCTGAATAGAATATATTGTTGGAGGGATAGGCTGTTACAATCAAGCTTTTGCCCAAACTTCTTTAATCATTTTTATTTTCATTAATTGCAGGGAAGCTGTATTTCAGCCAGGAAGGCATATCCTGGCTTAAAGTTGACCTTTTATTCAAAGGCAGATTAGAAATCTTGTTTGAATAGAGATAACTGAGGGAGAACTCTACTGAAAGTAAATGAGGAAAGATTATTTCTTTTGCTTACTGGGAAGTCTAGGAGAGGTAATGAAGTGTAAACAACAGATGTGAATATGTTTCAGAGCTTATTAATACAAGCTGTTGTCAAAGTAAGGGAATAAACCAGTTTAACTGTTACTCTTTGCGTTCTTTGTTGTGATTTTTCAGTAGGCATTGGATGCCAGACACAGTTGAGAGCAGGTTACTGGCCTGCATGGACTGATGGCAAATTGAAGCTTTGTTCTTTTAGGCTAGGGATCAAAATATTTGGATTTTGGCATAGTGTGGTTTGTGTGTGTATGTGTTCATTTAACTTTTGCTGCTGATTGTTGTTTTCCCTCCTTCTGTAACTTTAGGGAAGTATCCCTAAAGTTTTACAGGGGTCGTTTTACAGTTTGTTTTTTCTTGCCTTTTCAGGCATGACCATTTCATATCCAGTAGCCTCAGTTCTTCCTCTCCCTCTCTGTTTGATGGAGCAGTTATAAGTACTGTAACTACAGCAACAAAAAAAACACTTCTCAATCATACTGAACCTTTTGGGGCTACTGCTTAAGAAGGATAATCTTACTCAAGATACCAGGTAAGGAAAATTCTTTTAGAAATTGGGAACTTTTTTGTCCAGTAGAATACATTAATTCAGAAACCAGAGTAATTTTAGTTTGTAAAACTTGGGGTAAATTTAACCAGTCAAATGTT
This sequence comes from Petroica traversi, assembly GCA_025920805.1. Classification (NCBI taxonomy): domain Eukaryota; kingdom Metazoa; phylum Chordata; class Aves; order Passeriformes; family Petroicidae; genus Petroica; species Petroica traversi. Next base: position 6,440,704 of record JAHLSL010000037.1, read on the forward strand.
TGTGTTTTTTAAAAATATAATTAGTGAAATTATGGAAAAAAGTAGCTGCTTGTTTTTTACATGAAAGCTAGAAAAGTTTAAACTTTTTAAGATCTGTCCAGTAGAAGCAGAGCTATCACACTGCACTGAAAGAAAGGGTTTGCTTGCTGAAGGTACCCTTGTGCAATTGTTGTCATCCTTTATTACCAAAATGCTGTGAAAGCTGGGGAGGTCTTTAAAGTTAAGAAATGCCTTGTTTATAAAGTGTTAGCTATGGTGTGATACTGATGTGCAGTGTGAAGTAGTTTAAGTTGTATTAGAAATTACTTTTCTGTCACTGTTTCAAGTGATTGATACTCTTGGTTTTTGAAGGAAACTTCTTACAACCTGGGCTTTGGAAGTGGCTCTTCTAATGAAGAAATCAGAAACATATGCACCGTTATTTTCTCTCCCATCTTTTCATAAGTTTTGCAAAGGACTTTTAGCAAACAGTAAGATATTGCATATTTTTACTAAACTGTCTTTTACATTTCCAAATTAAGTACATAAATAGCCTTGTCCCACTGATAGTAGCAACTGTACTTGTTTCATTTACTTTAAGGATGTGTCAAGGTTGTACTAAGCAAGAAATTACACTATTTTTGTGGTTTTTTTTTTAAAGTGGATCCCTGCCTATTACTTAAACAATTAATTTTCTTAAAATAAAATGAAGTCTTGAGATTTGACACATCACTGCCATTTTTAGTAGGTTGATTTCCCAGTCACAAATTATTGTTTTATCCAAAGCACTGAAACGGTTCTGTGATGTGATGTATTCAATTTCAAAATCTGTAAATAATATGGGAACAAATGCAGAGTAGTGCAGAAGTTACCTAATTCAGCAAGAATAACTTCGTTTTTTCTCCTTTTACCTCCTTAATTTAGCACTTCTGGAAGATGTGAGCATTTGTCTGCAAGCATGTAGTAGCCTCCATGCCCTGTCTTCCTCCCTTCCAGATGACCTTTTACAGAGGTACTTGCATAGAGTTCTGCCTATTATTGGAATTATGCTGATAAAGGAGATGTTAACACCTCTTTCCTTTTTGGTGCTGCAGGTGTGTTGATGTGTGTCGTGTTCAGCTAGTCCATAGTGGTGCTCGTGTGAGACAAGCTTTTGGAAAACTTCTGAAGTCAATGCCTTTAGATGTTGTGTTGAGGTGAGTTGCTCAGACCAGCTTCAGTGTTAGTAATGGTTCAGTTTCTTCAGTGATGCTGAACCTGAAAAATAATGCCAAATGCCAGTGGACATAGTGTCTTAGTTCAAAATCAAAAAGTGTGAGCTTACAATGGTAGTTCTGGGTTGATGGCTGGGCTGATGATTTTAAAGGTATGCCATCCAACTCTCTATAATTCTGAGTGTCTTGCTATCTCTCCTACACTTTTACAGGTCTAAGAACAGTAATTAGTACACAAAGCAATTAGCAAATTTGATAAGCTGTGCATCACTTCCTGAAGCAGATACTGAATTACCTGTAAGGTCCTTGTTATCCAGACCTTCAGAGATACCATGTCCTATAATTTGTCTTGGTGACTTGAGCTCTGAAAGCACTTGGTATTAATATCAAAGCATATGCTTAGTTCTGGTCATTGCATTTATCCATATACTGTGTGTGTAATTCTCTTACACAACTTTTTTTGGTATATTCAAGTAATTATAGCATGGGTTGTTTTCCCTCTCTCTTTTCCTGTAGTAACCGTACCCACACTGAAATACAAGAAATTTCTTTGGCTATAAGAAGTCACATGAGCAAAGCTCCAAGTAATACATTCCACCCACAGGATTTCTCTGATGTCATTAGTTTTATTTTATATGGAAACCTCCACCGAACTGGGTAAGAACTTCTTGTAGAACTGAAATCTGTGAATGTTGAATTTCTAGTAAACAAATCTGAGTTATATTTAGTTTAAAATTTGTAATTATCATTGAAAATAAAGCAATGTATTTGTAATTTCTTTTTATGCTTTTAAGTATTTATAAACATCTTACATACACACCTTTTGGCATATTTTCCTGTGTATATTGCTGCTTGGAACTTAATTTTGTGAGAGAATTGTTTGTGAGCAATAGGGAGATGAAGTGAGTACAGTATAAACTTGTTACCATGTGAACTCATGTTACTGCCCTGATGTTTTTTTTTCAGGAAGGATAATTGGTTAGAGAGGTTATTCTATAGCTGTCAAAGACTGGATAAGAGAGATCAGCCGACCATCCCTCGGAACCTGCTGAAGACTGATGCTGTGCTGTGGCAGTGGGCAGTGTGGGAAGCAGCTCAGTTCACTGTTCTCTCCAAGCTACGAACTCCTCTGGGGAGAGCCCAAGATACATTTCAAACAATTGAAGGTAAAGTTAAAAAATGCACTTCATTTTAATGAGAGTTTTTAGTAAGGTTGTGAAGCCAAGGTGTTCATGTCTAAGGCAAGAGGCACAATGGCTTTATTCTTCAGTGCTTATAGATTTTAGAGATGCTGCATAATTACTGTTAATTTGTGATAGATTTTGAGAGCTAGCATTGCTATCCCTTGGAACATTCAAACACAATACTGTCTGGTAACTCTTTTTTCCCATGTTTTGGTAAAATACGTAGGTATTATTAGGAGCCTTGCAGCCCACACATTAAACCCTGATCAAGATGTCAGCCAGTGGACTACTGCAGACAATGATGAAGGACACAGCAGCAACCAGCTCAGGCTTGTTCTCCTTCTGCAGTATTTGGAGAACTTGGAAAAATTGATGTACAATGCATATGAAGGATGTGCCAATGCCCTTACCTCTCCACCCAAGGTTTGTCTGTCTTGCAGTGCTGATGTTGCTTGGAACAGTCTGGTGGATGAACAGTGTATTCAGCACTGTTCAGTTCTTAGCCATGGGATTTCAGAAAAACTTCTCAAACAAAGTTTGAGACTCTTAAAAAACTATGGTTTTGGCTTTGGTTTATTCCTGCAGAACATGTTAAACCAGGCTTTGTTTCTGGAGTATCTGCTTGTATAGTGGTACAAATCCAGCAAGCCAGTAGTACCTCTGCTTTGTAGCAGTCACTTACTTATAGATTGTCAGCAGTCCTGTTATGAAGTTACACAGTTATTTGAGGCTTTAAATTGCTTTTAGAGGAATGCAGTAATTCTTTATAAGCACCATACCCTCTTCTGTAGTTCTCAGTGCAAAACATTCTTTGCTGTTGAAATAATCTCTTTAATTACCAGACTTTGATGTGACAGTAATACGTAATTTATAGTCAGTTCATATTAAGGCTTCTGGCTTGCCAGCGTGCCTGGCCAGTTACATGCTATGTGTGATTTCAGACCAATTACATTAATAAAATTAAAGATCAGTTGAAAACTGGAGGAAAGAAACATCGCTGCCTTTATCAGTCTTAAGTACTTGACTGTTTTGGTTTGTACAGAAGGATGTTGTTGTGAAAGTTCTTTCCTGTCTCTGAAGGTTATCAGGACGTTCTTTTATACCAATCGCCAGACGTGCCAGGATTGGCTGACACGGATCAGACTTTCCATCATGAGAGTTGGGTTGCTGGCTGGCCAACCTGCTGTGACAGTCAGGCATGGATTTGATTTACTCACAGAAATGAAAACTAATAATAGTCTCTCTCAGGTACTCTCTTTTTAAACACTGTAGACTATTGCAGAAATATTCACCATGATATTCAAAAATAACTAAGCTAATGCAGTCGGTAGTTGTTAAAGCAAGTGGTATGTATAAAAATGAGTTATTTAAAGTCACATTTTTAATTAGTATGTTTTTATTCTGGTTGTGATACTGTGGACTGGAGGTTAGGATGCACTGTAGGTGTGGGGTCAAATACTACACAGGAATGAATGCTGTAGTTAATTCACAATTTCAATTGAACAGTTTCTAATTTAGTGTCAACCTTGTGAAATTGATGTTGCATTAGTGTGAGGCCATCCCAAGCTTGTGGTAGTGTGATGGCTTTGCTCACCTGTGGGTATGAGGAGAAGTAGGATTGTGTTATGGGGGGTATCATTCCTCTTGCTAGCAGATAAATGCAGGGGTGGGGTGGGTGGATAAAGTAGTTAAAGCCTTCTTGAAAAGGTTGAATAATTTCTTCAGTGCATGACTTGATCTGCTTAAATGTCTTGACAAGGGAAGTTAGATATTTATTACTTCATGCTCCCTTACAAATTTTCATATAGGTACAAAGCCAACACATGGTGATTGCTAACCATTGATGTTCAGGCTGTGGATCCACAGCACAAACTTTGCTTTTGGCTTTTCCAAAAGCAGTGCAGTGGATGGATTTGAGGAGCTCTTGTAGATGCATATAATGAAGTACTGCCTCACCATTTCTGAGTGTTTACCCACAGATACTTGGCTATTGCATTAGATGAGTTTTGTTAAATAATGCTTTTGGTTTGGATTTAGGGAAATGAATTGGAAGTGACAATTATGATGCTGGTAGAAGCATTATGTGAGCTTCACTGTCCTGAAGCTATTCAGGGTATTGCTGTCTGGTCTTCTGCTGTCGTTGGGAAGTCTCTCTCCTGGATCAATTCCGTAGCTCAGCAAGCAGAGGGGCGGTAAGTTTTCACAAATAATTGGATGCTACAAACTTGGACATTTTTTCCTTCTATGGAACGTTCTACTTCCGAGTCTTTAAAATTGTGGCATGAGTCAAGGCTGCTGATGAAATTTCTGTGTCAATTATAGTCAGTGAATCTTTTCAGAAATAATGTGTTTAATCAGTGTTCAGCTCTGCTGATTCAGGTTAAAATTGTGACAGTCAAATATAAATCTCATTTATTTCCTTCTGTTTCTACTTGATTTGAAGTTGACATTAGAACTTTTATGGACAAGCTTTTATCCTATGCTATAACCTGGGAATCCAGCCAGTGAACTTGTATCCTATCTTAATCCCTTTCTTGTGCTGAAGATGATGTGAGCTTTTTGAATATTTGGGTAAAATAATGCTCAAAATCTGGTCCATTTACAGAAAAACCCCAGTGTGGTTCTTTAAGATGCTGACTGAATTATTGAACTGTTTTAGGTTTGAAAAAGCAACTGCGGAATACCAGGAGCACCTCTGCTCCATGACTGGAGTGGATTGCTGTATAACAGGCTTTGACAAGACTGTTCTGAAGTTGGCCAATTCAAACAGTGTGAATAATGCCAGCCCAAAGCATTCCTTGAATGGTCAGTATTTGTTTTCTTTTTAAGGGAAATACAGTCCTGTAAATGTGTGTGCAGAAAATGAGAACATTCAGAGATACAGCTGTGGTAATGTCTAACTCTGGAATCTGAATGTGTTTCTGTCTGTAGTTAAACTGAATCACTTAATGCCCTTGAAATCAATATTATGTGTAGATAGGAGGGTTTGCAGTACTGAGGTCTAGCTGGGTGAAGCTAAAGAGAATAGGTAAAATATTTTGTAACTTATTATTTTAAATCTAGTGTATTTTAGATCACCATAACTTAAACCTTAGTGTTCATGGAATAACTGTGTAAGTTCACTAGTTACTCAGAGGATTTCAGTGACTAAGGCTTAGGTTGCAGTATTCTATTTAATCTTTGAAATTGAAAGTCTTTTGTTCCTAGTTTAGTTGTTCTGTTTTTCTGTTTTGATGCTCCTTTACAGATATGAACTAAATTTTTTCAGAACCTCCTTTGAAATGGTTCTTTTTTCCCTTAGAAAAAGTGTCAGTTGAAGAATACTGTAAAAGTTGTGTAACTATTTGATTTTTTTAATTAGGAGTTTTTCTTGACAAAGGACACAGAAATAACATTTGACTAATAGAACTGTTATTTGAAAATATATATTTGTGTGTTTATATAAAAATTTTTTATTTCACAGGAGAAACTAGAAAAACTGTTCTGACTAAGCCAAGTGACTCTTCACCTGAAGTGATAAACTACCTGGGTAATAAGGCTTGTGAATGTTACATTTCCATTGCGGACTGGTCTGCTGTGCAGGAGTGGCAAAACATGGTCCATGAACTGAAGAAAAGCAATAGTAATACCTCAATCAATCTGAAAGCAGATTTTAACTACATAAAGTAAGGATATAATTAATTTATTCAACAATACCTTAGAGTTCATTGTTTTACAAGTGAAATGTTAAAGTTTTAATGGATTTTAAAAATTGGATGTCAGAAGAGGAAAGCTGTGTTCTTGGGAGGGTGAGAATCTGGCCATGGCATTTACAGATGGGTAGAGGTAACATCATTCTAAATAGCTGCTGTAGCTTTCTGGCTGCTGAGGCTGCTTAGTAGTCAAGGAAAAAAATCTTTCCTTGAAGGAAAAAGATAACAAACTAATTCTGCTTCACTCAAGAGAAGATTGCATCCTTTTGCACAACTTAAGTAAAATGTATTTCAGTAGTACAGTTCCTAAAAATATCTTAATTTATTAATTTAATGTAAAAAGTATAGGAGAAAAGTGGTCTTGGCTGCTGAATTTTTAAATTTTGTGGTTTTTAAATGGAATTTAGAATTCTGGCTTGTGCATTTATTTCCTGACCTTTGATATTTTTCTGGTTCATTAAAAAAAACTTGTGACATTGAATAGACCTTCAAAGTTTAGGGATCTTTTCTTTTTATTTGACAACTGGATTGCTTTCCATTCCTGTGTGATTGTGGTAAACACAGTAAAATCCTTCTGGCTGAAATTTCTTGACTTGAAAATAAAAGCACAGAAGGAAGCAGTGAAATAAAATCTTGCAGGTCTTAAAAAGTGACTGCTTCTGTCAGAAAAAGGGGCTCTTCTTTCACTTTGATACTGAATTCATTCATTTGGTGTAGCACTATTATTGATGTATGTGATAATTTTTTTTTGCTTAGGATTAATCATAAATGCTCTGTAGGATTTCAATGAGTCTTAAGTCTTTTCTTTTTGCTGTATAATATACTTAGCAACTGGATAGAAGTAGGAAATGTGAAAATTAAACTATAAATGTTGACTTGCAGATCTTTGAGCAGCTTTGAATCTGGACAACTTACTGAATGCACTGAACAGCTAGAATTATTACCAGGAGAAAATATCAACCTGCTTGCAGGGGGATCCAAAGAAAAAATAGGTATAAATGCATAAATTAACATTTACTTTAAATGCAAAAATAAATATTTCTTCATGTGTCTGTCTCTATAAATTACAGACTGAAACTTGTGAATGCAGCTTGCTGTGCTCAGTGGGCTGACCATAACCTTTACGAATCAAGTTTCAAAATTATTTGGCAGTGGTCATCCTAAGTGTTGATGCAAGTGTGTTTTTTGGAGTTAATGGGACTGTTTGTAAGTGATCTGTGATGAATTTCTAATATGAATCTATACATATATAAAAATACATATATTTTTAAAAAGGTTTTTCCCAAAATTAACTGTCAAAAATGCATTCTCAGATGGTGAAATTTGATAAAATTTGGCAGTTCTAGTTGGTTTCAATTGTTTAATCTCCATGTAGACATGAAGAAGCTCCTTCCTAATATGCTAAGTCCTGATCCAAGAGAACTTCAAAAAGCAGTTGAAGTACAGCTTTTGAGAAGTTCAGTATGTCTGGCAACAGCTGTAAACCACATGGAACAGGAGCAAAAGTGGCAGTCAATATCTGAGTAAGTTGAAATGTGCTATGAATTAATGTACTACACTGTGAAAACCTGTTTGAGTTTGTTAAACATAACTTTGTGTAAAGCTCCAGCATCTATGGTAGTTTTTCTGCCAGTTCTAGCTTTTGTGAGTTAAAAGCTTACTGAGAAAAAATGAGATTAGCTTCACATAGTTCACATAGTTTATAATGTACTTAAGTTTATAAAGTACTTCTGCATGTCAGTTTAATAATATTGTAGTGTAATGTTTATGATACTGCAACACTTTCTCATAGTCATTTTTAAGATACAGAATTTATTTTTTCTTCAGTAATTTTGATATCACTATTTATTATTAAAGTCTAGGTAAGGAAAATGACTGTCCTGATCCTTTAATTTCAGGAATCTCATTAAGTACCTAAAGCAAACATCCCGCATTGCGATTGGGCCTTTGCGACTTTCCACGCTCACCGTGTCTCAGTCTTTACCAGTGCTGAGCACTCTTCAGTTGTATTGTTCTTCTGCTTTGGAAAACACTGTATGCAACAGGCTGACATCAGAGGTAATTCTGTGTGGTTAAAACCTGATCTGGGATAATGACTTTTTCCATATCATGTGTGTATAAAACACACATTAATTGTTTTGACTGTTAATCATACTGTGAAGAGACCACATTTAGTTTTCTAATGTGCCTTGACCCAAGTTTTTATAAGTTTGCACCTCAATTGGACTTCTTTCTATAGTTATAAATATGCCTCTCTTTCAATTAGCTTACAGTATTTTTGAAGTGTTATTGGTAGTTACCTTTTACAGTGTTGGTAGTTCTTCTCTGAATATTTTGTAACGCTTACTCCTGCAACTCACACATTAGTTTACATTAAAAGCAACTTAAAAATATTCTAATAAAAAAATCACTTAAGTGATTAAAAACTGAATGTCGTACTTCAGCCACTATGCATGCTTTAGATACAGTTTCTAGTCACATTGTTCACAAAACAATTCTACTTGATTTTGAGCAGTTCTTAGTGTTGTCCTCTCAAAATCAAGAATACAGCATATTTAAGTGTAGTTACTAATAGAAATAAGAATGTTTGCTCTAAAATGGTCTTTGGTTTTATTTAATGAAAATGCATTGTAGTAGTTGTCTCTCATGACAACTGCAACTTCTGTGCCTCTTCCAGGACTGTCTTATACCTCTCTTCAATGAAGCTTTGAGGTCATGCAAGCAGCACGATGTAAGGCCATGGATGCATGCCCTGAGGTACACAGTGTACCAGAATCAGCTGATGGAAAAGCTTAAAGGTGTGTGAGCTCTCACTATGGTATTCTGAAAAGCAAATGCAGAATTTGAACATCAGTTGTCTGCTGAAAGCAGCAGCTGTTACTTTTCTATTATTTAGATGGATTACTTTTTAAAAGCCAATTTTTGTCCTTCTGTTGTCTTGCTTTACTGCTCATTGTCTTGATTACTGCTGCGATGTGGACAGTGTCAAATAGAAAAAACAATGTTCTGAAGTGTTTAATAGTTGTACACATCTCTCCTAATAACCCCTTACTTGCTTATCACATCATACTTTAACTGCTTTCACCTTTGAACCCTTCAGCACTGTGAATAATGGGTCTTCAAAAAGAGTCATGAAAGCCATTTAAATGTGCAGAATGAAGTAATGAGGGGAAAAATGTTGTGTCAGGGGACAAGTAGGTTTATTGGCTAAGAAGAATGGTTGTAGTGGAAAAAAATCTTTTGCCCAGCAGATAGTTTATGGATATAATTTTTGTTTGAGATTGGGTAGCTAAATAATCTAGGCAGAAATGAAGTAATCTGAATTTCTGAAGCAGTTGTTTACTGATGGCTGTATACAGAATACATTGGGCAGAAATTCTGTAGGTTAGTGGTCCTTGTGTTTACAGTGTCTTGCTCTCTTCTTTAGAGCCAACAGTCCCAATTAAAAGCCATCTAATGGAACTGGGCTTAACTGCAGCGAAATTTGCACGGAAGCGAGGAAACATTGCCCTGGCCACACGACTGCTCGCCCAGTGCAGTGAGGTTCAGCTGGGGAAAACCACCACTGCACAGGACTTAGTCCAGCACTTTAAAAAATTGTCTGCACCAGGTCAGATAGACGAAAAATGGGGTCCTGAGCTTGATATTGAGAAAACAAAGTTGTTATACACAGCAGGTGAGTGTGAGCTTCTTGTCCTTATAACCTGGCTAATTCCCCTCACCTTGAAGAAGTCACAATAGGGCAATATCATTACAAGCTGATTGCATCCCATTTGCTGTTGTCTGAGTTTTTTCATAAGTTTTTTTTTAATGCTTGTCATTTTTGCTTCAAAAGAGAATTTTCTATGTAAAAATATATATTGCTACAAGCTGTATCTGAGTATGCTAAATTTCAGAATTTCTTTATATAATGTTAAGTGTACTGAAGGTCTGCTTTTCATGATATGCAGGTCAGTCAACACATGCCATGGAAATGCTGAGTTCTTGTGCCATATCTTTCTGCAAATCTGCCAAAGCTGAATATGCGGTTGCTAAATCTATTCTCACACTGGCTAAATGGATCCAAGCAGAATGGAAAGAGATCTCAGGACAGTTGAAACAAGTATATAGAGCTCGACAGCAGCAGAATCACACTGGCCTGTCTACCTTGTCTAAAAACATATATAATTTGATTGATCTGCCGGCTGTTAATACACTACAGGATGAATACCCTAGGATTGAAAGTGAATCTACAGGTACATTTGTTCTTATTATTATTTTTTAAAATTAGTTACTGATAGTTACACTGAGGGATAACACCAGTTATACTGATAAAGGCTAAGTGCTTCATCACTCATATTTGTTTTCCTAATACATGTGTCAATGGTTTGTTTTTCATGCAATAGGTAACTATACACGGACAGGATTTATGTCATGAAGACCCCAATAAGTGTGAAAAGTACTTTAGGATTTTTGTGATCTTTAATCTGTACTTAATCTGAACACTTCTGCTGTTGCTGCAGAATGTGTTCTCATTCCTAATTTCCAGCAGACTTTTCTTTAAATGTTAAGATAAATTCTGTATTTCTTTAAACATGGGCTTCATAAATAACTTAGTTCCTTTTATGCAGCATCATAATTATTTTAGAGCTGTTGGCGAATGTTAAGCAGTAGGTGCTTTCTGACTTGATGGCAAAGAAAAGAAATATATACACAAATAAACTTAACCACAGTGCCCTGAGTACTTCCTGCAAGTCTGCTCTCTGAAGCATTGTAGCCTTTGGAGATTATGAGTTCCACTTTTCTGTGGAAGAGGGAGGAATTGCAGAGTATCAGGAGTAATCGTTGGCAAATGGAAACTAGGCTTTATTTTGAAGCAGTGTCAGAACTTGAAAAATAATTGTTTTGGAAAATTTGCACTGTTGGGTACTAATTTTACTTTAAAAATACTGTATACCCATTTTTTTCTTGGTGTTATTTTCTGTGTTAAGCAAGTTAGAAGTGAGTTTCGTACTGTAACACATATTACTCTATTTCTCCCATCACAGTAAACATTGGAGTTGGAGAACCAGACTTCATCTTGGGCCAGCTGTATCACTTGTCTTCAGTACAGGCACCTGAAGTAGCCAAGTCTTGGGCAGCCCTGGCTAGCTGGGCTTATAGATGGGGCCGCAAAGTAGTTGATAATGCCAGGTAAATTCAGCCTTATGATGAATTCATACAGCACAATTGGTTTTCTTAAGATAAAACTTACCTGTGTATTTATGATTACTGTTCTTTGTGGTCTGAAGTTTCATATGAGCAGTGAAATGAATATTCTTTTGATTACTTTTTCTCTGTAAAACAAAGCTAGCTTAAATCTGGGATAAAGATGATTTATTTCTTCCAAAAGTTTTTATATAGACTTTCAATAGCTCTACAAAAACTCATGTAACAGGGATCAATAATTCATTAAATGTTACAGTCAGGGAGAAGGTGTTCGGCTGCTCCCCCGGGAGAAATCTGAGGTTCAGAACTTGCTTCCAGACAACATTGCAGAGGAGGATAAAGAGAAAATCTATGGCATTCTTGGACAGGCAGTGTGTCGGCCAGCTGGGATTCAAGTAAGTGTGGATTTGTTTGCTTAAAAAAATATTCAACTTCAGTACAAACCTTATTTTCCTCTTCTTGCAATTCATATGAACTTTTCTAAGTGTCTTAAAGATAAAATGCAGACAGTACAAGAAACCATCTATTAGCTAAGTGGTCACACTCCTGCTGGATGAACTATGGTAATGGATCAAATAATGCAGTTGCATGAGTTGCTAGACAAAAAATGACTTAGGAGCTAAGATTACTTGTAGAAATTGTTGGAGGACTTAATCAAATCTGCTTTCCCTTTATTTGCATTTAGGATGAAGATATGACGCTACAAATCACTGAAAATGAGGACAATGAAGAAGATGATATGGTGGATGTGATATGGCGTCAATTATTAACAAGTTGTCCCTGGCTTTCAGATCTTGATGAAAATGCAACAGAAGGATTAATTAAAGTCTGGAGGAAAGTTGTAGACAGAATCTTCAGTCTCTATAAACTGTCCTGCAGTGCATACTTTACTTTCCTCAAACTCAATGCTGGTCAGGTTAGTGTTCATGCTGATTTGGAAACCAGGTTACAAACTTTTTAAAATGATGATATGAACTGTGTACTTAGGGAGTATTTCTTCGTTTCAAGGTTCCACTTGATGAAGAAGATCCCAGATTGCACTTAAGAAACACCTCTGAGCAAAGCACGGATGATGTAATTGTGATGGCAACGCTGAGACTGTTACGATTGCTTGTGAAACACGCTGGAGAACTCAGACAGTATCTAGAGCATGGGCTGGAAACTACACCTACTGCTCCTTGGAGAGGTAAGTATGTTGTCTAGTTGTTAAAATTGATTTTGAGGGATTTTCTGTAAAAGCAGAAAGCTGTTCATTGCACTCTGATAAAATTTTTATTTAAGCATGATGGAAAGAGTCTGTCTTTTACTAAATGACGTCATTGAAGATGTTAGTCTGCCATACACTCTGATCATAAAGTAGATAATTAGCACAGATTTTAATCCCCTCCCTCCCCCACTTGAAGACATGGGAAGGAGAAAGGATATATTGTTTGTGAAGCATTACATCATATGACCACTCTAAAAAACAAACTGGGTGGGATTTTTTCTAGCTATAATTGAGAAAGATGGGTGACTAAAGCCATATGTTTCAGAAGTACTTCTTTGTTACTGCACTGCAGGTTCTGGTTGTTCAGGGACTTTCCCTCAAAGGTTATGGATTTAGTGTGGGAGGCAAAGAAGAGGAGGCCACCTACTGTAAAATTGCACTTTCTGTTGGACTTTTTTGTAAATAGTAAATTTATACTTTCTTGACTTACATTCTCCCTATACAAAAAAATACATGCCTTTAAAAATAAAATTCTACCTCATTTGAAGTAGAATCAAGTGAATCAGCATGTTTCCTTTCCCTCTTTCTGCAGGCATTATACCCCAGCTTTTCTCCCGCCTGAATCACCCGGAAGTGTATGTTCGTCAGAGCATTTGCAACTTACTGTGTCGAGTGGCTCAGGATTCTCCTCATCTCATCCTCTATCCTGCAATAGTGGGAACCATTTCACTCAGCAGTGAGTCCCAGGCTTCAGGTGTGGAGAACAGAAAAATAGTTACAATAAACTTAAGCTAGAATATTTTTATATAATGGATAGAATGATACTGAGGTGGTTTTGATTTCTCAGTTGTAATCTTAGGAATATTTTTATTATGAGGCCTCACCGATACCCTTAATCTGATTTACCAGATTTTGCATATTTTTCATATACTTCACCAGTATTTAATGGGACCTGATGCTAAACCAACTATGGACTTACATCTTACTGTAGCTAATATTTTATCATCTGTTTGTTTTTTAGGAAACAAGCTGCCTTCTGCCATCCCAACTTTGCTAGGTAATATTCAAGGAGAAGAACTGTTGGGTGGTGAGTGTGATGGAGGGAGCACCCCAGCTTCCCAGGAAAGTAGCAAAGATGATACAAAAGCTGGATTAAATGAAGATCAAGCAATGATGCAAGATTGCTACAGCAAAATTGTGGAGAAACTCTCTGCTGCAAATCCCACAATGGTGTTGCAGGTAAATAATCCAAATGTATGCTACTTACAAAACACCTAATTTGTGTATCTTGGGTGTTGACCTGCTGAAAGTTTGGTGTGTGTCTTTTTTCCGACTTGTTCGTCTACAGAAACAAATATGAATTTTAGTTCATTAAAAAAGTGAATCTTGCTTTATGCAGGTTCAGATGCTTGTGGCTGAGCTGCGCAGAGTTACAGTTCTCTGGGATGAGCTTTGGTTGGGAGTTCTGCTGCAGCAGCACATGTACGTCCTCAGACGGATCCAACAACTGGAGGATGAGGTCAAGAGGGTTCAAAACAACAACACTTTACGGAAGTATGTCTTTGTTGTGGTTGTCTCTTGTATTGTTAAAAAATGATTGCTCTTGGGGAAGTATACAGTCAAGTGAATCAACAGTGGTGTTGTTCCTGAATCCATGCTATGCCAGCTGCTGCTTTTTAAGCCTGGGACCTTATTTCAGAAACATTTTGTGCTACAGCTACTACTCCAGTCAAATGAGAGAAACAGTCTGTGTGTCTGTGTTGTGATTTCTTTAGTAATAATATGTTAGAAGCCAATGTATGTTGAATATTGTGGAGGATGAGCTCCTACAGTTTTCAATTTCCAAGTCAGATGAAATGAGTATAAGCACCTTGAAGGGCAAAATCTATTTGGAGATCACTTTAATGCAGATACTTGAAGCAAACAGAATGTCTTAACCTGCTTTTAGTTTTCAGTGTTAACCAAGTCTGTCTTTCTCCCTCACCTTGGTTCTCCAGTGAAGTGGAAGAGCAGATCTATTCACTGGGCACCTGGCTTAACTTAAAAAGGCCTCTTGTATTCTGTAGTCAGAACTGACATGGAATGGAGAACAGAATGATCTGAACCTCTTCCCCTTCTTTATAGTGTGGTGCGTCCTCAAGAAGTAGTAGTAAAAAGCTCCTTTATTAAATGAAATAAGTTGCTTAAAGTAATTTCTGCTCAGATATTCTAGTCAGGGTTTTCTGGTGGTGAACAATGCATTTCCAATTTTTTTTAAAAAACTGTTGTTCAGAGGAACATGTATTCAACGTGAAATGAAACACTCTTTGTTTTAATATGATCATAATTGAAGACATCATCTAAGAAGTAATAATTTTTGTGAGTTCTTCAGTGTCTCAGTTACTGTTTAATGCTCTGATTATGAGGTAGATTGGTCTTATGGCATTAAGAGGAAGGTTTTTGGTGTTTGTTATAACAGAGAGGAGAAAATAGCAATCATGCGTGAAAAGCACACCGCTCTGATGAAGCCCATTGTGTTTGCTCTGGAACATGTGAGGAGCATCACTGCAGCCCCTGCAGAAACTCCCCATGAGAAGTGGTTTCAGGATAACTATGGAGATGCAATTGAAAATGCACTAGAGAAGCTTAAGAATCCTTTGAATCCTGCTAAACCTGGAAGCAGCTGGCTCCCATTTAAAGAGGTATTACATGCAAGATGAAGAGTTCGGGGTAGAGACACTTGCTGCACCATGTGCTTGACCCTCTTGCTGTTCTCTTGCCATATCAGAATTGCAGCCTGTAACTTCATCTCTCAGCAGCCAGCATAGGCCACAGTGGGCACTAAGGCATTGTAATTTTTGCCTCTAGCCAGTCCAGTTGACTGTCTCTTATTGCATTTCTATCCATTGAAATTATTTTATGATTTTTGAATCTTGGATCTTCTGCCAGATGCTGTAAGCTTTGGGAACTGAGGGCTTTATTTCTTTTAAACACTATCTTTGTGAAACTCTGGTATCAGAGTTTAGTTGATTTAAATTTTAACAAGTTGATTCTCTGTTTATCTAAGCATAGTCCTTGGGCTGTGGAACAGCCTTAAAATGATCAACTCTTCCCATTGGCACTTTGTCAAATATATCATCTACTCTTAGTTTTTTGTGGGTCTGAAGAGAAACTAAATATTCACTTGGCTGACCAGAGCCTGCCTGGTGGTTTTTAAAGTCTTGCTAGACAGAACCAGGGTTTTGTATGTAGAGATACCATTTTTCCTCCTACTTCCTCTTCTGCTTTGCAGAACAAACAAGCGTTTAGATATATAAACAGGAGGTTGCTGAATGCTGTGCCTTTCACCACAGCTCAAATATTTAGAAATACAGGAGGAAACCTTTTGAAGAGCATGATATGTTGTAACTTTGGTGCTTATCACTATGAAGGATATATTTGCTACATAAAGGATGTTATTTAGTTTTTGTAATCTTCATCATAAATGAATCTGCATTAGCAGCATGGCGATGGTGAAAGGGAGTTTAGGAGAAGTCTTAGTTTTATGGAAGATAACCATCATTAAGTCTGGTTTGATGGTGTTTTTGTTTCTTAATGCTAACTGTTAAGGTGAATGTCAACCTGAAAGAAAAAAATGTCTTTGGAATAGGTAATGCTAAGTTTGCAGCAAAGAGCACAGAAACGGGCCAGTTACCTCTTACGACTTGAAGAAATCAGTCCTTGGCTGGCTGCCATGATGAACACTGAAATAGCACTTCCTGGAGAGGTGTCCACCAGGGACACAGTCACCATCCACAGTGTGGGCAGCACCATCACCATCCTTCCTACTAAAACCAAACCTAAAAAGCTCCTTTTCCTGGGTTCAGATGGGAAGAACTATCCCTATCTGTTCAAAGGTAAGTAATTGCGTTTTTCTCATACCAGGAACTCTCTCTTGTTATAGATTAGACTGTGTTAAAGTTAAAAAGATTGCATGGTGCAACTCTAGTTTTATTTGCCTGAGTGATACAGAGAAAGAGGAGTTCAAAGCATTTGCTCGCTCTCTTCCCTGCCTCCTACTTCACCATACATTTTTCAAGGAATTTTGCCTTGTGAAACTGTAGGTTAAATCCCTTCTTTACAAGGCTTTCATCAGAAGCAGTGCTCTGCTTGCATATTGATAAGATTAGTTGGATGCAATTTTCCAGAAGTTTAAGGTAGCCCTGGAAGAAAACTTCTGAGACTTCTTGCTTATGTAGTGAGAGTTATTTGTTATGTAGTAACTGTGTGTACTGCTTCCACAGCAAGCTGGCATGAGCTGGCAGGTAAATGCCATGTAAACACTTTGGTTTAGGCTGAACAACTCGTCCTTACTCTACTTATTAGAAAGATATTCAGAATCTGAAATGTAGTAGTTTCAAAAAAATTGCTAAATTTTAGGCTTTGGGAGAATTTTGTCGTATCTAGAAGCTAAATTTAAACTAATTTACCACAGGTTTGGAAGACTTGCATCTGGATGAGAGAATCATGCAGTTCTTATCCATTGTGAACACCATGTTTGCCACCATCAACCGGCAGGAGACGCCGCGGTTCCACGCGAGGCACTACTCGGTGACACCCCTGGGGACAAGGTCAGGCCTCATCCAGTGGGTGGATGGAGCCACGCCTTTGTTTGGGCTTTACAAGCGCTGGCAGCAGCGGGAAGCTGCTCTACAGGCACAAAAGGTAATGGCTCTGTTCTGTGCTGAGTAGAGCAAGTCAGAAGGGCTTATTTTGCTTTGTTTTGTAGCTGTAAGTCACGTAGTCGTACAAGAATTGTGTTTTGCTCATAATAATGCAGAAAGGTTCTGTGTATTCATGTATCGTGGGACTTCAGTAGAAGTCTGTTATTTGTATATGGAGTATGTAACACAAAAAGGCTGTTCTGGCATGGTAATTCAAGAAAACTGTTTTTTACGAATAGAATTAACCATGGTTGAAGTTATTTTAGTTCCATATCTTGTTTACTCATTCTCATTGTATTCTAAATACAGATTTTGCAGTTATATTTGAGACCTACTTTGAGAGTAGAATTAGGACAAAACAAAGAGTTTTCAGTTTATTTAGACCTGAATTTTGAAAGCATTCTCTGAGCTGTAAAAGTCATGTTCAGTAGAGGCATTGATTTTGTACTTTATTCTTACCAAAACTGAATATGGGATGTATTTCTGTGGTAATACATCAACTATCATTTTTTTACCTCTTACAGGCTCAGGACTCTTACCAGACCCCTCAGAATCCTGGAATAGTTCCTAGACCCAGTGAACTTTACTACAGTAAAATTGGACCTGCTTTAAAGGCAGTTGGGCTTAGTCTTGACGTGTCCCGTCGTGACTGGCCCTTGAATGTCATGAGGGCTGTTCTGGAAGAACTGATGGAAGCAACTCCCCCGAATCTCCTTGCTAAGGAGCTCTGGTCATCATGTACCACCCCAGATGAGTGGTGGAGAGTTACACAGGTGAGTTATAACAACTGTATTTTACATATGAGAGGCTATGGTTTTAATGGGATGAGGGGCAACAAATGCCTGAGGTGTGGTACTTGTGAGTTTGGAGAGCTAGTGCTGCTCTGAGTTTGACAAAATGTTGGCATTGTGCCATCTGGAATGAAAAAGTGGGTCTAGACCAGATAAGTCTACATTATTGTACTAGAATTATCAGCCTAAAACATGAAAACTCTTGTAAGATACCATCAAACAACAAATAGAAAACTGCTTGGATTAAGTTTGGCTTGATTTGTTTTACACTTAAAATAATGTTTTAAGATGGTAGTCAGTCCAATGTGTTGGCAGAGGATTCCCACAAATAATTTTTTCCTGAAACTCTCTTTTAAGTCGTATGCAAGATCCACTGCAGTTATGTCCATGGTTGGCTACATCATTGGTCTTGGAGACAGACATCTGGATAATGTTCTTATAGATATGACTACAGGAGAAGTTGTCCACATAGATTATAATGTTTGCTTTGAAAAAGGTAATTTAAAAAATGCTCTATGTTATTCAAATAAAAGGTTTCCTTTCGTGGTAATTAAAAGAAACAACTTAATTTTTTATCTTAAAGGGAAGAGCCTTAGGGTCCCAGAGAAGGTTCCATTCCGGATGACTCACAACATTGAAACAGCACTGGGAGTGACAGGAGTGGAAGGGGTGTTCAGGCTCTCTTGTGAACAGGTATGCTAGGGGATTTGAAAACTGAGGGCCATCACTGGCCAAATACTCTCTTAGAACTCTATTCCATATTCTGCTGCTGATTTATAGAGCCTTCACCTTTCTGCTGTGATTTTAAATGGACTTAATTAATCTATACCCTGTGGTAGGTATTTAAGAAACATGAGATTGTCTGATAAATGCACATGGAAGCAACTAAATACAACTAAAATGTAGGGTGGACGGGGGACTTCTATTTCTAGATTAAAATGTTAGGTGTTTCCTGAATTTTTTTTCTGATATTTTGCTTGCCCTCTTCCTTTGGGAGTCATCTTGTATAAACATGACAGATATGCTTTTAAAAAGAAAAATGCTCTGAAGAGGGAGATTTTTTCCTCCTTAAGTGTCTTTGACTCATGCATAGTTTGTGTGGAAGGCTAAAATACAGTCTTGAATTTGTGATGTTCCTACAGGCTTAGCTGTGTTTTTACCCACTGTGGTGTTCTTCTGTCTCTGTGGTGGTTAGGGATACATTATGGATTTCTGTACCTAATCCAGTACAGTATTTTGCATCTAAGTTTCCACTATTCTACAAGGATAATGCAGAATCAGAATGAGTATGTTAAAAATATGATGCAGGTCCTTCATATTATGCGGCGTGGGAGAGAGACTTTGCTTACACTGCTGGAAGCTTTTGTTTATGATCCCCTGGTGGACTGGACAGCTGGAGGCGAGGCAGGATTTGCTGGAGCTGTCTATGGTGGTGGTGGCCAGCAGGCTGAAAACAAACAGAGCAAAAGGGAAATGGAAAGGGATATTACACGGAGTCTCTTCTCCTCAAGGGTGGCCGAGATAAAAGTGAGTTTACTGCAATAATTTTCTATTTTTAAACTGAAGTAGGCTCTGGGCTTTCATTCCATTTATATGCATTTTGGGAATGAGGGCAGATATGGTCATATATCAGCAGTAGTTTATGAATTTTATTGTGAGTTTGTATGAAGGGAAGTGTTTATATTGAACTTACAAGTATTTAATTTTCAGTTTCTGCATGCTTAATTCTAAAACATGTTTTAGTGCTTTGCCTGAATCTGGGCTAGGAGAAAAAAGCAGAGGTTTAGAGCGCAGTTTAAATAAAGAATGTTAAGATTTGGCACTTGTAGCACTGGAAGCAGTACTAGATGAATGATATTGTTGAAAGGTGAAGTTCTGCCATGTCTTACTTTCTCTTACCAGTTTGAATTTAGTGCAGTTCAGTAATATCTGTGTCTTGATTGCAGGTTAATTGGTTTAAGAACAGAGATGAAATGCTTGCTGTGCTGCCAAAACTGGACAGTAGTTTAGAAGAGTACCTGAACCTGCAGGAGCAGTTAACAGATGTAGAAAAGTTGCAAGGAAAACTACTGGAAGAGATAGAATTTCTGGAAGGTGCAGAAGGAGTGGATCATCCCTCCCACACTCTTCAGCACAGGTACAAAGGAGGCAAGAATTCTGTGAGGAATCTCACAGTTCAATACAGTTGGTGCTTTAGCAATGTACTTAGGGGTTAAATGTTAGAAATCTGTATATGAGTGAATAGCTGGGTAAAAACTATTCTTGCAGTAAGTAGGTTCCTACTGAGTAATCTTATTTATGTCCTGCACTTCATACTCCATCAATATAACCTGTGCTAGTCCAAGTTCCGCACTTGACCCTCAAGGCAAGAGAGGGAATGTTCTGAATGTGCTGTCCCACCATAATAATCCACATAAGGGAGCTATTGAACAAGAGCACAAAAATAGTTTCTTCTAAGTTTCCAATTCTTAAAGTTATTTTTGAATGTTATTTGAAATCAATCAAGTATTTCAGAATTGCGTGAACAGGCACAGACATTAATTATTTTGTAGGAAAGCAGAATTAATAATGCAACATTGTTAGTTTCATGTAATTACTGAGAACTTGTTCTGGTTAACACAGCTGTATTGTTCAATATGGTTCTATATTCTGTAGTGTTAAGTATTTTCTTTCTTGTCATTCTTACTTGATTCTGTGGCTTTACTAATTCAGGTATTCTGAGCACACACAGTTGCAGTCTCAACAGAGAGCTGTCCAGGAAGCCATCCAGGTGAAGCTGAACGAGTTTGAGCAGTGGATAACACATTACCAAACTGCCTTCAGTAATTTAGAGGCAACACAACTTGCAAGTCTGCTCCAAGAAATTAGCACACAAATGGACCTAGGTACAAAATAGTATTGCTGGGGGTGGTTTCAATGGTTTGAGAATAACTTGAGTTTACTATCAGAAGGCTTTATGAGTATCCTGTAACTTAAAGGCAATGATCTGTATGTAATAAATTAAAAGAAAGGGGCTTCTTTAAAGGGTAATTTCAAGGTTTCAGTGCCAAGCTCTGTGAAGGAACTTGTCTGTCTTATCCTACCTGGGCATGAGATTCTCTTACCTTGTGCTTGAAATTCTCAGTATGAATTCTCTACACTTCCTTTATCATAAGTAAAAGAATTCTTTTGAAAAGGTATTAATGCTCAGTCTTTGTATGTTATAGAATGTATCTGCTTCAGAGATATCTTTATTTTTAACCTTCTTTCTTAAAAGGTCCTCCTAGCTATGTCCCAGCAACAGCATTTCTGCAAAATGCAGGCCAGGCACATCTAATCAGTCAGTGTGAACAACTGGAAGGAGAAGTTGGTGCTCTTCTGCAGCAGAGAAGATCTGTGTTACGAGGCTGCCTGGAGCAATTGCACAACTATGCAACAGTAGCTCTGCAGTATCCCAAGGCTGTGTTTCAGAAGCACCGAATAGAGCAGTGGAAAACCTGGATGGAAGAACTCATTTGTAACATGACAATAGAGCGCTGTCAGGATATCTTCAGGAAGTAAGTTGACAAAATAATGGATTGTTCAAAGAACGTAATTATCAAGCTACTGCCTGAATTTTATCATTAAAATAAGTAGTTTTGCAAGGACCTATCTAATTATAAAGCAAACCAAGATTAAGTTGTAATTCTAGAAATTAAGGGGAAAATATGAAGAACTGCTTTAAAAATACCATTCCAGAGTTTAATCTGTGTACTTCCGCATGAAAATCAGGGAACATTGCTCTGTAATGAACAAATGAGGAATTCACATTTGTGGCCTCAGGGTAGTGATATTTTGGGGTTTAGAAACTTCTAGTATTTAAAAAACAATAAGGAAAGATTTTTTTTTTAATTGAGTAGATTTTCAAGCAGTTTCTGGTTTTTTTTTCTTCTAAAGTCAGACTGTTTGAGCATCATCATGCCTTGGCTTAGATTGTGTTGAAGATAAAGATGTACATTATATTCAAACATTTACTCTGAAACTTGTTTCCTTTATTTTTATCTTCTGTTCATTCTTTGACAGTTGTCAAAGTCCTTGCATATAGGTGTGGAATATGGTTAATTCCAGGACTTTGTAAAGCATCTTTAGGGTAGCCGTCAACTACTTGCTGATAAAGATCAGGTGACATGGGAGTGGTTCAAACACTGGTATTTTTCCTGCCTACAGAGCAGAATGCAGTTTGTTACTACGTGAGAATCTGTGCTCACTGTACTTTGTGTGCCCAGGTATGAAATGCAGTACGCTCCCCAGCCCCCCCCCCAGCATGTGCCAGTTCATCACGGCCACGGAGATGACGCTGCAGCGCTATGCAGCAGACATCAACAGCCGCCTGATCCGCCAGGTGGAGAGGCTGAAGCAGGAGGCAGTGACTGTGCCCGTGTGCGAGGAGCAGCTCAAGGAGATTGAGCGCTGCATCAAAGTGTTCCTGCACGAGAACGGCGAGGAGGGCTCGCTCAGCCTGGCCAGCGTCATCATCTCCGCCCTGTGCGCGCTCACCAGGTGAGCTCCCTCCCGGGGGGTTTGTGTGGGACACCACACCACATCACAGGGGTGTTTGGTGATGGGGTGTGTGAGGAGTGCAACAGCAGACACGTTGTCTGTGTCTCCATTCATCTAGGCGAAACCTGATGATGGAAGGGGCAGCGTCCAGTGCTGGAGAGCAGCTGGTTGATTTGACTTCCAGAGATGGAGCCTGGTTCCTGGAGGAGCTTTGCAGCATGAGTGGGAATGTCACGTGCCTTGTGCAGCTGCTGAAGCAGTGTCATCTTGTACCCCAGGACTTAGATATTCCAAACCCCATGGAAGCATCAGAAGCTGTTCACTTAGCCAATGGAGTATATATCTCACTTCAGGTGATTCTTTTCTGTTACTTTTCCCCCCATCCTTCAAGGCTTCAGACAAATAATTTTTAATTGATTCTTCCCTAATGGGCTAAATGTTTGTTTATTATGCTGCTGAGACTTTCTCTTCAGTCTTGCTCCTGATTGCTTTATTTGTCTCAGCTGAACAGGCATTTGCTTCTGTCATTTACATTTGTATTGATATTTTACTGCTTTAGTCTATATATGACCAATTGTAAAAACTGCTGTCAAGTAAGTGAGCATGAGGAAGAGGTTGGTATCAGATTTATTTCATCAAATTCATGTCTCCTTTTCATTTATCTGTTCTGTTCCTGACAGTCCAGAACAACTTTCAGGCTGTTCAAACAGTATTCTTTTTGTTTTCAGCTCCTGCCAAACTTCACTCATTTTCACCTGAATCAAATAATTTCAGATAAACTCAGAAAATCTGTTGTACAGGCCCCTATCTCCAATACTGGGAAGGAGGAAATGCATTTAACATTCTGTTGTTCAGAAATGTTTCCATGTTAATATAACAAACAAAAAACTAATGAATGGCTGTCTGAGTAAAATACCTGCTGAAGACTGATGTGGTTTATAAACTGTGACTGGTTAAATAGATTTTTGAGGCTTTTGGTTCCATTTTATTGTGTGTAAGAAATATTTTCTGTCAAGTGCATTTGGATTTTCATCACTTTATTTCTTCCCTTTTTGAAGCTGTAACATTTCAGAACTGTTTCAGAAATGTGCACGGCAGCAGTTTCACTGCATTGCAGTGGGGATCTTTCACCCACACATTGTTGTCCTCCCCGTGAGCTCTTAGATAAGATGTGCTCCCTGAGCTCACTGCTCGCTGAGCAGTCAAGATAACCAGACTTTTTGGTGTGTTTCATCTCCTTTTGGAGACCCAGCACTTTGGTTCTCTCTGTAGCTGCCTTTAGCACTCTGCTGCATTCTGCTTGGGGGAAATTGCTCTGTGCCACTTAAGGTACTGTTTTTCTTCCCTGCATTGATTTTTGTGGCAAAATTATCACTACCTGGCAAGTTTTTGCTACTTGTTCTTTGTCTAGTCTAATCAGTGTAGCAAATCATAAATTCAGTAAATAATTTAATTTGCTCACAGTTAATTAATGGAAGAGAAAAGCTGACATTGATTAAACCAATTCACAAATTGTGAATTCTGTGCCCCCCCAGCCTCTGCTGAGGGTGGCTGTCAGGTATTGCTGCTGGCGCTGTGGAGATGGTTGTGGCCACATTGCTACAGATGTCAAACATTTGGCTTTTTACAGGGTTTAATGTATTCCTGATTTCTTTAAAGTTAATAAAAGAGTAGACTTTTGACTCCTGGCTGACCACTGCTATATTATATTTTAGATAATGTCTGCTGCATGGTGGTGTTGTACTTAAATGACAGGAAGATGTTGAATGTGATACTTTTTCAGAGGGAAAATTTCTTACTTTTTCATACTTACTTCCCAACAGGAATTGAACTCAAACTTCCGACAGATCATTTTCCCTGAAGCACTTAGGTGCTTAATGAAAGGAGAGTATACTTTAGAAAGTATGCTCCATGAATTGGATAATCTTATAGAGCAAACAACTGATGGAGTCCCTTTGCAAACACTGGTTGAATCTCTTCAAGCCTACTTACGAAATGCTGCTATGGGTATAGAGGAGGAGACACACACTCATTACATTGATGTTGCAAGGTAAATCACCTTTTTGTCAGTTTAGGTGTGAGAGTGAAGACTGAAGAACATTAGTTTGTCTAAAATTATTTTTTTTATTTGATAGACAGGCTTTTCTTGCCCAAGAATACCCTTAAGCAGAGTGCAGGGTCTAAAGTGTGCACTTGTTTCCTGTCTGGGTGTTTGTGTGTTTATCAACATGCAGACACAGAAATATGGAGCTGTGGCAATTTACACTTACATCTGCTTAAAGCTGACTTCTGGTAGTTAGCTTTTTTCCAAAATACTTAGTTGTGATTTTATATTTGAAGTTAAAAGATGCTAAAAATAGGAACTAGTTCATTAGTTTGTGGGAGGAACCCGTGAAAGGGAGAGCTTGTAACCATGGCACTCCTCATCAGGAGGTTTGATGAGCAGCTTTTGCTTAACAAGTCAGTGACTTGATTAAAAAAGCAAAATGCAAATAAAACCCCAACCAAACAGAGAGACTTGTAATGTGGAATAGTACATTCTGGATAAATGCTTGGTATTCAACAAACCAAAATCTTTAAATGATGTTTCTCTTGAGCCAGATGTGGTGGCTCTAGCAGTGGTACAGTGAAGGCTGCTGTACCTGTTGAAAAGAACTTTTTTTTCTCTTAGATAAGTTTTCCTTGTGGTTTGTCCATTGACAAGCCTGCTCAGCCTGTTAGCTGAAGGTCTAAAGTCACATAAGGGAAGGCGGGGATAGAACAATCTTTCAGGAGCAACCAGCTCTTAAAACTGTCTGAGCCATAACCTGAGATCTCATCTTCCACCTTGTCAGTCTCACTCTTGTTACTTACAAATGTGCATGTTATAAAACCAGTGCTTGCTTTTCAAGAATGAAAGGTGATATTTACATCACTATCTATTCACAACTTTATCATGCTCGTAGGAAGTACAGTCTTTATTTTCTACCTGTATTTTAAGTTAGCTTTTAACTGGTCAATTAGTACAGTCCTGTTTTAATTGATACCTTCACTGTTCTTGTAAGATCAGCATTGAGACTCATGTGAAAATGGGGTGGAGAGGGTGGGAAAAGTTTGCAAAAGTTTCACCTTGTTCAGATGCAATTTAATTCCAATCTATTCTATCTGTGGAATCAGTCAGTTTAAGAAAATTCTATTTGTTGTGGACTAAGCAAACCATGTAAATTTTCTTTCTTTTTTTCCTTTTCAGAGTACTTCATGCTCAGTATGGTGAACTGATTCAGCCAAGAAATGGTTCAGTTGATGAAACTCCCAAAATGTCAGCTGGTCAGATGCTTTTGGTAGCTTTTGATGGAATGTTTGCTCAAGTAGAAACTGCATTTGGTTTATTGATTGAAAAGGTATGGATTTGTTCTTTTTTGTGTACTGTTGTACACAGAATTAGGAAACCTTTAAAAAAACCAAACTAATTAATGTTCTTTACATTGCTCAGCTAAACAAGATGGAGATACCTCTTGCTTGGCGTAAGATTGACATAATTAGGGAAGCCCGCAGCACCCAAGTGAACTTCTTTGATGATGACAATAACCGGCAAGTTCTGGAGGAAATTTTTTTTCTGAAGAGACTGCAAACAATTAAAGAATTTTTCAGGCTCTGTGGTACCTTTTCTAAAACACTGTCAGGTAAATAAATGTTATCAAATATTCAGTATGCCTTTATCCACTTCTCATCCTGTTTGGAAGAATGCAAAATGGTCACTTTTGCTTGATATGTGGTAAGGATGCAGAAATTATAAATGAATTCCTGTGCTTTTGCTGTGTTTGTAAGTTGGGTATAATTTTTCTGGATGCATCAGGTGTTTTGTTTGTAATAAAAACACTGTTTCTTTCCCTTTAAAAGGAATCAGTTCACTTGAAGACCAGAATGCAGTGAATGGACCTGTTCAAATTGTCAATGTGAAAGCCCTTTACAGGAACTCTTGTTTTAGTGAAGATCAAATGGCCAAGCCAATTAAAGCTTTTACAGCAGATTTTGTGAGGCAGCTTTTAATTGGCCTTCCAAATCAAGCTTTGGGACTGACCTTGTGCAGCTTCATCAGCGCTCTGGGTGTCGATATCATAGCTCAGGTAGAGGCTAAAGACTTTGGAGCAGAAAGCAAAGTTTCTGTGGATGACCTGTGCAAGAAAGCTGTGGAGCACAACATCCAGATTGGCAAGTTCTCCCAGCTGGTGATGAACAGGGCCACAGTCCTGGCCAGCTCCTACGACACAGCCTGGAAGAAGCACGACCTGGTGCGCAGGCTGGAAACCAGCATTTCCTCCTGCAAGACCAGCCTGCAGAGAGTGCAGCTGCACATTGCCATGTTCCAGGTGAGAGCCCAGCACAGGCTGGGGACTCCCAGGTTGGGTCTGGGGAATGTGAGCATGAGTTAGTGTCTGAGCACAATGAACATGATATTTTATTGAATAAGTGCTAAGGTAATGGACTTTATAAAAAGTATTTTGGTTTTAATTATGCTGTAAACATATAAGGAAATAATGCCATTGCTAGCTTTTTTTTTTGAAGATTGTCTACTTTACAAGAAACAAATTTGGCAACATATAAATTTTTTTGAATCTATATGTAATCTTTTTCAATAGCCATTAAGTAATTTTTTAGAAAATGGGTCATTCACTGGCTTTCTTACCAGCAATGCTGTCTGCTCTGTCCTTTTTATCAAACAGATGATGGCTTAGAACAGAGGGTGGGAGTCGCTGAAGGTCATCTTGTACCTTTCCTTCAAAATCTTAATGCATTGAGTGTCTCCTTGCTCCACTCTGCTTCATTAAAAAATACAAATAGCAGCAGTATCAGTTCTGAAAAGTGCTCTCCTGAGGCTTTAGATAAATGCCATTGTGTACCTTTATGCTGGTATCCACTTGTGTTGTACTATCAGTGATCTTTATAGTGATTTCTAGGTGAAGGAACAAGGCTTTCTTTATGTCAGTTAATAAACAATTTCATAGACTGGTAAGCAAAATTGTCTTTGTTTTAATGTATCATAAGTCAGTTGTTTCTGAATATTGATGGCTTTTCTTTAGATCAAAAAAAGTGTGTAAATTACTTCTAGTAAATTAATGGACTGATTAATGCTATAAACATCCAAGCTAGCAAAACACAGTTTGCAACTACTTGTATAATTTCATGCTCTCTGATGATTTAGAACTTGGAGCTGTGCTGGTATTGTCTGACACACAGCCCTTTTAAGGGCCCTTACTTATAAAATGTACCAGAGCACTGCAATTGCAGTTTAATGCAAAATATTCTGTGCAGAGCAATATTGATAATCGAGTGTTGCTGTTACTTTCTTAAAGTGGCAGCATGAAGATCTCCTCATCAGTCGCCCCCAGGCTATTTCTGTCACTCCTCCACCTCGTTCTGCAATTTTAGCCAGCATGAAAAAGAAGCTTCACACACTCAGTCAGATTGAAGCTTCCATTGCAACGGTCCAGGTATGACTGTTTTGGGAAGGGTTGTTCAGTAGCACATAGAAATGTGACTGACACAAACTGCAAGATCATCTGCCACCTTCAAATTACGTTATCTGGCTTTTTGTCTTACACGAGTGTGGGAGTATTGTCAGTGGTCTCTTCCAGTCTGGCTGATGGATACTGTTACATTGGTTGATTTTGCTGTCTCATCCAAAACGTTCTCTTTGGAATAGCAGTAAATGTCTTTGAAGAAAAATACAAATCTGTGAAAGTACCTTTCTTTCTGAAGGCTGGTAATGCTCCTTTTCTTTAAGTTTGTCTGCCTTAGTTCATCCTTACTATTGTTTTTACTTGATAAATGTCAGAACTTTCCTTCGTAGATCTGGGCAAATAAATTGTTCTGTGTGTTAATGTGCTGTGGCTTGGCTCAGTATTTTAGATTTCTTTGGTGCCAGTAATATAGAATATCTAATTGTTTATTAAATACTGCTTAGTTTCCTGAATTTTCATTTCCTTTTTTAGTTGTGAAGGTAATCTTTATAATAATTTATTTTATTATTTGCAAAATAACGAAGGACTCCTATGATGTTATATAATTCTTAGTCTAAAAATCTGGTTACTTTTGCTTTTTCTTTGGTGAGTTAAAATCTAGACAGGTAGACTTTCTATAATAATCAAATCCAGTTATGTGTACTGGAAATAAACAGTATAAATTAATCTTTGTCAGTCTTGAATACCACAGTATTTTACATATATGGGCATAAGAATGTGCCTGCATGTTTTATATATGCATAACTTATTTAAAGTCAGGCTTAGGATGGTGTATATCAGTATGAATTATCTGTATGGATTTTTTTCTTGCCCAATGCAGGAGAAACTAGCAGCACTTGAAGCAAGCATTGAGCAGCGTTTAAAGTGGGCAGGAGGTGCTAATCCTGCACTGGCCCCAGTCTTGCAAGATTTTGATGCCACTATTGCTGAAAGAAGAAACCTTGTACTGAAAGAAAGTCAAAGAGCAAGTCAGGTACTACAGATAAGTACAGTACTCCCGACTCCATGAGTGTGTTCACTCTTCATTTCCTACTCGAGGTTTATGTAGAAGATATTTCTCTGCTCTGCATCTAGAGAGCAAATAAAGAGAACCAAATACTTCTGGGAATCCCACTTGAAAGCAACAGGAATAATCTTTGTGAGAATTGCTGCAGGGTTGGATGACCCTGGGATGATACTGCTCCTGTAACTGAGCAGTATCTGTGTGTTCAAAATCCTCACATCAAAGCATATGAAAAAAAACGTTGTTTGTCTAATAGACAGTTGAAGTATAATAATTTTTCTCCCTCTTGTTTTGATTTTTCAGGTCACTTTCCTTTGCAGTAATATCATTCATTTTGAAAGTTTACGTACAAGAACAGCAGAAGCCCTGAACCTTGATGCTGCATTGTTTGAACTCCTCAAACGCTGCCAGCAAATGTGCTCCTTTGCATCCCAGTTCAACAGCTCAGTGTCTGACCTGGAGCTCCGCCTGCTGCAGAGAGTGGTAAGCAAAGGGCACAGCAAAGCAAGGGTTGGTTCAGAACCACTGTGGGGACTTCTCAGTTGTCTTCCATTCACAGTTGGTGTTGTCTAAATTCAGATGGAGCGTGGCTGCAGAGTTTTTGCTGTCAGCTGCTAAACACTTGGCAGTGCTGTCTACACAGCAAATGAATTTTATCTCTGGGTACAGATAAAGAAATGTTTCTGTTATTTTTAGGGCACTGGTCTCGAACATCCTATTGGCAGCTCTGAATGGCTTCACTCAGCTCACAAGCAGTTGACCCAGGAGATATCTACCCAGAGAACAGTACAAACAGAAAGAGAACAGCAAATAGAAACAGTTTGTGAAACAATTCAGAATCTGGTGGATAGTATTAAAACTGTGCTCACAGGTCATAACAGACAACTTGGAGATGTCAAACATCTACTGAAAGCTATGGCAAAGGTATGCCTAAAACATTCTTAAATTTATTCCTCAAAGCCCTGTAAGTACAATTTAAGAAACATAATGGTTTTAGCTCTGTGCTTTGTAAAGTATCTAGAAACAGTGGAGTGTGTTTGGCATATAGAGTCCAAGACATAAAGTTCATTTAGTGTTTAAGAATTCGTACAACTTTCTAGCATTAGCCTTAGCAGGCTTTGATTGAACTGAATCTTTTCTCTCTCGGCAGTTGAAACATTGTGTTTATAAGTACTTTTGTTTCTTAATCAGTAAAAAAAAATTAAAATTTATTTTCTTCATATATAACTACTGAAAATTATAGTTATTTCTAAACAAATGACAAACTGAAGGGCTGAAAGAAATGCTCAACTTGTTCTCTTAGCCAAAATACAGCATTTGACCTTCTGAACATCTTGGTTACAGGATGAAGAAGCAGCTTTGGCAGATGGTGAAGATGTTCCCTATGAGAATAGTGTTAGGCAGTTCCTGGGTGAATATAAATCGTGGCAAGATAATATTCAGACAGTTCTGTTTACATTAGTTCAAGTTATGGGTCAAGTACGCAGTCAGGAACATGTTGAGATGCTGCAGGAAATAACTCCCACCTTGAAAGAACTTAAAACACAGAGCCAAAGGTAAGAAAGTTATTGTGTCTCAGGTGAGAAAGGCATTTTGTGTTCTTGCTTCTATGTAGCAGGAACACATCATGGGGCACATACTTGATGATTTTCTTAGAAATCCTTTTGCAAAATTTGAATTAATTTAATTTTTGAGTTTTCAGTAAGTCAAGTAGTGGCATGAATATTTATCAACTGTTTGTTTCCCAGTGTCTACAATAATCTGGTGGGGTTTGCATCACCCTTAGTCACGGATACAGCAAATGAATGCTCCAGCCCGACTTCAGCTGCTACATATCAGCCAACCTTTGCTGCAGGTAATACTGGCAAAAGTAAAAACATGAAACCACCAGGGATTGCTATTATGGAGGGGATCATAGCTCTGATTGAATTTTGAAATGCAGACAATTTCTAGAAGATTATAAAAGCCTATAAAATTTAATTAATTCATCATACAATACTGAATGACTGCTTGAGATCTGCTTTCACCCCACAACACTCAGAATATATGAAAAGCATTGTCATGTGTATCAACTGAACTGTGATTTCTGTTGAAATTAGCATTAAAATTATGGTGACTTAGGAATTAATCTGGAAATCCTACAGAAGCATATCTGCAAAACTTTCATTATTTAAAAACATGAACAAAATTTCTCATGATAAATCCTTTTTCTTTAAAGGATTCCTCTGCTCCCAATATTTGGACTAGGTACAGGTTTATAATTTCTATCAAGAACAAGAACTGCCTTTCATAACTGTCCTATGAATGATAAAGGTTGAGAGCCTATAAAAATTTGCTAAATATAAATTCTTAGCAGTGTAATAAAACATTTTGTTTATGAAAGAATTTAGAGAATGGAAAGATGGAAAACTGGTGTAGAATTTAAAATACACTTGTTCTGAACCACTGATAAGTCTATTTGATATGCATTTAACTGTGCTTTTTCTTGTCTCTATAACATGCTTTTATTTTGAAGACTTTAAACACTTTTAAACTTTCTTTACAGCTGTACGTAGCAATACAGGGCAGAAAACTCAGCCAGAGGTGATGTCTCAGAATGCGAGAAAGCTAATTCAGAAAAATCTTGCAACATCAGCAGATACTCCACCAAACACAGTCCCAGGAACTGGCAAAAGTGTTGCTTGTAGTCCCAAAAAGACAGCCAGGGACCCTAAAACAGGAAAAGGTAAATACAAACCATAAAAAAAAAACCTAGAAAAAAAAATAACCAACTTACCTCTGACAGCAACAAAAAAATACCTCTGTGGGTTTCTGTGCAGGAGTGTCAAGGTGCATTAACTCTGTTTTGTACCTGTAGCTGTGCAGGAGAGGAATTCCTATGCAGTTAGCGTGTGGAAGCGGGTCAAAGCCAAGTTAGAGGGCCGAGATGTGGATCCCAACAGGAGAATGTCTGTGGCTGAACAGGTGAGTTCCAAATAAAGATCCAATACTGCTCCTTGCTTTAAATACGTAGTAATTAGCAGGTGTATGCTGAAGTGTGCCTTCAGGGCTGAAATTCTGTGAATGGGGGTTCCTTAGGGGGTGGGAGCAGTAAAAATCAGAGTTGCTGCTGCCTTGTATTGCTGCGTTTTTTTTTTTTTGCTGTCATATGCTTTTTTTTTCATATAGGAGGTTTATGTAAAGCCATAAATTAGATAGAAGTGCCTTTTGTCTGTCAGTAAGCTAACATTTGTTCCACAGCTGCTGATAGCCAGGGAGAACATGAGATCTGTACAGCTACCCAGGGGACAGAACTTGTCTGTGTCACTAACATAACACAGCCACTCCTGTCTCTGGGCAACGGAGTCAGGGGACACAGTTGTCCACGTCTATTTGAGAATGTTGTGGCTGTTTTCAAGATAGGGTCTGTGAACGAGATGATGTGTGATCTTTTTTTGCAGTACAGCTTCCTGTTTCTTACGTAGACTGCACAAAGTTATGTCTACATTTACCTTAGGTTTTTTTTCAGCGAAATATCTGCAGGTGACATTCGGCAGTAAAGTCTAAGATCACTTAAACATTTTTAAAGTTCTAGCTTATTTTTAATTGCTTGTTTGACCTCTTTAATAGGTTGACTTTGTGATTAAGGAAGCAACTAATCTAGATAACTTGGCTCAGCTGTATGAAGGTTGGACTGCCTGGGTATGAGTAGGGAGAAAGCAGCTCGGTCTGGTTCAGCGAGGTCAGACATCCACCAGAATCAACTCGGCCTCAGGCATCCGTAGCCGCACCACAGTCGGTGGTGATGCATACTGGGGCTTAATCTGAGGAAACCTAGGAAATCTCGGTGCACTGGGAAGTGAATCCTGCAGGATAGCTGCACTCAGGGATACGCTAAACACAATGGTCTGCAACCCCCACGGTCAAGGGTGAACGCTCACCGCTTGAGCAACACGGTTTGTCTTTCTGCTACGGAAGAACTGCAAACGTGTCTGGGGGTCAGCTGCAGAAAGAAATCAGGATGCTATAAACCGCAGAGCGATTTGGAACTCAATTCCACCTGACCCTGTGAACAATTCAGGAAACACCGAACCCTGTTCAAAGAAAAACAGAAAAATAGGGCCGTGAAGAAATCACAGCAAGGGCAGATTTGATGCATTCAGATTCTTGTTCCTCTTGTTACGTGGCAGCAGTGCTGGTTGAGTTGACCAGTTAGTATGGGAAAAGGCTACAAAATGTAAACTTCAGAAATGGACTGAAAGCAAAGAGCTGTACATCAGCTACATGCTGCATTGGAAGAACTTCTGAGATAGAAGAAGAAGCCTTTGTTCTCTTCTCCTTTTCCTCTTTCCTTTCACTCCTCCCTCCCAGCCTCTCCTTGCATACACCCCTCTTGGCTTATTCTTGTAGGTTAGGCGTACTTCCAATATACTTTTTATTTCAATCCTTCTACTTCACAGTTTAGTCAAATTAACAACTTAAATTCTGTTTGGTAAACAGTTTTTCCAAAAGCACTGAAAATATAGAACATCAATGATTACTTATGAGTTGGATGGTCAAATGCAAAATGTAATTTTGGTTATTTTAAAGTCATTTTTGTGATTCTATTATGTACAGTTTCTCAAAATTGTCACTGTGCATTTAAAAGTAATGATTCCTACAGGCATTTGATTTAATGTGCACTTCCCTCTGCTTGCAGTGTACACTTTTTTGTAATTCAAATTGTCCCTCCAATCTCATTCTACTGTGATTGCTGTAGTTTCTTTCGTACGACGTAGCTAATCCAATGTAATCTTTACCTTTTAAAAAACCAGGATAGAGTATCTAGTAGAGTTTTACATTGTTGATGACAGATAAACAATAAAGTGATGTTCTGGTGGAGGTAGAGTGATATGCTTTTTACTTCATTTTCCTAATCCTTTTAGTTCACACTGTAAATTCTAGTGCTTCACTTCACAGGGGTATACATATAATCCAAGAAATGAAGGACTCTCAAATTTTTGTTCAACTAGATCTGTAAAGATTTCTGCAAAGTAGTTTTCCTTTGCCATATTTCTTCTATAGATGGTTGTTCAGTAATGCATCCGTAGGGAATCTTCCACCAAGGTTTTTTTAAATCAATTCTTAAAGTGTGATTATGGTCAGAAAAGTCACTCTAAAATGGCATCATCTTCCTTAGATCAAGGTCCTGCTTGTCTGCTGGTTGTCTAAAAGACTTCTTGCTTCATTTTTTAAGCCTTTAGGAAAAGGCAACTTCCTTTTCTTAGAGCAAAGAAACTCCACAGAATTCAGTTACAACTGCAGAATTGTAAAGGTGCTGATAGCTAAAGCAGAAATGCACCCTGGCGTTCTGGACCCAGATAAGTTTCTGTAGCTCTGTATAAAAAGTTGCTCTTTTGTAAACTTGGTGAATTCATTGTGCACAGTTGCTGAAAAATGTGGGAAGATCCTTAATGCCATTTTAGTCACTTTTCGGAGCAAAATCACACTTTCAATACAGCAATTTTCCCGTCAAAATCCAAGTATTAAAAGATTTCAGCCAAGCCCACTATGGGCATAAAATTAATTTAATTGGAAGGGTTTGCAGCAGTTCATCTGAGTAGGAAGCTTGGCTGGTGATTTTTGGATAATGCCAGCAAACCTCTGTTCCTTTCAGTATTTGCACTATGCTGGCTGCTCTGCCTCCGCAGTAGGTCTTAGAATTCACTTTCTCCTCTGTTGCCAATTTTTTGTGGACATGCACTTTGAAGTGTAAGAGTTTTCAACAGTCATATGGCCTTCCTTGCACTCTGATTGCCTGATTACCTCTAGGGAAGTCACAGGCTTTGCATCTAACAGTACTCGTGCAAACGCATTCCACTGCCACTGCTTCCGACCCTCTGCCACGCGTCGCAGGAAAAGCTGTTGGAATGTTGCAGTGAAGAACATCCATGTGCAGAACAAGACACTTGACACTGTTGGTCCTTTTCATTTTTCTCCAGTTAAAAATAACCTTATGAACAATCTGTTGGAGAAGTGTAGTGACAGGAGTGTGTTGTACCTGCTGTTTTGTTTCTTGGAAGCTGGGGGGAAGGGAGGGGTAATGCACTCACCTGTGGCTCATGTATTATACCTCTGCCATCCAGAAATGAAACACTTGTGTGGAGATGGGTTCTTACTGCGTAATTTAATAAAGTTTTAAAAAATAAAAAATACGTGTTTTTAATTTTCTCCTATGCAAAACCATTTGGTTGTGGAAATTACAGGGAGGAATAAAGTGCCTGATACAAACAAATGAAAACCAAACCCCAAATTAGAGCAGGATTCTCCAGAGACTTAAATTTGCCTAACTAATGCAAAGGAGACAGCTCAGATGTTAGTTGGACTGTCACTGTCAACTTGGCTGCTGATGCATTTTTTTTGAGATGTTGACAGTCTGGGAGGTTGGTACAGTCTTGGAGAAACCTAAAATTCAGGTTCTATGCACACGTCCAGCATAGTAACTAAGAGTCTGTTAGTTACATTCTCTTAAAAGATGCTTGTTACATCGACATAAGGGTCCTTCCCTTATGTTCAGTAAAACTGGTGTTTACTTTTTTCTGCAGTGAGGCACACATTGAATAATGCAGGTCTAGAATCACCTCTCTAAATCCATACAAACCAGCTGGAGCTATGGAAGGCAAACACTTCAGCTGCTGGCACTTTTTTGCCTGCTGCTTACCTGCAGTAAAGGTTAACCAAGGGACCATGTTATAATTTCTCAAAGCCAAATTCCATGTATGTTCAGCAGTTTTGTTACTCCCTCAAAATTCTATAGGCTTGTGGTTGAGGTGCTTTTGACCCTTTGAAAATCAAGTTGCTTGTTTGCCTCTCTTCCTTCTCCCCTTTTGCCAGGATGTGAACATGGCTCTGCCACATGGGTTGCTGGCATCTGTAAAACTGGAGTCATTAGTGGTGTCCTGGATTATTTTGCTAGGATAATGGCACTGTCAATACAACAAACTGAAAATGCAGCAGGTCTCTACAGTTAACAGAAATTAGTTTTGTACTTTGTAGGGACTTCATGGTCTCGTTTTGTTTTGCAACAATTAGTTTTGCCCTCAAGTCTATTTAAATACTAATGTTTGTCCAATTTTTCAAGTGTCTGCAAAAGACTCAAGCCTCCCATATAAATTGGACATTAATCAGAGGGAAGCAGCTAGTTTTCCAAGAAAAAATGAGTGAGATAGCTATAAAAGCATTGGTGACAGTGCTGTCTACTCTCTGGTAGCCTCTGGTACCCTCTGAGAAATACCATAAACATATTCCTTCAGAAATATGGGGAGGGTTGGAGAAGTTAAAGCTCCAAGTGCTGTAGTCTTTAAGGTTAATTTACTTCAATTATTCATCAGTATGTTCTGTGCCTGGTACATTAGCCATTCTGTTTTAGTGCACTCAAGTACTTCAAAGGTTTCTTTGCTTTCTTTCCCCCTCCCCCCTTTTCTTTTTGTCAAGCTTTTCCTAAAATAAGCAGACACACTTTATGCATTAAAGAATTTGACTAGGAAAAAAGTTTGAGATGACCATCTGTGTTTGTTAACATGGTCCAAAATTATAAAATGTGTTTTTTTCTTTAG
>JAHLSL010000037.1:6487235-6500999 GCA_025920805.1 Petroica traversi
GCAGGATCTGCCCCGTGTCCGGGGCAGGGACGCCTTTGCGCACGGGTCTGGCACGGCTCTGTCAGAGAGGGGCGGCAGTGCCAGGTCATCCCTGCCATGCCCGGGCTGCTCCGAGGCTCCTTTTCGCGGGCATCTGAGAGATGCTGCGGGTTCCCTTCCCAACGTGCTGTGTTAGTGCATCCTGCAGGTTCTTTGCATATCAGTGAGCCAAGCAGCATCTCTTGATTTAATAGCACGTAGGATCTAGTTATGGCACAGAATTGGTGCTGTGCAGTTGGGTTTAAAGCCAAACGGATTTACCTGGAGAGGTGTCACACTGCTGGCATGGTGTCTGGATGGTGGTTTTGAAATCGTGTGTGTGCTTTGATAAAGCCGAGTCTTAATTGTGTCAGATATCCTGACGTGTTCTCGTAGTGGTGACTCCTGATCACAGCTGAGCGTGTGACTTGGTTCTCTTGTTAAGCTTGAGCGTGCTTTTTAAGGTTTAATGCAACTTTCTGTCAGCCTCGGATCTTTTAGATCTAAAATTAGCTCTGCAAGAAGCGCTGCTCGGTGTTGCCGTGCCGAGGAGCCGGTGCAGTAACTGCTGCCCTTCCTGCAGGCACCATGGTGCGGATGAACGTTCTGGCCGATGCTCTCAAAAGCATCAACAATGCAGAGAAGCGTGGGAAACGCCAGGTGCTCATCCGGCCGTGCTCCAAAGTGATCGTCCGCTTCCTGACCGTGATGATGAAGCACGGTGAGTCCTGGCCCTGCTCCCCACGGCTGGCTGGGGTGCTGCGGGGGTAAAAGGAGTAAATCAGGGTTCTTCAACGAGTTTGGTGAAACATTGTCAGTTAGTTGTGTTACTGTAGCTAAGTGTTTTACGTGTCTCTGCTGGTCTCCTGCAGGTTACATTGGTGAATTTGAGATAATTGATGACCACAGAGCTGGGAAGATTGTTGTCAACCTCACAGGCAGACTCAACAAGGTAGGATTTGTCTTCCTGAATTCGGTTCTCTAAGAAGTTGTTTAAATGAGGCTTTTCTTGTTTATTTTATGTTTGTCTGCTCCATTCTGAAAGAACTGCTTGTAAAGAAGGTGGTCTTTGTTGAGTCTGTGTAAATAAGAGTAGCCTGAATGTTAACAGTTAAAAGGCTGGTTAATTTGTCTCAATTCATAATGATATGGATGATGTCTCAATTCATAATGATATGGATATGAAATGAAAATCATTTCTTTTAAACCCTGAATATGTAAGATGCGCTTTCAGGGAAGTCTGCTTGCAAGTGCTGTGTATTTCTCTCTCTTCAAAGGCTTTCTGGCTACCTAGTGCTTTCTCAGTTTCTTTGATGTTTAAGCTGTCTGGAAGACTTGTCTTAGGAGATAGGAGCTGAGTTGGTTTCCAGTTGATGTTTGATACCTGCAGATGTGGAGAAGACAAACCTTTCTCCTGCTGCCAGGTGGGCTTTGCTTTGCAGTGAGGGAAAGATGAATGTCACATTAATTGGTGCTTGTGAAGTTCCTGGGGCGTATGAGGCATTCGTGTGTGTTTTGGAAATTTTTAAATGCCTATGTTTCGAACTACTGAGCTGTGCAGTTCTGTGGTAACTTGCTGTGCATCATTGTTTACAGTTAAGCTCATTAAATGAGAGCTGACTCTTTAGTAAAGAAATAAAAGAATGACTTGGTCAGAATATTTTGGGGACTGTCTCCATGATGAGTAAATATTGCATCTGAAAATTGCGTGAGTGTATAAGGCAGATAATCTTGTCACCCCCAAATTACTGTGGTAATTACAGTGTTATGTGTCAGTAATAAGAGTTATGCAGGTCAGGTTGGAGGGTAGTGTTCCTTGAACTCTTCCAGAATGATTTGGTAATGGTTCTTCCAGGCTAAGGGATATACTGTTTCTCTCAGTCATTGCAATAAGGGAACAATTGTTTCTTTCAGAAAAATGTGCATTGTGCAGGAAGGTGTGCTTCTGGTTTGGTGTTGGGTATTAAGATAATTGGAGCCAGTGAGGTAACTGGAGGTGGTGGTGGCGGGTGGTCTTGGTCAGTAATATGATCATCTTGAAAATTCCAGTTACTTCTATGCATGTTCATTTCCTGGTTAAAATCTGCATTGGTTTTTTTGCTAACTGTGTGTGATGGTTAGAGGTAGAACATCCCTGAGCAATCCCAGGAGTTTTGCTGGTGTGCTTTTGTGCTCCCCCAGGTGTGGGCATTACCTGGGTGGTGTAGCTTCAGCAGCAGTTTGAGGCTGCTGAGGTGAGGAGGAGGAGGCAGTGAGGCTGAGGAAGTAACGGGTGTGGAGTTTCTGGGAGTGAGGGTTCAGGTGGGAGGAAGCACCGCTCATACTGCTGGTAATGGAGTGTGTGTAACAGCACCTGGTAAAGTCCTTAGGCAGGGAGCTGGGATCACGAATGTGCAAATCTCTGAAGTTCTTCAGTTTGTAATGGAGTCCTCTCTTACAGTGTGGTGTAATCAGTCCCAGATTCGATGTGCAGCTGAAGGATTTGGAAAAGTGGCAGAACAACCTGCTGCCTTCCCGTCAGTTTGGGTGAGTATGAGGAAGGGTCAAATGTGTGTTGTGTGTAAAAATGTTACACTCACAAACTGCCTGACTGAGTTAGACTCACCTGGCACCTTTCATCTGCCTGGAGTTAAATTCCAGCCTAAAAATCCATCCTCTGTATAATGCCCTTTTTAGCCATTTTTAAGGGGCACTGCTAAGCAGGGATCTGTTTCTGCTTGGTTTTGGTAAAGTCCTCATTTTGCCATTTCACAGTTTAATGGAAAATAGGACGTTTCTCATACTTGTTTTGGTTTTATGAATGGCGATTTTTAAATGGGGAAGGAGTTATATAAGTTACCAGGTCAGTGGAAGTAGGTTGTACTACTTGTATTCAAATATCCTGATGGTGTGCAGATTAATCAGATATGGAGTGATGAGGCACTTGAAACCTCTGTTGAATGAACCTCCACACTACAGGAAATCTTACTATTATGCAGGGTATCTTTTCTTTACAAAGTGTATGGAATCAAGAGCTGTAAATCCCAGTGTGTCAGGATTGCAGAGCTGGAAGTCTCCAGGGCCTCAGCCAGTCTGTCCCGTCAAAGGAAGGATTAACACTTCTGTGCTGTTTCTGTTCTTAAGCCACCCTGTGTTGTCACTGGGAGTTTTTAAGAGCATTTATAGAGTGCTAGGACCACAAGCTCTCAGACATGGAGCTGTGTGGGTGTGTTGATAATGCACTGTTGGCATGAGCAGTGGCAGCTGCTGCAGATGTTGGCATGAGCAGTGGCAGCTGCAGATGCTCCCCTGCAGCTGGCAGTGCTCAGCACTGGGGCAGAGATCCCAGCTGAGGAGCTGACTGGCACTGTGGCACCTCTGCCTGCATGGAGGAGCAGCATCTGTGTAGGATAGAAGCGGACTTGGTCTAGAAACTTGGAGTTCCTGCTGCTGCAGGAGCTGGACAGGGACTGCCCACTGGGAATGTGAAAGGAAAGGGGCAAATAGTTGGAGAACAGAAGGCTGACTCTGTCCTGTGTGTGCTGCAGAGCTCTGCTTGTGAGAGGAGCTGCTTTTGCAGTGTTGATAATCCAATCTCACTGTGTTGGGCCCACACTTACAGGAACAGGCCTTGCTGTTGTGGCACAGATAAAGTTGGTGCTGTCAGCTCTGCACCAGCCTGGAACAGAGAGATAAACTGAACACTTGCTCTCTCTTGGCAGGTATATTGTACTGACAACCTCAGCTGGCATCATGGACCATGAGGAGGCGAGACGAAAACACACAGGAGGCAAAATCCTGGGATTCTTTTTCTAAAACTTGTAAAAAAAGAGGATACTAATAAATTGTTCAAATGGACTCTGGTGTTTCCAGTCAGTATTTTAATGACTTCGAGCACTGCCTGTGATAGTGCTTGTAACAGCTCTTCTATAGTGCTCAACTTCCAGCTTCACTTCAAATGAGGTTTGGTTTCCACACCATCCCTGGTCACAATTCTTTTTCTGTTAATGATATAATGTACCTCTGGAAGTTACCAGTGGAGTGGTGGTTTGGGGTCATTGTACAGGAGAGCCTCAGCAGGGGAGCACTAATGCTAAACCGATGCTAATCCCAGCTGCCCTGCATGGGGTCACCCCTCAGGTGTTCAGTACATGTGTCTCCACAGTTACCTGGGTGTGATTCTAGACTTGCACCTTTTGGCTCAATACTAGAAGATGCCTTGCCAGAAGGTATTTCCTGTTTATGGTTTAAAAAGTTGTGGCATGTGGATTCTGGAATAATTAAGATGGTTAAAGTTTGATTTCAGATCACAAACTTGTTCCATATCATACAGTGCCAGGAGTAACAGGTTGGGAGGTGAATAAGTTTCTTTAAATTTCTACTTTGAAAGTGTTTTGAAATGCCAGAATTTTGGGTAGTTGCTGTGCAGCTGCTTTGTATATTGGCACAAAGAAATAACTGTTTGGGATTTCTTTAAGTTTTCAGAGAGAGGAAATAAGGTTGTTAAAACCTACAGGTAGGGAATATTTGCTATTGAATGAGTTGGTGTTTGCTTCAGGCACATGACAGCAGTGTCCTTAATGCAGAGAAACCAGGGGTATTTCAAGGCAGTACCTGGAGCAGTACAACTCGGTAGAGCATGGGAAGCAAGCTGGGCAGACTGCACTCTCCTTCAACAGCAGCTGGAAATGCCCTGCTTTACTTCACTTGGAGCCTTAGGAGGAAGGACCCTATGGAGATGTAGCAAGCCTGGTTCAACACACTAAACCAGCGGGTGCATTTGTGGTTGGAAACCAAGTTTTCCTCCTTGGTGATACATCCCCATGCCCTGGTGGTACAGTTGCTTGAGCTGGAAGTGTCGTGCCTTGAAGGTGATACTTCATCTCAAACCTTTCCCCAGACTCTTGGCATGGAAGCGACTCTTCAGTTCCCAATAACTGAACTCAACTGTAACGTTTGGGTTCAGTCTGTTACTCTTCATGGAGAAGAGAAGGTGATGCTGTTAAGCAAACAGGCTTTACTCTGGACAGATGCTGCAGTGGTGCTTCCTGAGGAACATGAGAGCCAACAAAGCTCTGAAAGTGCTTGCAGGTGCCACCACTCCTGACCTGAGCCACCAGTCCTTACCTGAGCCTGGCTGAGAAGGGCAGGGGCTCAGTCTATAGCTGGGTTACCTACTCTGTTACAGTTCTGATGGTTAAGGTCACAAGTGTGGATTGGAGATGGCATCAAAACATTCCAATGGGATCACTGGTTCTGTTTGACTGGAAACAAATCTGCTTAGCTGAAGATAAAGATCTGTACTGAACCAGAGTAGTTACAAAGTCAACAGTCTGTTTTAACACCTATTGTTTTCAAATCAAGGTTTTTAGTGACAAGTGGGATTTTTTCTATCCTTAAGGGCTGTCGTTCTGCAGTACCAGACACTGACACCTGAGATTTTGTACTTCTTGCTTAGAGTAACCTAAGATTGTATCAAGACTCCACTATTCTTTTTTAATAAAATCTTGATTTTATCAAGTCTAGAATACAACACGTTTCTTATACCTCATGGAAGAAGGTCAGTGACACTTCTAAGGCTTCCTTTAGACGAATTTATTATGGCAAGTTTCCTGCTAGTTTGACAGTTGTGTTTTAAATCAGTTTGACACAGCATGTGGTAGTTTTTCTGACCCAGCCTAGCTGTGTGTCCTTTACTCCCACAGAGACTCCTAAGGTAACAATTTCTGATGATCTATGCTGACAGATCAGTTGGGAATGAACTGTGAATTTATTCCACAAGCCAGCCCAGCAATTTTTATAGAATTATTAAATGGAAATTAGAGCTCTGATGTAAGAAGAATGACTTGGAGGAAAGGAAGCAGCAGCAGAAGCACCTTTTCCACAAATGTAACTGCACCCAGGCTTACCACATGTGGAAGCTGATACAGCTGATGTGAGTTCATGAGATCGTCTTTGAGCTGGCACCTCACTGGTGAGAGCTTTGCTCCTCAGCTGCTGCCTGAGAGCCACAAACTTTGGCTTGGGAGCTGACAGAAGAGATCATGACATGCCCTGCAATACAGCAGCTTTAAATGGGTTTGCAGAAATTCTTACTCCCAGATATGTTTAAAATCACCTCAGTGATGTTTAATGGGCTGAGGGCGTGTATATACCTTGGGCAAGCAGTTTTTAGATGAAAGCATTTTTGGTAAGAAGGATTGATAGAGGTGAGAGGGAAATGGCATAAAGCTGTAAATGCAGGATGTACTACAACAGGTGATTGGGGCAGGTGATAGTTCAGAGAAGGGGTTTGGTACCTGGGGAGCAGAGGGGACACCAGTGCTGTAGGAGTCCCCTGTGGGACAGAGGCAGCTGACATTCATGCGGGGAAAAGTGGCAGTGTGGGTGATCCCTGAGGAAGCCTCTGAGTTCCCAAGCTGTGCCCTGGTGCTGTCCTGGTCCCCTGTGGTCCAACACTGAGCTGGAAGGGATGGTGTCACCTCTGTGTCCTGCACACCAAGGCTGAGCCCCTGGTGCTGGGGAGCAGCTGCTCAGGGAGAGTCCGTGGTGGAGCTGCTCTGCTGCAGCCCCCTCCTGCTGCTCACAGGCAGGGGTCAGCATTAGGAGCTCAGGCCCAGGGGTGGAATGGATCAGAACTTAATGTAGTTGTGAAAATAAGTGAATTGGAAGGAGCTGGGAGAGGGTTGGTGATGTTGCACAGCCCAGTCTCTCTCTGCAGCCAGATCAGGATTTTGGGGTGCTGTTGCTCCTTATGCCATGGCTAAAGAAGAGGATTTGGATGTTCAAACTGCCTGCCACGGTTCCAGAGAAATACTTAGAGGTGCATGAGAAAGTGTCAACAGAGGGCAGCAGCCGACCTGCAATCGCTGGAGACTGAGGGAGACCCGGGTGAGGAGAGTAATATCCTGATTTCTGTGCCCTGGTCCACAATGAGAGTTTTTTCTGTCTTTGATGCTTTGAGCCTGGTTTAAGGTAATATTGGAGATGAGAATAAGTGGATCTTCAAAATACTGCAGCAGGCTAAGAAGCCTGGTGTGTGACAGTGTCTTCATTGGAAATTGACCTTTTCCTGCTCATGCTTTTGTCTAATATTATTTAGCTAATTTAGGTTTAAGACAAGGCTATGTCTACTGCCAATGAATGTAAGTATCCATCTCTCAGTAAATGTCTGGAAGGATTTAACCACAGTTTAATCTGGAGAACTATTCTACTGGACTCAAGGTGTTTCAGAGGCTGGTGGGCTCCAATCTTGTTCATGCCTCTGATGTTTTCTCTGCTCAAGTGCTGCTCTTGTATTAATGCAGTAATGGGATCAGTAATTTTCCTGATCCTCAGGACAGCCCATCTGATCAGTCAAATGGTGGAGTTGGGAACAGTGATGCTGCTGGTACATTTGTGCTGGGGCAGGATTCAAGTTCCTAGTCTGGGGTAGTTACATTTTGTTGAGGGTTTTATTTGCTGGTGTTACACTCATTGTGTATGAATTCCTGTGGCATTGTCTGCTTTTGGACAAGGTGCTCTAGCAGGGTATGTGACACCCCCAAACTTTCAGACTGCCAAGGATGTGCTTTTTCACAGTTTGGGAATAGTGCTGTGTGAGGGCCATGGAAATGGAGAGCATTCCTGCTGGTCTTTAATTGCTATTTCCTTTTGGAGCTTCATAATTTATGACTAGGGG
This sequence comes from Petroica traversi, assembly GCA_025920805.1. Classification (NCBI taxonomy): domain Eukaryota; kingdom Metazoa; phylum Chordata; class Aves; order Passeriformes; family Petroicidae; genus Petroica; species Petroica traversi. The sequence goes on from JAHLSL010000037.1 coordinate 6,494,914, forward strand.
TTGATTTGTTTAATATTTAATTCACTTGATTTATTGTTCCCACTCTGTGAACAAACCATGCTGCACGTTCTCCAGAAAACTCTTTTTCCAGGAGCTTGCAGTCCCCTGCCTGTCGTCTCTAGATGTCTCTCTTGCCTTAATATTAGAAAATATGAAAAAAGCAAAAGTACTGAAGTACTTGGTATGTGATCTTAGATAGAAATGTGTATGTGCAACACTCCTCCATCCTCACTTCCCCAGCTAGACTAGAGTGGGATTGGCCCCTTCATTTGTGGGGAAGAAGCATGGCACAACCATTCTTGTCTTCCACTGATGCAAGTTAGCTCTGCTCACAGCTGGACCAGGCTGAAAGCAGAAAGAGGCAGGGATAATATTTGGGAGTGGGGGGAAAAGGAGGTGATGGGTGAGGTTAAAAGAAAAGCTGCTGCTGAAGCCACCTCTGGGCACTGTCCCAGTCTCATTAGCTCCATGCATTGAGCCCAACTGGTCTTTGTTCCACTGTTCTGTGCCATTTTAAAAAACAAAGTCCAGGAACATCAATGACAACTTTAGGTTTTTATTATCAGGTGTTTAACCATAAGAATGAAAAAAAAAGGGAGAAATTCAAGGTTATTTCTTCCTTTTCTCCCTACACCTCTGCAATTCACAAGTCTCCTCACTTGCAGTAACATGCCCAGCTGTGTTCTTGCGTAACAGGCTCCTCACATGATCCACATGTCTGTGTGGGCTGGTAATCAGTGCTGGCCCTCATTCAGCCCTTGGGATTCCTTCCTTGGGGCAGCAACATCAGCCCCTCAGTTAAGCACCTGCACTCCTCAGGTTTTAAACCATTTTTACCTCACTGGGGCAGGCTGTGGGTGTCAGAGCTGACTGCACACCTCGCTGTGCTCATGCTGGGACCTGTTTGTTCTGTTCAGGCTGGGCACATGATCTGTCCCTCCTGGGCAGAAGCCAAAGCCTTGCTTGTTTGGACTGGTGCTGGATTTTCAGTTTAACATTCAGTCCAGCCCAGGTAGCAGGAGTTGGGGTGAAGCCCTGTGTAGTGTGTGTTACATCAGGTGGAAGATGAGATGTGTCACAGCACCAATGAATTCATCTGCAGGCAGGTGTTTGCTCCGGGAGGGAAGCAAAAATCAGGAGACTATTTTTAGCTCTGAAATACTTTTCTTGAATGACATTCAGTCCTCGCCAGCCTTTGATGAGCAGAGAAATAATCCCTGAAGGAAGAGCTGGAGGTGCATGGATGTGTGCTAGGCTGGTGGCAGCTTCTGGTGTGACTGTGGGAGTGCTGGGACAGCTCCTGGCACTGCAGCCACCACCTAACCCAGGCACTGGGTGACAGGGAAGTGCTGGAGTGCAGAAATGTATCTGAGCAACAAAAACGATTCTGAGCTCATTTTCCTGAGAAAGACCAGAGCCACAAGCCCATGGCACATCAGGAGTCAGCCCATGCCCAGGCCAGAGAACCCCTCTTGCAAATGGCTGAATTACAATCCCAGTGCTGCTAGGTGGTGGCTCCAGAAACAGATACAGAGACAGCACATAATGCTTCCTGATAGCTGAAATAAAAAGAATTAAACTGTACAAAAGTGTGCTTTAATTGCTAACTCTCTCCTGTCTGCTTAAATCACTAGAAATAAAGATGTCCTCTTCAGTGATGAGCAGTTCCAGGCAGAACAGACATGATGGGGGAAACATGTTTGGAATAAATACTGATGTGAATGACACTTATTAGCTACAGTGTGGCATATTTATTTCTCTGTAGTTAGCATAATAGCACAGCTTGAAATGAGAAGGGTTCTTTACTTGTGTCTGTGTGTGCATGCATGAAAACAACAACGGTTCTGGGCAGAATGCAGATAGTTCTGGTCTCTGCAGTCAGCCCCGGTGTCTGCGTGGTGTCAGCTGCTGTGGGTGTGAGGGAGGGGCCCAGGCACTGCTGGGCTTTGGGCAAACCTTCCCTTCCTTGTGTCAAACGGGACAGAAATGAGATTAGCATGAGTGGTGGCTCTTCTCCTGTCTCAGTGCCTGCCCGAGGTGGCTCTGCTCTGCTTTTGGTGCTGCAGGGCTCCTGAAAGGCCAAAACACCCCTGCCAGCCTCCCTGGGACTCCTGGCAGGATAACCACAGCCAACAGCCTTGCCTGGAGCTGTGCCTGGACTGGAAACATCCTGATTACCTCTCAGGAAGTCAGTCCCAGATGTGAGGGTGACTGGGTGGAAGCTTTTTTGTCTCCTGATGAGCCAGGTGGAGATAAGGCTGGCTGCTGGGACGTGCAGGTTACCTTCCCTCTGCCCATCCTGGTCTTGTCCTGCTTTTCTGTGCTTCCAGGTGCCTGCTGCTGGCTCTGGGAGCAGGGATGGTGCAGGGAGTGCAGCCCTGCCCCTTCTCTAAAGCGGGATTTGGGATTTCTCACCTCAGGGAGTGAGGACCTGCAGTAAACTTAAAGCATTCAGTGAGGGCATCACACACCATTGCTGCCATTTCCTCCCCGAGATCCTGGAGCAAGGAGGGAGGGAAGGCTTTGCTGAGCTCTGTATTGGACAGACCCTGCCACCAGCACAGGGACAAGGGCCCCTTGCAACAGCTTCCAGACAAATCTGGCACATGAGTGGTCCAGTGGGCACCATCTCTGAGTTGTCGCTTTGAAACAGCAGTTCATCTCCTGCACACATTTTAATGTAAGAATGAGTGGATATGGACAGCCTTGGACCTTTACTGTCCTGCTTCAGCTTTGAGTGAAGTGTCTGGTGGATTGAAAAGCTTCTTGAGGAAGGGAACACAACAGGGTGGACAGACAAAAGGACTGTCTAAGCCCTCTTTCCTTCATGATAGATTTCACATCAGAAGTCAAGGGGTTCTCAGTTGGGCTGTGAATGCTCGTGGATGATGTGGGCTGTGATGTCTCAGGAGCCACCTCACAAGCCTTTTTGTTCAGGGGAATAATTATACCGTGGTAAAAGTATTTACTTGCTAGGTATTTGCCTGCCTTTTTGTACTGTATTCTTCCATTGCTGGAATGTAAGATGAAAAACCTGGGAGTAACAAATTTTCTGCTCTAAGCCCACTTGATTGAGTGCTTGGTTCAGAAACACCATAAAAGTGCCACACCAGAGCTTGAAATATCTCATTACCAGGTGTCAGGCTGCTTATAACTTCCACTCTGGGATTGCTGAGGATTTTTTTCCTGTTGGTCTTTTAATGAAAATGCCAAAGGGGGAAAAACTATTACAAAAAATAAAAAATGCTGCTTTGATTGAAAATGAAAATGCTGAGGCAGCAGCAACTTTCAGTAGTGCCTGCTCTGTTGCATTGCCCTGACATGGATTATTTCCCAAGCCTGGGGGATGTTGTGAGGTCTGGTTTGGGCACAGTCCTGCTGGCTTTTGGTGTTCTGAGAGACCTTGCAGAGCTGGGAGATGAGCAGGGAGTTAATGTCAGCAGAAGGAGAGGACAAGTTGGCAGGGAGGAAAAAAGTCCAGTGCTGAGGTTACAGCACTGACTTGGCTGAAGTCACACAAGAGTCTCCTGCAGAGCATGGGCAGCATGAGGGGACCTTGCTGGACCTTTGTGGCTGCTGGTGACAATGTGGAGACACTGTTCTCCTGCTCGTGCCCTCTCTTACAGGGCTGAGGGCTCTCCCAACGTTGGGGGCAGTGCAGTGAGAGATGCAAGGGAGCTGGTAGCACTGCCGGGCCCTGGGTAATGGCTGTGTCCCCCCAGTGAGGCTGCTGGGACCTGTGAAGGTGGCTGAGGAAGCAGCTGAGGATGGGGGTTCTGAAGTGTGAACACTCAGCAGTGGTGCTGGGAAGGAAGCGTGGAGAGGTAGGGAGGGCATCTCTGTCTGAAAGGAGAGGAAGGAGCTCAGTCAGAGCTGGAGATCCATGTGGCGCATCGATAAACCTCCTGGGGTGGGGAAAATGCTGCTCTGGAAGAATTGTCTTGGTCAGGTCCAGTTCATACTGACTTTGGGTGGCATCAGTGTCTTTAGTCCTGGGCTTCAGCAGTGCTTCCCTGCTGCCTGGGCGTTTCCCAGTGGGGTGGAGGATCTCCATGGCCTGCTGGAGAATGTGCTCTCAGGGATGGAGGTGTCCCAGCTTTGTACCTGCACTGGGACCTGCTGGGAGCCTGTGACCCCCTTGCTGTCTGTCAGAGCTGTGCCCTGCTGGGACACACCAATGGAGGGAACCACCTGGGGAGGCCCAGAGCATTCTCCATTTGTGGGGATTTCTGTGGTGCTCTCCAAGGTTGAACAGATTGCTCCTTGGGGCCTGCCAGAGGCTGTAATCCCCTCCTTTTAGGAATGCTGGCACTTTCCACAGCAGGGAAAGGGAAACTTGGAGACGTGGCAAACAATTTGCAACAGTTAAAGCTACACGAAAAGTATCTTGCATGGAAAATCAGACAGAGCAGGAAAAACAATACTTACCATCAATATAATGCAGCTGAAATCTCTTTCTGGGAGATAATAATCTCTGACTCCAGCAGTAAAAATAATGGACAGAAACTGGAAGAAGCCAGAAAGCACGGTCGTGGGAGTGAATCTCGGTGAAATGAAAATTAAAAACACAATGAAAAGCAGAGAATTGCCTTAAGTAAGAACAGCCTGCTCAGAGCAGCAGCCAGGATTCTCTGGGAAGCACATGGGTTGTGGGGAGTGGGCTGGGGCTGTGCTGTGGCCCTGCCAGGGCTGTGCCAGGGCTGCGGCTGTGCCAGGGCTCAGCTGAGGAGGGCACGGGGGCACAAGAGCAAAGGGCTCTTGAGACAGAGAGAGATCTCAGGTTTCCCTGGCAGTCCAGGACATATTAAGGTCCTTGCCTGTAGCACCCAGGCTGAAGGATAAAGCAATTTATGGTCTGTCTGAAGGACAGGGTGATCCTGGCCCCTCCCTGGGGATGCTCAGCCCCTGCTCTGCCCTGTGCTGGGCAGCTTTTGCTGAGCTGTCCTTCCTCAGCAAATCTCCCCACGTTTGAGGGCTGTGCAGGCCAGTCCCCATCCAGAGCTCCAACAATGGAAGGGAAGATTTCCTCTGGCACAGGTCCAGCCCCACCGGGCTCTGCTGGCTCAGAGAGGCAGCCCTGCCAGCTGGACTGATTTAAGAGCAGCCCATGCCATGGTTATTGTCCCTGCTATGTGGGAGCACGGACTTATGCAAATCAGGGCCACAAAACTGGGCTCTTTATGCTGTTTCCTACTTCATTTAAAAATAGGTATCACTTTTTAAGTGCTACAGGAGATGTACAGCCTTTTATCAAAGGATGTCAGTGTGTGGTGTGAATATGTATGTCTTTTGCCTATTTCAGGCTGACCTTGATGTGTTTGTTATGCTAAGTGTCATAAATATCAAACTGCTAAATTAACTAGCTGCTATTTCCACAACACCAAGGAAGCACCTGGGGCCCTTTTGCTCCCTGTAGACAATGGCTGAGGGAGGCTTATGCAACTCCAGCTCTGCTGGTGGCTGCTCTCTTCCAGAGCTGGCTTGGTATTTTTAGATGCAAAGAAGTGTCTCCTAACTATATGCTAATCACATTTTCAAAGCTTCAGCTGATATTAAAATGATTCAGCCGTGTCCTGAATTCACACACTTTTGTTTGTTGCCTTTTGTATGCTCTGTGTAGCTTTTCATATGACTGTGCCTATTTTCAACCAAAATCATGGTTTGGGAGCTGCTGTATGACAAAGGATGTTTTTATCCTTTTTTGAAGATCTTTTGAGTTATCCTTAGCCCCAGCTATCTGAAATACAGACTCATGCATATATATTCTCTCTGCAGGCAAAGAACAGAGGCAGGAACAGACTTTACAGCTGTGATTCTCAAGTTTTATTAAAGGCCTGCCTGACCTTCAGGGGAAAAGAAAGTATTTGAGAACCATCATATCTGATGCTGCCACCCTGATGTTCGTTTATGGCCAAATAACTTCTTGATAGGATTTTTTTATTAGTTTTTCTTGCCCTTTTGTGTATTCTCTTGCCTGATGGGAATGTGCTCAATAAACGTCTTTGTCTGTGTCTCCCACGCACCCAGCTCCTGCATTCCCTCTGTCCCAGCTCCCCCATTCCCCCTGTCCCAGCTCCTGCATTCCC
>JAHLSL010000037.1:6501009-6758452 GCA_025920805.1 Petroica traversi
CTCTGTCCCAGCTCCCCCATTCCCCCTGTCCCAGCTCCTGCATTCCCCCTGTCCCAGCTCCTGCTCTCTACGTAATTGAGTGCTGCTGGAGGATCTGGGCTGTGGCCCCTCTCTTCCCTGCACTGCTCTTCTCCTCCTCCTCCTCTTTTAATCCCTGTCTTTCTGGATTCAACTTTCTTATGCTGCTCTTCAAGGAGCAGTGCTCAGGAAGCTGCCCAGATTTGCGTTTAGCATATTTAAATATTTAACATATTAAGGGTTGAATTAAAGCAAAGGGAGACAAAATTGGGAACAGGCTGAAGAATGAGTGTATGTGCACATGCAAGGAGGAATAAAGGCAATGCAGATACACAGGGAAAATAAAACATGGGAAAGGAGACAGAGAGCCTGGTTCTTCTTTGTTGCTGTATCAAGTACACTGTGACTAATGGCGATAATTTCCCATACCCCCCAGTACCATAATAGAAGAAAAAACCTAATTGTCATCTGCCACCCACTGTTTGTAAAGCAGCCTCTCTTAAATAGTTCTTATGTATTGAGTTCAGCTGTCAAAAGGAGCAGCTTTTTTTCATGGTCTGCAGAATGCATTTCAGAATGAACACAGCTCAATGCAAAGGTCACCCCATCGAAAATGTTTCCCTCAGTAGTGAGCATAATGGCAAACCCCAGCATTTTTCAGTCCATTCTCACCATTTCACTTGATATTTCTTAAATGTTAGACAGCTGGAGATTAAATTCCCTTTGATGGCAGAGAGGAGGGGGAAACACAAAGTACACTATAAAACATTCTCCCTCCAACTCTGCCCTGCTGTGGTTTGGGCTCTTTAATGGATACTTCTGACAGGTACTATGAGCCATAAACAGAGCAAGAGACAGAGGAAATTGCCAATTGTTCTTCAGATTGGCTATCGTTCCTCAGGATATCAGTGTGTGTTCCTGTGTGTGCCAGTGTTTTAATGGTAGTTTGGATTCTGGATGCTTAAATTACTCTCCCTGTCAGTGTTTCCATTTACTTGACACATTCCAAAATGAAAAGGCTTTGGGAGACAGCCCAAACTGTGGGGGACACCAAACCAGCAAATGTCACCAGAGACAGTGGACAGGGGTCACTCAGCAGAGAGGGGAGGTTTCTGCTCACATTTCCCCAGGTTTTGGGGTAAGGCAGATGAAAGTTACAATTAAGGGGTGCTACTCTGAGTGTGAACTCTCCCACTTCATCTGCCAGGGCAAAATAAGGCATGGTCACGCTGTCTTCTGCTGGACATCTGAAAGTGGATATTACATCTTCAGGGATATAACTTGCATGTTTCATCCACATTTTTACAGAAATTTGCTATGTTATTGAGTTGTGGAGGGGAAGATTGGAAAAGGTTTTATTTTCCCCTGGAGGAAATGTTTTCTGCTGTTGTGCTGCCTGGATTGACACGTGGTGGCTCTGGCCCAAAGGACTGAGTGCAGGCCATGAAAACTGCTCTACATCAGCTCCCACCAAATATGTGCACAGTGATCTTTCTGTAATGGCAAAAGGAAGCTCAGGATAGTTGAAAATGTAGCCTCAGCTGTTCTCTCTCCCCTAGAAGAAGGAACCTGGCTTTCAAACAGACATTTCTTACAGTTCCATCTTAGCTGGACTGTGTGCAGGGATTGGGGCTTCACTCTGCTTCAGGGCAGAGAGACCTTAAAGAAAAAAGAAAATATAATAAAAGGCAAGTACAAATGGTGCTACACTTGAGATCTGAGCCCTGCCATTAAAGGCAGACCTCAGGAGAAGTTCACGTTGTGGCAGTGGCTGTTGGACAGGTGGCCCTGGAACCCCTCAGTGGTGCTGGGTCTCTGTTGCACTGCTGAAGAGAGATGAGGGTGTCAGCTGCAGGAGCAGCAGGGTTTGCCTCAGTGAAGGAGCTGTAGTGTCACAGAAGTGTCCTGCTGTGGCGACATGGCCAGACCAGGGCATAGCAACAGTTTGGAGATCTTAAACCTCAGCCTTCAGCAGGGGCCTGGATGCAGATTGTCCCTGGAGCATCGAATCATTAAACCCAGGCTTTATTGTTTGAACTGTTAGTGAGTACTACTGATGGATGGAAATCTTGTTGGAACAGCTTCTGAGCCAGCAGGGACAGCTGGGATAATGCCAACAACACCTTATCTGCAGGAGGTTCAGCCCAACACACCCTGAAGACACTCTCTGGTGGTACAGGTCTTGCTTTTTCTCAGCCACTCATCAGGACTGAAAACTTCACATCTCTCCAGGCTTTATTCTTCTTGTAAATGTTAGATTTCCCCCTTTTTAAAGGGCAACTGTACCACATGTAAAAAAATCTTAGTTACAAGTGTGCTTTGAATGAGCAGAACCTGCTTTGTTCTGCTGTACTGGCAAAAATGTCTTGACAGGGACAGGCATCAAAATCCTGGGCTGAATAAATTGGCCTGAATCAGGCAGAGGATGTTTTTCAAGGGTGTTCCAGCCAGGGAAAACTACACAGTTTGGTCTCCTCTTGCTTCTGTGGCACTGTGCAGTGCAGAGAGCTCCTCTGTTCTGTGTTGTTCATGGCTGAGTGAGAGGGTGAAGAGTCTTTCCTTGGTCTCTGGGCCCCTGTGCAGGTGACAGAGCCACGAGGTGGCGGTGGCCACCAAAGAATGTCTGCCCAGGAGCAGGATGTCCAGGCAGTGCATTTGTTGAGCTCTCCATTCTCTGATTTAGGGGTGGGAGCACAATCCAGCCCCTTAACACCAGCTGGAGCACTGCGCTACTTTATACTTGCCCCTTGACTTTCAAGTAGACCCAAATTCCAATTTCTCCTTTCCCATGTTTTTTGAGCACCTCATCAAAGTCAGAGTGAGAGGAGACCAAATTCTTGGTGACCTGTGCATTGCTCTGCTGTGAGCGCCCTTCAGAACCTTGCTGCTGCTGGAGGGCTCACTCCTGCTCGGGCTGCACATCCCCCACAGGATTGTTTTGGGTGTTTAATGTAATGGCTCTGCTGTCCTTTCCCCAAAATATTCCATTTCTGGCTGACATTTTCCTCTCCCATGCCTGGGCTGCCTTGGAAGGACAATGGGAATTGCAGTGCAAATAAAAGCTGCATCACTTGGGCAGTGATGGCTCCACTGCCTTCTCACAGCTCTCTGTGTCTGACAGGGCAGAGCAGTTTTCCTGCAGTTTCCTGGGACAGACTTTTAGAGTAATGGAATCTTTTAGGCTGGGCAGAATCTTTGAGATAATTGAGTCCAACTATTAACCCAGCACAGCCAAGTCCACCACTAAACCATATCTGCCACACATCTTTTAAATAACTCCAGGGATGGTGACTCCACCATTCTTGTGGGCATCGTGTTCCAGTCCTCCTCAACCCTTTCAGTGAAGAGGTTTTTCCTAAGGTCCAACCTAAACCTCCTTTAGTGCAACTTAATAGGTAGAGACATCTTTACCCTGCAGATGATATTTTTTGTGGTCTTTGGTATAACCAGTGTAAAGCAAGGACCAGTCTCTCTAAGGAGAATGGCTGGGAAAGGCAGGATGGCTTTTGCATTCTGCAGTCGAGTTACTGAATAATTTGAATGCAGGCCAGGAGGGTGGAAATAAGGCAGGAATCACCTCTATTCTGTTTTTCTGCTGATAAATCAAGCACAACAGTGCAAAATTTAATAAAGTATGGTGACATTTTAGGGAGAATGTTGCACATGGGTTAAAGAAGTCACCTAGCTGTGATGGAAGGACTCTGTTGCTGACATCACAGGGGCTGGTAGATCCTGTGTGCCATGGATTTCTGTGGGAAAACACCCCAGGAAGTAGATTTTGTTTCACCCAGCAGGGGTGATGTGAGGGTATGTTTGTTGATTTTCTTGGGGTACTCATCTATTTTCGGGAGAGCACCATGAAAGGCTTGAATGGCAAATTCTTCCTGTCAGAGCATACCTGTAATTAAACTGTTCTGTTTATCCATGACAGACCAGCTTGTTATTGTTTTTTCCAAACTTGATCTAACAAACTGTGCAGTGTGGTGTGCCACACATCTGCTGCTCTGTGCCTGCTGGGGAGGGTGGACACCTGGTGTCAGTGGAGAAAGAGCGATGGAGTGGAAACTGTGGCCTCACTGGGAATTTCCTCTGAAGGCAGAAGCCCTGCAAGGCTGTTTGTGACATGCTGCAGCACGGGTAGGTTTGTCAAGCAAGAGACACTATAAAAACAAATACCTGCAAACTGGCCAAGTGCTGGGTGAGGATCTGTGAGTTGTGACAGGTGAGCTGGTCTGGCAGCAGCCCTGGCTGTGTCCCACACCTGGGCAGGTACCTGGTGCTGCTGCTCCTGTGCTGACACGGGCTGCTTCTGTCACACTGTCACACAGGAAAATGACATTGTCATCATGTGCAAGGACCAGGACTGGTTCTGCTCTCCTGCAGCTGAGGGGAGAGAGGGGAATGTCCCCTTGTGGACAGAGCTGAGTAGGAAGGGGAAGCCTTGGAAAAAGGGTGGATGAGAGAGCCCTGCATCTGCCAGCGTGGACACTTGAGCCTTGCAATATATAAATTGTGGAAAATGTGTGTGCTTTTCTCATTGTGTCAGAGTTAGAAAGCCCTGACCCAGCTGGAGGAAAATAACAATTTGAACAGAGATGTCATCGAGCAAGATGTTCCAGCTCATTAGAAAACAACTTTCAGTGTGCTTGAAAGGCGCCTGCGATGCCTCAAAAGAAATGGCTCACTCTAGCACTGGAAAATCTAAAGCAAAATAGACAGATATGATCTCATCTCTTCATGCTGGAAAATGCTTCCTAAGGTGGTGTTCTTGCTATTTTAAAATGGTGGCTCAGTTGCTTATCTAGTTGGAGCAGTCTCTTGGTTGTATGTGAAATGAATGGGAAAACAATTGAACAAGCAATATTGTCCCTCTTTTCTTTGCTGGCTCTTCCAGGTGCCTAGAAAGCTTGGAAGGGAAGAATTTGAAGTGAACTGTGTTGCCTGACCCCTGCATTGGAGGCAACTCTGATCTTGGTGTTCAGAGTTCAAACTCCTGCTCTGCCCAACAGCCCTTTGGGAGCCCATTGCCAGTGACAGACACTGCCACAGTGTGTAGGAAAATGAGCCAGTTCCCTGATGCAGGAGCAGTGCACATTTTGGGGACGATCTAAGTAGTCTAGCAGCAGATGGCACCGATGGCTGTGTCTGTCTGTCCTCCCTTGTGCAGAGTACCAGGCTTTGGCTTTGCCTGCAGAGCTGAGGCAGATTGCAGGTGTGCTCTGCTCCCAGGCTGTGAGCTGCTGCCAGGGGACAGCACTGCTCTGTGTTGGGCTGTCATTCTAGAGGGCTTCTGGCTGGAATATGGCCTTGGGGAGAGGACTCTTTTATGAGGAAAGAGCAAAGCCCAGCATCTCTGGGCCCACAGCCATTTGCAGAATGCATCACTGACAGAGAAAGTCCTGAGGAAAGGAGAGAGTGGTGGCATGGCTGGAGGGACCTGCAGTCTGTCATGTGCTTCACCCATTAGTGCTTGAATATGCCTTTTTATTCAGCATATTCAATAGTTCTAAAAAACTCAAACAGCATCTGTCTCTGAGTATAAAACCTCAGGAGCTCCAATCCTGGAGGTCCCCAGCTCCCACTGGATCTGCCAGGGGAGTGAACCTAAGCCCTGGCTGGGGAAGGTGCTCCTTGGCTTCAGTGTTGTTTCACAGCAGGACCCAGGTGAGCCAAAGGCTCTCACCCTGAGTCAGGCCTTGTGGGATGGGACCACTGCAGTTTGTGTTTGGCACACTTGCATGTGCAGGAATAGGTGAAGCAGACCAAAGTATCACCCTGCAGGAATATTCTTCCCAATCTGCCACTTCCCTGGGAAGCTATTGTTTAATTACTCTCAGTGCTGGGGAACAAGCTTTTATTTGAAAGCTGGATTACTTCAGTTTCTGCCCTGTTTGCTGAGGCACACTCTTGGCTCTTCCCTGAGCAAGTACCAGTGAGTATCAGTGGAGTTGTGCCTTTGTTTTATTCAGACACATTAAATTCCTTATGTCTGTCTCTGCAGGAATTGTTCTCCATGCCCTGGCTTTCTTTCAGCTCTCATTTAAGCTCATTTCCATGTCTTCCCACTCTCTGGAAGCTGACAGTCTGTCCTGGACACAGCTCTCAGTACTCAGGTCTACATATAAGGTCAAGGTCTCTTTCATGCTGCCAGGCTCTTCAGTCATGCAAGAATGGCAGCAGCATTGCAGAGACCATTACTTTTTCCTCTGAACCCTTGTTTTCTGTCTTGTAAACAAAACATTGTCTTTTTGCATCCCAAACCTACAGCCTTGCTCTGTGAGGCAATGCCTCTGTGAGACAATGCAATGACTCCTGTGCTCAGCTCTGCAGAGAGCATAGCAGGGCTGGCTGGGAGCTGGGGCTGTGTGGGTCTGGTGGGTGTTGGCACAGCCAGTTTCTATCCCTGTATGTTGACTGAGCCATTTGTGCTCCTTCTCTTGCTTCAGGATGACTTGACTCCCAGCCAGGATTTCAGTGAGCTTGTCTGGAGCTTTGGGACTCTGGACCCAAACTAGAACTATCTGTAGCTACTGGAAAAGAGAGCCCAGCACGTAGGTTAAACCACTTATAAATGATGGCATAAGGGAGGCAGCCAAGCTCTATTTCTGCAAGTGACATTGTCACCTAAGCAATGAAACTGCACTGGAAACGCTCCCCTTCCTGTGGGCCAAGAGCTTTTCAGACATTACCAGGTCTGTGTGCTCCTGGCACTCCTGGAAATGGGAAAGTTCTCCCTATGGTCTCCATTGCACAACATTTTGGTTTTGCTACTGAACTGGTGTTTGTCAACATTAGAAAATTTCCAGCTAGGAAATGTTTTCAGACTTGGTGAGGTTTCAGCAAAGTGGGGAAACAGGAGCTGCTCTCTCTCCTTTGCTGGGCTTTTGCTGCCTGTCAAGGGAAAGGTGGGGATGGGAATGAGGAGGGGAAGCTGTGTCTGACACCCACCATGAGGGCACTGCTGGCATGGCTGGTTTGGGTGGGTGAGGTTTTACAGGCAGTCGCAGAGAAGAGCCACAGAATGTGGTTCAAAGCAAACATCTGCTGTGGGCAGGCTGTGCCATGGTCCAGGGGAGCCACCTGTGGTTTTGATGAATAATTTTTCTTTGCTATAAACTCTCTTTTATTTGGCAACTTAGAGCAAGAATTGGTGAATCTCTTGAAAACTCTCAGGAGATGGGTAGCACAGCCTGGATTTGGTGTCCAAGTAAAGGTTAAATTAATGTGTCTGCCCCCTGTGCAGTGTAATCCACATGAGCAAAATCTAGGGGGACTGGAGAAGGCCAGGCACCTCCTGCAAGACCCAGTTTGCAGATCAAAATAGCAAATGTCTGAAGGAATCAAAGAGAGCTGGAATGAAATGTAGGTCTTGTTCTTCCCACCTGTTCTACATCTCTACTGTCTGCAGTGTCTGAGTCTCACTAAAGCTGCTGAGATTTCAGAGCAGCTCTTGGCCATATGCATAGCTTTTAATTTCTCAGATTTAGGAGGGACTTGTGAGTTTTAGGAGGGAATGTGAGACCTTTCGGCAGAAGAAAAAAAGTACAGAAATCCAAACCAGAAGGCAGGGTGTCTTTTTTATTTTATTTTCTACATAGCTTACATTTTCCTGTTTAAATGCAAATATTTGTCCTTGACACCATGCTTGAGGACAAACAAAGTGATTGCTCCTTGTGGCTATGCTGATTTTCTCATTTGAGTCTGCTGCTATAATGACAGTGAGATTAAAAAAATAATTAAAAAGTGACAGAAAATTGGGAGGGGATGGGATGCTAAATGTTGCAAAGAGCATGGAAGCCCCGTGTCAGCCCAGAACTTGTAAAGGGAAAACCATCTCTTGGCAGAGACAGCTTAATAGGCTTGTAAAGTCTGGCACCATCAAAACCACGATTTGGGTTTTATCAAAGCATGGCAGTGGAGCCTTGAGAAATGACAGCTGTAATATCTGTCTTCAGATCATTCTGAGAGCAACATCAGGAACAGGCTGGAAACAGTTCAGGAAATCATTTTATACCGAGGGTTTGCTGGGGGCAGAAGTGTGTAGGGAAAATTGAAATGAAAGAATTAATAACAGTATCAATAACCTTCCTACCGCAGCTTTCAGACATGACATGAAAATGACTTGAAAGTTGTCATCCACTGTGTATTTTATTCCCATCAGGAAGATTTGAGGGATGAGAGGAGAATCCAAACAAGGCAATTAGAAGACTGGAGCATGTCAAGGAAGGAAGAAATGACTTGTATGGAGAACCTTTCAATGCAATTTTCCCTGCCAGCCACAGAGGCCGGGCCAGATTCTGGTGTAGTGGAATGAGCAGATTTATGGTGGCAGCAGGGCTGCAGTGTCAGCTGCTCTGCACAAGGGTGCTCTGTGCAAGATGCTGATTGCTGCAGCAGAAGATAAAATGCAGCTCCTCCTAGAAGTGGGTCCTAGAGGCTGAAGATTCTAGCTAGGGTTTCTCACTCACCACCAAAATCATTTAAAATCACTGGAGTCATTGCCAAGATTTCCAGTACTTTTTCTGGGCTGTGGACCAATCCTGCTTAGTGCAGTCCAGTTTGTGTGAGTGCAGGGGATGGTAAACTGCCCTACTTTTTTCTATCCCTGTATGTTGACTCTGAGCCATTTGTGCTCCTTCTCTTGCTTCAGGATGACTTGACTCCCAGCCAGGATTTCAGTGAGCTTGTCTGGAGCTTTGGGACTCTGGACCCAAACTAGAACTATCTGTAGCTACTGGAAAAGAGAGCCCAGCACGTAGGTTAAACCACTTATAAATGATGGCATAAGGGAGGCAGCCAAGCTCTATTTCTGCAAGTGACATTGTCACCTAAGCAATGAAACCGCACTGGAAACGCTCCCCTTCCTGTGGGCCAAGAGCTTTTCAGACATTACCTAAGCCATGGGGCTGTGAGGGACAGATTACTGTGATCCCATTTGCCAGTTCCAGGTCATTAATGTGCAGAGGAGAAGGGATTCAATTTTCAAACTTTCCCAGAGACAGCAAGTTTCTACTGGAGTTTATCTTCAAAGTTAACCTGTAAATCATCCAGAATCGATGCTGTTTTCTGACCTATATTTAGGTATATTTTTGCCACATAGTGGCCAAACTTGTGGTGTTTCCGAGGGAAAGGGGAAGAAGTGAAGCTTGCAGTCTCCATTTTCTGAATTAGCAGTTGTATGTCTGAGAGGAGCTAGTGAAGAAGAGAAATCACTCGCAGGAATGATGGTGAATGCCAAGGCTCAGTTGCACAAGGCTGAGAATACAACAGTCTTTATATACAGCAGAGAACATTATAGTTGGCTTGTCACTTTAAGAAGCTGGTCATTACTTTCTTTTTTTGTTCCCTCAGCAATCTCTCCAAAATTAATTGGTTATTCCTTAGGAATGGAGAGAGATAAGAGGTTTGTGCTACCAGATAGAGCACGGGAACTGAGCTGAAGAGCAGGTCCTGTCTCTGCTGCAGGAGATGGGCTGAGGGCACCTGGAAGTCACTGGGGAAGCAGGGAAGCAGCTTGACAGCTGGAGAGAGGTGGGACTCCTGTCTGCAGCTCAGTTCCAGGCTGTGCTGGAGGCAGCACCTTGGGCTGTGCTGGTGACAGCTCCCTGGGCTGTGCTGGTGACAGCTCCCTGGGCTGTGCTGGTGACAGCTCCCTGGGCTGTGCTGGTGGCAGATCCTTGGGCTGAACTGGTGGCAGATCCTTGGGCTGAACTGGTGGCAGATCCTTGGGCTGTGCTGTGGCAGATCCTTGCGCTGAACTGGTGGCAGATTCCTTGGCTGTGCTGTGGCAGCACCTTGGGCTGTTCAGCCCCAGCCCTGGTCCAGGTGTGGCAGTCTCGGATGTGCTGGTGCCCGGAGCTCTGATATTCACAGGCATCCCTGAAACTGAAGGATGTTTGTGCTGCTGTGGAGCTGGGGTTTCTGTTCTAAAGCAGAACAGGGCTCTCTCCATGTCTATTCCTGCTCTGTGAGCCTGGCATGGAGAGAAAATGCCTTTGCAAGGGAAAGTACTCAGCGTATTCACTGGTCACAGTGTTTGGTGGGCTTATTTGCCAGAATAATCCATGCATGCCCAGAGTTAGAAAAGACTGCTGTGGCACTGAGTCTGTGATTCTGGGTCTTTTCTCCCTTTGAAAATTTGCTTTTCTTCTGCAATCTGTAGTTGGTTGGGACTTATTCAAAGGGACCTTCAAAAGATCAAAGACAGATGAAGTCTTTACAGAATTCATGCCTCTGCCATTCAGTTCATGCAGATATTAATGAGGTGTGTTTTATAATGCCTGACATTGTTGTCTTTCTGTTCACCCTAACGAGATTGTTCTGCTGTCCCTCTTGTTTTAATAAGCAACAGAGTCTCCAAGATCAATTTCTAAAAAGATATTTTTACACTTAAGGATTATTAGGAGCAAAACTAGGAATGATAATTTTAAGAGGCATAAACCACCAAGATCTTCTGTCTGATGCCTTCAAAGCAGTGCATTCTCCTCTGCTTCACCTAGTCTGAATTATCACAGGTTTCAGGCTAAATTTCTTGCCCTTTTATCTCTCTAATTGTTTTCACAAGTTCATTAATGATTTTTCAAAAGCTGTAGTGAAACTAAATGACATGCTCATAAACCTTTAAAGGAGAATATACCCGTCTGGTGATGGGAAAAGTCTCATTAGTCTTTTCAAATCACTCCCAGCAGGTTTTTCTGCAGATCCAGACTTGTTAGGTGCATAAATATGCTTCTCTAATTTAATCAGCTCCGCTGATTTTGTGACAATTGAAGTTTGCTCTGCTTTTAAGTGGCCACCAAAATCACCTTTTGAAGGCAGATGTTTTGAGAGCCAGAACTGTTCTGAAATCTGAGGATTTATTTTTTTAATCTAGGGAAGTTCTTGGGCTACTGGTGTCACCTATGCTTTGCTTCCAGGAAAATCCTGTACTGGCCCTTTGGAAGAACATTGGATTTCTCACTGAGCTGGAAATATCGAGGTGATGGTGATAAAGCATCTGCAATATATCTTCAGGGCTGGAGATGGTGTGAGATTTCGGCCGGAACAAAGGGTAAATTATGTGTTATTAATCACCAGGTGATAAGGGAGATCCTTTGTGATCTCTGCATGTTCTGTCAGTGTGGCAGGGCAGGGAGAGGAGCTGGGTGTGAGTGAGGAGCTGCAGCACGTGTGGGAAATGAGACAGCCCAAATCTCAGTGCCCGACCCCACCAAGGACATTAAAGAAATTCAAGGTCTTTCTCAGAGGTTTTGCTCTGCAGGGGCTTTGTGCATCATCAGGGGTGGGAGACAGAGCCTGAAGTGGCAATTTCAGCACAACAGGACATGGGCAAGGGTGGAGGGCTGGCCCAGGCAAGGAGCAGGAGCAGGACAGGAGCAGTCTGGGGGCAGATGGGCTGACAGGAACCAGGGCCAGCAGGCTCAGAGCTGCTGCAAAGCACAGGGGACACCCTGAACTGCTGGAGCAGCACATCTCCAGCCTCCCTCAACTCAAATCACTTCCTTCTGGGCTGAGATAAAGAATGAAAACGATTTTCAAGTCTTGAGAGTGCTTTCCTCTGAGCTCATTTAGATGAGAGTATTTCTACCACACAGACCTTAATTGAAGTATTTGATTTCACTTTTGTATGCGGAGTTAATTTATGTGACACGATTAAAATACATGGTATTTATACAATAGGAGCTTAGAACTGGAGTAGATGATTAAAACAACTGAACAGCCTCTTCTGAAATTTTAACTTTGCTAAAAGCATAATGATCCTTTGACAGGATATTCTAGTTGAGCATTTTTGAAAGTTAAGTTAAATATAAAGATGCATTTTAGATAAGCACATTACCGTGCAAGCTCTATTTTATGCCTGACAGTCAAAAAAATTTTGAGTGGTATAAGCAGAGGATACTGATACAAGTTTTGGGCTTCATTGCTCACAGTTGCCTGAATGAAGCTGAGCTGTCTGGTGGTGTTACTTCAAAGGGGTGAAACCCCCTGTGGCTGTGCTCCTTGTGTGCTGTGTTGTCACCTCTCCACCTAAAGCTGCTCAGCACCACCCTGCCATTCTCGCATTAGAAGGTGAGTAGACCTTGGTGACACTGAGGAAAACAAACCTCTTTCCTCAAGAAAGCAAAATACACATCCAAACTCAAAACTAGAAACCAAAAAGCATTTGCATCACTGCCAGTGACAGAGCTCAGCTGAGAAATCCCTTTTCAGTAATAGGGAGCACAGCTGTCACTGTACCTGTGTCATAGAGACCTCTTGGAAAGGGGATTCAGCTGTTTTCACTTTGTGAGGATTGTGCTGGAGTTGTAAAGGCTATTTTTGGTGGCTGCTGTCACAGCTGCTGTCACCTGCACTCTTGCACAGAGCTCCATGGATCAGGGGAAAGTGCAGCAGTCAGCCCGGGCTAGCCCAGAAACACAGACACATCTCCTCGTGTTTGACCTCACTGCTGCAAAAAGCAGAGCCTTTCCTGGGTTAAATGCCCTCCTGAAATGTTTTGGGCTGGATGCTGCCTGTGCAGGGCTGTCCTGGCCCTGGTGAGCTGAGCAGGGGAGGCTGCAGGGGACCTGCAACCTGCCCTTGTCTCAGCATCTTCTGCTGGGTTCTGATTCTCTGGAGCTGGAGCAGGAACCCAGTGTTTTTCAGAAAGGGAGGTCACAGGTTTCTGCAAGTCTCTGAAACCGGATTTTTCTGGGGACTGTCTGAAACTGCAGAAACAGGGTTCAAAGTTTTCATTACGTTTGGCAAATCTGCTTGATTCTGCACTAGAGCATTCAGGATAGTTGATGACACTCCTCAAAGCTTGTTAGAGTTGTTTGTGTGTGTGTTTGTTTGTTTGTGAAAATGTTGAAGACTTGACCTGACTTTTGGGGATTAACTAGGGAATGGGAAATACTTTTTTTTTGTCTTTTTTTCTTTTTTTTCCCCCTGCAGGACAAGAAATGTTTCCCCCACAAATCTTTCGAGCTCTCATTATCTGAAAGTTGCAATTTCCAGTTACTCTTTACCTTGGGTATTTTAGTTACTTTTTAGTGCCTAGCTTTGGTTCACTGTTTCCAGTTTCTATAAGAGAGCAAGTTTTCCCTGTCTGACAGTGTAGTTGTGCTGCTGCCTTGGTGTGTGCAAAGTGTGCTGAAACCTTTGCATAGGAGAGACAGCTCAGTGGAAAGTCCTTCTGTTACACATGAGAAATTAATTTGCAATTAATTAAGTTGTTGGATGAATTCCTCCTTTGTTCTGTCTGAAAATGGCCTGTGAGCAGAATTTAGCAAATTCTCAAAAAATTCATTGCAAAAAATTGGGAGTTTCTTCCCTAAATAATTCCTAGTCTGACCAGAACAAACAGTTCACAATGTGCAAGTGGAATTCATAATTTCTTAGTTTTTTGAGTGGCCAATATATGGGCCAAGGTTCCCCAGTCAGTGTGAATCGCAGGTAGTACAAGATAGGACTCCAAACTTGCTTTTAGTCTGTGCTTTAATGCTGAGATGTTGGCTTTTGACCTGAGTTTCCATTATCTTAAGGGACTGAGCCCAAAGAAGAGAGGGGTGTGGTGTTTAAAGCCTGCCTTCAGGTGGATATTTGCAGAGGGCAGGTGGTTGCCTGCAAAGAGGGTCCATGCACTGGGATTTTAGGAGGATGGGATTGGGCCCTGGCAACATGTTATTTTAAAACTCCCAAATATTACACTCCCAAAATCCCAAAGATAAAACTCCCAAAAAAAACATGGACAGTTCTTTGGTGGAGGAGGGGAAAAGAGCAAATGAGAAATGCTGGGAGCTGAGGTTTGAGCAGCCTGGGGACGAGGAGCTGGACAGGGAGCCAGGACAGACTGGCCACGTAACTTGTGTCTGGTGGAGCTGGTGGAGGTTGTGTGGCAGAGCCCTCGAAGGCCAAGCCACCACCCAGCCTGCACAATTATTAGAGCAAATATTAGAGGAGCTGAAGAAATGAATGGGAGCCTGACAGCAAATGTCACCAAGTGTGCCGGCAGCTGGAAAGGGCTGGACTCAGGGCTGTGGTGTGGCAGCCCTTTCTGTCACTGCTGCCGTCAGATAGCTGCATCTGCATTCCTTCACTCCCAGTATTTGGAAACACAACGGGATGGTAAAAAAGAGATGCCACTTTTTGCTTTATTGCATTGTGCTGCTTTCTGCCTGTGGAGGTTTTGTTGCCTGACTTGCTCTCAAGGCTGGCGGGACCGTTTTCTCTGCGTAACTCTGAATTTTGTTTTCACAGCACTGCTCTTCTTCTCACAAAGAGTTGCATGTGGCCCCACGGCAGCCTGCCTGTGCTGGCTCAGGATGGGCCGTTCACACAAAGCCAGCACTGCTAATGAAGATGGAAGTGCATTCACACTGCTCTGCTTTTCTCCTCTCTGCTCTCGCTACCTCTGCCCCCGTTCAAAGCAGCTCGGTAGCACAAGTCACAGTGTTCACTTTGTCCGAACTTTGTCCTTCTGGATTAGGGCAGCTCCCAGACCGACTGCACCGGCATCAGCAATTAGCTTATTCTGCCTCTGTTAATTAAAATAAGCTAAGAGTATTGCATGTTATCGTGGCTTTCAAAAGCTTAGGGACATCCTTGTGTCAGCCTGTTCCCATGCTGAGCCTTGCTGACTGATTTGTGCTGCAGCTGTGCAAGGGTTGCTACATCTGGAGTGAAACAGGAGCAACAATTAGTGAAACCCAAAAGATTCCCTGCTTCTCGGCTGTGTTTGGCTCAGTGGCACTTACGTCTCTGCCGTCTCTCATGTGAAGCACCGGAATTAGGGGATTGTCCCCGCTGCCTGGGCGGTGGCGAGAGCGGCAGAGTCAGTAGATGGCACTGTCAGACCTGCCGTGCCAGGTGGGTCCGTGCTCGGACTTCCCTTCTCTCCTGGAAAAATGTGCTGTGACAAATGACAGGTGGGCCTTTAGTCCCTTTAATCTCTGCTGCCAGAGCCGGTGTCAGGCTGGGGGAATGAGTCCCTCGTGTGTGACAGGGATCCCGCTGGAAGGTCCGTCCCTAAAGCGTTCTGGCACCTCTGCTCAGGCACCGGATCAGCTGAGGCAACTGAGGCTCCCCAGACATCCTCCCCATGCCATGAAGAAATGTCTCCATATGTGAGATGGAAGTGCCCCGATGGGCTCTGTGAGGGGACGGATGACGTCCAGTTCTGGTTTCTGTGAAGGTCCCTGGGTGTTTCCCAGGGCAGGGGACAGCACGGAGCCCGTGTGTGTGCACAGCAGCCCGGGGCTTTTCTGAGTGAGCCTGCCGTGTTCTGAGTGGCAGGAGCTCTCCAGCACTGCAAAACTGCAGTATGGCCTTCCAGAGCAGCCAGTTCTGCTCTGCTGATGAGATAGCCTCATTTCCTAAGGGATGATTCCTAGAAAACTCTCTAGCGTGGCTGTGAAATGAGGATTTGTGGTTTAATAGTTATCGTGGGAGCAGCTCCAGGAATTCCTCTGCTGCACAGCCACCATCCTGCACAGGCTTCTGTTCTCCATGCAGAGCTTTTCTTCAGCTTCTGGAGCAGCCACAGAGCTTGACATCATGTTCATCTGCCCATGTACCGAGATATTGCCAGTGACATTCAGTACTTCGGGGACTTTTGGCTGCTGACTTTCAATGACATTAGAAGCAATCTCCATAGCCAGTGTGAGATATTCCTCTGTGCTGAAGAATATAAAAGAGACAATTGCATTTAATATATTGGAGTACATGAGACACTTTAGCAGTAAAGGAAATTTACAGTGGGTTGTAGCATGATGTGTTTGTGCTTAGTTTTACAGAACATGCTACAACCCACTGTAAATTTCCTTTACTGCTAAAGTGTCTAAATGAATGAATGTAGGAATAATGGATTATTTCAAACAACAGGTTGGTCATTAACATGGGAGCACACTCAACTGTCCTGACAAGGACTTCAGAAGATGTGACATGGAACAAAGCAGCACATCCCTGAGGGTATGGCCTGGTGCTCTTGAGGCTGCCAGGGGTGGTGAGGCCTGGGGAGACTGGAGAAAGGGCTGCTTTGGTTTCTGTCACCCTCTCTCAACCTCTTCTGCATCTCACAGAAAAGCCTAACTCGCATCTCTCACTGGATACCACCCCTTCACCTCACTGCTTTAATGTTTATCAGACACAAGACAAGTGTTTCCTGAATTGTAGTGTCTGAATCCCTCTCACATTGAATTCTTAAGTGCTTCTGATCTCATTTAATCTGGAGCTTTGGAAAAGGGAGAATTGCTCTCAGCTTCTTTGGACAGATTCCCAAAAAGGAAGAAACAAATAGATAAATACATAAATTTTTAAAAACAGCATTAATTTTACTTGTGATGAGGCTGACAGGAGCTGGCTGATGGGAGACAGCAGGGCAGGTCTGTTATCACATCTCGTACGGAGTTTGATGGAGCCAGCTGGCAAATACCAGCAACCCTCCTGAGTTCATAGCTCACCCTGTTTGTGTTGACATTTCTGGCAAGGAAAGGTAAAGAGCTGTCCCAACTGCAGTAACCTGCGAGCTCTCCCTCTGCATTTCTCTTAATTTGACTGAAATGAGAGTCTTTCTCAGCAGGAGTGAATTGAGAGCCAGCATTTGCCATCGTGACTGCTTGGCAGAAGGGGGATCCTGTGGGAGGTGGCACCTGAGGAGATCCACTCCCAGATCCATAACTCCACACCAGCAGCCTCAGGGTTCTCCATTTCCTTTCCTCCCCTTAAAACCTGACTTTGCTCACCGGGCTCCCTCCAAGCCCAGCACAGAGCTAGAGTGAGGTGCTGCAGCTCCCAAGGGAGCAGCAGGCTGAGCTGTGGCTGGAGAGGGAGATGCACACTCTGTGCTGGGTTCCTGAGGGACAGACTCACATGGGAGCAGCTGAGGGACCATGCAGGGAGTTGTGCTGAACCTCTGTTGGACAGACACCATGTGAAGCCTTTGTTCTCTCTGATAAGCAAACAAAAATACTTCCCCATCCTTAAATATGACAGTGTGCTACACAGAGAGGAGAGGAAATTTAAAAAATTGAAGGAAACCCAAATGATTTGACTCTCGTGCCAGCATCCTATGTTTCCTTAGGCTTTGCTCCAGTGCTTGCTTGGTCCGTACTGTCAATAACACTGTGTTTCCCTGGAAGTTGGCTAATTTTTTATTCTTGCCTCTTTTTAAAAAATTGACCTTTAGCATTTGAGCCTTCATAATTGCTGTTAATTTGTTCAATAAGGAAAAATAATAGAAAAGGCAAATAATCTTGTCTGTCTTCAGTCTTGGACCACTATTTTCCCTTTAAGATCTATTCCCCCCACTCTCGGGAATGCTATCCCATGCCTGGAGGGGATCTCCATGGCTTCTGTCTGCATCCACTGCAGCCTTGTGTAGAGGCAAACCGGCTGCCTCTTGTTTTGCATTAGTCCTTCATATCCTGCCCTTCCCACTGCCTTTTTGACCTGGGATTTGTATTCAGCAGCCACAGTTGTCCAGTTCAACTTCCCTCACCCAGGAGGCCACAGCATCACACATTCCTGAAGCTGTGCCTGGGGTGCAGCTTTCTTATCCAAAACCTTAGGTACAAGGTGATATTCCTGTGATCAAAGCTGGCTCTTAACTACCTTGCACTTTGTTATGTACTTTACAGCTTCAGTGACCATACTTTTATTTTCCATGTATCTGAGTGATGAGAAGTTGTTTTTTCACCCCTTTTCAAGTAATTTCACTCTGTCATTGTGCTTTTCCCGAGCTGGATCCAGACCAGTCCCTGTCCACTGAGTGTCCTCTTCAGAAACACCTCACATGGTACAAACTGAACAAATGCTGAGGAGAAATCTGGAGACCAGAAAATAATTCCTTTCCTGTCATTTTAGCCATGTATAAGATGAAAGAATCTTTGCAGCACCTGATGCTTGAATAACTCTCATCTTTAATGCCTGAAAGCCCTGCTCACCTCAGCCTTGCTGGCTGACTGAACTCAGGCTGCCTGTGTCTCCTTCCAGGATGACAGCCAGGAAATTATTATAGTGCAATTTAAAGACCATAAAATACAGGAGGAACAGATGGCAGGTCACGTCTCCTGCCCTGAATAGCCCCTGTCACCGTGGCCCTGCCTCAGCCCATGCTGAGCTGCACTCCTTGAGCCCAAACAAGAAGCACCAGTGGAGATGGTGTCTGTCAAGGCAACGTCCCAGCAGCACAGACCTTACCACTGTGGCAAAGAATTTGGGCATTGGCAAGAAGCTTTAGTGACAATGAGCTTTAAATACCTGCTGTTAAGATAATCACAATAATCTGTCTGCCAGCTTTTTCCTAATGCACATTTTCTAATTCATTGTGGGAGGCAAAATCCTTTGACTGGTGGAATGAAGACATGGCACTGTGACTACAATTTACATTGTTAAATAAGTGGAAGGAGCAGCTATCAAAAGCTGAAATCCTTCCCAAAGCAGGAGAGCTGCCTTCACAGACTAATTTTTTTTTTTTTTAAAGACAAGAAATTAGTGTTTTCATTGAAAGGAATTCCTGATGGGAGGAATCCTCATTTCTGCAAAAGGGATTAAAAATGTGAATACCTCAGCTGCAGGATTTGCTCTGGCCCTGATCTGTTAGAGCCTGCCCTTAGAGCAGGGTATCACCCTCTGCCTCTCCTTTACTGCTCTGTGGCTGCTGGGCTGCAAGGGAACAAGAGGCTGAGAGCCATTGTGGTCACTCCTGGCATCCCAAAGATGACGTTGACGAGAAAATTAATTTCTCTTCTCTCTAACTGGGAAACTCAAAGCTCTGTTGTATTGGCCCTTGGTGCAGCAGTCAGGTGGATCCCCCTTATCCTTCTAGCATTAATTACAAAACACCCTGCCCTGTGAGCAGCATTTTGCCTGGGTGTTACCCATTATTCAGCAGTTCAGCTGGGTGTATTTATGGCAGAGGGACACACCACAGTGTCAAAGTCATCCTTCCTTTACTGCTGGTGGTGTTAGAACAAAAGACAGATCTGGGATGCATGGAGAATGGAATGGAGTGGAGTTAGAAGTTTGATAGGAAAGTATCTTCTAAAAAAAAATAAATTGAGGAAGACACCACATCTAATTGAAGCTCTGAGCCCTAAGAGCAGAGCCAGCTGAGTCAGGTAATGAGTACCCTAACCCTAACCCTATCCCCAAACCCTAACCCACACACCCAATTAGTTGGAAATATTTAGGCAAGAGGGAAGGAGCTGCTGCCCATGGAAAAGCACACTGAGTAGAAGATGCTTCCAAACCTTGCCCCAACTTCCTTCCAAAAATCAACCTGAATTTTTCCCGTTACTTCTCTTACATAAATCTTGGGACAGGGTGCAAAAATGGGGAAAAATCTGGACAGGATTTTTCCAAAAATCCCAAATGGAATAACCCTAACCCAACCCTAATCCTATTCCCAGTCCCAACCCTAGCACCTGAACAGGCATAGGGAGGGACACACCAAAGCCACAAGATTTTGCAGTACAGCTTCTTTTCTTTCATGGCTCCAGGGTTTTGGTGTGGATCCACTGCAAGATCCAGTGCATCATCTGTTTTATCTCAATCGGTTCAGTTGGGTTTTGTGGGAGAAAAACTGCATGTTTGAACCTTTGGAAAACCCTGTTTCAGTGCTTTTCCACAGCAAAAGAAGCAGTGAATTTTGCTTCTGCTTTTGTCCATGACAACGTGGGGGGGTTCTGGTTGCTGGCTGCATGAATCTATGCAGTTACTGAAGAAATATCACAGTTTGAGGTTTCTGGGAAAGACAATTCTGCCTGGATTTATGCAGCCAGCAGCCAAAACCTTTCCTCAAAACTGTTATTTCCCCCCATACACTTTTACAGCTGTCCAGAAATCATCCCTTACACAGTGTATTTCAATTAATGAAGGTGATTACTTTTCTACCTTTCACACTCAAAGCCCCCTCTCTTTTCCTCCCCTGAAGTGAGGGAAGGTGGCAGGGAGTGAGAAACACCTTGTCACCCTGTTGCCCAGGTGGCAGCTTGGATCTTTGGTCCACCAGCAGTGCCTGACTTGCATGAGAAGGTTTGGAGAGAGCTGAAAAACACCTGCTCTTTGTTCCCCTTTAGGTGGAATCTGCTGTGATCTCACCCCGTTCCCTGGCCCTGCAAAGGCTGCATTTGACACTCTCATGGGCAAATCCTGTGAGAGGGAGAAGTTTATGGAGCTGGGACTTGTAGCTCCCTGGCCACCTCTGGAAATGGCTCTTTCAAGGGTGTTTTCAAAGCATGTTTGGAGAGGCTTGCATTGCTGCTACTCTGCTCATGCTGAGGAATAAATTGGATTTGACTATCTGCAGCTGCTTCTGGCACCTTTCACTAGTGCAGAAAGTCCCGTTATGATCTGGGGAAAAAACCCCACCAAAAATCCTTCATTTTATAAGAGGTATTCCTGGGAAAAATGTGACTTTTCCTACAGGCTGGCTAAACGTAGCTGATTGTGCTGTTTATTCAACAGGGAGCATTATAGTTTGCATTTTGCATTTCCAGGAACTGAGTTTGCTAAATGGAGCACTTCCCACTGACAGAGCCAGAGTTGGGCTCTGCTCTTTTTTTTTTCCTATTCCTTGCAGCTGGAAACCATTTTTTTCTTGTACCACAGAGCTTCTTAGCCCTGTTGAATCTGGCTTAGTGCTTCTCCAGGGACAGAGGCAGGATTACCAACAGCTTTCCAACCCACTTTAGTCTCTCCCTTCATAACACAAACTCACAGCAAAACAGACTCAAGCAAGGTCTTTGTCCTGGATGACTTTTTGCTGAATGAGTTAGCAATGCTCTAGTTAGCAAAATCCTGTATCCCCTGTGCATGGGGTCAGGCTCGCTGTAACTGCAGCAGGGCTGGGCAAAGGTAATGGGAGCAGTGCTGAGAGAAAAGCTGGGGCATTTCAAACCTTAATGCAGACAATACCCAACTTGTGGCCTCAGATGTGCCAGGGAAATAAAGAAATGTTTTGATCTGAATCAGAAAAATCTGTCATTTCCTCAGAGAGAATCTGAAATGGGTCCCTCTTTTTTTCTCTCCTTCACAGATGAACAGACAGAATAAGCTGTCCACCTTCAGAGTATGAGTTGACTTTGCCTTTCAGGAAGAACATTTGCTTCTTCTACATGAAATTTATCATTAAATGTGTTTTTCACAACAATCCTAGATCCTAAAAATATGTATCCTAGGATTTTCTAGATTTTTCTAAAGACTTCTATGAAAGTTGTTTGCTGTAGGATGTTGCAAAAAGGAGCAGGTGTGTGTATAAACTTACTGCAAATTCTTCCAGATTTGACTTTTTTTTCTTCCTTTTTCTTTTCTTTTTTTTTTTTTTTTAAGAAAAATGCTTTTCTTATTCCCATTATTCAGTGAAATGAATCTTTAGATGATAGATACTGGACTCTGACAGGCATCTCATCTTGTATTGAGGCTGGTGACAGCCTGAAAGGAATTGCTCATCTAAGTCAACAGCCAGCTCCTCTGTGTTTGTCTTCAGTGCTAATTTCATTTCTTTGCTGAGTTTTCCTGGAATCTGGGCACGCACACTGACCTGATAAATAACTGGAGCTGGCAATAAAGATAAAGGAAAGTTCTACACTTCAGAGGTCAAGCTAGCCTCCAAATCATATTTGCCCTAATGGAGAACAAATTCAACACTACCAAAAGTCAAATGAATGTTTAGTCACCTGAGAAAATACCATTATAAGCTGAAATGAGCTCTCATTATTTTTTTCCATTTTATTTCTTTAATTTCTCCTTGGCTTCTGCTAAAAAACTAAAAATAGGGGCATTAGTCACAGGGTACTTCAGAGGCACCCTCAAGGCAGAGGCAAAGTTCTAAGGTAAATCACAGCTGGTGACTCTTAAAATGGATGAAATCGCTCGCATTAGGCCTTCAGGATGCATATTTTCATTTACTTGATTTATTCCTATTGTTTAAGCTGTGATGTGAAGTGGCAAAGGCACGATGGAGCCAGGCTGATGAGGAGCTTTATAGTGAGCTGTCAGGGCAGAAAATCCCATTGCACAGAGATCCTTTCCTCAGGGCTGCTTGTGAGGATGGTGCAGCAGAAAGCTGAGAGAATGATTTAGAAGGGGAAAAAAAAGAACAGAAGATGGGGAAATAGGCAGGTAAATTACCTGACACGCTGCTGGCACCAGGGTCCTGGACCTCCTTGGTGCAAGGAGCTGCAGAGCTGGGCAGATCAGTGCCAGCTTTTCCCTTTCTGGAGGTCAGTAGGGTGTCCCAGCCCTTCATCCTGCTCTCCACAGGAGCTGATTTGACCCCAGAGGTTTCCCTTTCCCACAGGAGCTGCCCCTTTCCTTCCCTGCCCAGCCTGGGAGCTGCAGGTGACTTGTTCCCAGTTACATCCTCCAGCTCCCTCTGCCTTCTTATTACACCCTCTGGGTGTGAGAATGCAAAGGCTGGGAGTGTGAAATGAAATATTTCTGACAGCCAAACCTGTTTGTTTAGGAGCCTGAAAGGAAATTAGTAAACATCTTTTTTCTGTTGTTGCTGATGCCATTAGGTCACTTTCTGTCATTGTGTCACCAGCATCCTAGAAAGGCCCTGGGTGAGGCATCTTGGCAATAATAAGGTCTTTTATTGATAGATGTGCTTCCTTCTGGAGAAATAATGGAGCCAGCAGGGCCACATAGGGCCTTAATGGCACGTCCAAAACTTCCTCTTGCAAGTTATATCTTGGAAATTCCTTCAACCACATTTATTTTGCAAAACATTGAAAGAGAGTAAGGAGTTACTGTGGAAGGAGATATTAGCAGAGATTGGGAGGAAGCAGAGAAGCTTTTATGTATCCCACTGTGCAAAGTCTCAGCACTACCTTTCCTCACTTGATAAATGTTTTGTTACTTATGTGTGCATAGGAGTCTTAATTGGTTATGGGAAGTTCTCTACTCAGCTTAAGTGCATTGTGGAGTTCATCAAAGGCAGCTGCAGAGCTTGGGTCTGCACACAAAGGATGGAACATTTTGTGTTCTGTGGTTGCCTATTATTTATTATAGAAATATCTCTGTAATGAAACTTCATCTGATTTGCTCATGATGGCAAAAGTGATTCTGGATGATTGACTTGCATGTTAATGTGGTATATGAAAAGTGTGGACACATCAGCAGTGTTTGAGTATCTGTGCTACAAAACATATGCACACCATAATAGAGCTGTCAGCAAGTTGTAATGAACTGACTTTTCTTAAACTGATCTTTTTCACCTATGCAAGATAATGTGTGGGTTTTATAGTAAGTTACATTGGATCAGCTAAGTGAGGGCTGTCTTACTGTATTTTGTGCCTTTTTAAAAATTCATTTGAGCTGCCTTTGTAAAGGGAATTTGGTAGAACTTTCCTGTAAATTGAAAATGCAAAATCCTCAAACAAAATCTTCAAACAAAATCTTCAAACAATGTAACTTCTCACTCCTGTTTCCACAAAATAAAAATAAATCTGGAAGAAAAAATTTTATTTTAGTCAAAATTATTTTCTCTTTAGGAAGAAAAATCCAGGGGATATCATGGTTTATTTCATTATTAACAGGTATTTATTTATCAGACATCTTAGTTTTTGACCAGCTGTACACAAAGGTCACTAAGGGTTGTGATTTTTTTCCTATTTCCCCCGTGAAGGGGTCAAAGACAGCTCCATGAAAGCATGTGACTTTCTAACAAAACATGTATCCTTAAGGACAAAAGGATAAATTCTTTTCTGGACAGTCAGGCTTGCTGATTTTCAGTTGTAATGACATATTTATTTCAGGATTGAATTTGGCCAAGTGTTTGTAAGTGCACACAACATCTCAGCTGTAAATGCAGTGTGTATTGTTTGGCTGGGGGAGGAGGCTGCTGCTCCTGGCATCAAAACAAACCAAGGGATGACTCTGGGAGTTAATGTGCTGTCCTGGGCACTTCTCCATATATCAGTACAAGGAACAGCACTAAAAAGGCTGCTTCACAGATTTAAATAAGGTCTATGAAGATTGCATTTTGGCTTATAGTACAATATTTCATTTTCCTCAGTTCTTTAAAATCTTTTCTAATAATGCATCTGTGTGTACATTCTGTGGTCGCAGACATATTTTAGGTCACTCAGTCAAGTGACATTACAAAAAAAAAAAGTGTTAACAACAAATTTAAAATGCTGCTGTAGATGGTTCAATAACTCATCTGGTAAACAAGCTGTTATTGAAAAAAATGTTACTGGGACTGTGGTTGACAATTATGGCAGCTGAAAGTGTTGGTTGAGCTCCGTGTCAGCAGTGCCATCAGAGGCAGATGGCTTCGAGGTAATACCAGTCTCACTGGCCATGTCTATTCCAGCAGCAAAGATAAAGCTATTTTTCCTGTCCCTGTGTTTAGCATAGCCCACACCAATCCAGCAGCCTGTTGATAACTGCTAATAAATCCCAAAAACCTGACCATTCAAAGCAAATCCTTCGCTCTAACCCAGATTTCTTTACTTTAAGAGTTTTCTTGAATCCTAGGATGGACCTGCATTGAGTGCTGGGCTCTTATTCCAACCACGTGGTAGAACCAGATTTCCTGGAAGCTGCAGGCAAGAAAAATCCTGAAGTGGTGTTGATTTTAATTTCCTTCCTGATATTCTAATCCTGACTGTTCAAGGATTCACGACACCAGTGTGGTGTTTCCTGCAAAATATTTGCAGTGGTGGGGAAATATTCTATCAATGCCTGAACTCAGCAGCAGCACCCTCACCTTGGTAAGGATGGTGGATTCTCTGCTAGCAGGCATGGCAGCCCAGCAAGGGCAAACTGCATCCCTGAAAATTTCTGTCACTCTGCCTGGGGTCGCGAACAGTGATTTTAGTCTCTTGAGCTGAAAGCTCAGAGCTGGCCATGGCTGCTTTAACTCAGAGTGTGCAGAACTGAGTAGAAAATGTCATTACTTTTATGTTAAGTGAGTGGAAAAGTGCAAATAAAGAAATATGCAGCAGTTTTTAACTCTCTTGAGGACAAAATAGATCTGTGTAAGCTCTGCTGTAACTTATTTGCCAGAGAGGCCAAATTTCATGAAAAAAGTAGCTCACAGAAATTATTTGTTGATTTTAAACCCCTCTAAAGGATCTAGCTGACCAAAGTTTTTATGCTGACACATTTGCTGTAAACATTTCCATGGAAAGGTGGCTCAGAGTAAAACTTGGTGGGTAGAATTATGGGTTTAATATGTTCAACACCATTAATTGTATCTGCTATTTACTTAGTGTTTTACAGGGTCAAATCATCATCCTAACTGATTTATGCAACAGTTAAGATGTTTTATACTTTCCAACCTTGAAGCAGGACACTGAAATGACTAAAATGACACACCTCATGTCACCCAGAGAGTCAGAGGCAGTAAGGTTGGTCCCACAGTGACCAGAGGCACCTGGGGACTTGCTCCTCTATTTCACTGTTTATGGACCCCTCTGTGGCCGAAGCTTAATTTACATAATTTTTAAAAAAAAGACAAACTCTTTCTGTGGGTCTGATGAAAGAGAATATGTATAAAGGACACCCAAAAATTATTTTAGGATTAATCAGAAATGTTCAATTCAGCTGGGAGAATTGACACCCAATAGCCACTGACACACAGAGGTGAACTCAGAGCAGCAAACAGGCACCAACAGTTTAGGTTCTCTTTGTATCCACCTTGGGACATGTCTGCATTCTTGAATATGTTAAGCAACTGTGAGTAATGAAAAAACTTGTAAAAATTACTATGGTTTTTTTGAGGGATAATAAGCTGAAGAAGGGCTAAATTTCTTGAATAATTAATTTATTTAATTAACAGTTTGACTCAAAAGTATGATGCCTCTTTTGTAGCTTGTAGCTGGACCTAAGGGGCTTTTTATATTTCACTCTGGTCTAAAGTGGCTCCTGTGTATTTTAGTGCTGCAGCAGATTTCTGGCTTTTCAGCAGGAATGGGAACAGTTGGATAATGGAAGCAGAGTGGAAACAGTGGGGTTGAGTTCTGGAGCAGAACCTCTGCAGCCAAGATACAGCAAGAATAAAAAGGGGATTGTACTTGTAATTGCAGTAGCAAAAACACCCTTAATGCTGATGGAAGGGAACTCATATGGCATCCTTCAGGCTGTAAATTAAACTTTATTAGTGGCTCAGGTGAAGCTTTTCTGGAATGAGAGCATGAGCTCCTGTGTCCTTCTGCAGCCTGTCCTGGCTGGATCTGAGGCTGCCTGATGTCCTGTGGCAGGATCAGTGGTTGTTTTGGCAGCTCTCATGCACCTTTCACTCCTTGTAGACACTTCCAGCACAGCCATGGTGCAGACATGAACAGCAGAGCTTACCTGTTCTCATGGCAGGCTGTAAATAATCTGCTTTTCCCAAAGTGTCTGGGACTGGTCAGCAGATGCTTGACTTGGCTGGGGAATCCCATTCAGTAATTCCTGTGTCCAGCCTTCCTGTGCTTAAAGCCAAATCTTCTGGGAGTAGAATTTAAATTTCTGTGTGCTTGCTGATGCCTGCAGTGGTGTTTCAAAGGGAATGGCTGACCATAACTCTCACACACAAACCAGGCAGAGCAAATCCACAAATAATCTGTGTGACACCGTGCCAGGGAAGCCACCCCCTGGCATCTGCAGTGTGTGCTCTGCTCTGTCACAGCCATGGGAATACCTGCTCCAAGTTAGCAAACAGGACTAATGAATGATTGTTTTGCTGATTAACAACACGTAGTATTTGTGGACTGCTGAGAGAATCTGGTGCCAAGAAGAAAATGAACTCATGTGCTTGTAGCCCTGAGTGGAGATGCGGCCTTTGGAACTGGGAAAGGATATGTTAAAGAGTGTAAAATAGATCAATAAGGGGCTCTTGGAGAGGAATGTTTGGTGCTGGTTAAATGGTCAACCTGCAGGGTGTTAGAGAAGGAAAAGCTGTATGGAGAAGGGTAGGACAGCTCTCACAAGAAAAAGGGATTTAGTTGTTAAAAGCAGGACCATACCTAAATAATTTTTTTTTTCATATTAAAAAAAAAAAAAAAAAAGAAAAAGAAAACCCAGAGTGCATAAAGCATCAATTTTCCTACATTTTAAATGAGATCTAAAAAAGAACTCAGTAATGGTATCGGTTGCCATGGTGTTTAAAGGTGCAGCTCCACAGACACTTCAAATAACAGGAGATGCTTTTATCTGCCTATGTGGCTGAGTTAATTTTCATCTGCTGGAATTATTCATTTAGTTTGCTTTAATTATTCTATATTGGCAGTATCATGAAAGGGCCTGATCCTGCCATCCTAATACAGACAGAACTCTTTCTGACTCCAGAGGAAGAAAGAAGGATTAGATGCAAGCTGAGCTCCTCAGGAGATGCCAATGGGAATGCTGTGGCTCTGGGCTTACAGAGATGCCCCAGAAGTCTGTTTATATACTGGTTAGGCAGAATTGGGCAGAGAAACCTTCTCCAGGCTCTGGGGTGTGCAGGTGCATGGAAAATCCACAGATGTGCTGTGCCCTGTTAGCCACAGGCACTGGTGCATTCCCAGCTCTGTCCAGGGGTCTGCAGAGGATGGGAGATTCTCACTTGTGTCCTATGAGGTTCTGCCCCAGTTTTGCTGAAGCAAAACATCCCCAGCTGGGCCAGGGGACCTTGGTGAACCTCACAAAACCTGCTCCTTGCATTACTCACCTCCAACCCTGCCCCAAAGAGGCTTCTGAACTCACTCATTTTGCTCGTCTTCTGTGGCTCTAGCAATGGTTTTTGATCAAATAAAAAGGCTCCTGCTTAGATTGCCACATCCCTGAACTGCAGTTAGACTGCCAAATCCCTAAACTTTGGTTTGAGTTTTGAAGTGCCAAGCACTTGATCTCTCCCCTGGCCTTCAGTGGTAGCTGCTGGGAGGTTGGGTGAGGGCACAAATCCCTGCTGCATTCCAGATTGCAGCAGCATCTCTATGTCCACACAGAGCCTGCAACTTGTTTCAGATGTTGGCTCCTCTACCCAGTGCATTGCTCCTGTGCCTTCCTGCCTTTGTACCTCATC
Organism: Petroica traversi; assembly: GCA_025920805.1. NCBI lineage: Eukaryota > Metazoa > Chordata > Aves > Passeriformes > Petroicidae > Petroica > Petroica traversi. The sequence goes on from JAHLSL010000037.1 coordinate 6,529,001, forward strand.
AGCTGAGCTCCCTCTGTGCCCTTGTCTTCTGGCTGAGATCACAGCCATCAGTACTGGCACCGACTCTATAGGCACAAATACCTCTTTCCTGTATTTGGCTTTACTTAAAACACAGGAGTGAGCAGAAAGAGGAAAAATTAGAAACTGATGATGTGAGATGCAGCCCTGTGCAACCAGAATATGGCTGTTGTTTGGAACAGGATGTCAATAAATACATTTATAGTGTTTTCTCCCACAGTAATAGTTGTCACATAATCTGCAATGAAATGGCACTCAGAGTCTCAAGATCTTTTCCAGCACCCTGTCTATGCTTTATTTTATTGATGTTTTTCCTTGTTCCCCTTAGAAGCATGAGTCAGGAACCCTCTGTTATTAAAAGCAGTCCCAGTTGCACATACCTTTCATTTCCTTTGGATTACATTAATTGCCTGACAGCTAAAAGTGATCTGGGTTTCTCAGTCTTCAGCTCTGGACCACAAGAAATATTTACCAGCTACAGCAGATTTATAAAGATGCCACTGAGATGCCTTGAGACTAACAATCAGAAAACACAGCAGCAAAACAACACTATTTTTCAAGGTTAAATGCTCAGAATGCTAAAAAAGGAACTGCACATAATAAAGCCAAACAAAGGTTTGGATTCAGCCCATATTTTCCTCTACTCGTCTCACATGAAAACAAAGGTGCCAGAGGTTCAAAAATGATTGCACAGCATCACACAACAATTAGAAATTTAATAAGGGGGCTTTAGTTTTAATTTAGTTTTGGTTTTTTAATTCAAATGTCTGTTAGTGTCAGCCCTTGCCTCTATTGCAGTCATTTCCTTGCCATGCATGCCTGGCTCTGTGTCTTTGTCAGACTCCTTCAGCTGACAATGGCTGCATGATGCTTTATAAAGACCAGCTAAGGTGAAGGAGGGATTGGCCAGGCTGGTGTTTGCAACCTGAACTCAAACCTGTCCTGATGACTTTGAACAAGTCATTTAGTGTCCCTGCACCCCATTTCCCAGGTGTAAAGTGCAGGTAATAGCACTCCTCACTCACTGCTTTGGGAGGTGCTCAGGCAGCAGCAGCAGCAGGAAAGGGGCTTGGACAGAGGAAATATTCAATAGATTTGTGCTGGGAAGGCAGTGATACCAAATTGCAGGCTTAAATTCATCATCAACTTTGCAGCTTTGTTTCAGTGACAAAAATAATAGGCCTGATTCTCATTCAGCCACAGCCACTTCTTGTGTACAAAAAGACCCATCTTAAAGCCCTGAGTCACTGGCAGAGATGCTGCTCCTGGGCCATGGATGTATTTGGGTCTTTTTCCCTTCCTTGAAGCAGAGACTGGGGTTCCCATATGCACAATATGAAGATACTCCCTGCCTTGAAGTGACTTCATGTTTGCAAGTGAAAAACATGAAACTTGAACTTCAAGAAATAGAGGTTTACTGATCTTGTGTAATTTATAAGTCAAAATGCAATGCTCTTGAGTGTGTACAAACACTCTAGAATTGAACCATTTAAAATTGGTCTGCAAAGGCAGTAATAGCCATTCTTCAGTGATACCCAGTGAGAGGAGGTGATGCAAAGTATTATGAATTCTTGTCTGAGTGACCTTGTAGCAACTGTTGTGTTTGCCAGTGCTTCAGGCAAACGTTGCACACTTACATATTTATAAATTGCTGTCATTTGAAGGGACAGGGCTTGCTCACAGGGGATGACACTTGAAACAGCATGCCTGATCCATCCTGCAGTTCTGAGAACCAGGGAGAAGTGAACCAGCTCCCAAAGTCAGTGGGGATTTTAGGTGACAGAGGTGTCCACATCCTGGCTGCACTGCTCTTGGTTTGGAGGCCATCACATGGATTGGCAGCAGCAGGGAAAAGCTGGAATTGGTAATTTTTTCTTCTCATCAGCACCTCACTCTGGACCTAAGAGAGGCTGTTGGGCACTGCCAAGCCAAGTAAGCCATCTACCTGGCACAGACAAAACTGCCCCAAAGGTAGCTAAGGTTTCTCAGTAGTGAGGAAATTGCTGAACCCTTTTCCGGGCTCTGAGTTCCATCTCTGTAGCACCACAAGCATGTGCTGGGAGCAGCTTTGGACGCCACCTCAACAAGGAAAAAGGGAGGTGAAAATTCCACCATGCTTTAGCCTTCCATTAGTAACAGCTGAGATATCACTGACAGGCACTGCTGTCTTTCCAAGCCTTCCTGGACATTTTCATTTCCCTTAGGAGGGGGATTAGGTTTAGTCCAGTTGCTGGCAGTTTTTCTGCCAGGTGCTGTGTCTGCAGCAGGACCAACCATGGAGATGGGGACAGGGCGGCTGCTGCAGCTGGGTTTGGGTGACCTGTCCTCAGCAGCTCCCTGGAATTGGTTTGCAGGTGATCCCAGCAGGCTGGAAATCTGCAGGGAGCCCTGTAGGTTGTTTGCAGCTCAGCACAGAGGGTGGATGGTGCTGGCAGCACTCAGAGCAGGGTCAGCCCTCACCCATCCCACAGGCAGAGCAGTTTGCATGGAGCTTTACACTCTGCTTAACATCTGTGCCATCTGCCTGTGTGTGTGAGACAGAGAGGATGAGGAGCACATCCCAGCTATTTTAAGGAAATACATCAATACTACAAGTTAGAAATACCTATAGGGCCTTGAAAATTTGGTTTAAAGTCTTGTATAAATTGCAGATCTTATTAATTTTGTGTGGGTATATCTTGTTGTGACTCTGAGTTTATTCTTCTGTAATGAATATGGAAAGCAGATTTTCAGCTCTCAATGCACTAGAACATCACACCTGTTATTTTCTTATTTTCCTCCCTCTGCCTTTCAAGTTGGAATGAAGCCCTCTACCTTGGAAATGTGTCTCTGTGTGGGTCTTCAAAGCATAAGGCTGGCTGCAATAATCCTGCTAGATCCATTTTTTAACCCCTAGAAAGAGCTAATCATGTGAATCATTGCTCATGTGGATCTGCAGAACTGATTTTGTCATTGTTCTCAGTCCCAACTTTCACTGCTTTTGATGATTCAACTCAAACTCTTATCACATGTTCACATTTAGGGAATGTCTTTGGGGAACTTGAATTCTACTTTAATCGTACCTCCAGCTAACAAAACACTCTGAAGCTTTAGAATAGAGGAAGTGTGTGTGTGTGTATGTGCATGTCTGTGTGGGCTAACCTGCTGGACAGATCATTTCTTCATGCTTTGCCTTATCTGTTTACAGATTCAGTAAGACCAGAGTAGGATTATACCCAGTGATCTTCAGCTCTGAATGTTTAAGTCATGTCTAAACTGGAGATGCCTCAGCAATAGACCAGGGAATTGAACCATTGCTTTTGCAAATTCACTTAATGTTATGTATTCACAACATAATTAATTGTTAAAACAAATTGCTTTCCAGGTGAGGTATTCAGGAAGAGCACTGGTGTTTGTGGAGGTCTGCCCACAGGGACTTTCATTTTGGTGTATTTTGTTCCCTTGTTCTGTTAACCTAAAATCATCAGCTGAGTTGTTTAATCCCTGTGTATTGGGGGAGGATGGGGAGGAAATGGTCTGGAAGTTTTGCGCAGTTAATCAAAAGCCCTCTGAGGCTTTGAAGAAATGCCTGACGTTGAGGTATCCTCATCCTTCACCTGCACACAAGCAGCAGAACGGCCCAAGCAGGGAGCTCTGTGCTCTTTGTGCTCTCAGCAGCCTCAGCAGCAGATCCCAGCACCAGCCCCTCCAGCTCTGCTGGGCTGGGCAGGGAAGGGGGAGTCACTGCCAGTGGGGAGAGTCAGGGACTGTCACCTGTGTGACAGCAGTGAGGGAAGGAGCAGCAATGCCCTTGACGAGCTGGAAAGCATTCCACAAGCCAAAAATACCGGTTGTTTATTCAGTACATTTTCTCCACTTTAAGAAAATTAGGGAAAGGTAGGAGATTAGCTCACCTCCCTGCCTGAGAGCAACAGTGCTCCAGGGAGAAGAGACTTTGGCTCCAGAGCAGCCTGAGATATGAGGGCAGGTTCTAGTCTTCCCATTAGGGTGAAGAAATCATCCTTCCCATTTTGAAGCAAACCAAATGAGCATCTCACTGAACAATTTGAAACAAATAGCTAATAAAATCTAATATAAATGAGATTACTGAATCAAATCATAGAATGCAAAATATTTGTGTAATTGTGTAATCCAAAGCTGTTGCAATATTAATGAATTTTATAATAGAATGATTAAACATAGGATTCATTTTCATTTTGCAAATGTGCTTAAGCTTTTAATCTAGCAGGGTATTACAACGTAGGTAAATTTTGTTAAACCTTTCTGTGAAAGTATTTTATTTAAAAAAAAACAGCAAACCTCTTCCTGTTCAAAGCCCTTACCATCACTCATTGTTTTCTTTAGTCTCCTCCTCATTGTTTTCTTTATTCTGCTTCTTCCCATTGTTTGTGGCTCACCTACTGAAGATAAAATGGGACAATATGCACCTGACACACTGAGCAGTGCAAAACCAAGGATACAGCTCAGCACAGCTGAAGTCCAGTCGCCTAAAGCACCCTCTTATTCAAATCCTGACTTTTCCTTGGCCTCTTGTATAAAGAGTTTTTTCTCTGAATAATCTTGCTGTTCACCATGAGCTGTTTCAGGAGCATAGTCCTACTTAATGGCAGGAAGCATGGCAAAAGTAGCCCCAGGAGAAGCAGAAAAGTCTTAACTCAATCCTCATTTATCTCAACAACTATTTATTTAAATCTTGTTTATACATGCTGGAGAGCCAAGAATAAGCCAGTGGGGTTTTTTTCTATGAGGTTTTTTGATCATCTTCTCTTCAATAGGTTAGAAAAATGATGCTCAAAGACCTCTTTTGAACCTGAGGAAAGTTCCAAAACTTCAGTCCAGACTGAGCAAAATTGATTACTCCTATCTTCTGTCTGGTAACTAATGGAGCTTTGCTTTAAGTTGCTCTACAGAGCTTTTGTGCTGTTGTAAATCACTGCTGTTGTCAGAATGGAAAAGTTTTGAGCTTTCCTGCTCAGCGGTGCGAGGCTGCTCTGAGCTCTGCCTGCTTGGTCCTGGCAAGGAGAGGCTCAGATTCCTTGAGAGCAGCATTTGGTCAGCACAGAACCACAGGCTGGGGTCTCATGCTCTGCCAGGGGGTAGGGCTGAGGTTCTCCAGCCCTCTGAGAACCCGTCCTGTCATTTGTGTTTGACTTTGCCCCTGGCCAAGCCACAAAACTGGAGCAGTGTGAGGCAGAATCCAATCCCTCCTGGTTGCTGGAAAACCAGTGAAGAAGGAACTATCAGGCCTAGAAATGTGTGTACATTTTTGCTGCCAGGGGAATTAATTGTTTAATCAATTTACACTGGATTGTGTTGGATTCATTGTCATGTGAAGTCCTTAAATCAAAACTGGAGGCTATCTTAGAAAGGTGTGGGCCCCTGTATGCAAGACAGGCAGAACCATAACAATTCAAGTATTGCTCTGAGTGCTTTGATGCAGGAGAATAAAAACCTCCTTATAGCAGCTCTAATACTTGCTGGGAATGTTTTTTGTCATAATGGAAATATAGCCTGCTGTTCTTAATACCAGTAAGGTGTTGTGGTAGGATCCATTCTCTGCAGGCTGAGGAAAGAATCTGTTGAAAGGATTTGATTCACAAAACAAATTGAGATATTAGTAGATCTAAGCTGTACATGGATCTGCATCTCCCCCTTCACTCCTCCCAGTAGCAGAGCAGAAGTAGCTGTCATTTTCTGTCATACACAAACAGGCTTTGTGCATCCATTTGTAAATATAAAACAAGATTTTGGTTCCTGGCTTCAAACCCTGAACACACCTGCCTGGGCCTGAGGTTCCTTGAAAGACAGTGGGTGCTATAACCATGCTATTGCCTCTTAAGAGGACAACATTAAAAAACTAACTCTGGAGGAAATGTAGGTAGAAGGAAACCCAACCCATTCCAACCCAGATGTTTTATTCAGCTTGAAATGAATAGCTAATTTTATTTTCAAATGATTTAAACCTTTTACTGTTTGCTGCAAAAAAGAAAAGAACAGAATTTCTGTGGAATGTAATATCAGTAATGAATCTTGAAAATATAAAGTAAGACCAGCAGGCTTTGCTTCTCCCTCTTTGATTAAGTGCTTGCTGAATTCAATCCAAATTTACAGAGCATGAGTTTGCTATTAATTCAGTTTTCTTTTTGCCCAGCTTACAGCACTGAATTAAAGGCAGTAGTTCAGAGCTTACTACCAGCACACAAGGAGGTCAGGCAGAGCCTGAGGCTGGTCCTGGCTTGTGAGGACAGGATGCAGGGTGGGCTTGGCCACTGCAGAGGTCCTTCCTGGGCAGGCACAGCATCGTGTGCAGCAGGTTTAGGATCAGCCATGTGGTTCTGTGCAGGTTTGTGTTTAACAAAGGTCTGGCAGTGCATGTAAGGACTGTCCAAGCTGCTTGCTGGGTAAGGTTTGACTGCACAGTGATGTTTGATTTCCCTGTCCCATCTCTCAAGACCGTGGTAACAGCAAATTCTATTTCCTAATAATGATTTTCTGAAATAACTTTTTCTTTTTCCCCCTCAAGCTCAGTTTTGCACTAGAAATTACACAAACTAGTAAATGAGTTGCAGGAACAGATGGAGCTAATTGCACCTGTCTGACAGTGCAAATTTTAGCTCTCTGAGCCTTCAAAAGGCTGTGGATCTAAATCACAGCCAGCAAAAAACCTGCTGGAAAGCCTCTCTGAAAGTCAGGTGTTTACTGGGTATGACTGAGCTCTTCCTGGAGCTGTTAAATCAGTGACAGGTGATGAGCACTGCTGGAAATTAGGCTATGAGAATTTATGTCTTAGCTTGGGAACTCTTATAGAGAAGCCTCTGGAACAAGTGACCCACCCCCAAAAACAGCCACCACCTTCTTAATGCTCAAATGCTCAGTTCAGATGTTTTCCTTCCCACACACATTTTGCATCCAAGAAGTATTTGAACATTCCTCTCTTATTTTTTTTCACTTTTTCTCCTTATGTGTGCCCACTTTGCCTCTGCAGTTCTGGTTGGGTGGGATTTTTGTTGTTCTTCTCTCCCAAACCAGCAAACTCCTTGGGTGGGCAGTATGTCACTTGTTCAGCTGCTGCAGATGAGGAAGTGTGAGGTGGGAGAATTGTGAAGGGGGCAGCAGGAGGTGGGAACCAGATATGGTGTGAGCAGACCCAGGGACCTGGGAATGGTTTGAAGGAGGCCAGAGAAGGCAGGCAGGCTCTGCCACCTGAAATTCCTCAATTTCCAGCCTGTTGCTTGGATTGCTTAGACTTAGGCATGTCTCTGCATTTGAGTGCTCAGTTTTGAGGTGCCCCTGATGTTCAGACACACATCCTCATGTGTTTGTCTCCATTATATGTGGTCCCATGGCTCTCTGGACATGGAGCTGTTCGTGTTTCCCAAACCTGGGGACATCCAAGCACACAAGTCACGTTGGAAAACACAGGCTAAAATGACTAATTAGTATTTATTTAATCCAAAAACTTTGCAAGAAGCTAGAATTAGTTCAGGAGTGCCATGGCTGTGCTACCTGCTATCAGGTAGGGAGTGCTTCTTGCTTGTGTTTGGTCAGAGCCAGAGGAGCCTCCAGGAGCTGGCAGCTTTGGGCAGGACAAGAAGAGCTCAGGGATAAAAGGAGCAGGGACAGCCAGCAGAGCAGCAGTGACAGCCATCCTGCTTTTCTGGGGAGACCAGGGCAGGATGTCAGCAGCTCCTTGGGTGACCAGGGTGCTGTGAGGACACACAGGGCTTCCAGGAGGTGACACACTGAAGGTGTGCAGGGAGTGCCTGGAACTCCTGTGCCTCAGGAGGGAACAATCAGCCTGTTTGCTGCAGAGCTGCTCTGCTGCACAGGGCCAGCTCTCCTCCCTTGGAAGCACTTTGGTTTCATTGACAGCACATTGAGACCCAGAATTAGGATCACTCACTCTGCTCTCAGCCAGCATTTCCCTGGGAGTGGGAGCATCTGTGTAACCACCAAAGCCTGGCTGTGGAAATCGTGACCTCCTTTGAGATGATTTCATTTCACAAAGCAGACACTGTGCCTTTCTCCATGGCAGTGCTAATTCCTCCTGAAATGCTGTCCCTCAGAGCTGCACTGCCTGTGCTCAGACCATGGGCTGCCTGTCACAGTATTTGTGGGATTGTACCCTCACTCCCAGGCCCTGGCCTGAGGGCTGCCTTTGTCATCCACACTCTCATTTGGCATGGAGATGTTTTCCTCTCAGTTCCCTGGTCAGATATTTACCACTGTAACTGGCCACAGGAAGGCAGAATTAATGTTTCCTCTTGATGTTCATCAGGGTATCACACAGGAAGCTGAGAGTGAAAGGCTGGAAGGAGCCTCCAGAGACTTTCTAGCTCAAGGTGCTGCTCTGAGGAAGGATCAAGTCTGCCCACACAGCTCCCATGACAATCACAGTTTAACTGCTCTCTGCAGCTGCAGACAGGGGATTTTTGCACATCCAAAGGCAGCATATCTCAATCCCCTACTACCTCAAGAAAATGTTTTCTTTCTGTCCAAAAAGAACCTTTGCTGCTAATAAATCCCTTTTTATTTCTTTCCTTTCTTCCTCAGCCACTAGGGCAGAATATAACCTAGAATTCATGATCCTTTAATAATGATATTTAATGTATAGAAAGACTATCAAGCTGTCTCATTGACTTTCTTTTCTGTAGATCAGACAAAGTGAAGTCACTCATTAGTGCTGATTTTTCAAATTTTTTCCCCATTTTGGGCTTTCCCAAAAAGCTTAAATCTCAGAGGAGGATGAAAAGTGAATGAAACATCACTTCTCTTGGTTACTGGGCCCCATTCATTTAAACTAAGACTTCTTTTTCTTTTCATTTTGGAATCGTTGAACCTATAAATATAAAAGGGAAAATCTGGAAATGTGAAACTCCTGCAAACTAAAATCTGTCTGAATTCATATGAGTTTTTGACAAGCAAAGTTTGAACAGCTCATCTTCCCATGCTCCAGCTCTCTTTCAGACACTGCAAGAAAGTTACTTCAGGCAAGAGCTATTTTCTCAGTCAACTGGCTTCTTTCTTAGAGCCTCCATCTGCAGGCAGTGCTGTCTGCAAGAGAAATGTCTTCTTCAGCCTCGCTCTTCATTCCCAGCTCGGTCCTAGGCATTGACTGCCAAAACCACTCGTTTGTTCCTTCACATAATCCATACATGCTCTTTTTAGAGTGACAGTTTAAAAACAAAGAACCACACCCCAGCTCTGGTAAAGGCATGACTTTAACATGAAGAATACCATTTTTCATTCTATGTGGTGGCATTTCTTGAGCATCCTCATCTGTAGCATAATCCTACTGGATTTGCCAGTGTGCTGCAAACACTCTTTGTACTTAGTGAGTGCACTCTGGGGGTCCAATCCTTTTGAGTGACAGTGATGGATAGCCTGAGCAGTAATCCTCCCACTGCATCCCCTGGCTGCCTGGATGCACCACAGAGAAGTTAGAAAATTCTTTGCTGAAGAGAGGAACAATTATAAGGCATTTTTAGAACACTGAACAGAATGTTTTTCACAGCTGGCAGTTCTTATTTATGACAAGCAATAATTGCCTCAGCTGAAAGAAGGCTCTCAAAAGGAAAAAGAAGGTATTTTTAAGGAAATTTGATGCCCTTGGATTTGCAAGTTGGATTCTGCAGGTACTGGGTGGCTTCAAGTAAAAGAATGCTGAGGGTGCTGAGGGGGAAGGACTGGCTCTGCAACAGGCACTGCCTCCTAGAGCTGGCGCCAGACAGGAGCAGCCATACCTTCACCATATGGGGACGGAAATAATCGGATTTTTTTTTTGTGTTTGTAGTGTTTTTTTTCATTGTTGCTGTTGTTCTGGGGGTTTTTGTGAGGTAGGCATGAGAGTTCTTGGGGTTCGGTCTCTCTAGAAGATCTAGGTATGAAAGAGCACCTGCTGTACAGTAGTGATAGATCCCGAGGCTGAAGAGGATAAAATTGCAGAAACTCCTTCTGAAACTGAAAGAACTAAACACTAACATGATGCACGAGTTCCAAGCCTGTGTTTTCTGTTAAAGAAATTTATGAGGTGTGTTTGCAGCTAATGGACACATCTTAGTCACTCACGTGTAAATGTTGGAATTCAAAAGGCCTGAGCTCCTGTGGATTCACACAAATTTTTTTCCCAGCATCACTCTTTTAGACTACAATTTTCCTTCAGAAATTATAAGACTTAAAATATATCTGTAATGCTGTAAGATTATAAATACCATGGCTTGTGAATTTGGACTCAGCAGAACAACTGTTTCTGTGTATTGTTTCTCAGTTGGATGGGTTCTGTGAGTACTGTTTAAAATATAACACATTTTTAAAGTGTCCTGGCAAACAATTTTATCAAAAAATTTCCCAATGAATCACCTGACAACACTTACAGCCAACAATGAGCAAAGAGGGAGATTGCTTTTCAGGGTGGAGGTTCACTTTCTCCAGTTCTTTTATTGAGCTTCTCTAAGTGGAAAGAGAAAATTTACCAAGGCATGTTTTACATAGTATCTCTGTAATTTGAAAAAGGTCTTTTCCTTTCTGCTAAGGACTCTTTATTTTTGTGCAGAGCATGTCACATAGCTTAATTTAAATGGAAATAATACTTTTTATATTTCTTTGCTGTATGGCAAGCACGGGTTCCACATCACCTTGGCTGAGAAGAAGGGTCCCTCCAGCTCCCTGGCGAGAAGACAGACAAGAACTGCCAGGACTGTCCTGCAAATGTAGGAATGCTCAGGGGTGCCTCTGCTCTGTGCAAATCCTGTGTTTCCAGGCCTCACCAGGCTGACTTTCTTTCCAGTCTCTGCTGTGTCTCTTCCCGAGCACAGGCACAAATAAAGGGAAAAGATCAGTGTTCCTTGCCTTGGCTGTGCCCTCTGGGTGGATCACATCTGAGAAGTGGCTGGCAAAATGTGAGCACCCAGTGAGGCACTTGGCTGCTCTTTCGTTTAGGCTGTGAATTATTCTCTGCAGAGATCCTGATCCGATCGTGCTGTGTGACGTTCTGGGCAGTTTTTCAAGAGAAATAAATAAATAGAAACAGTCATAATTTCCTTGCATTTTTCTCTCAGCTGCAGGATTTTGGGAACCCCCAGTACACTTTTCTTCTTGGTGTTCACTTTTGAAAGTGCCTAGAGCTGGGAGAAGAAAAACAAGCATTTGGCTCTAATAAAAAAATGGCAGTTAAGCTTTCCACTGGATCTTGCACAGACAAAGCCCAAAGCACCCCAATTTCACATCAGTATTAACAAACCCATAACAGCAAGTGGTTTCCTGGAATCTGAGACCCTTTGGGCTCTTTAGGAAGAAGTCAGCAGGACTTTCCACGTGCTGTAACTAATATGTTTTATGTGCTTTCTTGGGCTGAGGCCTCTCATCATTGTTTTCTGCTGACACCTTGGAGATTTTCTGGATCTCTGTGTTCCATTGTACAACTGAGTACGTCTGAAAAAGCCATTTTATTGACAGTCCATAAGGGCTGTTCTTGGAAGAGGAATAAGTGACGTATCTGTACAGCCTCTGTGTGCATGGCTGTGTGTGGGGTCACACAGGGACACACTTTGGGTTCCAGAGCTGTGCAGACACATTTGCATCTGACATCTTGTGCAGAGGTCACAGCAGAGCTGTGTCTGCTCCCATCAGCTGAGGGTTCAGCCTTTATGGTGAACATAAGAAATTACTTGGAATGTCATGCTGCTGCAGCTGCAGAAGTGGATCAAAAATGGAATAATGCTCTCTTGCTTTCTGTCTTGGGCTGCACAGGTCTGGGCACTGGAATCTCAAACAAAAGAAATCCCCCCCTGACTCTCTCCCTAGAGCTGAATTTTCAGAGACAAGAGAATCCCAAAACAGACAAAATACTCTGGTGGAGGGAAGGAAAGATAAATGTAAGGGCCCAAAGGGTCTGAAACGTTAATGTTTTTATTTCATTTTTTTTTTCTGGGAGAGAAATTTCTGTCAGAAGGGGCCCATAAAATAATGCAAGGCTCTCCAGGGTACTAGCATGTGATTTATTATGCCCAAGTGTGCTTTGTAGCTCCCTAAATGCAGCCAGTCAAGGGCATGAAAAAGAGAAATCGGATGGATTTTGGAATCTGGAAAGCAAAAACTAACTCTGAAGGGGATTCTGTGTTTTTGCTGAGAAGCAGGTGGGAGGAAGGCTGGCATGGGGAGGTCAGGCACAGGTGGAGAGAGAGAGAAGAATTGCCTGGCAGCAGAGGTGCAGCTCATGGCCCCACAGAGGTGACTCAAATCAGGCTTTGCTGCTCACTGAGACCTGACCTGGGAGTGCAGGGGGGGTTGCAAAAGGAAGATAACGGCCAGCTGTGGTTAGAATTGCCTTGCTGGAGGAGAAACTGTGAAATAGTTTTATTTATACCCCAGGAACCAGATATTATGTGCAGATATTATATGATGGGTTTACCTACTGTGAAATAGTTTTATTTATACCCCAGGAACCAGATATTATGTGCAGATATTATATGATGGGTTTACCTACTGCACTGAGGTTTTCCTGTTCTGCCTAATAAATACCATTTCTCAACATGGGTTGCTGTTTGGAAGTGGGGAAAGTAAGTCACTGAACATAGCAGAGCTTTTTACAACTTCACAGGTTTCTGGGGGGGAGACCTGAGCCAATGGTATGCTTGCAACCTTTATAAACACAACCATTTGGCAGTCAGTCAGGTCTTGGCAGGAGACTTGCCTGACTTACTTATCACAAAAGTTTTAATGTAAGCATGTCAAATTTAACTACACTTTAAAAAATTATTTATTTAGCCTTGATTTTGAATTCTCTCCAAATAAGATTTTTTTAACCTCTGGCTAACTAAGTCTCCTGAGTAATTTTTTGATTACTAGTTAAATAGTTTCTCATGTGGAACACACACAGTTGGTTTATACTTGAATAAAATACCTGTCACATTTCTTTCTTGTTTTTTTTTTTTTTTTTATTTTTTTATTTTTATTTTTTGCTAGGGCTTGTATCTGCCACAATATGATTTTGTGTCCTTTACAGAGCCAGCACTAATAATTCATCAAGGATCACCAAAATATAAATGCACAAGTGATGACGCAGACTGACATTTGCCTCTCTTTGGAAGAATGAGCATCTCCTGGTGCTCCTTTTTCCCCCACTATTTCTTCTGTTTCAAGGGGAAGAATGTGCCCATGTGCTGGACCTGATCCTCATTCAGGGGTTCATGGCTGTCTTTGGGGAGAATTTGAAATGGTTGGAGGAAGGGGGTGTGTGTCACCTGCCTGTGCCTGCCTGCATAATCCACCTGTAGCTGTTCCAAGGGGGAAAGTGTTGACAAATGCCAGCACTTTTACAGAGTGCATTGTAATATAAAGCCTGAAATATATTTGCTATTGTTTTCTGCTGCCCTGGGTATAGGTCTGTTCCTGGAATATGTATCAAGAGCAATCCCCCTATTTAGAGTTCAAACGTGAGCTATAGAGTACTTAGTCCAACTGCCAGTTTCCTGGGAAAAAGGTTTGCAACGACCATCTATTATCTTGGCTGCAGAGAAAGTAAACTCTTAACTGCATATGAAATTAAGCGATTCTTTTCTAGCAATTGGAGTTTGGGTTTGCTGATAATAAGTGTGGGTTTGTGATTTGATAGGTCATTACCTACTTTGCCCATAATCACAAAGTAATAAATAACTATTGGCAAGATGGATAATAGCTAGGTCTGAGAGGAATGAAAAAGATAAAGCAATAGGCACAAAAACATACTTTATATTCATAGAAAATGGGTCCTAGCCAAAAATGCAATCTGAACTGATAGGAGAGCAGATTTTTATTAGATGCCTCTGATTTGGGGACTGGCTGAACACCTACTTTCACAAGAGTTAGTTGTCTTTCTGGTTTATAAAATGTGTTTTGGACATGCTACGTGGGAGTATCCCTTTCTGAAGAGGCAATTCCACATCTCACAGGCTCAGGCTTCTGGTACCATGGAGCCAGACTTCCCTCAAAGATCACTCCAGGTTTTTGGGCCCAATTAACCAAAATCTGTCAATGCTTCACTGTTCACTTGCTGCCCCATTCAACATCTGCTGCAGCTGCATTGATTTGTTCTGACTTCTGGGGCACAAGGCACAGCTCCTCATCCCTTCCTTTCTTGTCATACCTTACTCAGTTCATGTCAAACAAATAGTGGCATCATTTATAATTTTATATTTTCCCTGCCATTCTTGTTCCCTTCTGTGCAATGCAATAGTCATATTATTGCAGCATATCATATTACATCAGTTTTGTCATAAACTCATCACGTTTTTATTATCTCTAGAGATGCTGTGCAGAGCTCCAGGCTTGCTTTGTAGTGTGCAAGAAAGTTACATGAGAAACTGAAATCCAGATGTGGCCACAAACTTCCCAGGGCTGGGCAGGGAGGATGGGGTGGCCACGGTGCTCACCACCAGCTCTGGAGCTCACCATTTGTTTCTCCTCTGTGTCCCCTCTCCACTCAATGGATTCCAGAAAAGGAAGATGCAGGCACTGTGTGGACGCCTTTGATGTGGTTTAGTTCTGAAAATGTGAAAATATGGTTGTGCAGTTCTGAGCCTGACATTAAGGTCAGCTGGTGGCTTTGTTCAAAATGTTTGGATTAATCAAGAGGAAGTCCTTGAACCTGTCCTTTTCCTTCTCAGAGAGGTTAAAAGAGAATATGTCTTTGCATATTTTAAGGAGGTGAGGAGATGGGGGGAGGAGTGGGATGCCTGAAAAAGTGCCAATGGATGTTTTTCACTCTGGAACAGGGAGAAACAAACAGAGCTCTTCCATATTTCTCAGCAGCCTCCCCCGTTTCCAATACGTTCGCTTTATATCAGTGAACTTTAAGAACAAAATGTACTCAGGGAAAGGAGATTAAAATTGCAAAGCAGTTTCCTTTCCTATCAACTGAACTGACAGAAAAAATGACAAAATGCTTGTGGGAATGATTAGAGAGAGTGAATGTTCTCATTCATGTCATGTCGTGTATTGCTAATTTATATGTACTTGTTTTCATACCAATCTGGCAAATTTCAGGAAAGAATCTGCCAGGAATCAACGGAAAAAATAGGCCTGTATTCTTTTGGAAATTAATAATAAGTATTTGCTGTGTTTTATTTGGATTTCAATGACAACTGTAATGAGTGATGGATACCAGGAATAGAAACAGCCAGTAAGAAGAGGGAGGAGGCTCATGGCAGGACTGGAGATTTGGGACCTCTTGCTGGTTCTGCTCTTGGACTGCTGGGTGCCCTTGATCAGTCAGGGCACCCTCCACCAGTGTTCCATTTCATCCTACAGGAAAATAAGGAAGAGAGACCTGCAAATATCTTCTGTGAGGGAGCAAGGCTCCATGCTTGCCATACTTGTTAAATGTGCTCTTGAATAGTGGCTTTTTGGGGTTCCTTACATCCTTTTCTCTCCTCCCTCCTTCCTCCTTTCCTAAATCTCAAGGAATGGCTACTGAGTGACAGGGCAGTTAATAAATGCAAAATTTCAATTGGGTATAAACATTTCTTCCTTTGCAAGGACAACACTCTCCTCACTCATCTTTTGGCCACTCCAATTTTCCAATTGTCAATAGTCAGCAAATACAAGATTCTCACCTTATACTTGGACTCTTTCTTTTCATTTTTACCCCATTATTTGGTAACATTTTCATTGATCACTGTAAATGTCCTCTAACTTCTTCTGCTGTGTTTTTGTTGCTTTTTCTATAACAAGTAGGGAGCTATTAAGGTTCCAGTGACTCTGATGATTTCAATGACATCAAGTTGAAATAAAATTCTCCTCAAAAGCCTGAGGAGAGAAAAAAAATTAATCTGGCATGTTCACCTGACTTCTCAGAATGATTCAGGGGCCCAAATCCTCTTGATTTCCGTGTCTTTGGAGATTTGCCTTTAATGCTTCAATATTCTGTAAAGGTGCTGATTTAATTTAATTATCATTCAGCCTGATAATACAGATTAGTTTTTTCAGTCTTTCCTGGTAAAGCAGCACCTACAACTCCTTAATCACTTCTGTTACTGATTTTATCTCCATTGCATCCCAACCTGAATTTTTTGGCAAGGTTGTTGTTGCCTTCTAGGTTTTTCAGCCTGGTTGTCAGGAACATGACATGGCCAAGAATAGACTGGAAAATATGGTTCTTGCTAGTCTGTTTCTACAGAAAGGAAATTAAATTCAATGCAAAGAAACACTTTCTCTCCAGCAGAACTCGGGTAATGTCATGAGAAAGGGAGGAAAAAAAAAGTGCCTGTGAGGGTTAAGAGTGAGGAAGTTGACAAGAGCCCAATATGGGAACCCAAGAGAAACACCAGACAGATGGTTATCATCCCAGCAAACACTCAGGCTATTTTCCTGCCTGAATCCACTGGTTTGATCTGAGGAATGTGCTGTCTGTGATCTGCAGCTCTCTCTTTCAGAGGTGCTTTGACCATGCATCCATCTTGTGGTTCAAATGGCATTTGCATGGTCAGAGCTGGGGCTGTGAGGTGTCTGCAGGAGGGTTTGGATGCTGCACAGGGCCGCTCTGTGCAGGGTCAGTTTTCAGTTCCACAGGGGACATTGGCCTTCTTGACTGGCCAGACTCAGTCCCACAGAGCACAAATGTCCTGTGGGGTCGTTGTCCTGGCAGTCTGGATAACCCATTTTTACTTTCTTTGCAGCAATGAGAAATCTCTCAGGTAACCCAGGGAAGGGCTGGGACGGGCCCAGGGTTCCTGCAAGGGCTGCAGACCCCAGCACAGCTGAGGAGAAGGATCCCATTACTCACCAGAAAGTTTCCTCTTTCCAAGGGACTTAAACCTGAAAGAAATGTTTGATCAACTGGTGGAACTCTTCCATCTCCCCAAAACACTCTATAGTGATGTTAAGTCTTTTTTTTCTCCACCCTTTGGGTCTTTTCAGAGCTGGATATGATCATTTCATGCTCTGGGGGTGGAAGGAACATCAGCTCAGCATTTTCAATAAAGGCAGAAGCAGAATTAACCCAGCTTATCCAAAAGCTTTGTGTGGGAAAATGGTGAGGAAGAAATCTTGCTCTTGGAGGGCTGATGGATTAATTTACTGGGGCTGTTTGAAGTCTTTCTGTTTGGCCTGGCTCTTCTCTGCCTTGGTGTAACAGGAGTTATGAGCCAGACGAGTCCATGTGTTTAGCAAAAAAAAAAAAAAAGGAGATTAAGGCACAGGATCTGAGAATTTTACCCATGTTATTTTGGAAGAAAAAGTGTTTTAAAGAGAACACAAACAATTAGGGCAGATGCTGAGTTTGTTTATCTTCAGAAGCCTGTGGTAGGTGTGCCAGTGCACTGGTGTTCAGCAATTAACATTAAAGGCAGACAGCAATTAACCACATGTCTGCTGTGAGTGGTAATGCAAGTTATTTGTATTTAACCTTCATGATTCATGAGCCACTTTCATTCTGGGAACTAAAGAGAAAGGGAAGGAACATCTTAGAGCCTGATGTCACCATGTGAAAAATGATCAGACTTCAGTAGTCAGTAATGAAAAAGCTTATATACATAAATAAAAATATATAGATTTTCCTCCCATTACTGGCAAATGAAATACAATAATTTATCATATATATACACATATATTCATACATACATATCTATGTGCATGTATATTTTTGTTGGTAACAGTAGAGCTCTATTTCTGACAGTTTCAAGCTTTATTTGCTTTTAGGATCTCAAATATGGTATATATTGAAACCAATGGAAAAATCCTTATCAGTATCAAATGCAATTGGACTGCTGGTAAAAACACCACCATAGGAGTTATAGGGTTTGGAGGGGGCTTTTTGGTTGGTTGTTCTTTTTTTCTCATGAATTCTGAAGAAATTAGACTTATTTAGGAAAGAAGCCTTTATAGGATTCAGTATTGAAAGGAATGTGATGGGACACCCAGACTGTTGGAATTAAGCCTGTGCTGATGCCACATCCTTTTCAAGGGTTTTTGAAATGACAGACAGCCTTCATGAATAATTGTCATTGTGACAAAACCAGAGCTAGGTTTTTTATAAAAATATATCCTGGCCATGGGGGAAGAAGAGCAAGAAAACCAAAGGATAACTGTGTTATTCTCTGCTAAAGAAGAAATAGCCACTGCATCAGGTTACACCCTAAGACACTCTAAGATCGCTTTTTCCCTGAGCTGGAGTTCTGTCACAAAGCTTGTTTTTGGTGGAATGAGGTTTAGCAACCAGTTTGTCTCATTACAGGTAAACAGATACATTTTGGACACTTTTCCATTGAGCAGCATATAAATCTAGGCTTAAATGTAATGAACTGGCTCCAAAAAGTGTATACTGGAATATTGATTTTTTTTTGGTGAACTAATAAGATATTGTTTTCAGGTTTTTATGGATTAATACTTAGCTACAAGCTGTTCAGGATCTGGATAGAGAATATCCTAGTGGTAAAATGCAATTTTATTTTGGAAATGGAAACGCTTCAAAATGGAGCAATTGGATTGGTTGACAGATTGTATTAAAGGGTATCAGGGGAGAGACACAAAGTGCCTTTATTGCTTATTCTTTCAATACAAGTAATAAGTATTGACGACCTAAAAGAAATCCAATGAAAGGTTTTTTTTGAAAATAGAGTTTGGAGGGCTGTTAGTTTTGTCTGTGTCTAGAAATGCCATCTTAGAAAAACCAATGAAAATGAGGTATTTTGGCAAGAAAACAATAATCTTTTTAGCATAAAAGAAATCATTTAAAGTGTGTTCCCATTTATGAAAACATATAACTTAGCTTGGAATCAAAAGCTTATTTAACACTTCTAGCAAAATGAAATCTGCTTTCCTTCTGCTGCCTCTGCTTCCATTGGGAACTCCAGAATTTTCCAGTAAGAACTTTTTCAAAGGTGCATTTTCTCAGGGGAATTTTCTTTCATATCCATCTAATAACCCATGTCAGGGAGCACTTCAGATGTTCCACAGTGAGATGAGAAGAGGTCAGGGTATTGTATGAGGAGCTGAAGGATGAGAGGAGTGATTTGAGCTGCAGCCTGCCAGGTTTGTGGGGGCAGCTCAGCAGTGGGCTGAGCGTGATGGGGAGGCTGAGGGGCAGAAAGAAGAACGTGCTCCAGGACTTGTGATCACCCTGGGAAGTCCACTGAGCTCTGCTACCTTTGAGCTGCCAGCTCTGGAGCAGATGAAGAGCAGTGGTGTCAGCTGGCATTAGCAGGAACAGTGTTTGGAGTTGTGCTTCTCCAAAAGGATCTACACCACAGCCTCTGGGAGAAAGAAACAGAGCCAATGAGTTTTGCCATCCTTTATTCACCTGCAATTACTCAGCTCTGCTCGTGCCAGTTCTGATCTCAAATGTGATGCTGGGGTAGCTGCACTGCTTTCACAGGAGTTAATCCTCAACTGTTCAACTGAGAGCAACACCAAGGCCCTAATCTCCCCTACAGAGCAGTCACAAACACAGCCAACAAATAGGCATTGGCATGGCTTCAGAAACGTGTTCCAGCTGTTCTCTTGCCATGAAAGGACGGGTATTGAAGCATTCCTGTAGGGAACGGGTTGCACTTGAAATGTAAATCAAGTTCAATATCATCAGGCTGGTTAGTACAGTCTTTGGTGGTGCTTGGCAAACAGACAGCATGTGGAGCCTTGACACCTGGCTGGCTGGGCATTAATAAAGCACTTGGCCAGCATTTAACTGGGAGGCAGAAAGGACAGAGCCTCAGGAGGGGTGAACACTCGCCTGTGTGAACTTCAGGAAAGATGTGAAAACCTTGAGTGCCCTTGGATTGCAAGCAATCTGAGCTGGATCTCAAGGACAGGAGTATGAACATGAATACATCTCTGCTCCAAAACCCCAAAGACACTGTGCACTGCAGCTCTGCAGGAAACATAGCTGAGCACAGCCCATCAGGCAGAGCGTGCAGCTGAGCTCTGGGGAGGGATTTGCTGCGCAGTCACAGGATTGCCTGTGAGAGCTCCTTGATCAGAACAGAAATATTTAATCAGGTCTGTCTCCTGTAGCTGTCATGTAGAGAAAACAAGGCTACAAATAGGATTTGTGTGATCAATGGGCAAGAAAGACCACTTTATCCACCTCAGCAGTGCTGACATACAACTCTGGGCTTTGGTGACAGCAAGGTGCCCACATTCTGGCAGGCAGACTCTCCCCTGGCTGGGGACCTGGGCTGTTCTGGAACATACATTGATCATTTTTGCATTTTAACCACAATCTTACCTTCTTGTATGTCAATAGAAAATCAGCTGCTGAGTTTGGAAAGAGTATGATTTTTCTTACAGCAAAATCAAAGGAAGAATTTGCACTGATTTCTGAAGGCAAGTATTGGACCTGATTGGTCAGATTACATTTGCAAAGCATGAGCATCACAGCAGATTTTACCGAATCATATGGCAGAGTAAATTTTGTAAATAAATAAATAAAGAGAGCAGAGATTATGGGAGCTATGTCTGAACTTTGTGTCTTACCAAGAATTTGCATGGTGACTTGGCAGGGTCTTTGGAAGGTTTTTAGTTACCTTGATGAATAGCAAAACTATTTTTAATAATTTTCTCTCTTTGTATATTATAAATGAACTTGTAAAAGAGGCACTGCCAGTCACAGCCTGTTTGTCTCCCCATGAGTCTGGAAGAGGTTGATGGGATGAAGAATGCAGCTGTGAAACCCTCCCAGGGCATGGAAATCTGTAGGATCCAGAAATGAGAGGGAAATGGGTCACGGACACCAAAGGACAGGTGCAGCAGTATCAATCTCTGCTAATGTTTGCTGTGAGAAAAAAACCCACAAAAAACACCTCAACCCCAGAGACTGGGGCAAGTCTACAGTGGCAATTCCTTACTTCAGGAAATGAAGCTTTTCTGAACAATAGCATCTCCTGTCATGCCTAATCAAACTAATTAAAGAGCACTACCACACTTTATTAATGTAATTTATCTCTCGCCTGAGGTGAACTATATTTATGCTCCAGTTACTCAAACATCACTGCTCTGTGTTTGAAGGAATGATGTTATTCAGTGATGTTTGTGTTCCACAATATCAGATGGTAATTGAACAAGTGCCTGGGAAATTGGGTATTTCCTTCTTGGGAAAAGCTTCTTTGGGGAATGTGTTGTTGCTTCTTCGGGGAATGTTGGTGAAAAGGTTGGACTTGGGCATGTCTTAATTTGAACGGCAACTGGAGGCCTACATGAGCCAAATTTTCCAAGCCAGAGAAGCCAAAATTCATCTCTAAGCATGGAGCATGTGAATGGCCTGTTTAACTGAAGGCACATGTTCACATCATTTAATGAATCGGGGTTGGGAGGCCAAATTCATTCCAGCTGAAGATCTGGCAGGGAAAGGCTAATATGTGCTGAAGGAGGAAGGAAGTAAGTTAGTTAGTTCTAGAGATTAAAGAAAATGTCAGTTGAAAAAAGAAAGTATTTATTTTGAAAGATATTAATGGCTTCCATGGACACGCCTCTGATGCAGCTGCAGTTGCAAGGCTCACAGGCAAAGTGTCCACCCACCTTTTGTACCAGCTGGAAGAAGCAGTTTAACATCATTTATGGAGTAGGACAGCATGAGACAATGGAAAGCATTGCCCAAAACTGGCTGAGCAGTTTTCCTGGTGATTGCTTGCAATTTGTTGCTGTCTGCTTGATAAAAGCAGAGGATAGGAGAGAGGCAGGGGAGCAGCACAGAGCTGTCATGGGCTGGCCTGGGCAGAGGGTGACACAGCTCCTGGATGGGCAAGGCTGGAGGCACAGGGAGCTGGCAAGGGAGGTGCAGCCTCCTGCCTTCCCTGAAACCTGGCTTTGTCAGCTGAGCTGAACTGAGCTGGCTCCAGGCCATTTTGGCCACCTGTCTCTGCTATTCGCCCTCATTTGAGGCCAGCCCTGGGTGGCCTGAGAGAAAACCCTACTGGGGCTGGGTCTTAAAAGTACACTTGGAAAGGACATTGCAGATGGTCCTTGGCTACCCCTTCTCAACCACCTTTCAGGTGGATAGGATGGGCCCTTCCCTACCAGGGACTGACTTTGCCTGCTTTGAGGGCTTGCTTTGCAAACATCTGAATCCAGGGCTGGGCCAAGCTCAGGTAGGGCATAGGCAGAGTCATGGGAGAAACTGCACAGAGAAAACAGTGGGAAGCAAAAATGGTAGGGAGAAGGAAAAGCACCTCACCTCAAGCTGCAGCAAGTTTCATCTCAGACCTGCAGGAGCAATTGCTGTCAACAATTTTCAGTGGCACTCTGCTGGCTCTGTTCCAGCCCATACACTGGGCATTAGCGCAGTGACTGTGCAATTTTACTCAGGTTGATTTAGAGAATTTCACAACTAAATTTAAAGCACTGTTAAGTAGGGCAATGTGTGGGGAACAGTACCATGGCATTTTACTTTTAAAAAACTTGGGTTATGAGTTTACTGTTTTCCTAAGTGGGTTCTTAAAAAATATCTGACAAGTAGATTCAGTCTTGTAAATAGGTCCAAATGAATTTTATTAAGATTTTTGTGTGAATCTTTTCTACCCTGCTCCCAAGTAGATTTTGGCGGTTTAAAAAGCCTTCTAAGAACAAGAAAAAAGGAGCTTTTATTCTTTGTGAATAAATGAACTCCAAATTTCCTTGGGTAGTGGTTAAAACTGTTTTGGAATTTCCTAAAGGAGAACAATGACTCGCATCCATTGATAAAGTACACCTTAGATCTGTATTAATAACAAGTGCAGTGGGCTGGATCAGATTGCATCTGCCATTGAGAGCACAGAGCTTGTCTGGAGGACAGAGCAGGACTGAGCTCCCAGCATGTTGTGTTTATGGCTCCAAAACCAAAGTACAGATTGGAGATTTGTCCCAGGTCAGAGTCTCCTTGACAGCCTGTGCACTGTTGCATATCAAATGCTCCTGCATAAAATCTTGGATGGCAAAAAAATAAATCCTGGTGCTATAGAGCAAAAGGCAAGGCCTGATGTCTCACACGTCCTAGGAACATGCCTCCCAGACTGCCAGCTCAAAATTAAGGTTAAAAAAAAAAAACAAAACCCCAAAGCCGTGATGAGTAAGCTGCAAAGTGGGAGAGCCTGTGGTAAAAGAATAGAAATTACTTTAAAATAGAAAAACATGACTGGAAAGGTAACTGAATACCATGTTGAACATGCTGATTTTTCTTGCTGATGATTGAAACAAGAAAAATCACACTACAGAGCTGATCATTAGTGTAACTGTGATTTTAGTGCTAGGTAGGATAATTTCTTTCAACAGTGGAGAAAAGAACTATGCCAAAGATAGAGGATCTATTAACAAGTCAGTCAGCTGGGGCAAGCAGAAATTCATGTAATATGCCACGAGCACGATGATTTTCAGACAAGGCATAAGGACTGAAGGAAATAGTAAAATGCATGGCACAGAAAGCAGCCATTTCTGTTGGAAAAAGCTGCTATAGAGACACAAACCTTTGGCAGTTCATGCAATCAAGAAACAGCAATGAATTGAACCCAGAAGAGATATTTTTTCTGATATAAACCTGGCTTTGTATTTAGACATCTTTTTTTTGCTGTTATCTATCTGGAGGCTGTTTGCATGTTAGATCCACCAAGTCCTATCCCTTGTTGCTCCCGACCTGTCAGGCTCTGCCTGACATTGCTGCCAAAGGCTCTTCAAAGGGGTGACCCAACAGCCTCCTGTGGCAATTGTCCTGCCCCGTGGCAGGTGGTGGCATCTCCCCACACCACCAGGCCAGTGGGATCCCCTTGTAGCACAGGGAGGCAGCAGAGGTTCCCTCTGAAAGGACAATTGCAAGTGACTTCTGGTGGCATCACCTTGGACAGAAAATTGGCAACATAGATTTTCATTAAAAAGGAAACCTGAGCATCTAAGATTTCTGTCTTGCAATTGGTGACCTGTGCCTGGAAGAGGGTAAAATACAGTAGTTCAAAAGTCCTGCTCCCTGACTCAATAAAAATGAGAGAAAGAGGATTGCAGCTGAAAGAGAATTGGTTTTGGATGCTCCACAGCATCCAAAGAGAGAAGAGAAATAGAGGTCCCTCTCCTCCCTTCTCCAGGAAGAGTCTCCCTGGGGCTCGGGCAGGCAGATGAATCGCAGCAGAATTTAACTGGTTCAGGAGAAGCCGAATAAAGACTTTGGTAACCCTGCTGGATTTATTGCT
Source organism: Petroica traversi (assembly GCA_025920805.1). Lineage (NCBI taxonomy): Eukaryota > Metazoa > Chordata > Aves > Passeriformes > Petroicidae > Petroica > Petroica traversi. The sequence goes on from JAHLSL010000037.1 coordinate 6,553,138, forward strand.
TTATTCATTATTTATGCAGACAGCAGCTGCAGAACAGATTTAGGGACTGACTACAGTAAATAAATGGCTGATATGGCCCATCTTTGGTGCTTCATGGCTGTTGTACAGAGTGCTAATTTTGGTTCAGATGCAGGAATTAGAAGCAGCCCCCACCCAAAGCTATGACCTGTTGTGGGTGACAGCAGCAGAGCAGAGAGGGACCCGTGCCCTTGTCCTGGGGCTGTGAGAGGGTGTGCACAGCACAGAGCAGGTGCTCCTGCTCCAGCACCTGTCAGGTAACACAGATATTGTAGGGGAAAGTCTTGCTTAGGTTTTGGGGTGGCTGTCCCTTCCACCCTGCAGGGTTACTTAAAACACAGTGCTCCCAGTGCCTTCAGGGACTTTACTGTGTCCTCCCCTGGGTCATGGCTGCTCACAGGGGCCACAGCAGCAAAGCTGCACCAAGACTAAAGAGGGGACCTCTATGTTTTGGGGTTTTTTGGTGTTTTTTGGGTTTTTGTTGTTGTTGTTGTGTTGCTGTTGTTGTTGTTTTTAAATGAGTCAGATAATGCATTTTGTCCCAGTTGGTGTGATATATTAATACATTTTTCTTGGCCAAAACAGAGCTTTAATAATAGTTGTGGGCAGAAAGAACTGACTGAAGGTTTGTTGGTTTTACAAAACTATTGCTGAATGACCAGGGATGATACAGCCTCTTGGCAGAATTCAAACAAGATCTCACTGTCTGTGCTTCTAGGAAATTCATCCCATTTGAATCCCTGTCTGTCTTCACTGGTGGTGTCACCTGGCTCCTGGGTGTGTGCAGGGGTGGCTTTGGGGGCAGCAGCACTGCTTGTTGCCCATGGGATCAGCACTCCCTGCAGGACTGGAGGCAGGTGGAGATGCCAGGCTCTGGATGAGACCTGCAGTGGGCTCCTCTGCTGCTTGCCCTCATTAAGCATCCTGTGGCACTTGGCAGCAGCAGGGCCATTAACCTTAATTTCCTGGCCAAACTCCAGCCTGCCTAATTGCATTGTGCCCGTGAGGCTGTATATTCCCAGGGAAGATTCAGGTGTGGAAATTGCTCTCTGCTCCCTCTCCTAAACAATGTTACATGAAGGGTGGTTTAGTGCCCAAGATGAAACCTGTTTTTTTCAGAAGCCTAAATCTGGATTTAAGGGTGTAACAGAACACAGAGCCCGCAAAGCAACGCCCAGGCTCCTGAGCAGACCCAGGTGCAGAATAGGTGGTTTTTGCCTTCCTGCAAATTTTTCACATTCCTTTATTAATAACAAATCTCCTAAAATCTGTGTAAGCTCATTACTTGCAGCAAATAAAAATACTTCACGCAAAAAGGAAACAGATGGTCCTGAATGCTGAAGATTTGTTTGAAATGTATTTTCAGCCCACTGTCTGGAACTTGTCTTGAGTTGTAAAGGAATCGAATTTAATTACAAGCTCTGCAACACTAACACTGTGTAACCAAGGGATTCTCCCATCTTTGTATATCAACCTAGCTGATGGTCCCTCTATCATTGCTAAAGGGAAATATTTATGCATTTGTTGGAAGGAAAGTAACACTGGGTCTGAGGGCTTCTTCTCTGTTAAGCTGGAGAAGACAGAAAATTTGCATTATCTGGGCTGACGTGGCCCCCCACCTGTGGATGTGGTGCTCCTGGATGGTCCCTGCTGACTTCACATTTCCATTAGAGAGTGAAAGCTGGGCAGTTGAGCAAAGAGCCTCAGACAGCAGCTCTGCCCTGTGTGTACAGTACAGCCTGCAGTGCCCGAGCATTTCTAATGTCTCTGAATTTAAAGCTGTATTTGGGAAACCACAGACTTTAAGCAGAAGCAATGGTTATGGTTTTTTTTCCCCACAAGGACACCTCAGGAGGTTAATTCAATCTGTGTTTCTCAGACTCCATGGTTCCTGCTGGCACGTCATCCAGTTTTCATAGTCAGTGTCCTGCTTCCAGCTGAAACACAATAAGGTGCTTTTAAAAACAAAAAATTAAAAAAAAAATCACACAGCTGCTGTCATGTAGGACATTGCGCTCTTAAAAGACCCATGGGCATGGATCTTCTCAGGTAGATATGATCCCCCAAAATTACTGGGTGGAGGAAGAAAACCTGAAGCCAGAGCTGAGGCAGAGGAGTGTCCCAAGGACAGCATGTGCAGGGCAGCTTTGCCCATTTCTTGGAATAAAAATATTAATAAGTTATTATCAAATTGGTCAGGGCAGAGTTCATGAATTTGTCTTTTCTCTGACTCACCTGAAGCTGCTAAGCAATTGGCAGGTAGATGAGAGTGATGCTGCTTTTCTCCAGAGCCAGGTGTTCAAGGTTTGCCAGAGTTTGAGTGCTGGGGGTCTCTGATGCTTTTCTGCCTGGTTGGATGTTGGATGTGTTTGTAGCAGGACAGCAACAAATGGTGAATGAAGTGCACCTGAAATGAAGCTCTAAATGCATAATTTCAGGAATTACAAACTGTTGAATGAATTAATATTTGAATAACATCAGTGAATACCAGTCTGGTAGTCAAGCACCTATAAATAAAAAAAAAATTGTCAAGTAAAGGGGAGTTATTTTAGAAATTAATGACTTGTATGATTTTTATGTAATGCATTTTTGTTGAAATCTTATTTTGTTGAAATCTTATTTTGCTGAAATCTTATTTTTGCCTCAAATCTAGGACTTGAGTTTTCTCACCTCCTCCCCTCATCTTTTCACAGGAAGATTGGAATAGCTGTATAAAGTGAGGGTTTATGGAGGAGGCATTCTCAGCTTCTTTCTAATAAAATTATGGAGAAAGGAAAGGTCAAGCAAGGCTTCACTTATCAGATTTTCTATCAGTTTTTCTCCTTTACCTCAACTGAAAAATATGAAAAATGAAAGGTATTTTAAAAAATAATCAAAATGAAAACTTCTGTTTCCCAGAAAATAATAATTCTGAATTTTCTCTTGAAGAATTGTGAGTGAGAGGTTTCCAACCTTGAAAATACTTATTTACCCCCCCTGCCTCCTTCACCCCCAGGTTCAGCCAGCTCTGGCACCATGCCCAAGTGAAGCAGTGAGAAGATATCTCATGGTTACTCTCTTTGGCAAAATAATGTTTCTGAGGGATTTCTTATTTGGATGATGATGACGATTACCATTATTATTATTATTTTGTTTCTGCTTGTTTGTTCTTGTTTGAGACTAGAAATCTCTATTATTGCAGAACAAGCTCACTTATCCTCGTTTATCCTCAAGGAAAAGAAAATCCAACCACACTGGGCAGTAAATGTTTTTCTGGCTGAGCCCTTGGGCTGCTCCTGTGTGGCTGTGACTGCAGGTGGGACTGTGGCCGTGCTCAGAGCTGGGGCTGGCAGCTTCCCTGCAGCATCACCCCACTCTCTGGGGCTGTTCTGGCTCAAATGTCTGGTTTTGAGGGGTTTTTTCATGACAGGCTGCACAGTTTGGCTGGTTGAGGGTTTCTGATGCTTCAGCCTCCATGCCTGATGGGTGGGATTTGAATCAGGGGTTGGGGGTGTGATGTTGTGGGGAGTTCAGCCAAACCCCTGGCTGGGGTCTCTGGGATTAGTGTGTGTTCCTTCTCCAGGGCTCAAATACATTTCCCAGAGTTTTCCCTCAAACCCACACCTAATTTTATTATTCCATTTGCAGCAAAGGGCACATCTCTGCACACCCATTTCATAGAGCTGATTATGTTCCCCCCCTATTAATTTTTAAGTGAACATAAAACACGACCTCAGGAGGAGCCTGCACTTTGCTGGCAGCAGCCCTGGGAGTGTGCAGGGTGGGAGCTGAGCCTTTGCCAGCCCACGGTGCAGCCCTGCAGAGGTGAGAAAAGGTGAGAGGCCAGAAGCTCCTCCCATGTGCTCTCCAAGCCATGTGCAGGGCATTGCCTGCAGCTGTTTCATCACCCCTGCCTGCATGAGCAATCCAGGGACACCAGCTGGGTAATCCTCACCTCTGCTCCAGGTTACTGAGAAGTGGGATTTGTGCTTGGCACCTGGCACAGACACAGCTTTAACCTGTGTGCAGAGGGTGACTCACTGCTTGAGCTGAGAGGGAACAAGGACTTGGGCAAAACTTACCACTTGTCTCCCCTGAGGAGGCCTGGGATCCATTTGGATCCTGGAGTGAGAGCCTGGAGGGGCTGAGCTGCTGTCAAGTGCCTTCCCAGACAAATAAAGCCACAGGAGGCAGCGTGTTGGCACCAGAATTTCACTGAGTTAAATTAGCTTTGACAGTCTGAGACAATACCATCATCTGATGTCTAGTTTTCAGTTCCTTCATCAGATAGTTTTTTATAAGAAAGCAACAAACTAGAAATCCTTTAAATTTGTTTCAACAGAGTTTGAAAATTTGGTGGATTTTTTTTTTGTTAGCAAGTGCAAAATTTACAGGAATTAATGGAATGCAATAAAGCTTACCTAGAAGAGCTTGTTCCTTGGAAACACCTTCCTCCTTCTACCAACTTCCATATGATCTTTGAGGCCCTTCCAAGGTAAAGCTCAGAGTGTCAGACTGTGAAGAATTCTGTGTGTCTGTGTTCTCTTTTCTTGTAAGGGGCCATCTCATCACTTCAGGCCTGCAATTGATGTCACTGACCTTGGATGCCTTGATATCACGAAGCTGTGGCCACTTCATTTGGGGAAGATCTGTCCCTTAGTGTGTAATGGTGGCCTCAACATCTCACGAGATGCCCATAACAATCATGATTTCTAGAGGCCTAGGCCCAAGTTTTTCCGTGGGTAAAATTCAGAAGGCAAAGGATGCACTGGTGGTGTGGAAATATTTTCTCATGGGTGATTAATAAACTCCTCTTTGTGCTTATTTTCATTTGATACCTCCCTTGCTACTCTGCCTACAGGAAAAAGATGGTATGTAATATATTCAGGACACTGATGGAAAATCAGATTTCTTTCAATGTGATATCAAGTAATGCTCCAAACCTTGGGGAGACCTCTATATTCAGTCCTCTTTCAGATGCTGTCTATGAAAATCAATCTTCTTTGGTCCCAGTGATAATATTTTGTGTGTCTATTGCTTTGTGTTACTGGGTATTTTGGTTTTGTCTGCTTACTCCTACCTCCAGCACCTTTATCTAGGATGCAAGTGTTATCTTGCTGTGCAGATGCTCCCCAGACTCTGTACCAAGAATCCAGATGATGGCTGTTTTCCTAAGAGCCTGGCTTTGCTGCTGCTGGGATGATCTTCCTCTCTTGCCTCCCCCTTTTGCTCTGAGAGTGTTCAAGAAACCCCTGTGCAGCCTTGGTGCTGCTGAAGCCCAGCCTGTGGTGTCACATCAGGAACTGTCCGTGCCTGAGCAGCAGGGTGAGGTTCTCCCCTGATAAATCCACCTGGTGTGGGCTTGCTGCTGTTCCTTCCTGGTGGTGCTGGGTGCTCCCAAACAGCCCTGTCCTGCTGGGGCCACCACAGAAGGGAGGGCTCATCTCCAGTGGGTCCTGCAGTGGGAGGCCTGAGGGATGTTCTCCCTCTCATGACATCAGTACTGAGGCTGCAGGGGGGAGTCTCAGCCCAAGCAGTTCAGCAATTTTAACTTTTAGCATTTTTAGCAATTCCTGAATGTGCTTTGTAGTCTTCCAAAAGATGGATTTTGCAACCTCCCCACCAAACATGTAATCTGAAAATCTACTTCGGAGCTTCCCTGATGTAGATTGATGCACTAGGAATGGCATTTTATGAAAATACAGAAATTTAACCAACCAATTTTTTGATTGCCAGATTCTAGGAGTTTGCTTTACACAAGCATCACCAACCCCTTCTTGGAGGCTTTTGTTCTTGCATTTGGACCTGTGATATAAGATCATGCATAGCTGAGTGTTACAACCAACCTTGTTGCAGACAGTTTCTTCCTGAACTTAAGCTCATTGTTCTCCAGATGTAATTAGACCAAGTGTTATGACAGTTGGTAGGATTACAGCACTTTGATAAATGACTTGCTTCTCAGAAGAGAAGGTTTGTGAAAACAAGACCATTCATCTCATTTCTCGCTCATTTCCTCTGCCCAACTTTCTTCTTGAAAATAAGCAGATGGACTTGGATGAGAGCTGGATGGGGTATTTTGGAGTTTCCCACAGCCTGTGGCTCTGAGTGGCAGCCCTGACCAGGAGTCTGTCAGCTTTTTCCCCCAGTCTGGTGTCATTCCAAAGCTGCCCAGAGGGCTCTCAGCTCCTGCAGGTCTCTGATAAAGATCCCAAGGAGGACAGACCTTGGTGCAGACTCCTGCAGAGCCCAGGTTCCATTAACTCCTACCTTCTACAACCCAGCCATCCATTGTTTTCCCCATCCAGTTGTCTCCTCTGTCTTTCCAGGCTGATACACATATATTGTATAAAAGGCTGTGGAAGTGGTGTTGAAAGTGTTGTAAGTCAGGGTAAATGGCATCCCCGTTAACTGCAGCCCCAGATGTTCTCCCATAGCAGGCAGGCAGGTTTGATGAGGCATAATTTACCATTGTTCAGTCCATTCTGGCTGCTCCGAGCTGCTGTCTTCTCAGAATTCCAAGAGCAGTCCATAACTTTCCCACCAACCAAGGCAAATCAGCTCCTTTTGGAGACTGGCTGCTTTTGGCCTTTTTTTGCAAATGGGTGCAATGCTTGTTTTTCTCCAGTCCCTGGGGGCCTCCCCAGTCATGATAATATCTCAAAGAGGACAGGAGTGGCCTTATAACATTGGTCCTTTCTCACAGCACCCTTGGTACAACTCATCTGGTCTGTGAGCCTGGAGTCAAGGGATGGGCTGGAAAATCTTGACTCTGTGATTAAGTAGCCCTTGGCGAATCTGCTCTGTGGAGGGCAGGTGGGCTCACAGCTGTGTCCCCTCTGCCATGAACCTGACAGACCCGTGCTGTGCACCAAGGGGCACCAGACTTGCCTCTCAGCACAAATTCACCTCCTTCTCGGGTGTTCTGATGATTGATTATCAAAAGTTGGTGTAGCCCTTTCTGGCCATGCTGGAACTTTGAGTGATTTCAAGGTCATTTGGCCATGGCTGCTTTTCCAAGCTGGTTGGAGCGAAACATGAGGGCTTCCCTGTGAAGTTCTGCATGCTGGTGTTAATCATTTATCTGTTTTCTGAGTAATACGTGTGTCAGAGCTCAAGACAGTAGCCTTTCAGAGGTTTGAACAATGGTGACCATCCGTTCCACTTTACAGCATAGTTTTTTTTATCTGAAATTGGGTTTTAGGCTTTCCTCTGTTGAGCTCTGTGACTGATCTTAAAAGCTTCTTGATATATTACCCAGGCCTATTAGATTCTACCAGACCTCTCCATCACCAAGAATTGATTTCCCCATCTTCCCCCCTTAATGCTCGAACTCAGAAGGCCCTTAGGGCTTCTGGCTTAATTAAAAATTAAATTTACAGATCATTTCTCAAATCATCCCTTAAGCAGCCAGTAATAATGATCACCTCTGAGTGGTGTGTGTCACTGCTGTTCTGATGTGCTGTGTAGTAAACAGTAGTGTGTCCCCTCTGTGAACCCTGTGTGGAGCAAGCTGCCCTATGCTGCTCTCTGTGTATTTATGTGTACAATACAGAAATCAGAGTGTTTAGGGATCTATACCACCCTCCATCTTCAGCCACTTTTTTCTTACCATAGCAAAGGAGGGAGCGTGTTGTCCTGCATTTATGAACACTTCTGTTTGTTTTGAAAACTATTTTCATCTCCCCCAGTTGTTTCCCCTACAATTTGAAGATTATTTTCTTTGTTCCCTTTGCTGGGATATTTTGTTTCTGAAAATCCTTTTCTTCCAGTTGAAAGGAAAGTTCTGTTACACATGAAGGGAATAGGAAAAAGCCGCCAATCCAAACTGGTACAAAAGGTTCTTGCTGTGATGCTTCACAGTAAACACACTGCTAAGAGTCTGTGAGGCACTTCAGGATTACAGGTGGCAGAGTTCATTGCAAACAAATCATCCAACTAACTGAGCCCTCTCCTATGAGCATTCTCTGTAAGCCAATCCACTAATGGCTTGCTCTGTAAGATTTTTCTCCTGCACAATTTGCCTGAACTTCTCTAATCTGTGATGAATCTGCCAAGTTTTCTCTGATTATTTACTATTCATCCTATGCAATTGATTGCATAAAGCATTTGCTATATTTGCTTTGTTTTGGTTATTTTGTGGGTTATCAGTGTGTTTTGAAAATTTGAGAATTAACATTAATGAATGGTGAATAGTTTTGCTGATGCACAAGTCTCTGCCCTCATGCAACGTAGGTGTTTGTATGAAGACACTGAGCATTTGTGCAACACAATTGTGGGTGATTGCTCTGAGCAGAGCACAGACCTGCAGACTGGTACAGATGACACATCTGGGGCTCCATCCATGTTTGTTTTCTCATCAGATAAGTGGTTTTCTTCCCCTTGTATATTTGTCCTCTCAATTCCATATTGCATTTATTTTTGTTCCCTTTCTGTATCCTGTTTCTCTATCATTTTCAAAGGCTCTTACCTTAATATTTGAATTTACCCTGGCTCTTGAGTTAAATGTGCCATTTTCTAACCTGATCTCAGTAGTGGCATGCGAAGCCAGAAACTCCTTGTGCTTATTTCTTATTTGGCCAGCTTGGCCATATTTCAGTGCTCCTAACAAGTGTTTTAGGGAGCAGTCTGTGCTATGTCACACCTTTTGAGCTGTCACTGGTGGGCCTGTGCCCAACAGCCTCAGCTCCACCAGTCAGACCTGCACGGTGTTGCTCTGATCTGTGGCTCAACTCTGATCTGTGGGCTCTCTTCCCACTCCAGGCACCACACTCTTCAATTTCCAAATATATTCTTTCTCGTTAAACTCCTAAAAGAGAGGCTGATCAGAAGACAGTCCCAGGGAGGATTTGGCCTAGAGATACTCTGCCAGATCCTCTGCACTCAAGGTTGAATTTTGATGGGGATGAATGTTTAACACCTCTGTAAGTGGTCTCTGACCTGGAACCCTACATTAATAGTGAAAAACAGACTTGGGAAAGAAAAAAACCTAACCCTTTGAAGCCCTTTTTACCAAAGTAATACATAGTTTAATAATTGTTTGAATTACTCCTGTGAAAGCCCCTTGCACTCTAAGAAACATCACTAGAGAAAAATAAGTGAGCCCCAGCTGAGCTGGCAAACCATTAACCTCAGCTGCTGAAGTGCAGTTTGTGCCTGTGTGAATTAGCTGTTTAACTGGTGGCATTAAAGGAGTGACTACCCTCCAAATTCTGGGGGGTAAAAAGAGCAAAAGCTCTCTACAGCATCACCTAAACCAGCCAGGGTTGCTTTAAAACAGTGGCTTGAATCCTCTGTGATTTGCAGAACCCTAAATCTCCCCCAGTGAAAGTTTGAGCTTCTGCCTAAAATGGGAGTATTTGCATCACTGTCAGCTCAGATCCCTGGAAACAGCTCAGAGGAACCTCTCCCAGTCAGCTGCAGCCAGGCTAGGTGACCCATGGATCCTCATCCTGGGGCTGCTGGTGCTGGGGGATGTGCTGGGCCATGGCAAAGACTGTCCCAGAGCCAGGGCACGCTGAAACTCCTCTGAAATATCATCCCAAGGGCAGATCAGCTGAGGAACGCTATAGTACCACAAGTCCAAAGAAATAACCTCACAATTCCTCTCTTAGAGGTGCTACTGTGCTATGGCAGATGCAGCAGAGGAGTGTGAGCGTGCAGCCCTGCAGGACTTTGGGGTTTAAGAGGCAGGGCACCATTAATCTCCCATCAGCAATCAGTCAGGTCTTTGTTTCCTTCCCAGAGGTGCAGGATGAACTCAGTGTTGGCACTGCAGCTGCCTGGCTCACTGTGCCACCTGCAGCCATGCACGGCTGGCACCCATGCACTGCTGGCACCCATGCACTGCTGGAACCCATGCATGGCTGGCACACGGCAGCTCCCACCCCAGCCCCAGGGCTGTAGAGCATCGAGACCAGCTAGACAGGTCAGGGTACACCCCACCTATCTCCCCCTCTAGATAGCTTGGTGGCCCTTGGAAGGAAGGGAGCAGCTTCCCCTGAGTGCTATTCTGGAGCCTGTATGTGTGCGTGCCACACACATCCCCAGGGCTTTCTCACAGCTTGGACTGTCACAACAGATAGAGTCCGAGGCATCTCTTGCATCACTGATTTGCTGTGTCCTGTTCCATTCCCATCCCTCAGTTAAGGATGTTACTGCATGAAAGTCCTTGGTCCTGATCTCAGCCCACTCCAAGGGGTCCTGAATTAATAGTTGAGGTTATTGGCTGTTGTTGTGATGTTGCTTGAACTTGATGTGCTGTTGTTTGAACTTGCTTGATTGATGCTTCCTCATGGGAAGGCAGGAGAGCAGGGTCCCTGAGGGCAGCTGGCTCTCCTGAGGCAGCCTGGGAAGCAATCTTAATGTCCCTCCCATGGCTCAGGCCAGCACAGCCCTTGGTTTCCCCCAGCATCTCACCAAGGATATGTCCCTGTCATGTGGCTGCTCTGCCAGCACCACCACCCTGATCCTGGTTCAAATCCTTGGTGGAAGAGAAGTCCTGCACCAGCAGGAAGGGGAAGGGATGCTGCTGGACTTGCTTGTGTAGTCCTAAATAACAGCCTGTTTATCTGTGCTCTTTGATAGTGTGCTATTTCCTAGAGTAATGTTGTGTATCAAAATAGCCCAGAAACATCTGATTGCCTGTAAAAGAGAAAAACTATGGATTGCAAGTGCTCTTCTAAAGCTATTCTAAAGTAAATCTGTTCTGTGTAACTGCAGAAGATTATTGAACATAGCGAGAAATTGTGTCTGTGGGACTCCTGTCTCAGATTGGGTGAATGTTTCTGGGATATCTTGAGACCAGTTCAGTCCTAATGGCACCTGTATGTGGCTAAAATACAACACTGCACCCAGCTCTCTCATCCTGTCTTGTAGGATCCTTAATTCTCTAAGACTGCCTGATGTGAGCTGCCTGAAACTTTGGCAAGGAACCCTCTGACTCGCAGTTTTCCCTGGGAGAAAAATCTGGGGTGGGTGAGAAGAAGAATGCTTGTGTGGGATCAGTCAAAACAGTGATTTTAATTCTGATCTGTTATCATAAGGCATGTTCCCATGCCAAACTTAAAAGGATTCCAAGTGAAAAGTAGAATTAGAAAGAAAAAATAAGAGGAGGATTTTTGTGATAATGCCTTTTTTTTTTCCCTCATTCCTTCCAGTTCTGCCTCCTCCTCCTTTCCTGTGATGTTCTGGCAAAATCTTTGGTATCTTGCCAAGCATTTAACGAGAAAATAGTTCAGATTTAGTATTTTTTCAACAGATCCATCACTGATCATTCTCTGGAGTCTGCCCTGTCTGCTCAACAGCTGGTTCTGCTCAAAGGGTCTTCTGGAACTATTTGTGCATATTTGCAAATGATGGATTTAGATAATACCCACAATAACTGTAGAGTCCTGCTGTTTTGGCACAGTAACATTTTACATTTGCTTTGGATAGGAATAAAGGATGATGCCAGGTACACAGTATGGGACATGAGCTGTGTCTTTCTTTAACATGTACTTAAGCAGTCGTGTGAGGTTAAGGCAGGGCTGACTCCTGTGGAGGGAACAGCTGAGTCTTGCTGGGCTTGAGGGGACTTTATACTGAATCAACTGAGCCCTGAATCTTCCAGTGCTGCTTTGGGGACTGGTTTCGAGCTGCTGCAGCTTTGGCCAGTCTGGTGTTCAGATACATCTTCCAGTGATGGATGCAAGAGGTGTCACTATCTCGTTATCTGAGATATCTGCATGTGGGGTGCAAACAGAGTTTCTGGGATTCAGAGGCACTGGTTCAGCTCTTGGGACTGTTGAGTTTTGTGGATGTCCCGGTGCTGAAGGAATGGCATCGTCTTCAAACCTGGATCCTGTGGGATGAGTTGGGTTGGGTTCCCATCCCAGCTCCTCAGGAGTGTCTGGCATGCACCTACCATCGAGCAGAAGCTTTCCCTCTGTCCCCCAAGCTGAGAAATTCTGATTTGTGCCTGTCCTTCCTGCTGAAGGCACAGCTGGTACTCCTCTCCCTGGCTGCAGGCTCTGCATCCATGGCAGAGCTGGTTGCCTGTAGACTGCTTTGCAGTGAAGCAGCAAAGAAGCAGGCATTCATTGTATTGATAAATGCAAAGAAATGAATGTGTGTCTCTTTAACAAATAGAATTAAACCCTACTTTCTCCTCTGCCTTCAGCTGTTTCTCCTGTCAATCCTGTGCCACTTGCAGACCCTGTTCCACTAACGCTGTGCTGCCTGTTTGTTTATATGTATTTGTGTAAGCTTGTTTGATCTGCTTGTTTCAGAGGAAAATATTGAAGTAGCCCCTGTGCTGCACCACACTGCTGTGTGCCCAGCACACCTGGGCTCTGCTGCAACAAGATAAGCAGAACGGCCCTTTCAAGCTCCCCAGCAGAGCTCAGAGGGTCATCTCGGGGGACTGCTTTGCCAGCAGAAGTTTGTGCTCCTCCTGCTGAGCCCTGTGTCTTGCCTCCAAGCTTGTTTTCTCTCTACTGACTTGAAGTAAATTAGCTTCTACTCTTTCTCTCTTCCCTCACAAAAATAAAACAAGGAGAGGAAAGGAAGGATAAGAGCTAGCTTGGGAACTGTTGCATATGTGAAGGCAATTTTAAAGTAGGGTTCATCTGTTTTTCTTGGAGGCTGCAGTTAGTGTGTGCAGCCGTGCTGCTTTCCCTGCTCCCATGTCAGTGCTCCCAACAGCCCCATGAGGGTCCAGCTCTGCATCCTGTCCTGCACCTGAATCCTAATGCAGGCAATTGGGAAAGTATCTCTTGCTTGCTCTGCTGCTGAATGCTGCTCTCAGCCCGGTTATTGCTCAGCCATGGTGATATTGCTGCCTGATTTACATGGCCTCTCTCCTTCTTGCTCCTCTGCCGCTTGAGTACAGCCATTGTAAAAGCCATCTGCAGCTTGTGCCTTTATTCCTTGGGTTTCTAGGCTGGCAGATGGTATGGACAAAAAAAAGAGCCTTCCTCTGTCTAAATTAAGCAATAACACATCAACTTCCAATCACATTCTTATTATCACCTCGTGATCGCACTTTCATAAAATCCCCGTTTCCACAGCTAAGCATGATAGATATTTCTCAGCCTTATGGCTTGTGTCTGAGAGGAGTCTCTGTGCCACAAGCCCTAAAAGGACATTTCAAGAAATTACACACCTGTCCTTGCCTCCTACTTTGCAGTTTGCAACAGCTCTGCCCAGCCAGCCATTTGTTGCTGCTGAAATAAAAGCTGGACAAGCTCCCGTGTTTGCTGGGGTCAGAGTCGAGCCTGGCTGTTGTGCTGGTGGCTGAACTGGCTGCCCATTGCCTCCTGTGCTCTCATTTGGTGTGAGTTTGGGTACCACTGCAATTCACAAATCTCATTTTAGAGCTTCTATCTTGTCACTATAAAAAGCAATAATTTGATTCTCTTCAGTTACAAGTTTTTTTTCCCTTCCTTTGACCTGCTGGTTTATTATCTTTTCTCATTTGGCCTAATTAAAGTGCTGTGTACAGCAGCTTGTTAGACTTAACTACGTTCCTGCATCGCTCCGGGAAGTGCATCTTCACTGATCGCTTTAGCAGCAAGAATGGCCCTGGGCAAATAATTTGTAACAAACCACTTGACTGACTGAACACCACCTCCTTTTTTGGGTTATGAATCGTCTATGGCAGATTGTTGTTCCTGTTTCTTGTAATGATTTCCCAGCTAATTCCTGTGACTAATTTTTGGGCTGGGGTTGCTCACCCCCGGCTCCCTGTGACTCGGCATTTGTGGTCAAGCTGCTCCAGCTGGACCTGTAATTTGTAGACAATACTTTGGTTTCTTGATCAGATCAGTCTAACCACATCAGTAGTTAATGTAAATTCCAAATTTTCTTACACATCCTGAATATTTTATTCAATCTTTCAGCTTTACTAAAGACTTCCTTAGTTGCATGTAGAAGTTGAACACAAAATATAGAAAAAAATTAATTACAGAAGATGTTTGTTTTAACCCTGGCTATTTTATTGTACATTTTTTTTTTCAGTATTCTCTTGGTTCTAGTTCCTAGTATCCCCCATCACCCTACAAAACAAACTGTTATTTTTCTAACTCAGAGAGACACCCTGCATCCGAAACCTGAGGTGAGCAGAGCTGACCCTCAGGTATTGATGCAGCAGGGGACACCTGTGGCCCAAGGTAAACCCTTCTGCCTTTATTCTGCAGCAAAGGCTAAAATTTAGCCACAAAGAGCTGAAACTGCTCGTTTTTGCCTGAGTGTGGGCAGGCTGGGAGCAGATGAGCTTTGCAGCTGGTTCCCTCACGCTGACAGGGCACTGGGGCTCTGTGGTTCAGCACAGTCATGCAGGGTCACACCAAGTGCTGGCTCACTTCCAGCACTTGTGTCTCCTCAGCCTCCTCTGGTGCCTTCACCAGCTGGGGCAGCTCTGAGCCCTGCAGGTGAGACAGTGCTCCCAGGGGGAGGCTTTCACTGTGCAGCAGGGGAGAAGTTACAGCATAAATGAAAACAAAGTGCTCAGTTCTCCCTGCACAGTGCTCTAATGGAAAAATATGCTGACTATTTTCTGCTCTTCCCTCAAAAACTGATGTGTTTGTAAATTCTAAGCAAGTACTGACAGGTGACTAATTTATTTTTGTCAGCTTAGCAACAAAGCCTACCCTTTGCCACCACGTTCATTTGTTATGGCAGTGCGTTGGCTGACATTGAGATTCATTTGGGTTTTTAATGTATCTCAGTGATGCAGCATCGTAGCTATTCAGCTGCATTCCTCTCTTTTTTCTTCTAAAACTTATTCACTCCTAATTTCTTCCCATTATTTCCTTAAGTTCTGTGTGTATCTACAGACAGGCATTTACAGTTTTCCTGAGGTGAAAAGCCTAAAGCTGCAGTTTGGAGGCTCATAAGGTCATTGCTGACTTCCACTGCTTTTTTTTTTTACAATCCAAAATGCAAAGGAGAAATGGAGAGGAATAGAGGCAATTTGATTGCATTTTTTAAAATTTCCTGGAAGATGCAATGTGCCATTGCCAAGAAAGATGGATACTGATGTGCCATCAAGCCCATGAATCTGTCAGTGAGTGCTGTCAAAATTAGTAGCAGCCTGGAGCAATGGCAGCACCGAGCTCTGGGCTGGCCACTCCAGGTGGGTGTGAGCCCAGGCAGTGTAATGGGAAGTACAGAGTTACTGTGAGCAAACCCTGCATATCATCACCCACCTCCTGGGGAGACTGGGGATCCTGTTACTGCAAGAGTCATCTGGGGACAGATCCAGGGCTGCTCTGAAAGGCAAAGGGCTGGAAAAGTAAAAGGCTGGAAAAGTAAAGGGCTGGACCTTTTTAATTTCTTTGCACCTCCTGTGTAGCTCCTATTGTATGAGTGAAGGTCACCCCCTTGAGCTGCTCCTGCTGTCACCAAGCAGTGGCTGTGACCCTAGGGGCAGCAGGACTCACCAGGAGCAGCTGGTGCTCTGATGGTCACTCTGGGAGGGGCTGCAGTGTTTGACCCTTGGCAGTGGGGCCAGGGTGACACTGAGGTGGCTCCCATGAGTCTTCTCAGCATGGTGGGTTGGTTGTGCCCCAAGAGCACAACAGCTCCAGATGTGCTTTGCTCTGCCTGCCCTGCCTCCCAGGAGCAACTCATGTGGCCAGACATTCACTGATCTCAGGTTTGCTCATTAGAGTTTCTTGTCAGTCTCCAGCAGGAGCTTATGGATTCAATATGGAAAAAGCCAGAGGACATGGCAGGCATCACTTTGTGCTCATTTGTGTGCTGCTGTCAGCATGTTATTGTAAATAAGCATAGTAGCAATCTTGGAAATTATTGGTTTAGATTTTTCTAGCACGTCATTCTCCAGTAAAGCAAATACAGCACTGGCTTGAACAGGTCTGTGTCCTTTCACCTTCATGCATAAATTTAAAGCTGCCAGACCTTTTTATTTATTTTCAACAGAGTTGCTGGAAACCTCTAAATGTTATCAGTAGCTGTGTTGAAACATATTTTTGTACCTCATTTCTAGACCCTTTAGCTTCAACAAAGCATTGAGCAGCTCAGGGATGGCGCCATCTCAATTATGTGTCCTCTGTGCATTCCTTTCAGCTCTCAGACAGCAGCCCCGTGCTAACCATACATCATTATTAGCCTGACTTCATAGCACTAATTGACACAGAATGAAATTCAGAGCAGGAAACAGAGACTTTAGCATTCACTATGAACAGACTGCAAATTAGTGTTACTGCTGTAAAGGTTAACTGAGATTGAAAACTGCTCTCTTACTACCATGTAAGCTGAATGTTTTTCTTTTTTTTTGGAAATAGCCATGATTGGCATCTGAGGTGTAGAGGGGGTGCAAAGGGAAGGAGAGCACCTGCCCCTGAGGAAATCCAGCAGATTACATACTAATGTCAGCTTTAATCAGAAGTGGTGATCTGAACTTCCCAGGCAGCCGTGAAACTCCTGAACTGGGAGGTCTTCAAAACACCCCAAATCTTGCATGGAAGGCAACAAGTAAATTCCAGTTTAGTGAGCTGCAAGTCTGGGACATCTGGAGCCAAACCAGGATAGGTCTGAATGCCCAAGTGCACATGGGCACAAAGTTTATTTCTGTTTCTTACCTTTAAGTCACAGATTGGTATGACTGAAGGAAAAAGTTATGGAGAAAGCCTTGCATTTTAGAAATTTGTCTAAAGACCTCCTCCAATTTTTTGGCAGATTTATTTTAAGGGTTTACACTAAACACCAGAAGTATCTATAGGTGAGTTCATAGAAAATGCTAATTTTGGTTCAGGATGAAGGTGAACTGAATGTTTGCTGCTGAAAGCAGACCACAGCAGAATCATCACATACATTATGCAGATTTTCTCATATGATAACATGGCAATCTTTTCCATGACTGCAATATTAAAATTCTTAAAACTACATTTTACCCTTAGTAGCAGCCTACAGCAGTCCAAAAACATCAATTAAAGGGTTAGGAATACTTATAGAAGCCAATAAAACAGTTACTACTTACAAACAAGCTCGTTAAAACAAGCCCATATATATATAATATCTTTTTCTTCCCAGTTACTGTAGTGGCAGCTCATCCAAACCAAACACACAGCCCATGTTTCAGCTGCAAGGTGAATTTCCCTATGGCACACGGTGTCATTTCTGATGGCATGCACACAGAGCCAGTAAAACCCAATAACAGAGTGCTTGTGAGAATGAAGGGGGATGCCAGAGGATGCCCAGTCACCCTTCTGTGCCTGCAGGGGGGTTCAGACAGAGCTGAGTGAAGAGTTCATTAATGACGATGTACTGTGCAAGCTTGTGAAAGCAGGGAAGTGCTGTGGAACTGGTTCATCAATTTCACTAAAAATGAACCATAGAATAGAAAACTGACTACTGCTGGCTAGAATAATTGCACTGCAAGAAAAACTCCTACAAAAAACCCTTTTCATCTTATATGAAAAAGGCATGTGCTTCAGAAAGTCCTGTGTAAATTCTGCCTCACACCATGGACCTTTATGTTTTCCTTCTCCTGGCTCCTTGCTCATCCATCAGCTGATGTGATGTAGCAGGAGCCCTTCAGAGATTTGACCCCACTTTGTGCAATGAACCAAATCTGCTTTGCCCATCTGCAAGTAACAGTGCCATGGAGAGTAGGTCTGAGTCCTGCTGTGGTGAGGACTGCTCCTCTCTTATTCTTCCTGCAGAAAGTGGGACCTAAAAGCCAGAGTATGGTCTGAATCCCTCCCACATTCAATTCCTGCTGCTCTCATGGGCTTTAGCAGCAAGTTTTTAAAGGTATTGAACTCAACATGAAAGTGGCCAAACACACTGTAGAGCTTGAACTCGATAATAAAATAAGTCTTATCATTTTAAGTGAAAAGCTAACTCTGTATTGCCTGCAGGAAACATGAACGCATTGGTTGTTTCCAGCCCTTTGGCAGGTGTTATGTCCAAGAATGGGCTTCGGTTAGGTCCTTCCAGCTCACAAATTCATACATAATACTGCCTAACCTCTTCTTCTGTCAGCTAAAAAAAAGGGAAATAGTGCATGTTTCACTTGTTTTTTTTCATTTTTTGTTTTTCTTGAAATGTATGCCAGCACACCAATCAAGTAGCTCCTATCTCAGTTTTAAGAATAATTTATAGGGAGATCCTCCTGAGTTAAATAATCTTTTGTGAAATATTGCAATGGAAATGTCTGTCTTCACTGTGATCAGACAGCTTGACTCTGAACAGCTGCATTTCATCAAAGATGACTTCATGCTAGGACTTGCTAACAGCATCCTGTGTCATGTCCTCTACCTGTACAATTAGCTTATCAGGAGGTGGGAAAATAATATAAATATTCAGTGATGAATTTAACACTGTCATATTGCAAAACACAGATGCTGAGTCTCAAAACTGTGAAATGAATGGCTCTCAGGGTCTGGTATTATCCCCAGCATTCAGAACATGTATTGGTTTATTTCTGAATGAAAATATCTTTTTGCATTTTCAGCATCTCCTTGGTGTGGGAAGCACTGACCATGTCCATCCTGAGCACCTAAAAGCTGTGGGGGAGCCTTGTCCTAACAGGAGTGTCATAATGTCATGATTCTAATATCTCATTCAGCCCTTTCCAAAGGGCTGATCCTGGCTGATCTTCATCTATGGGGAAGCTGTAAGGCATGGACAGCTGCGAATGTGGCAGGGCTGCTCAGCAGAGAAGCTGCCTCCGCGTGGAATAGTCAGAGGTGGGTTTGGAGAAGTGAACAGCTCAGCAATATCTAACCACCACATTTTGGTGCAGCCAAATAAAGCAATAGAGTAAGTCACTGAATTTTTACAAACTCAGAGTACTTGGAAAAGTGGTGGATGTGGGGAAGATCTCACCTCACCTTCCTGGGGGCTTTGATGAGCAGCTTCAGAGCTGGGCAGCTGATGCTGGGGAAAGGACAGGGAGCTCAGGGAGCCTGTGGAGATCAGCAGGACACAGCCCCAGGTGCAGGGAGAGCTAAAAACAACAGCTGAGCCAGTCTGGCTGCTGGGCCGAAGCAAAGGTGGGGAAGGTCTCTGGCAGCAGTGACAGAAGCTGAGCAGTGCCTGGGGCTTGTCCTTGTGCAGAGGGTGCCTCTCACTGCTGTGCTGGGGGTGCTGGAGGTGCCTCCCCAGCCCTGGCAAGCTCTGGTGGCTCTGAGCATTTTATACCAGTGTAATGATATTGAACAAGGTACTGACATTAAATTATTATATCAAGGTATAAAAGCAACCCCAGCACTAGCATGTTTTCAATGTCTTGTAACAGTTTCTTTTATTATTTCATCTAATTCCTCCTGGAGGTGGATTTAGAGTTTCTTTCTTGAAATCCAGTGTTTGCCCTGTGCTCATTGCTCCCTCCCTAGTGCTGTAATTTACAATGTAGCTGCACGTACACTCATTACTAATAGCAGATTTGGTTTCATGCCATGTACAAATTCTTTTGCTAAGAACCCTGTAGTAACATTTTATGTCACTTTGCTTTTTGGGTCGTTAATGCATTTGCCTTCCTTCCCCTCCCCAAAGAGCAGAGGGATGAGGATTATGCACTTAAACCAGAGTGTGTGCTTAAGGCTCACGGGTAGGAGAGGAATATGTGTATCAAATGATACACACTGAGGCCAGTGAGCATTCCCTGGCTGAATAAAAGGACAAACCGAGCCCCATAAACCTATCTTTGCTGTCCCTAGAATGATGTATCATCAAGGCCCAATAGCTTTCCCAATGAAAGCCACACCATGGAGTTGATTCATACATGTCACCAGCAGGTAGCCTTCAAACTGTCATACTGGGCACTAATTAAAGCTATCTGAGTTGTTTTCCACAACTTGCTGTAAAACACCCTCCAAAATGGGAGTCTGGCGGTAGATGAGGGGTTTAGGTGGCAGCACTTGGTTGCAGCTTCTCCAGCGTGGCAGGTGAGGAAGGGGACGTGATGTCAGGCTGGGGTGCCTGAAGCTTTTCTCAGCTCAATTTTCACAGCAGGAGGGTGCCATGGGGGTGGCCAGAGGGTTTAGTGGCTCATGTAAATAATTTCATGCTTCGACTGTGTTGCAGTTGCTTTTAAAAAGCAGTGCTATGGCCCAAAACCCTCTAGCAGTGAGAACAGTGCCCTGAGAGACACCTCACACACTGGGCTCCTGCACTTCAGGCTCAGGAAAATATTGAACAACTTTGCCCTTAAAAGAAACTAAACTTAAACTACTAATAAAAAACCCACCACAGTTCGGGTGCAGTTTTGCATTGAAGAGAGATTTTTAAGTCAGGGTGAAATCCACTGTCCTTCAGAAGCTGGTTATGTTTACCTCAATCAGTGCTAAAATATTCATTAAAGACAGCAGAACTGCTTTGTATTATGCAAAGAAACTTCATATTAAGTGTTGTCTGTATGTGTTCAGCATATGAATTTATTATATTCTTAATGCTCAGAAACTGCACATAGTTGTCTTGAAAAAGGATCCCGATGACTTTCTAAAATATGTATTTGATAAAAAAAACCAACCCAATCTCAGGGATATATCAGACCTCTGGGTAATTTTTATATGAAAGAACAGATAACATTTCCTCCCACATTTATTCAGGCGGAGTAAATTGATCTAAATAGAAAATGTGAGATGGACTAAACCAACCAGCTGCTGTATCTTTTCTAACACTTGTTGCCTCTTGTTGCTTTTACTGGCATCCCTGTGTGTGTATTGGGTTTGCTTTTGTGGATTATGGCCCTCCCTGCTGGGCTGGTTCTCCCCAAATGTGCTCCCCTGACAACACCTTAGTTGCAGTCTTCCAATATGAAGGAATGTCAGGAATGTAATTCTGGTGGCATTAGTCACATTTTTCACTGAAGCAAATTAAAAATGCTTTGCAAAATGCACAGAAATGGTTTATAATCCTCAGCCTAAGAAGCTAGGGAATTTCAAATTAAAATTGGCTTTGGACATGTGTGTTGGTAAATGGCAGATTGACCTGGTGCCCTCCCACCCTGTATTTGTGTCCCACTGGCAATGTATTTCTTGGAGCCTTTGTAGGAAAATATGTCTGATCTGCAATACATCACATTATTAGGGTGTTTTTTTTCCAACAGATTGTCATAATATTTTAGGAAGTTTGTGTTGATTTTGTTGTCAGGAAATGAAAGTGAGATTCATGAATAAGTACAAACTAATTGGGCATAGAGATAAATCTGGTTTCTCTAACAACAACAGAGTTAACTCTGGAATAACTGAGGGTAGCTGACTCTCCATAATCTGCTTTGGTCATTGTATAGAAGAACAGAGCAGCACTTTTGCAACTTATGACAGTATCTAATAATTTGTGAGAGAGGAGTAAAAAGAGGTGACCTGATAGCCACTTAATAAGGTGATTTTTAGTCAAAATATTGTTTTTCCCCTTGGAACTATCCCATTCAAATTGCCTAATTTCAGTCTTTTTTACTATTCTAATGGACACTTAGTTATTAATACCATTACTGAGATGAAACTGTGGTGAAAATGTCCCAACCATTTATATTCATCAAGTGTCCTGAGCATATTCTTCTGCCTTTTGTCATAATTTTCTACGGAGCTACTTGCAAGTGAGCACTTTGCTATTCCCCCAACTGCTATAATTCAATGTGATGGCTTTAAATAATGGAAAGCCCTAAAATACGATGGAGTTAAACAAATTCCAGAGGAAATAATGTGAAAAATATTAATCAGAGCAGATACAGATCTTAGTTTTGGTTTTCCCTGTCAATTGCTGCATTAAAAAATATTCATTTTATAGTCCAAACCAACAACATATAAAACTCCTAAAGGGAAATTTCTTTACTCTTGCCTGAGAAGTGAATCAGTGTTGTTCCTTTCCATATATCTTATTAAACAGAATATAACTTAATGTGATTTTTATGTGAGGACTTTTAAACGTACCTGATGGCATTTGGTTTTTGTTGCTGTTGAGGTTAGCCAGAATGAGCAAGCAGGGAGGCTGAGGTGAAGGTAAATTTGGGTCAGCACAAGCCAGGCTGATGGCTTTTTTCCACTGGCGTGCGTGCCCTGGGTGTTATGGAGAGAGCAGTGTAGGCTGCTCACTGCAGGTCTGCAGCTGCTCTTTATTCCTGGTTATGGCAAAAGGTCAGTGGGGAAAACTCAGGGGACACAGACTTTGCCTGTGATTTCAGGTATGATCTCTGTGTGGGTGTGATTTCCTGCCTGCCATTCTCAGGGCATCCAGGCAGCCTGTGGGGCACACAGGGCTTGTTCTGGCTCTTCAGTGATGGATCTGGAGGAACCTTTCTTGTCTTCTCCATGTACAAGCCCTGGTGGCTGAGTGGCTGCTGAGTGGCTGCTGAGTGGCTGCTGAGTGGCTGTGCTCAGCTGAGCAAGAACTGAGCCTGGCCTGGCAGAGGGGACAGAGGATGTGCCTCTGGCAAAGGGGCACTGCCAGGGCCACGCTGCTGCCTAATGACGGAAATGCATCTGAGCCGGGTTAGAGGATCTGCTGCTCAACACAGGTGAATTCAAAGGCAAGGATGAATGGCCATGATTTATGCTCTGCATTACTGTGTGCATGATGATTTTGGTGCAGAGAAGAGGGACCAAAAGAGGTGATATGTCCATGAAGAAAGTGTGTGCTGACAGCTGGACTGAAACCAGGTGCATCCTTCACTGCATCAGTGGCCAAAAGCAGGTGCACAAGCGCTCAGTTCTGAGGGATGCTGATCTGCTCCTCCAGTGGTTGCCTGTGTGATTGAAGAAAGAATGCTGATAATCAGGCTCCCCTCTTGCTCCTTACCTGTCTGCACTCACAGCTTGACTTATGAGGTAGGTATAAAAATATTTAATAAAAGTCTTTACTTAGAAGGGAAGAAAAGGAACAAAGGCACAAAGGAAGATGGTAGAAGGAAACTATCTTCAGTCTCTCTAGGATTTCTGCTAGAATAAGCAGGGAATTATTAATTGGTATTTTGGGAGAAGTAATAAAATTTCAATGACTAAAATTAAATCCTTATCTCTTTGGCAACAGAGACAGAAGACTATAGAGCATATATTGGAAAATGTTGTCCATGATGTCCAAGTTCAAGTGGCCTCTCAGTGCAGGAACACTTGCCAGCTCCAGTACCAAATTTCCAGCAGGTATTTTGCTTTTGATAAATCTGAATGCTTTTCTTCCATGGCTGAAGGGTAACAGGAGGCTCCAGAGGGCTGACAGGGTCCTGGAAGGAGCCGTCAGAGAAGGTGGAGAAGGGGCTATTTCTCACCACAGCAATATATAATTTTAAGGTCTGATGGAGTATTTCAAGGTGTCAGCCCATTCCCTAGTGCATAATGGTGGTAACTGTATTTACAGTCACATGTAACCAGACTCACACAGTCCCATCAGACATGAAGAGACTGATGTGGTGTGACTGCCACATGTAGAGAGGTGGGAGGTGCTGTGGGGAAGCTGCAGGGGCTGCTGGAGCTTTGTAGCTGTGAAGAGTCTGCTGATGGCTGATAGTATCCTGGAGTGATGACAAAATCAAGGAGAGCTAAACACAGTTTTTCTAAATAAAGTGCACATGGTACGTGCAAGAGAAGCCTAAACACATATATCTTTCTTTAACTCTGATAGGGGAATGTCTAAGGACGGGTTTTGTTTGTTCTCTTGATATTTTATGATTCACACGTTAATTCCAGGCTTTGCCAAAAGCTCTGACAAATTTTACTTTTATTAGAAATTTCCCTTTTTAGCTCTTCTCTCATGCGCTCACAAAGCCAGTGGTTTATAGACATAGCTTTAAGCAGTTTCTGCAGCTTCCCAGCGTGTCTGCCAAACACAGTGAGCTCAGGTAGTGCAGGTACAGCCTTTCCCTGTGGTGTGAGGCTGCTGGCAGTGCTCCAGCCCAGCCCTGAGAGGCAGCTCCATCTCTCTGGCTGGTTCTTTCCTGCGCTACTGCTTGGGTTCACCTCATCCTCTATCTCTGCCACAGCCCATCTGTCCCAGCCCCCCTTGGTGTGCATTTAACTGGTGTTTTTTTGCAGTCTCTGGAGATACCTTTCAATATAAAGCAATGAATCTGGACCTTCAGGTAAGTTTTGTGTCTTGACACCTTTGAATCTGATTTTGCAGTTGAGGTAGTGTGAAGGAGATACTGATCTTGGCCAGATACTTGGCCCAAATTACCAAAACTCAATGTCAGGCAGCCCCTGGCTATGTGTTTATGGACTGGGGTCTGGGGCAGCTCACAGCATCAATAAATTGGTGGAGCTGAACTTCCCTGAGGTGTGTGGAGGTTCCCACTAGATAAATGTCCATCAGCCTGGCTCAGGCAAAGCTAGTTTTCCTCTATTGCTCCTGAAAGGAGCCTGAAGCAAGCAGCTCAGCCATACAACACTGGGGGAGATGAAGACACTCAATCCTTCCTCAAGCAATTTTGGTCTTGCCAAGGACTCTGCTTTCTGGGAAAATGAGTATTTTCTGAGTTGGAGAACAAACATTAGGTGCCACTCTGGAAAGGGATTTTCGAACCATTTTTTTCCTGCATATTTTCAACAGAGTATTTTATCTAAAATCCAAAGAGCTGGTACCAGTGCTTTTCACCAAGGAGGGATCTTTCCTGATATTAGGATTCCATGGAGCTATTGAACCATGCCCTGTGCATTGCCTTATAAGGGACGATTAATTTTTCCTTGCTTAAGACGAGAGATTTCCCCACAGGTGTTCCCAGCCAGCATGTACATGCTCCTGCATGATGTGCAGTGAGTTGTGGACATCTTTGATCTGGTTGTTTGCAACCTTCTGTCAGGGAGGAAACTGCACTTCTGTAGTGGTAGAGTTATACAAAAATAATATGCTTTAGGTGGCTCCAGCCAGAAAGGCATGAGAGACCATGCCATGAATATTACTAAGACACCAGCTTGGAACCTGGAGTACTTCTTACTACAGACAATGATTCAGGTGTAGGTTTTTCTGTAGCTGCAGTGATGGATGCTGCAAGGGGAAAAACACCCTCCAAACTTTATGTCCAGTTACTTGAATGAGAAGAGGAAAGACTATTTATAAATGTTCCTGGAATTCTGAGAGAGGAGAGAGTTTGGAAAGACTATGAATACATCTACCCTTTAATAGAAAACTGAGGTGTAAATCACAGTTGGATGATGTTGTTCCCCACTGGCTTTCCCTTGCCATGAAAGGACTCTCAGCGAGCCTTGTTCCTCTCCCTCTGCTCTGTGTTCTGCTGAACTCTTTTCTCTGTAAATTGAAAATGGGACATCTGTAATGTGGAGACATTCTGGCAGGCAGGGTGTCAGCAAATCTGGGTATGATGCTCGTGTAATGATGTTTGCTGGTGGCTGCAGCTTTTGTCAAATGAGCGCAGACATCCATCCATGGTAATATTCCATAAATACACAATACAGCCAAATCACTGGGCAGTGCAACACATGGGCTAAATAGGGTTTAGCATGGAGTTAAGCATTTAATTTATGATACTCTTTCCCAGGCCATCCTAACTATGCTTTTATGAGCCTCAGAATGACTGGGAGAAAGTGTTTGCTTGCAATGGTCCCTCCATTGTTTGGTGGTGCTTTGGCTTCTGGTTTTGTGCGAATGTTGCTGTGCTGGTCGTCATCATCATATCCTTGGCACCCCATTTTGCTCTCATTATCCAAGATGCTCATGATGTGCTGTGCAGCCTGGATGAGTTCTCCTCAGGTCTCTCACTGCCATATGTCTAATGGCAGATAAGCGGTGTGCAGCTTGTTATCTCCCCAGAGAGGCAGAGCCTGTCTGCAGCCGTTCGAGCCAGGATAATGTGTATTGGCTGAGTTTAAAGTATCACTGCAAGTTTTTGGTTTGCTTAATGCACTTTCCTACAAGTGAGCTGCTGGATGAGGGGAGCTGTGTTGGTTTTTGAGGTGGTGGTGGTAATTTGAGCAATTGGATCAGTAGAAGGTACTTCTGAGCAGCTCTTAACTCTGGCTTCTGTTTTAAACTGCTGTTGTACCCTAGAACTAAGCCTATTGCTCTGGTAAGGAGATTGATGGAATAGCACTCTAACAGACAGGAATACAGGATAGGAGCTGTGCTCAGACCCTGCAGGTCTCTCCAGCTACCATCTGTTCACCAAGGGAACACCTGGTGATCTCCTAGAAGTGCAATTTTCTGTCTCTCAGCTGAAACCACATTTAATTTGATCTTTTTGTGGCACTATAACAGAATGCTGAAGTTTTCTTTTGTAGATTTGATATTTTCAGCATCTGACTGCTCTAATCTGTCAGATTTATGAACTAATTACTTTACTTTACTGCTAGGCCTCAAATTAATTAACATTGCAGTGGTGCTGGCTCATTAGCAATATTCATTGGGGCCATCCCACACACATAAGCTTATCATCAACCTAAGGACATGTATTTCCTTTTTATATTATCACATTATTCACTTGTCCTTCCTGCCTCAGTGACACTGTGTTACTCTGTAGCACCAAAAGAGTCCACTTCTCTGTCTCACCACATATTCCCCATTATCATCAGTTCCCATGTGTGCTGTTGGAGTGTTTGTTCCTGCTGGGCAGTTTGATCTGTTGCTGTGCTCACTTCTTTCCTCTGCCCTTGCTGCTTGTGTGCAAACCACCACGCCTGATGTCTCTGTGGGAATCAGTTGATTTATTTTGTGTGCAAAAGAGAGATATCTCACTGAATTCTCCTACTTTGGCAATAACTAGGTATCAATATAACAGGAACAAATTTTCAGGTCAGGTCTCCTAAATAACATCTGGCTGAGTGTGCTATTTCTTTATTTGTTAATAAAGCCATTTTTCCTCCTATCATCTGGCAAAGTGCTATTGCTCAGAGCTTGTGTTTTCTTTATGCTGTGGCTCTGAGTCTCATTTCAAAACAAACCTCTAAGCCCCATTTGTGATGGGATTGTCTGTCAGAGATGGTGTTTATCAAATTCTGCCTCCACTCTCTGCAAAATGTTAACCTCCATTACCTTGTAGTGCTGGGTGTCTCAGACACTTCAAGAGCCTCATGGCTGCACATAATGGTCTGAGACAGCTACGAACTCATGAGCTGGACTCCAGATATAAGGTAACGTTTTGAAAAATGTCTCTCTCGGGAGGTTTTGACACCTCTGCCCTGTGTTGGATTAAGTGAGGAAGAGCTCTAGTGAAGTATTGCCATCCTGATTTTGTAATTGCGTTGGGGTTCCCGAGGTCACCCTCTCTCATGAGTCTGCAGAAAACCAAAGCCTTGGAAGTGGCACCACTCTCCTCACCTAATTCAGACTGGCAAACACAAGACCAAAGACTCTCTCAGGTTAACCCTTGCCTGCATTAGGTTGCCTGCTGCAGAGAACAAGAGCCAAGTGCAGCCTGGGCTGCCCATCCTTGAGTGTGTGAGATCTGTAAAAAAGCCTTTACCCCATCATACCCAGATATTTATTTGCTGTAGAGCAACCAAGAGATGGGAAATGCCCCATGGCCAGTCAGGTGTTTCTATCACTTGGCTGGGGGCTTGGGGAAGGGCTACAGGACAGGGAGCTGAGTCCTGCACAGGAAACAGGAACGGGTCATTGAGCTTCAGATTATAACATCACCAGTGTTTTAAGAGTTCAGCCCATCTGTCAGATAAAAGTCAAAAGAAATGGATTAAAATTCCCCGAAGTAAATTTGACCTTGTCAAAACATTTTCATCTCCTTGACCTTTATTTCATCAGCGTCTTTTGTGTTTCAAGTCACAGCCAGACTTTGAAGCCTGAGAATTTCCCAGGGATGGATTTTGCTTGTTCCCATCATTTGGAATGTTGCCAGCAGGAGGACATGGTGGCTTGTGGGGATGTGGTGGCTTGTGGTGGCCTCCTGGGGAAAGAGGTCTGGACCCTGTGAGTGTCTGTCAACAGGAGTTGCTAAATGTCCTGGGACTCTGCTTTCCTGAGCTGGGCAATCAATAAGGCAGGACTGAAGCACCAGCTGGGCTCCCCAGGGTCACAGCAGCTGCCAGAAGGGACTGCTGGGTGTGAGCAAATGTATTTTAACAGTGACACAACAGTAGGAAGGGTGAGACACAGACACTGAGAGTAAAAATGCACCAACCAAACCAGGAATGTATTTTCTTCACTGCAAGGGGTGAGAACTCTCTGAGTACTGTAGGGGCTGTGCAGTCAAGCACAGTCCTCTCAATGGTGCTTGAAGGTGATGGTACAGGTAGTAGGTACAAAGGAAAGTGCAGTGGGTAGTATTTTGGTCATGGTGCTAATCAGAATTGTCCGCACTTATCAGATCTACCCAGTAGTTGGGGTGCCTTGACCTCCTTTGCCACAGCTCCCTCGACCTGTCCATTTTGGAAATGGCAAAATTAAATTTCCCACTGACCCCTGAAACAATAAAGAGATCAGTCTCCCTCACAAATAAAAGATGCTAAGGGGAGCAGAAGCAGTTTAAAACTGTATAAAGCTTCTAAGCCCTCCATTTAGAAGTGTTTGAATTCATGCACTTTGCTATCTAAGAAGTTTCTCGCTACAGCCCCTGTATTGACATTGCCAGTATCTACTGCACCTTGAACAAGGACTTTGAAAGTATCAGTCTGTTCAGGAGCCAGGCAGTTGGGAACTGAAGCCAGGTATCATAAAGGTATTAACATTTCATTTAACTCCAAACTGCTGTCTCTTTCAATGACCATCTCAGGAATATGTCCAGAATTTCTGCTTTCATTGTCTAAGACTGGAATTGTATTTAGGATTAAAATACCAGTATGCACTGATGAGCTAGAAGAAATCGGAAGGGAAAATAGATGTAAGCAAGTAATTCTTGATGCTAGAGATGTCAGGGTTACACAAAGGAAGTTCCTGAGATTTTGGGTTCCTTTAAGGGG
The DNA here is from genome assembly GCA_025920805.1 of Petroica traversi. Lineage (NCBI taxonomy): Eukaryota > Metazoa > Chordata > Aves > Passeriformes > Petroicidae > Petroica > Petroica traversi. Next base: position 6,581,937 of record JAHLSL010000037.1, read on the forward strand.
AGACATATATATATGTAATAAACAGAGAAAAAAAAAATCTTGAGCCTTTAAAATGTGCAAACAAAAGAACCTAGATCCCTAATATGCCTTGGTGCATGTCTGTAACCAGTCTGTAAGCAGTTCAATGTCCTTCTAAGTTCCCAGGCTGGGATTGCAAACCATTTGGAAACAAATTATTTAGAGAGGAAAGAAAGAGTACAGCATCCAAAAGTGTAATAAATCCTCTGGAGCTTGATCTGGGGTGGAGGAAATGTTTGGGAATGTCTCCAGGTCAAAACAAATCTAACAGGATTTTGATTTAGCAAGACCCAAACCCTGCTGGCCCTCCTGCCAATTCATTAATTGTAGCTACCTGGTGCCACTGCTCCCCTCTGAGTGTGTGCCTGTTGGAAGGCTCGTAGGGCTGGGATTACAGCTGTCCTGGGGAATGAAGGGATAATGACACTCATTTGTATGCACTTTAATTGTACAGTTGTTGGATCTCAAAATGAGAAGAACGGCAAAACCTCTGTTTAACTAGAATTTGTTTCTTTATATGAAATGGAGAGAGACTTCACTTGATTAATTTAAGTCTGCTTCCTGCCTTTCATTAGCAAATAAAAGACTCTTTGTGTGCTGGGGTGGGGGATATGGAGGTAGGGAGACAGAGATCAAAGGCTGCTGCTTTCTGCCGGGCGCTTCTCCAGATCAAGCCCGCAGGAAGCGGCCGGGATGCTGGAACTGCTGCGAGGGGACTCAGACACAGATTGGGGCTGGCAGGTTTGTGCTCCAGGCTCCATGAGAAGTCTTAGTCAGAAACTATTTTTGTTTAAAGCGTTTCTCACCCTCTGCATTATTCAAGACTCGAGGCCTTTTGCAGAGTCCCTCTGGCTTCCCCCTGCACACAAAGGCCCATCTGTGCCCTGGCTGCCGGCCACTGCCGATGGCCAGGGCAGCTTCCGTCCTTCCCAGCACACAGAGCAAACCCAAAAAGCAGAAAGAGACCTTGGCACTGCTAAGTCCTGATGCTGGGGACAGTGCAGATTTGCCCCAGAGTTTTACCATTGCCTAATGGGGATGCAAATGTCTGCAGGAATCTCAATAGCCTTGTGTTTTAGATGAAGCTGGATCCAAATTTATACCAAAATTACATCTGGCAAATGCAATATGAAGTTAGACCAAGGCAGTGTTTTTTTTTATTTCTTTTTCTCCTTTATGCTCAGGGAAAGGTTACCTACAAGAAGCATCACACTTTTCCCAGAAAAGTCATCTTGAGGTCCTTTGTTAGTGTTAGAAGAATGAGGTGTCTGTTAAGTTGTGCAGACTTAGTGGTTTATACAAACATGAATCTCCATTTATTGTCCCAGAAGGAGGTTCAAGACTATTTTCCTTAATAGGAATTAAGAAAAGGAAGAATTTCTCTGAGATATCTTGTCCTCTTGGACAAGGGAAGCCCTATGTCTCATGGACAGTGCAGAACACAGTGAGAATTGTACCAGAGCCAGTTACAGACCGGAATATTGCTGTTCTTGCCAGTGTTCTTAGGACAAAAAGTCTCGGGTACTCATGCTGGTTGGGCAGAAAGATGTCAGTTTAAATGATGGGTTTTTAAAAATTATGTCACCAATGTAAAGGTCACATGAAACGTGCACAGCACCAGTGAAGCTGAAGGAAAGTAAAAGGGTGGTCTTAGCCTTTCCTTCCTCTAAATCCCAAGTGTCCTTCCCTGGTCACCATGGGCAGAAAGGAAGACTGAGGTAGGGAAATGCTGAGCAGCTCTTGAAAGCCACAAGACCCCTACTGAAAATTGTTTCTGAACATTGCTGCTCTGGCAAAGCACATTCTCACCCTGCCCTTTGGTGGCTGGGATTGCTTTGCTTGGTCCTTAGCCCTGAATATCTGTGATCTGAAACCCTCTGTGAGGTGAAGAGAATCAGAAACAACCCTGTGGAGTAGTGTTAAAAGAGATGCTTTAAAAAGCACACAAAAGGGAACAGGACTCTTGCACTGAATCATTTCCTACAGAAGGGAAAGTTTGCACTGAACCCTCTTGACTCTACCATGAGTCACAGCCTCCCAGCCACACTCTGGTCAGGACAGGGGAGTGCTGGCCTCACAGCAGTGACTCTCAGTTCAAGATGATCAACTGTTTCTTGAAAGTCTTCTGGAGATGAGTCACAGCTCTCCCTTTGCTCTGCAGCCCATGAGCAAAACCATGTGATGTGGCAAGAGAGAGTGAAGGTATTGGCCATGGAGCATCAGGCTTTTACTGTGGATGAACACTGCCAGTCTCTTGTTGAGCTGTGCAGTCTGTCAGCATGACAAACCCCATTTCCCATTATCTTAGAGAAAAAAAAAAGAATTTTTTTAATGGAAACAAATCCAATGTACTTTTACAGTTTCAAATTGTGACAGTACCCAATATTTTTATTCTTAATGAGCTGTTAATCCTCCATGAGATCAGGAATGCAGTGAACTCCTAGAGATGGTGGAGATGTGTCTCTGCAGCCTGCTGTGCTCTGCAGGACTTTCCATGACTGGGGCTGCAGGGTGGCTCTCTCTGGCTTGTGCCTTAGGTGGGGTAACTCAGGGGCTGTTGTTCTAGAGGGAGGCTGGTCACCAGCAGATCAGGGGAGGTGTTCTGGGCACAGGAGTTGCTCTGACCTGCTGTTGAGCCCTGCTGTGGTATCAGGAAGGACACTGTGTGTGGCTTGACAGACATAGGGGCACTAGAAGCCTCAGTTAGGTGGAGTAAAGATGATCCTTCAAATACATTGGGCCATGAGTAAATTTTGAGTAAGTGTGTGGTACTGTAAAGAAAGAAAGATAGGGTTCAGAGTGGGAGAGCAGAATTTCTAAAAGTTCCAACACATCTGGAAGTCTGGAAGAGATTAAGCAGTATTTTCCTCTGTGTATGTATGTGCTGAGCTCTGCCACAGAGGAAGATGGCCAGAGGGAATGTTTCTTGGAGTGAGAGCCCGGATGCACTTCAATGTTTGAATAATGCTCAAGTAAAACAGAACCTGGTCTGGGGCAGAGGTTTTGGGAATGCCATCCCAACATGTCATATTTTAGAGAGGATGATTTTTAAGGGAAGGATGTGGAAGATGTGTGGAGCTGCAGCAGAACTGATGAGGGACTGAGGTCGAAGCCTCCAGCTGGAAATTTTGGCAGGACTAATGGAGTTTGTGATGAAAGACTGGATTAGGACTGGGATCTGGAACAAACCAGCCTGAGATTATCTGTTGGAAGATCTTGAATTAAGCTGTGGTGTGACATTCAGCTGCCTGTGGAGCACGAGCTGCTGGTCTGACCTCTCAGTGGGCAGGAGAGCTGGCACAGGTGGATGTCAGCAAAGCTCAGGGACCTGGGGAGAGGAGGTGATGTGGAGGATCCTGCAGGGCTCAGAGTCACAGCCTGCAGAAACTGCTGCCTGCTGGCTGCAACAGGAGCATTTCAAGCACCATTGTGGTGTTGCATGGGCGATGACAGCCCGAGCTGCACAGGATAATAATCAGATTAATATTATCACAGAGCAGAAGATGAATGGGCTGGGAACCTGAAAATGAAAGGGACACGTACTGAGTTTAAATTGAAAATTGATATAAAATCCCATGTATTATCAGAGACAAAATTTGTAGTACTGAAAAGGCAGCCCTGTGGGGTGGAAAGTGGGCAGGTAAAACTCTTTGGTTTTTGGGATCAGCTAAAGGAATGTGAGCTAAAGGAGGCAGGGGTAAATAATTGAAAAAGATTTTGCCGTGACAACATCTGGGAGAAGTGCTTGCTATTGTGTTCCAGTATATTCAAGACTTTGGTGTTTTTAAATCTGGGAGGTAGTTCACTGAGACGTCAGTGACTGAATCAGTGAGAGGGAATTTAAGGATGTCTCCAGGGAATGAGAAAGTCTCAACAGAATACGCCTAGAGCTGAGAAAGCCCTGCTGCCTGAAGCCATGTCTCAATAACCTTTCCCTTCTGCTGTGGCAGGAATGAAAAGATGATCTGAATTTCTACTGTTGGTGTCAGATACTGAAAATAAGTGTATTCACTTTGGCTTCTATTGGTCATAGCAGGAGAGAAAAATGGAGTATTTAGCTAGTGCTGAAGGAGGTAAATTAAAAGTGAAAACTCTCTACTGCTGCTGAAAAACCTGAATTGCTGGCTTGAGGGAAAGCAAAGCAGAAAGCTGCTGTGGGCAGTGTTGCTTTGTCTCCCTGGCACCAAAGTGTGTGCTCAGCACTGCCACACCTGCAGCAAAGCACCAGGGTCACTGAGGCTCTCCTCCCAGAGACCGAAGTTTGGTGTGGAACCCATGGCTCCCTGGGGTGCACATTTCACTAGATGGGATCTGGAAGGGCCTGCAGGGAGCTCTGAGGGCCAGGCCAGCAGAATTGGCTGTTCTTGCTCTGTAAAGGCTTTGAGACCTGGACATGTGGTGCTTTTAAAAGGAGGGTACCAACCTCTTGCAGAATGAGCATCATGCGCAGGGTAACCATTTTTGAGAGGACTGAATGGCCGTGAGTGCCCTTTCCCATCTCACAGAGCTGTGTGTGCTTAGAAGGGACACATACAAGACTGAATCAAAAAGCTTTGCAAGAGGAACAGCAGCTCCAGAGAACAGGGATCAGCAGCGTGTGATGCTCCCCGGTCTTTGTTTCCCTGCAGGAACGGGGACCAGAGTTCAGCTATTTATGTCCTTGCTGGTACACACTGGAAGGCAATCACCACAAAGGCAGGGGGTTTTCTCAGAAATTTAAAATCCCAATAAAATGTTCTGTTCTTTCCAGTTTTGAAGGAAGCAGTGACAGAACGAGCTCACATATGCAAATGAGGATGTAATTTAGTGATAGGTGAATTAGTCAGATTGCTGTGGACAGGAGCTACTCCTGGTCTGTCACAGAAAATAGTGATTTCCTCTCACACTGTGTCATGGCCCTGGTGGTTATGGGCAGGCAGGGCTGTGACTCCCGAGAGCTGTCCCCAGGCTGGGCCAGCAGGACGATGCGGGGCCCACACACTCACCCAGCTCAGGCCCAGCACACCCGGGCACGGGGGAGAAGCGATCCCAGCGGCACAAGGAGCTCCCAGGGGCTTTGGGCAGGTTCCAAGGTCGGGTTTATTCCGTCCCCAGGAGGGGCCCGGGACAAAGGCCCAGAGAAAGGGGAGCCCGGCCCTTCAGTGCCGAAGGGGGCGGGGTTTGCAACAACCAGTAGGGAGATGGCCAGGGGGCGGGGCACTGCTGATGGATGGGTTGAGAAACCAATGAGAAGGGGCAGGAGGAGGGGCCAAGGAGAAGAGGCCAATGGGGCGTCGAGCTGGGGAGAACATTCCAGAGAAATTCCATATAAGGACAAAAGGGCGGGAAGGCCAAGGGGCCAAGCGGGAGAATGGAATTAAAATAAACGGATATGGGGCCTGGGGTGTCTGGGGGAAGGACTTTGGATTATCTTAATGGTGGAGGATAGCACAGTTCTAGGGGCTGTTACCAGTAAGGCCTTTCAGCAGGCCCTCTGGCCTCCACAACACTGCTCATCTGAGTGCTTGGACAGGGTGTGAGCGGGAGGATTACATTTTCTTTCTTTTTTTTAATGTTTTAATTATTTTTTTTTTTCTTAGCACAAGTGAATGGGAAATACATTTATTTCCAGAAATGGCAGGAACTGCTAGGAGGCATTGCGAACACTCAGGCATTCAGGCACAAAGAATAAATGGGAAATTGATAGATGTGAACAGACTGTAGGTCTGAATAATCGTCCTCCCAAATTCTCTCCAGGGAATGCTGTTAGAGTCTAAACATTGTGGGAGGAGGACTAGGATTTATTCCGTGAAGATTCACTTACCATAAATAAATAAAAATAAATAAGTAGGCTAAATTAGTAATGAATAGTTCAGCCAGCTCTAATGCTAAACAAACACACTGAATTGTAATGAAAATACTAAAGCCTGTTTGAACTGGAGCTAGAAATCCAAGGAGAAATAACTGTGTGGCACTTAAATTAGCACTCACCATAAAATATAAATATATGATATAAAATATAGATTTTTTTTCTTTTTGACCTCATGAGGTTTTAAAGATTCATCTGTTCCCTGTGTTTGGAAGGCTCAAACTAGACACTATTCAGTGCTATAGAGTGACATAAATCACTGAAGAGTTATAAAATCCCTTGATGTATGCTCTTGGACAGTAACTATAGTTGTAGAGGCTCTCATGGGGGTGCATTTATACTGATAGGAGGCTGTTTTAAATTCATACAGTTATCTCCATATAAAGCATTTTTATAGGATTTTCCACACCATGGGGGGTTGTGCGACTTTAATTATACAACTCAGACTGTACTGGTAAAACTTATAGGCAAAGATAAGCCCTTTAGCAAGGCAGACTCGTGCACTTGAACTTAAAAGAAAATAATTTCTTCTTGTGGGTTCCCCTGAGAACAGCTGGAAAAATCAATAGCTGCTGTGGCAGGAGGGAGAGGCTGTGTTTGCCAGCCCAGGGAGAGGCATGGGGCAAGAACTGCCCTGTGCTCCGAGCCCCTCTGGCTGGGTGTCTCCCCTCAGAGGGGCTGCTGAAGGGCCACCAAGCACTATTCAGCCTTTTGTGGCCATGTCAGATCATTTATTAAATTCTGCAGAGCTGCACTGGAGCTACAAAGTGTGAGTCAAAGACTTTAAAGCAGCTTGAATAAAAAAACATGCAATCGAGGCAGAGAAAAGCAACATGCAAATGGAGCTCTCAAAAACTAAGTATTTCTTTCAGAGAAAGTGCAGCTGCCCTTTTATTGAGGGCAAACCCCTCACGTGCTGGGGTGGGACTGTCTGCAGGACTGATAGGCTGGGGCTGACCAGCAGTGCTGGTGTTTAGGTCTCACTGGCTTGTTGACCAAGAGAAACCAACAGACCCTACGGCACTGCAGCTCAAGGGGCAGCTGGAAATTGGTATCAATATCCCAGCAGTGGAAAGAAATATCTCAGTGTGCAGACTGGCAATTTTGTGCCTCTGAGGGTGTGGCCAGTTTCTGGCAGTGATAGGGAAAAGAGCTCTCAGCAGTTCACTTGATAAAAATAGGATTATCTTAATTCCTAGATTCAGCAAAGCAGCTTTTACAGGCAGAATACATCTGTGCTCTCTGACTGCATTACACAACAAAAAGAATGCAAGAACTTAGAAGAAACGAATAAGGTATGTAATATCCCAATGTGAACTGAAAATGAAAAAATGAGAGAGCTTTTTACTTTAATAACATGGAAGAGAGAGAAAGAATGGCTCTGAATATGAAATAGTTAGGAGGATAATCAACCCAAACCTCCTATGATCCTACAACAGAGGCACCAACACTGGAGGCAGTCAGGTGAGTTAATAAATTAAGGTGCAACTAAAATAGATTCATCGTCATTTAACAATGTGTCAGGGCTCCTAGAGAAATGAGTATAATGTATTTAAGTTTAATGTGCAAACAACTTTAAACAGGAAAGAATGAGGGAAGGAGAAAATGGGAGAAGATTTATTGCAGCAAGCAGCTGAGGTCAACTTGCTTTCACAGGAGAACAGAAGAAAATGGCACACACATGCCTGGAGGTGGCTGTAGCAGTTCCACCTTCCCTCAATAGGGAGTAAAACACCTTGAAGTATCTGAATACCCTTAAGATGAGTTGTTCAAGTGCCTAGGAATGGCCAAATGGGATTTCTCATCTTGAATATTCCTAGAGCAGCCACTTTGTGCTGAAGCCAACAGCTTCATTCATGTCATGAGAACAAACCCCAGCCCTCCTACTCTGGGACCTGGCTGCCCAGCCAGCATTCACACGGGTTTGAGGTTTTTTTCTTTGGTTGATTGTTTTTTGGTGGGCAGGTAGAATAAGCCTGAGCCATCGATTCATTTATTTTTGGCTCCCCCTACATTGTTTTCAGCTCGTGAGAAGTTGCTGTGTCTCTTGGGTTTGTATCGAGGGCTGATGATCATCAATCCATCTCAGACAGGACAGATGCAGCCAGCGATTCTCTGGCTGCTGGGAATCCATCTCTGCCTGCAGACCCTGGCCAGGTACTGTAAGAACAGTACATAGAGCAGTATAACTGTATGAATAGTTACTTTTAAGCTCTGCCCTAAAGAGAGTGGAGTGAATTCACCTGTGCAGGTGTTGAGGATGGTTTTAGGTTTGCCAAGGGAAGGGCTGGGAGTGCTTTGGGAGATATTTGGGACGGAATGCAAAGCCCCTTTTTGTGGAATGAGCAGCCACAGGCTGAGCCCTCTCTGAGCTTTGCCTTGCAGGGCTCCAGCACAGCTGGGCACAAAGTTGTCATTGCTCTACTGAAGGATGGAGTTGCTCTGCCTTTTCCTTCCCCTCCCTGCTGCACATGGATCACTTCTTGTGGTGCCCCAGCCCCACCTTCAGAGCCTCTGCCCCTGTCAGGGCACCCTGAGCAAGGCATGAACAAGGGCTGGGCAGTCCAAACTGCTGCAGGGTTAATCCTCACACCTCCGTTGGGGTGTCAATTAAATGTTCTTCATTCTGGCACTCGGCTCTGTGAAACAGGGACTGGGGGAATTCTGGCATTTGCACACAGGACCCTCACTCCTGCAGTTTTCCTCCTCCATTTTTCCTCTATACAGGGCTGTATCAGCTCTGCTGCTGTTCATGGTGAGGAAAAAAAGGGAGTAATTCTATTTCTTACAGTGATATTATTTTCTCTGCTCCTCTGAAAGCATGTATGTGCCTGAACAGGCTCTCTAAGGTCGGCATTTTAAATTATATCTAAGTGAATACTGTAAAAAACCCCTCTCCTTTTTTTCTTTTTTAATTTTATGGTATTAAAATAGAGGTATAAATTTCAACATTTAATGGTTTTACTGTGGTGATGTTCACAAGACTTCCATGCTCAATTTTTGTGACTTGTTTAGCAGTTACTGTCAGTGCAGTTCACTGAAACAGCACATTATAAGTGAGCAGGCTCCTGGATGACATGGATGATTTATAAATACTTTATACAGTCAGAATGTATTTATGCAGGACAACAATTTGTTTGGTTATTTCCAGAGGCTGAGCCACTAACAGTTAGATTAGAGACAAAAAGGACTGAACTTGTGCTCAAAAAGGGCTGCTTTGGGCTGTTACCCTAATGAATCTACTACTGCTAGACAAAAATAGATTAAAAGCTTGAGCTTCAGGCTTTGTCTGCTTCAAAGATACTTGACAAAAATGAAAAATACTGTAGCAAAATGAAATATAAGATCTTGCATCTTCTAAAGTTGATGTAAAACTCCACTGATGTCAGCAGTGCAGGTGTGAGGCTTGGGAAGAGTTACAGTGTGAGAAATATTCTTGTTCTTTGCTTTATGAATCAAGAGTTTGATTTTAATTTGTAAATGTACTTTATAAATCTCTGGCATAAATCTCCTATTTGAGGCAGTAAGTTATCTTATGTCATAGAGCTAAGTCTAATAATAAAAGAGAAACAGATGTAGACAAATAAAAGCCTGATCCTGCTTTGAGATCTCAGCAACCAGACTGGGATCCCTGGGCCAGCCAGTGCCCCCTGCACACTGGGATCCACCTGTGCAAATCTCTCAGCAGAATCTCTTTTGCTGTCAAACTCAACAAAAACTCACCTAGATCATGTTTCAGTGGTGTTGCAAATCTCCTCTGAATTTAGCAGATGCCCAGGATGGCAGCTAATGGCTCTGTGGAGGCAGGTGCATTACTTTGGGTTTGAGAATAACCTTTGTAGTTAAGCTGTAAGTGTAACTATACAAGAGATTTGCAGGGGAGAATTTTGCCTTGATTTACTGTCACTCCACCCAGATGTGGCTCATGGAGGTGTGTGCCAGACCCTGCCTGACCCTCTGCAAATCCTGGGAGGTTTCTGTGTTGCGAAGAGAAGAGCTTGCTGCAACATCTGGGAGAATCTGAAGTGTTGCTCTCTACAACAGGGCAAAATTAACACAACTGCAATTATAAAAATACCCCGTTCACAGTTCCTGCCATTTCCAGTCCCTCACTGCAGTAGGACTTCATCAGGATGCAGGACAGGTTTACAGAGCCCTTTTCCCTCCCGCTCCATCATCCCGGAAACTGCTGCAGATCTTCCCAGCAGCTCTGCTGGGTTTGTTTGTTTATTTACCTTCCATTATCCTCCCTGTTCCCCATACTTTGAGGTCAGTAGATGACCGGCAGATTTGCCCAATTTATTCCTGTGTATGACAAAAGAGACCTGGGTCAGCCAATGAGGCGTGAACTTCTATTTCTATTTCGCTGCGGTTGTACGGCCGTGATCTGCACACTGCCAGTCATCCACCATATTGATGAGATTAGCTGGTAATTAAAAACCCAGCCAAGCCAGGCAGAGGAAGATGACTCAATTAGCAGAATGTCACTGAATCTAATTTACTTTGCTTATCACAGACTTATTCTCTAATGAATTAGAAACGAAGAGCAGGACACCTTCAGAGGGAGATCGAGGGGCTTAAAGGCTTAAATGCTTTCTAACCCCTTTGAGCTCGTGGTTTGGGTTGCAGGGAGTGTGCTGATACTGCTAATCACACACCCAGAGGCTGATTCCCAATACCTGTGCCCTGAGGGAGTGCATCCAGGGAAGCCCTGCTGCTGATTATTTCATGTGACAGGCACTGGTTAGGTCAGACCTTCCTTTTTTTACAAACCTACGTGAATTTATAAGCTGAGGGTAAGCAGGGGCTTTGCATGTCATGTCACTGGAATTGTGCTCAGGGATGATCTCTGTGATTGTGGAACTGCCACTGAATATGGTGTTTGGCCAATGAGGGTATGAGGGAAGTCCTGGAAACAAAAGCATGTCAGAAATAGACATTTCCCACTGTAATGAGTATTTTAAGGCACCTCTCAATGCTTTTCTCATTTCAAATATGATGTTTGGGTGATTAACAATTAGAATAGCGTATTTTACCAGAGCACTTTGGAAGTACTTTAAGAGACCACTGGACAGATGTACAGCTGAATTTGTATGTAAAGTGGAGACTGTAAACCATTATCTCTGCTGCTCTTTCCATAGTAGATAACAGAGCATATTATGGCTGATTTAAGTGAGGATATTACTGGGCTCTGAGCTTTTAATCTGATCTGCATGACAAAGCCCACATGGCTTCATGAGCCTTACAGGGCTCACGGGGAGCATGTGGAGGTCTGGATGTGCTGGTCACACCACAGGATCAGGACCAGAGGCTGGGAGTTTGTTACTGTCACCTGAGCTTGTGTAACACTGATCAATACCTGGCCTTTCTAGTCTGGGAAGATGATTTCTGGCTCGGCAAAGAAAAACCAACTGGAGCAAAACCTCTCATTCTCATAACTTAGTTCAAGTAATAAATATAACACAAAATATGAAGCTTTTAAAACTTCTAAAGCTATTTGGGAATCTCTGTCTGGAGACTTAATCCACACTGGCTTCTCTAGCAGTCCAGTGAACTGGTCTGGGAACTGTAATGGGCTGTAGGCTTCTCTGCAAGCACATATGTATACGTTGATTGCAGGAGGGAGGGCACAGTTGGTAATGAGAATGGATGGGATGAGAAGCTTTCTCCATTTCTGTCCTGAATCTTTTACCAAGGTATGAGAAATGTAGGTTCAGTGACAGTAACTGTCCTAAAATTCACTACTTTCACTAAATTTAAAATGCAGTTTCTGCACAGAATAAAAAAAAGTATTTAGATGTAGATTACTGTGCAGAGATGGACACGAGTACTTTGCAGTTTTACATTTTACATATCCTGCTAAATGTCCTGCCATTTTCAATCCGTTTCCTTGTTTCTTTCCCCAGTAGTTCTCTATTTCACTGAAAGCAATTTCTTTAGCAACACAAATCATTAGAGAGCTGCTTGTCTACCATATCTGGGTTCAACAAGCCATTTCAGAGGCTTGACCATTGTCAAACACACTTGCATAAACTGTCCTAGAGGAAACAATCTAAGATATTCTCATTAAGCTAATAATGACAAGGAAGTCTTCCTCTCCACTGAGTCACTGGAACCTTGCCATGTTCAAATGCTGTCCACAGCTTTTGGTAATTGGGAATTCAGTACATATGCAGTTATTGAGATCACAGCTCTGAGACTTCAGTTAAACTAAGTGAAATATATAAATTTATGACTATGTATAGCATTGATATTAACAATTATTAATTCCATTCTCACTCTGCTGTTAATATGGTGATTATCCCTGTAATCATTAGTTGTTTTGTTTGTTATTTGGGGAATAGTGTTCACACATTGTTCTCTCAGGCATACGAGCCACAAAACCCAGCTGAAAGACCCTCAGGGTCAGAACTAGATCTGATCTCCTCCCAGTGAGCAGAGATTATTCCCTAAGTTTTTCTGGTGACTTTATTGAGGGAAAATGTTGTGAATTCCACAGTGGCATTCCAGTCTGACTCCAAGAAGAATAAGATAGGGAACAAAGGAGATTAAATAGTTGTTCATTTTGCTTTTGGGTTTACAAACAGCAGAGACTGGGACTTTTCCTGGTTTCTGTCAGTGAGCAATTTCTCACAGGTTTGGAGCAAGGATGGAAAAATTCAGATAACTTTAGCATAGATCTGCTGTTGTAACATTGGAGCTGCTGTAGTGTTAAGCAAAAGTGTTAACACAAAGAGGTGGGAGTGAACAGAAGTGGTAGAGAAAGCTGGGGAGCTCCTCAAGGATCCAAGGATAACCTCAGTACTGTGAAACAGAGGGAACGAGAGAAGTTGAAGGATGTAATGAAAAAAACTTGTGCCAGCAAAGATGAGGCTGGAGTGGAAATGTGAGGAAGCCTGCAGGCAGGTGTGCTGGGTCGTGGCTGGGTCGTGCTGGCTGCTGCAGGTGGTGTGTCACAGCAGAGGAAGGAGAGATGCTTTATAGGAAGGTGTAAATGTCTGAACACGTATCAGTGAAGAACAAAAGAAAGATGTGATTCAAAGCCAGTGGTATTAAAGGAATGGGTGGTTTTACACAGTGTAAGTCTCAGGGAAGGGACAGATCAAAGGGGAGGGGATCCCAGGATTAGGAATATTGAACGAAGGCTCTGCCCTGAGGCACTCTGGCTGTAAGAGTCAGTGCAGGTAGCACTGTTCCACTCAGAGCCATGGAAAAGGACTGTTCAAACACTTCCTGAGCCCAGTTATGCAGCATTCCTCGACCCCCTGGGATCTCCAAGTGCTTTATAAATCAGGTACATCAGGAAAAGGTCTCTGCATCCAAATATTTTAAGTGTTATGACTGGCAAATACAATAGATAACAGGAACTTAAACCCCTCTGGCTTGTGTGTAAACCACTGACAATCATCTGCTCTGATGTTCTGGATTGTCTCTTTTTGGATTGCCATCATCCATGCATGGCTCTCCCATAGCTCCTTCAGGAATTCCATCCATGGTCCCTCTCCTCTGCAGTGAGGCAGCTATGGTTCATTTAGCTGAGAGCATTTGGAGGCAGGCAGAGGCTGTGTGGATAATAAGGCACAGGAGGGCCTTTTATTGCTTTAGTGGGAGCTTAAGATGAACACAGCAAGGAATGGTTTCATTCACACATGGCAAACCTGACACCACCAAGTGTCACTTTTAACTCTCCACTTGTCAGCTGGACAGAGGTGACAGGGAAGCTCAGGCTGGGTGTAAAGCAGAGGGTGCAGTGCTGTTCCCCACTCCCAACTGACTGTCCTGTGGTAACTGGGTTCCACAGCTTGGTGTGGCAGTTCAGAATCACCACTGCCACTCCTCCTGTGGGTGCCAGCTGGTGATGGTGGCACGGGGGCATGGGGGCTCTGGGAGCCCAGCCTGGGTGATCTGAGAAGGAATATACACGTCTGCTTCTCTAGAGTCACATCCTGGCCAAACATGGCTGTAGAGGAAGAACATCAGTGTGAGGGGAATGGGAGTGCAGGGATGGATACAGGGGGAAGCATCTGGGAAGCCAGGAGGATTTCTGCCACCTGCAAGAACAGGAGTGAAAATTTGAAATTTTTTCTCTGTAGAGCTGAGGACTTACTTGGATGGTGCTGACAGCATCCAGGGCTGCTCAGTTTTCCCTAGGCTCACCTGCCAGGAGGCAGCTGGTGCTGCCAGCTGTCCTGCTCAGCAGCGTGGCTGTCTGCAGATTGCATTTCAACTGGAGGTTTTCTCTTCCTAAAAGTATTCTCTGGCATCTGTTTGCGCAGTCACAGTGCTGCTCCTTGCACATTTGCATTGATATATTTTACTCCAGAGCATTTCAGGAGGAGGCCTGTGGGGCTGGCCAGTGCCTCTGCCCTGGCTGGGGCTTACCCACTGCCCGCCTCCAAAAGGGTGTCAGGGCACTGAGGGGAAATGAGGCATTGTCTCAGCTCAAGGATGAGCTGTGCCAAACCCAACAGACTGAGTGGGAAGGCACCAAGACATTTTAACAAGAGCTAATTAAAACACTGCTGCTGGAGCAGCTGAGAGACAGCCTCTGTCCTGCAGCTCTGGGGCAAACAGAGCCCTGCAGCTGGGGGAAGGGAGCACCAATGGGGAACAGAAGCGGCAAAAGTGAGAAGGGATCTGGGACACTTGAAGGCTCTTATCCCAACTCTCTGACTGCTCCTGTGTGCTGGGACCAAGAGGTGGGACTGCAGGAGGCAGCCTGCCCCTCCTGCCATGGCACACCCAGGCTCAGGAGGGCAAATTCACAGAGGCCTTACAAGGAAGGAATTTTCCTCCATCATCTGAAAAAAAATCCCTTAAAAAATCCAGCCAATCAACCAACCAACCAACCAACACCCTGAAAACCTACAAAAGCCCCCAAACCCACAAAAAACCCTCCTAGAAGTTGTTTTATTTACCATGGAGAGAGTTAATGTGGGTCTTGAATGCAAAAAGGTTATTAATCCTTTAACAATGGTCTCTATCTGTGTAAAGTCAAGTAACATTTCTGTCTTTGACCCAGACTCTCAAGGCCTTCTACAGATGAATACCAATGATCCAGGCCTTCATTATCCCATCATTAAACAAATCCTGCTGTTAATTTATGTATAGGAAAGAACTAGCAGCTACATAAGGCTCCATCAGCTACATAATTACTGCATATATTATAAAACAGCAGCAAATGCTGCCTGTGAATACAAACCATCTCTGCTCATTAGAAACCTTACAAGAATTAATTAATGAAGGTGTGATTCTGCCACTTGAAGCCATGGGTATTGTGCCTCAAGATTCAGCTGCCTTGGGTTTTCTGATGACTTTAATGTAGATTCCAGAGAAACTAAGATATGCACGTGGCCTTAGCCAAAGCTGAAGGAGGCAAAATTAGGTGTTGGATCTCCCAGCAAAGCCCCGTGGCTCCTCCAGCCTGATCCATGGAGGTTTGCATGGCCACACTGCCCTGCAGAGGTCTCTGGCACTGGGCAGTGCCTGGCAGCTTCTCCCTCCCAGCAGGGATGTGAAGGGGTTGTGTCCAGCCTGCTCTGGTTCTGGAGGCATTTTCAGTGTTCAAGCTCTTGGGATGCAAGTCTGGATTCAGCCTTTAAAACAAATGAAATGATTCTGTAATTTGAATAGAAGAATGAAAGGATTTAGGAATTTTCCTCAGTGGCATTTGCATTCTGAGATTAATTTTCCAGCACAGCTTAAAACTTCCCTGGTTTCTGTTTGCTTATGTACAAGAATGTGCTCTGCTAGACTGACTGTATTGATTAGTTAAATTACTCATACATCCATCCGTTATTTTTAAGAACTTCTGTTCTGCTTTGCATCTGTATTTATTTAGTGCCACCTGATATTAACTTTCTGCTGAAATGATGGTCACTCATTCTGTGTGGGACTCTCCAATGTCAATCTGCAAAGGTTTGAGACTCAGCTCAGTCTGGCACATGAGGGTAGGGATGGGTGTGTTTTCATGACAGTGATTTAATTTCATGGATTTTCTCTCTTGACCTAGGAAGGGGAATTGGGCTTCACTTGCTCTGTGAGCTGAGTGATGGTTTGGTGCCTGTGTCAGTGAAAACTACCTGGAAAATACGTGTAAAATGCTGCTGGTGGGAAGCACTCGCCAGGAATTCTGGCACAGAGGGGATGAGGTACTGCTTCAGCACTTGATCCTAATTTTGGGGGGCACTGGGGCTCTGGTTGGCAGTCAGACACAGCAACACTGATCATGCATTTCATGTGGACTTTCTAACCAGCCATGGAAAGAGAAACCTCCTTTGAGTCGATTCTACCATAAAGGGTAGAGAAGCTGTGTTTCCCAGGAAAGAGAGTGCTTTCTGTTTTCAAGATAATTGAGTTATCTTGAGTTTGTTGTTACCTTTTTAAAGCAAAATACATGTTTTCAACAATTAAAAAAAAATCCAGCTTTGACACAGAATATGCTGCTTTGGTTGGTGTTTTTCTTGTGGACACATGTCAATAATATCTGTTTATTCATACTTGAACTATGTGCATCTTCCTGTGACCATTTTTTTCCCAGGGAAAGGCCACTTTTGCTTTCCTGCTGATGGACATTGTGAGAACCATGATGCCTCTTCTTCCAGAGGGAGCCTGTGAAGGGCTCCAGAGTGGCTTAAAATAACTCACTATTGAAGCAGCCACAAAGGACCAAAGGCAATCTAATCCATCAGACAGGAACATTTTCAGTTTGACTATTTCTTCCTCTAAAATAAATAAAGCATGTCCTTATTAGAATGAGAGGATAAATGAAAACTGATCAAATTTGATTTGGCAAAAAAAGACAAAACATAAATACAATTTATGTATTATTAATCTGGAGGGCATTTACCTTTCTTGATGATCCTCATTTTTCAGGGAGTGTGTTTATTAAAGATACAGGTTGTGAGTTTGTACCTATATTTATTTTTGTTTGTCTCTCACATGCTCTCTGGTTGACAGAGCATCTTCATTTCAAATGCCTATTGTCTTTGGGAATTGTCTTCTCATTTATTTACATTCATTTTGCCTGCTGGAAGTTCCTATTAATAGCAATATAACAGTGCCTTGCCAGCATGTCTTTATCAGGGGCTTTACAGAAGTTGTCAGTTTAATAATATAGCAATAAACTCATTTAATGTAAAGCAGGACTTTCCCCACAGTATCTTTAAGTGGTTCATTTTGTCTTACAAATGTAAAGGTCTTGCCTACATTGGCTTGCCATTGTGAAATATTTCAAATATGACATATAATGAGGCTTTCTGGTTGTGTCTTAGGCTTCTATGCTGTCAGGATGCTGCTTCATTATCAATTCCCCATGAATGTTTCTGGGAAGGAGAAAAGGAAAACTTTACAAATTTTGTCACTTCTCCTGTGACTCTGTTTGGGTTTCTGTGTGTATCAGATGGAGTGTGGGGAGACACAGAATTTAATTTAAAATCTTTGTCTCGTTCTCTGTAATCTCCTCGCAGCATTTTGATAGCTCTGATGTATTTGTCATTTTAAAGGGAATGTAAACACAGTAAATTTTATATTGCCAATAAAATGTGTTGGTGAGCTCACTGAGAAATTCCCAGATCTTGGAAGGCCATTAATGTTTGAAATACATAGTAACCTCTTTATTGCAACATTTTACACATCTACAAAATTAGGCAACCAGTCAGTAGCCAGCTGTAAACTGCAGTGCTGCAAGATAAACCTGAAATAGTAAATATTGTATACTGCGGTCTATGATCTTTTTAAAAGTCTAATTTTCAAAGGGGTCTTGGAGAGAAAATGCTTACTATTTCCAACTTATTCTTGAAATACAAATACTGGAGATACAGAGCTTATTAAATGGCTCTCTGACATATGGCAATTGTGCTGATTCTAAGGATGGTTAAAATCTAGCTCCAGCTAAATGCTAGTATGGGTAGCAGCCTTAATTAGATCCACATTCAGGTTCTGCTGTTCATACTCCCAGGTGCTACCTGACCAAGGTAAGGGTGTTGGGTCCCTCAGGGCTGCATCCACCCACAGAACCACCCAGTGATGTCTGGGGAGGGGTGTTCCTGTGTCCTGGGACTCAGGAATTGCCAGGCCATGCTGTGTAGCCCATGTCCTTGACAGCAATCCAGAGACCTGGTGAGAGGAGCGTTCCCCATTGAGGGGCAGCACTGGGAAATTTGAGGTAGAAATTGATCCAAAAAATCACCTGGCTCTGGTAGCTCTGGCTGCAGCAGAGTTTTCTGCCAGCACAAAACACCACTGTGGCTTCAGTCCCTTGCATTTAATATCCCTTTTTATCCTGCAAGAATTCCTTCCTCCAGAGATGTGTTTTCAAGCTGCTCCAAGCCCTTCAGCATTGAGGTGAGGTGTTGCATCTCAAAGATATTCACTCTGATAGATAAATTATTCGCAAAAAGAGTTTAGATGCCACTATCAGTGAGGGAAGGCTATGAAGGAATTGCATTTACATGTTCCTAATGTTCTCAGAGAAAGTAAATTCTTAATTTTATTGGAGAGGGGTGAATTGGAGATGTATTTGCTGCACTGTGCAGTCAGTTTGGGGGGGAGCTGGGGCTTAACCACTCCTTTGACATCTCTCCCAAACTGAGGGCACCCTCTGCTTCCCTTGTAGCACTGAGCTTCTGATCATTCACCTCTCTTAGCGCAGTTTTAAGAGTCAAACTGTTAAAATGGTTGGGGAGGACTGTTTAAGAAACTCTTCACATCACAAATTGCACGGTAATGAAGTTCTTTGCAAGATATATAGTGAAGAGCTTGCAGGTTTCTGTTGGTAGCTAAGTAATCTGTAATTATCAACTCTGCAAGGTAGAAATCTAGGATGAGGAAGGCTGATCTGGTGCTATAAATATATTGGTAATATAGATCACATATGCCTCTCTTGAGAACTGGAGTTAAGGTGCTCACTATTACTGCCTAAACTGTAAAGTCTTAGCCCAGGAGCGTTGAAAATGTGCCCTGGCTTGCTGCTCATTCATGTCAAGTTCATACTGACTCTTCTGGCTTTTGGTCAGTGGAAAGGCAAGGGACCAGTGAAAACTGAAAGCAGGGTCAGACCTTCACCCCTTCCAGAAAGCACTGATAAACATTTGGTGCCATTCAGGGCTGCAACAGCCTTTTGGCAGAAGACTCCTTCCTTTTTCTTTTTCTGCATCGTTGACACTAAACCATTCACTCTTGATATTCCTGTCAGTTAATGACTACTTGTAAGAGCTCTCTCTTCCTGAGGAAGCTCAGAGGGGCTAACCTAAGGCCAACCTCAGATTCATCGACAGGGAGGCACTGTTGGATGGGTTTGGGCCAGGACACTGAATATAAGTAATGATTTCCTGATCCTAATGGGCAGAGGGCAAAAATACAAGACCTTTCTTTGACCTTCTGCAAACTCAGCCACGAAAAGCAAGATATTGCTGTTCTGTCAAAAACGGAAGCAAGGTCCAGAGATATCTAATAAAATAACTTATATTGCTTGTTGAGACTCACCTAAAAGGAAACCTTTGCCCCTCAGGTGCTGAAGTAATTTAAGAAGTTCTTCTTTTTTTTTTTTTTTTCTTGTTTTTTTTTTCCCCCCATGATATTCACCGTCTATTTTCAAAGACTTGATAAATAAATAATTTTACTTCCTATCACCTCATTCCTACTCTCCATCTGACTTTTCCTATATGTGACTGAGGCAAAGCATATGTGCTGTCAGTGTCTAATAGGCTTTTTATCATCTCTAGCTGGAAAAGAAGCTTTGTTCTCACCTGCCTTGGGTTAGGAGGGGTTAGACCCTACTACACCTGTGATTGACTGGTGCTTTGGACAGGACTGAGAATCCACCCTGAGCTTGCAGTGCAGAGGTCAAAGGCTCCTGCAGCAGCTCTTTACTCATTCTCCACTAAGCACCCAGTTCCTTTTTAGGGTGTTTTAGCTTTTTCCTCCCAATTTATGCAAAGAAACCTTGCTCTGTCTTACAGGACTTGCCAAGCACTTGTCCCAGTTCTGGCAATCATCTATAAAGAGAAATAAATGCATCATAAAATGTGTATGGCTTGCAGAGAGTTTTTTGTCTTTTAAAGAGGTCTGCTTGCCTTCCCCACAGTAAGGCACTTAGAGCTCTGTGGATGAAAAAGCCCAGCACTGTGTAGAACAATGAAAGCACTAACACTGTCTGGGATAAATCCTACAGGATTAGGCAGGCCTGAGATAATTATCGTTTTCCAGCAGAGGAAAGAGGCAGCAAGCTGTGTAGACTTCTGAGTTTTATCTGTTCTCTTTTTGCCATCAGAGGAGGAACTTTCATGCTCAGTTAGTATGAAAAATATGTAATGAAACTCTACAGCAAGTAACTTAGAAGCTGAATAACTCATTAGTACTTCTGTCCTCCGATTATATCCCAATTTGTGCCCCCCCATCAGGTGCTGGTTAAATCCTCCTTTATTTTGTGTTTCCACCCCTTACACCAGGAATCACTTGGATGCCTTTGAGGGTTCTCTGGGCTGCTCCCACAGTGCTTTGCCTGGTTGGGAATGCAGACTGGAGCATGGAGCTGCCTTTGGACACAGCATCCTGCCTACAGCTGAGTGGATTCTAAGATTGCTACTGCCAAAGGCTGCCCTCTCCCTTCCCCCAGGGTTATAATTTGCAGTGAAGCAGTGACAGAATCCCAGAATGGCTGAGGTTGGAAGTCACTCCTGGGAACTGCCTGGTCCAACATCCCTGCTCAGAGCAGGGTCAAATAGAGAGGGACACCTGAGGCATGGTCAGGATTTTAATACCTGCAAGGATGGAGACACCACAGCCTCCCTGGGAAACATGTTCTAGTGTTTGCCAGAGAGATCAAACAGAAGACAAAAAAATGCCAAACCTTTTCTTAGGTTTAAATGGATTCTCCAATATTTCAATGAGTGTCTCTTGTCCTGCAACTGGGAAGAGCTTGGCTTAGTGTTTTTTACTGCTTCCCATCAGATATTTACTTGCATTAAAAAGACACCATTACTCCTGAGCCTTCTCTTCCCAGCCTGAGCAAACCCACCTGTCCCAGCATTTCCTCATATGAATGATTCCAGCCCTTCATTATTTTAGTGGCCCCTCAATGGACTAGCTCCTGTACTTACTTGTCCAGAACTGACTCAGCAGTGCTGCAGCCCTGTCTCTCCAGGGCTGAGTAGTGGAGATCAATCACCTCCTGTGACCACTGGTCATGGACTTCTAGCAACACATTGCTGGAAATATTTACTTTCTTTACATCCAGGACACATGGCTGGTTCATGTTCAGCTTGGTATCCACCAGTACCCAGGTCCTTTTCTGCAGAACTGCTAAACCTACTTGTTACTCTGTTTTTCCAGAGACCTACAGGTAAATGAAAATTTTCTTATCAGTACACTGGTTTTGATATTTTTTTTTTTCTTTTAACACAGGCCCTTTGATCAGAGCTGTGTGAAAGAGTTACCCTGTGTGGGTGTACCTTGAGAGAGCAGTAACCTGTGGTGCACCTGAGCTGGGATGTCCCAAATGCTGCTCCCCTCTTCCAGCATTGAGATGAATTAATAGATTTCTTTCATTTATGCAAACATGATGAGTGACTTAGCCTGGTGTTAGTAAGCCAGCAGCCAGCAGCAAGCGCACGAGTGGGTCCATGAGGCAGAGCTCAGCAGAGGCACTGGCTCAGGCCCTGGGAGCAGGGGAGCTGTGCTAGCCCAGCACAGCCCTTCTGGCAGGGCTAATTAGCCTGTGCCTTGCTTGTCACTGCTCTCCTGCTGCCACATCTGGAACTAGTCTGGGTAAGGATGAAGTGCACTGTATTTATTGCATGTTGGAAATGTCTCTGTAGTTGCTGTTTCACTTAGACTGACTTCCACGGAAGGATTTGGATACTTAATTCTGTGCCACCAGCAGGAATTAACCATCCAGCTCTGCCTGAAGCTGGTCCTGAGGCTCTTAGGTCAGTGTTGCTCAAGAGATATTCAATATGATTCAGTGGATATAAATTACCATTGTTCTCTTTATCTGAAAGAAGGTTGCTGTGATTTATACCAGCTCAGGAGCTGGCACACTCTTTGTGTAGGAGAGTGCTTGAGTTCCTCCCAAAGCCTGTGGCTGTCTCAGAGTGATCTGTATTCCACTGCAGAGTAAAGTTTTTTCAAAATCTGGGAGTCATTTACAACTTCAGTGCCATGCTGTGACATGATGCATTGCTTTGTAAACAGGGCCTTAAACGACTGAGGTCTTAAATCCACAAACTGACTGAGGCTTGGCAACACTTTGAAAGTCTCTTGGCCAAATAACATGCATTACAGTACCCTCCAAACAAGATCCAACTGAAATGTTCAGGTTCCTTTTGACACTCTACCAAGATATTATGAGACTACCTAGGGCTTGTTTCACCTAAAAATAAGAAGAAAAGTTTATTTTTGCTGTGTGTAAAGAGATACATCTGAAATACATGACATGCTCACTTCCTTCGATGCTTTATTTCCTCTAGGATAGCATCTTTTTTTAAAAAAAACCTAAATGATTGCTATCAATTTTGCATTTGGAAGCTCCTTGCTAAGACATCCCCCAGAAGTCATATCCTCCCTGAGACACTTCAACATTTGTGCCTCTTCTCTTGCCTCTCAGCTCCCTGGTCTCCAGATGGAGCCGAGTGGGGATGGTTGCTGTAGGTATCAATATGTCCTCTGTTATTTTTATAGACACGTTTCAATTCCTCTGCTTTCAACAGTTGGGGTAGTTTTTCCCCTCCTCTTCATGAAGACATGGCTATATTTTTTCTGCAGCTTTGCTTCTCACTAAGGCATCCATACCACCATTCTAATTTATCATTTCACAGCACTTTGCTGCTTTTAAACACTAAGTTGTCCAGGAGCACTCATGTTTGTCAGGTGATGTGGCTGCCTCACAGAGAGCTCCAACTGCTGTCCAGGCTCTCAGTAATGAGCTTTCTCCAAGTTTGATTATTGTGGTTACATGTGCTGCTGCTCTGCATTCTTCTTTAAGACACATGCTTGTGTCTTAAAAGCAGGAAAAAAAGTGAGAAGTGAAGAAGCAGAGATCTTTGACACAGGTTTGATTTGAGTTTTGGCTATAAAATCCTTACTTGTGCAAATTCTGCTTGTTTCGGCACTGAAAGCTGGCCCTGCAAGTGCACATGGGCACAGCAGCCCTGAGATGCACACACAAGTTTGGTTTTCCTTACTGCAGCCACTTGAAAAGCAGCAGCTACTAAGTGGTCCTAACCAGTAACGACCTCTTTGTGACCACATGCCAAAATTGAAGTGTATCGCAAATTTTGAAAGAAAACAGGAATTTCAGGGAGGCAAAAGTTCTGCACACTGGTGCAGCTTATTAAAAAAAAAAAAAAGAACATTTTCTGGGTACTTGCATGTCATTCAGCACAAAAACAGTTAATAACCCAATTATTTCACATCATCCTCTCCAGCTTCAGTTTCCATTCTCTTTTATGGCAGTCTAAGGGCTGTTTCCAAAGTGCTCAGGCATTCTTAGAGCTACCTGGTGAATCATAAATCTGCAGACAATGTTCTCTGAAAGCCAGCAGAGACAAATGATGTAAAATGAACTCTGGCCTTTCGCATCAACTTCTCTCAACCTTTATGTTCCTCCTTAGCTGACTTCATGGACTTGAGGAAGGAGTAGTGTATTTTGGAATTTTTGTTGTTAGGCTTTGTATTGCTCATTACACACCCAGCTTTTCATGTAAGAGGAAAGAGTTCTTCTGTGGTGGTCCAAAGGTCACCTGGCACTTGAGGAAAACTGGGAGATAATACCCAGAAAATACAAGGCATGTCTGGAGGTGGGACAGTTTTAGACCTTCCTCGTGGGCAGAAAGTAAAATCCATCATACATTATTTATCATATGCTGAGCAAACAGAGAGTGCAAATCAGGATCTCAGCAGAGTCGCTGATGAATTGGGATGCCTGTATCATCCCTGCCAACACTGCTGCCTGAATGGCTCTAAGAACCCATCTGTGCCTGGGGCCCCTAATTGTGGAGGTTGTTGGCAGAGATGATTTGGGGCCAGCACAGCCCATACTGTCATTTTGTCATTCTTCCTCTCAGATCTATCACCTGATACTTTTCTGCAGTCAGGCAAGAGTGATATTTGTCTCAAAGGGGAAAAAATCATGTTCAGTAATGCATCACTTTGGTTCTTTTTATGCATGGACTTGTGGGACTTGAGTGGTTATTGGACCAACAATCAGAGCCACACCATTGGAGATGGCTTTTTTGAGCTGTTTAATTTTGGCATGCATTGCATGAAAGAGCAGCAGGGTGGAAGGGGTGCTCTCCCCTCCTGCCATTCTTCCTCCAGGTTCATTTCTAGGCTTTGATCCTTGGCTGCCCAGGATGTGATAAACAACCATTGCAAGCCTTTGATAGATAAGCAGGAGGTTCTTAGGGAGGAGGATACACTGAATGGTGAGCAAGAAAGGCTTTACACAAACTGGTTTTTACTTCCATGTCCCCTGGGGTGGGCTCGGCTGAATTCATTCTCCGTGGGGGCCTCTGGTGCCAAGATATGGCTCACCTGGAACATTTTCACCCCTTCCTGAAGCTGCGCAGTGTTTGCAGGAGTATAAGAGCAGCTGTGGTCTCTGATCTGGAAGTCCTGTGTGCTCCTGAAGCTCCTCAGCAGCTGCAAAGCTCAGCTCCTGCCTGTTTCACAGGGAGCTGAGGTGCAAGCAGCCCTTCCCAGGTCTAAAAGCAGAGGCTGTTCAGAGAAATTGCCTTCAACTCCTCAGGTGGTGCTGTTGGATCAGGGAGGGGGCCTGATGTAGCCCAGAAGATTTGGCCACTGCTACTTCTTGAAAATGCCAATAGACAGAAGTGTACCAGGCAGGCAGAGATTTGCCTTCTTCCCAGGCTCTGTTTCTCAAAGTATACAAACATGAATAGAATGATAAAAAAGCAGGAAAATTCACAGACAGAGGACACAATAAGAGAATTATATTTGGAAAAAAATTTATGGAGATTTTGTAGAAAATCTATAATTTGCCTGAACAATGTGAACAAGCAAATCACCTTCTATCTGACTCATTATGTCTCATTGAGAACTGAATTGTAAGGGTTCCTTGTTCAAGCATGATTAAGACTTATATGTCTCTTGTTGGCAAGATTTCCTATTGAGCCAAGCAGCAGCCAAAGAAAATGATGGTACAATTTTATATGATTAGGACAAATCCTTAAAAATCTGGGCAATTTTCAGTAACCATGTCAAGACAGTAACGAAAACAGAAACTTTGACACCTGTCAAAGCTTCATTGTTGGACCAAACAAATGTTTCTAATTGGTTGAGTCAAACTGTGTTTATTCATATCTCTGTGTTTTCTTCAGTTTTGTTTTTTTTCCTGTAAACATCTGTTATTTTTCTGTTACTGCTTACGTAGTCCTTTTATGCACATTTCCAAGAGTGAAAACATAGTTCATTCCTCTTCATCTTCATTTAGGGGGTCTTCTGCCCAATTAATTTTTTCTTTGTAGTTTTTTTATTACTTTTCAAATAAATTCACAATAACAATTGGGATATATTCAGGACAAACCAATAGGATTTACAAAAAAGCCTTGTGTTGGAGATCTTGTCAAGCATGGTGTGAGTATTCTGTACATCCCAGAGATGAGAAGAAGAAAAACAAAACCAAGTCTGTAAGTGAGGTCTTAAGCTATTCCTTCTGCAGCAACAGGAAATTTTAACATTTAGCTCAAGGGAAAAAAAAAATTAAAGCAGACACTAAAGGAAAGGAAAACATAAATAATTTGTAGGTATGCTAATAACATTTGAAGGCATAAACAGTGCTGGGCAATAGACAGCCAGTGGAAATCAAAGAGGGTGTTTTGTAGCTGGTTAAGCCAGGGCTCAGGCACTGTCCTTGTCAGTCCCTTCTGGTTTGGTGTAAGCTCACAAGGGTGTGCTATAAAAGCCTCAGGCTGTTGAGTTGTCTCCATCTGTAAAAAGTCTTAATCCTGTTTACTTCCTCATGGATGACTGCACCTGATTTTTGCTGTATTTATCTTGGATTCAGACTGGGTTTGCAAACCAGGGGTTCATCATTCACAGGGCCTCACCAGCCTGATTGAAGGTCATGAGTTCCTTTTTTTCAGGTGACTTTATACTGATGGCCAAGAGTTCCTCTTCCTTCCTTATCACCTTGTAGTTCAACCTGAGCACACCCAATCTAGGGGCCTCAAAGTGCCACAAGGAAAGGCCAGGACCCGAGACACACAGGTCACAGAGGGGAGAGAGTTGCTGGGTTTGTTTGTTGTTAGCACTGGACCAGTATCAGACTCTGCAAAAGCCTTTTTGGTCAATTTGATTTCCAATCAATATGCTATTAAAATCAATTTCTCACACACATTTCTTTTGTCATACCAGAGGGAGCTTCTTCCAGTCCAGCTCCTGAGTTTTGTCTGGGACGACTGCTACTGTGTTATTTCTGTGACAGGTTCATGATTGCACTTGGTTATAAATTCCTTTCAAATCTCAGGTAGCTTTCTGAATGAAATGCTATTACATGTAAATATTATATCTATCTTTCTTTATTTTATCATCTTCTGCTTTACATGTCTGTCTAATGACTCGGTGACGTTATGACAGCTGCTATTTCTTTGCTCCAGTAATAATTATCAATTACCTGGTATCTATTAGAAGTTCAGTTTTGTCATCTTTCATATTTTTCTGTGCTATGTTACCCTCCACAATTCTCTAAACAAATTTTAATACCAGAAATTGTGAGCTGCAGTTTACACATTTCCCTTTGATCCAAAATGCCACAGGCTAAATATTTAAGTTAGACCAAGATGTCCAGAAATACTTAGTGTCATTATAATTTTAAAGCAAAATTTAAAATGCCTTTACTCCATTTTGCATCAGCCTCTACTTTTATGTTTTTAGAATCAAGAGTCAGAAAACACTCACTACATTTTTTAAAAATCTGAAATCAATGCAATTGCCAGGATAAAAATATGATGCAGCTGCATGAGTGGTAGTGCTGAAAAAAATATATTGCTCTGTCCTTCTCCAATCCAATATTCTCCCCTGAAGTGAAATCCCTTGCAAAATCAAGGCCAGACTCAGCCTGGAGAACCACCAGCAGAAGTGTCCTGTCTTTCATAATTTTACCCAGGTTATTTTTTGAAGTATTTTGATGAGACATAGGAGCAGAGTTGCAATGGTTTTGATCACTGCCTGCCTCACCCAGCAGTTGGCCAAGATAAAATGCTACTTACTGCATTTTTTATCCTGTTGAGTGCATGATTCATAGAGGAGTAACAAAGGTAAGACTTGTAGGAAAACAACAACAACAACAACAAACCCAATAAACAAAACCCGGTGAGTAAATATTTGCACAAATGAGCACAGAGCAGTTGTGTGTCATGCTTTGAGGAGAGCTGAGATACCAAGGACAGGAGGAGGACAAGCCCAGTGGGGAGCTGTGAATGAGTAGCCTTCATGGTAAAATATTTTTCTTATATAGACTCATGGAACCTATGATATATATATATATATAATATCATAATTTCCTGTATTGTAACACATCTATCGCTGTGAGTCCTTCTGCCAGGATTTAGCTCTTTCTCAAGGCAAAGTTTAATAAACAATCTTCAATGTGTTACCGTTACTACTCCAGTCCAAACAATAAGGAGAAGGGCTCTTCTTGAGATGGAGTTACTTAAAATAAGCTTCTTAAAGGCATTATCATGCAGAAAATGCAAATTGGAACCTACAAGCCCTATAACCTCTTGAGTAGGTGTTTTGAAATCCCCACCAGACACCGGCACCCTGTGCAGATGTGTGAGAGCCTGAAGCAGCAGTACACTGCATTTGTAAGTGAAGCAGTGGTGAACACGGGGCACTGTGCACAACAGGTTGCTTTAACTAATATGCAGAAGCCCCAGTAAGGAAGTTAAAGCTGGAATTTGATTATGTATGGGCATTCCCACAAGAAGGAGGTGCAAAGAAGTTGACTGCAAATCGAGGCAGGCTGTTCTCAGGTACCCTGAGGAAAGTCCTTGGTGTAAATGGGGAGCAGTAAATACAAGACAAGCAGTTTCAAACTGGCTTTTCATTATGGTTGGCTCATTTTAAAAAGCTGAGCTGGGTTTTCCTGGGTGTTTAATGTTTGCAATATCTATTGATTTCAGCTGGTGTTGGTACACGCTCCACGGTTTCAGAAGTGTTGGAGCAGCTGCTGTGCCGAGCCCGCTGCACATAATTGCTGAGCACAGCAATCTCAGGGCTTGTTTGGGTTCCCTGCTCTTATCCCGCTCACTATCTCTTGCCTTATCCTTGCATTGTAATGCCCTTAGGACAGGACTATCTCTTGTGTTGTGTGCAGCAACTGAAGTGATAAAGATCCTGGTGCTTCTAGGAATTACTGCAAAAAACCATCCCATAATTATTTATTAATAAGGTATGCATCAATGCAAGACATTTCATTGGCTTTAATAGGCTTTGGATCAGTTTCCTCAGTACCCCTGGCCTTCTTGGGTTCCATTATTCATGAAGGAACATGTTTAATTCAGAGTTAGGGACTGCCGATATAACGAGTGTACCTTGTGCTTTTATCCATGGACACAGAAGTTATCCCCAAGCTTGTACCTGCTGCTTCTGCATGGGTGAGAGCCTGGTAGACCCCCTTCAGAGGAAGCTTGTGCTGCTATGAAATAAAGGTGGAGTTTTTCCACCCAGTGTGGACGATTTTCTCTCTTTTGCCCAGTGATGGGCAGTGCTCACCTTGGGCCCGAATGGCAGCTTTACTCGTGGACTGCCAAGTCAGCAGAGGAGTTTAACAGGTCAAGGCAAGGGTCATGCTCTTCTCCATCTTATTTTCATTCAGGGGCAATCTTCTTGTCAACCTTCCATTATCTTTTCCCCAGCTTTTACCTAAAGATAAAAAGAAACAGCTTATAATTCATTACAGTTCATTAAAATGAAAATAAAATTTATTTTGCATCAAAATGAAAAAATATTACTTGTTCTTTATTAGCATATAAATGGTATTTTTTATGTCACTCTGCCACAAAATCACTTACATTTTCAATGATCACAGCACACAAAATTAATTTTTGATAGCCTTTTGTGATTTGGTTGAAAATTCTCATTTCTTTTTGTGCATTAACAGCAAACTGTATCCACTGCTATTCATACCAAATTTTAGATAATGAAGCAATTAAAAATACATGGATTGAAGATCTTATCTCATTTTTCCTCTGGCCTATTTCTGCTTCATTATTCATGAAGGAATATGTTTAATTCAGAGTTAGTAATTGCAGATATATCTAGTATAAATTGTGTCTTATATTCTTTTACCCAATTTCAATTTATTTTAGCAAATAGATCTATGGGGTAAAAAGAGCAGGAAAGACAAAAGGGCAAAAACTACATCTCAGTGTCACCAAACAAAACCTTACAGGTCTATTGCTTG
The DNA here is from genome assembly GCA_025920805.1 of Petroica traversi. Classification (NCBI taxonomy): domain Eukaryota; kingdom Metazoa; phylum Chordata; class Aves; order Passeriformes; family Petroicidae; genus Petroica; species Petroica traversi. Next base: position 6,611,231 of record JAHLSL010000037.1, read on the forward strand.
TAAAGTATGTCTGCAACTCGGGGAAAAGTTGATGCAATGAAGCTCTGTACTTGGCATATTAATAACCTGGAATTCGTATCAAGTTGCTGAATTAAATTATTCTGATTTGAGGCAGTTTGAGAGACCTCATGACTCAGTGTTACTGTCGTTCTACTGCTTTATCCACAAAGTCAAAAAGTCCCAAACCAGTCAAAAGCAGAAATAACAGCGATATAAAAGTAGAAATAGCAGAATCAAAATAAAATTAAGGTGTGTTAGGCAAAGTAGAGGAACCTTCAGTTGCCAGAAAGGGAAATGAGTCTGGAGGGTGTGTTTCCATGAGCTTGGAGTGAGATGTGTAACAGCTTGATAAAACATTCAGATCCTGAACACTTAAAAATCACGAGAGCTGTCATTGGGTTTGGGATCCAAGGAAATAAAAGCCAGTCTGTGCAGCAGAGTGGGCTGGGAGGGGCTGCCAATGGCTGCTCCTTGGCCAGATGGCTCCAGCAGTGCCAGGGTTTGGCTGGGGCTGGGAGGAGGGCAGCAAGGAAATGACAGCTCACCCAGGGCAGGAGAGAGCTTGGACAGGCAGCCAGGACAGCCCAGGGCTGCCAGGGTCACTGTCCCCAAAACCCAGCCTGTGTGGGGCCAGGCTGGGTGCCTGGGGCACAGCTGAGGGGCTGGATGGTGCCCCTGGAAACAGTTCTGCATGGGGAGGTGCTAACAGGGCTAATTCCAACCAGGAATTGCAAAGGTTGGCTCTTGGTTACTGCAGTGCCTCTCACTGGGTTGTAAGCTGCCCTTGGGAGTTGTCACAACTCCCCTTGTCCTGGACCTTCTGCAGAAGAGAAGAGGGGCATGAAATGGGTGAGGTTCCAGCTGTTCCTGTGACCACATGTCTGAGTGCTCTGGAAGAATCTTTTGTTTGAATTGCTAAGGACACAGCCCACAGCTCCCTTTATATCAGTGGAACTTTTTGTATGTATGTCTCAGACTTGAAATAGAGTTTGTAGAATTAACAATCTGGCTTTATTAAACATTGTGATCAGCACTTTCTGGTGCAATTATTAATGCAAATATTTCGGCCCAGTTATTTGATTAAATGAATAACTTGCAAAGTGATGCATAGCCTTTTCTGCACAGTTCTTGATTCATAATTTCAATAAGTTAATTAATTACAATCTTATTTTCTCTGTTAATGAATTCTGGTTAGCTTTGATGGGTTTGGAAGCCTTAAACATGCTGTGAATGATTCTCAGTTAACATTTCAGAGGGCTTTTGTGTTCTATAGGAAATAGCTTTTGCAAACTCTCTATTGCCTTTCAGTACAGATTGCTAACAAAGTTCTGCCTACTTTCTGCTCCCTGTGGCCTGTGAGGAAAATCCTTCCCTTCAGAGATGAGTATCCCTGTTTTTCCCAGGTGACACTGACAGGCATTGCTTTCAGAGAAATTCCAGTGCAGTCAGCTGCTCTGACCAGCAAAACCTGTGCTGCCCTGGGTGAGGAACCATTGGGAGCCTGTGCCACCAGAGCCCTGAGGCCACCTGGATGTCTGACCTGCCTTTGTCTGCACTGTCACCCCTGGTGGCCCTGAGCATGGCCAGGCCCTGTGTCCTCCAGCTGCCCAGGAGTGCCTCGACTGCTTTCAGAGCCTGCACCAGCTGAAACTCATGGCTGGTTCACCAGACATGGTGAAATTAAATATAATGCAAAATTCCTCCAAGTGCATGACATCTGTTTTCCTGGAATCCTGTCTTTACTAAGTTCACTAAAAGCAGATTTCCTGGAAGTGGAACTGGTGCACGGAGGAGGAGTTTCCAGCAGGGTTGTGCTGGGGAATGGCTGTGGCTGTGCCAAAGCTGATCCACTGATGGCTGCTGAGGACAGGAGACATCAGGGTGCTACCAAGCCAACAGTGGAAGGAGACACCTCCTCCCCAAATGGCCCATGCTTCCCCCCACTTTGGCATGGTGCTTCACTGGCTCCTCCTCCACTTTGACCTGGATTTTTTTCCCTTCCCTGTCCTGTTTGGATTTAGTCCTTTATCTTTCACTGTATCTTTCCAGGTTTAGGCTTATTTTGGAGAAAGGTGGTGGGAGGCCACATGTTCCATTTTCTCAGACCATATCTCCTCAATCTCCTCCTTCTTTTCCTATCTCCTTTTTTGCCACATGACCACAGTTTACTCCCACTGGATTGTTCGACTTTCCTCCATCCTTTTGTGGGAGGGTGGCAAGAGAGGAAATACCACTGAGTTCCGAGCACTCATCTCCTTGCCTTCTATTGATGCTGCAGAATTGGTGGCAAAGGCAGCTCCAGCAGCGTCCTTGAGAGAGACCTGGAGGTTGGAGATAGAGAGGCTCAGACTCTGAGCTAATAACCATTTCTAATTATGAACTGGGTAATTCAGATGCCTATCAGACACACTATCTGATCATAAGCATGAGCTTGGCACAGGCCTGATCTTCCCTCCTCAGTGTCCTGCTCTGCTATGAATGGTCATCTAAACAGTCCCACGAAGCAAGGCTTCATCAGCTTCCCTTCATTAGAAACTAATTAGAACCATCACCCCAAGCTGGAAAGATTCCTTTGAAGTACAAATATTTCCTCAGCTTTTCTTGATCAAGGCTTTCTTTTTATGCCCCTCAATATATGCTGATTCCAGCCAGCACATTAACTAGAAATCCTGGAAGGCTGGGAGGGAAAAACTCCTCTTGCTGTATTTCCAATTGGATGAAAACCAAAAATCCATTGGAAATCTCATGGTTTCCAGCACATGTACTGGCCAAGAGAATCTGGAGAAGTTGCAAATAAGCATCCAGATGTCTGGATAAATCCCTGAACTTAAAAAAAAATCTTTGGAGGTTTGTTTGTTCTTAATACAGGGAATAAAACCTTATTTATCAATATTAGTAAACTCCCCACAGCACATGGTGCCTAAAACCAAAGAATTAGCTGTGCTGTTTGTGTTGATAAGCTTATGGGCCTGAGGGCTTGTATGGCCTGGACAAACAAATATTCTAGTAGGAAAGCAAATTGTGAAAGGCAACTTACTCAAGAAGGTAATCTGTGCAAAAGAGAGAGGGATGTGTACAGTTTTTCTCACCTCTCCCTCACTGGTCAGGGAAAGTTCCACATGCAGCCCAGAACTGTCAGTGGCAGGAGCAGAGTGCAGAGACACCAGGTCCTGTGCCACTGTCCCCTTTTCCTTGTGCACCACTGGTCAGGACAGGTGAGTGACCACATGTCTCCTGCAGTCCACACTGCCCTGAGCTGTGGTCAGAGGTGCAGAGCACTACCTGAGGTACAGAACAGGATGGGGCCTTTATTCAGACATTTTCAAGATGCTTCCCATAAATTCAGAGCAGAGTAGCTCAGACCTCTGAAGAGCAAGCTCTGTGACGTGGCCTTGCCATTTCAGATGTTTTTGTTGTTTGCTCTCTGCAACTTTATTAACAACACTCTGTCAAGGCTGTTGCATTAAACATTGATTTACCTTGACAGTGGAAGCAGGGTGTGCATATTGAAGGACAGGTGTCAGCCCCTTGCCAGCGGCATCCCTTGCTCACAGATATTTCACTATTCCCTAGGCTCCAGGAAAGACACATGGGAAGGGCCACTGGAGATGGCACAGAATGGCACTGCTAACTAAAGCACGGCAGGGAGGAAAGTTGCCCTCCTGAATTTCACACCTGGAAATCTGCCAAACAAAGGAACCTCAACCAGCCTTGCTGCTCTCCTGTCGAGGCTCCGTCTGCTCAGGCACATTTACCAGGTGGGAGCTACTTATCATTTCACAGCAATTCTGCAGGCTCAAGCCTACTGACCTGTGAGGAAATTACTCAAAGGGCATTTTATAGCACTTGAAGCTTCATCTCTGCCTAGCGATGAGCTCACTGCTCTAGTTTTGAAGGTGCTTCCTGCAGTGATTCTTTCATGAATTGCCACTTCATGACATAGTTTCAATTTCTAAACATTCTGGGATCCCCTTGAAATAGCCTTAAGGGAATTGGCAGGTACTGAAACTCTTGATGCCCTCTTGAAAGCAATTCAGATGTCAAATGTTGGGCTCCGTATTGGGAAATTAGCAGAGGTCACTGCCTGGTTTGGTGTGACTGATGGAGAAGGGTCTGACCTTTGAGGATGTTTGAAAGGGAAAATACTAATTGCTGTGTTTCTGTGAAGGACAGCATGAGACACACAGATGGGCAGGGCATTTGTTTCTTTGGCTTTTTGTTTTTAATTTAGCTAAAGTCACTGGGAAACTTCACTGGCAGATATGAAAAAATCTACAGCAACCTAAGCAAGCCACATAACCCTGGCAGCAACCTTTCTGAATATTTTAAACTTCCCACTGCAAAAACTCACCCCACCTTCCTAAGTGGGGCAACTGACTCTCAGCCCAGGTTCACTGGGATGCTCTCAAGTTTTCCAGCTCTTAAAATCAAAGAGCCATGAAATACCAATCTCCAGTGACCTTGTTCCCTCTGAGCAGAGGCGTTGCTCCCTGGTCTTTCTCTGTGGCTTTCCCAAGGTCTGCCATTGCTCGGGGTGTAGAAGTGATGTGCCAGTCTCTGGCAGCTGCTGTGAGCAGTGTGGGACTGTCCCCCCCGTTTGTGGGACATCCTGCAGGACACGTCCCCTCTCAGAGCAGGGGCTGTGTCCCTGTCCCTGCCTCACTGTCCCTGCCTGCAGCTCCTGGCAGGGTGAGAGGGGCTGGGTCCATGTCTGGCAGTGGTGCAGGCGCTGGGGAGGAGCAGACGGGCTGCAGGGCTGCTGTGGCTCTGCTGTCAGCTGGCACCAAGAGGGGACCCAACACACCCCGATGAAATGCCCCAGAAAAACCTTCCCACAGCCTCACCATTCCCTCATGTTCTCCTGGCTCCATAAAGCACCTTGACTTCAAGGTGTCTGCTCACTGCATGTGTGAGTTTGGCTTGAACATCTGATAACTTTTGTTTGCAAGTTTTAATTTTGGCTGAGTTTATGTGTGGGTATTTTTTTTAAATTTTTTTAAAAATTCTCTGGCTAAGGAAAAGTTTGAGGCTTAAATTATAGAGTCACATGAACAGCAATCTGTACATTAACTACAGTAGTTGGTGGGCTTTGAAAGGTTTGCTGTACATCACCTCAACTCTTGGTATTTACTTTCACTGTAGCTGTTGCTGCAGGACAGCCTGACACCCAGTGTGTCTGCCCTGTGGAGGAGGAGTGGCACTTGTCCCGTTTTGGTTCAATCATAAATATAATATATTTTTTCTCCCACCTCATCAAGGGCTTTTCATATGAGAGCTAAGACAGTCATTTGCAACACTTTTTTCCCCAGGGTTGAACTTTTATGTTTCAACATGAAATTTTTAATCCAACAGTAATGCCTGGGTGTTTCCTGGACCTCCAGGGACTGCTGGCATGTGTTTCTCTGAAGCTGATGTGCCTGTTGCAAGCAATTGTTCTCTGAAGTCTGTTCCAGCTCTCAGCTTGTTCTCCACAACCTGACAGTGCTTCAGCTGCTTCAGTGATGTAAATGCTTGATGTCATGGTAATTAATGCATCACCTTGTCAGTTCTTTGGAGTCTTCCATCTACCTGGCCTTGCCCTTGTCTTTTGTCCTCTCTTCTCTTTGGGTGTGACCCCTCTGATGAGCTGCCTCCCTGGATCTGTGTGTGCACCAGTCATGGCACTGCTCCTGCCAAAGCAGAGCTGTGAAAACTGAGAGCACCCACACTACGTGTGCCCTGGGAGGCCACCAGCTCACTTTCAGGAGATGCTGGGGCAGTGAATGGCACACACAGCTGCCTGTTCCCTCCTCTTTATGTCCCTCATGCCCATTAACAGTGAGCCTGCCTATGATGAAGTGCCCATCCAGAGCCCTGAAGTCCCTGAATGTGTCACATACATGAATAATTTTAGCACTAAGAGACTTCCTGTCGCTCCAGGAAGAACTCAGGAAGGATCCCATGGAAGTTCTCACTACCCTGGGTACTCTCAGGTCTCCAAGAGGACCAGACTGGAATCTCTCCAGGCTCTTACATCAGCCTTGCAGATGACTCAGCTGGGTGTCTGCACTGTCTGCCAGCGGTGAGGAGACAGCTGGGCTGGGGAGCTTTGCTCAGCCTTGTCTTCCCAGAGTGAGAAAAGAAGGCTGAGCCAGCTCCTGGTGTCACTCCAGTGGGTTCAGGAGGGTGCATCAGTGTCCCAGGGGATGTCTGTGGGGCGGATCTTGTCTATGTGGTGTTGGGTAAAATGAAGAAGTGGTCAGATATTTTTCTTCATCCTCTATGACACACCACCTCCCACCTTCTATTTTCTCATTCATCCACGGAAATTTTGGTGTTTGTGCCAGTGTGGCCACAGCAAAGTCTTTTCCAGCTTTGCTCATTCTGGAAAGCTGGGCCAATCTAATTCCCTCATAACCTTATAATATCAGAAAATGAGGTCCAGAGTTTCCTTTCTTCTCTGTAGTCCTGTGGTCTTCTTTTTCCAGCATTTGTTAGTTTGACCATCCTGAAATTCCATTTTCAGGAAGTGTGTTCCTTCTGGGTGCATTTCTCTATGTTTTAGTCATACCTTTGTGGTATTTGGTTTCGGGTTTTGGGCTAATGATTGGCAGGATAAAAAATAACTCAGTAATACGTAATGAGGGATGTCAGTTGTTCGAAAGGTGGCAACCTTCAAAAGAATGAAGATAACCTTAATGGGAAATTAATTCCTGTTCAGTCCAATGGGCAGAAGAGACTGTGGAGTAAGTGAAGCCAGTCCTTGGATAAATTACTGATATCAGTTCATGGCGGAGGAAATGGTCAGGGAAAGTCAAAATGGGCTGCAGGCTGCTGTCCTGCTGCCCTCAGTGCATGAGTGCAATGGGAGCTGGGGCTTGATCAGTCTGTCAAGGATTATTCCTGACAGCTGGGTGACTCCCAAGCTGGACTATTGCACAACAGAGATCTGCTCTGTGGCTGGTGTTTGTCATGCAAAGAGCGCTGAAAATCACCTAATGGGGAAAAACCACAGAGAAATGGGGAAAACAAAGTCATTCTACCCACAGTCCCTCTGCTTCCCCTGAGGATGTCATGCCAAGAGCTGTGCCATGCCCTGGCATGGCTGGGCTGAAAGTCTTCATGGCAGCCCCTTCATTTCAAGGGCTGAAAGCACTTCAGACAAGTGCTTGTGGTGCCTTGTCCTGCACTGGGTGAAGCACCCAGATGGGTCTGAAAGAGCATCTGCTATTTCAGCACACAGAGTTACTTGTTCAGGATGTGGCTGCAGTGCTTTTTGTTTAAAGAGAAGCCTGGCTTTGAATCCCAGAGAAATCTCCCTGCAAAAGGCCTGTGGCTGGTGGAGGAGCTCTGTGGACACAGCCATTCATTCCCAGTGGAGACCCATTTAGGTAACACTTATTCATCCCTCCTGGGATCTAGGAGGTGGAAGTAGGTGCACTTTGACACCACAACAAAGAATATTTTTTTCAGTTTAAAAGCGTGTGTAAGTTACCAGTTTAAATGAAGAACAAAACGGAGAAAGCCTGTGATGAAATATTTCAGCTCCTCACTTCTTGTTTTTTCATCTCCGTACCTCGGAGGGACAGCATACTCTCAGGCTGGCTCTGTAGTGCCGGGCAGCAGCAGCAGCGTTTAGTCTGAGCTTGCAGCACCTCCCCAGCCCGCAGCGCTGTGCAGCTCCAGCTGGGGCTCCGTGCAGGGGCAGCGCTGCCCGGTGCGCATCCCAGCGCTCTCAGCACAACCCCTTGGTACCCGAAGCCTGAATTAATCAGCTCGGAAAATTTATTGGATTAGCGAGGAATGACAGGGACCCAGAGAATGAACTCTGGCAGAGGGGGTGAAACAGAAGTTGGGCTTCTGCCTGTCCCCAGGAGAGTTTTGAAGTGTTTTATTCAGGATGAAGCCTGCGACAAATGGCACCACAGAAATGTGGGGACTGCCTAGGGGCTCTGTGTCAATCAGTATTAGGGTTGGATTTCCAGAGACATCTGTTCTATCCTTGGTCCCCATGTAAAATTCAGTGGAGAGCATTTTACTGGTCCAGCTTTTTCAGTTGGTGAAAGAGAAGGTAAGCAGGCACACAACCCTGTGGAAAGACAAGTTTTAGGGGTCTGCAGTGGATGCAGAGGTCTCACTACCTGCTGCACTGACCCTGTTCTCAGCCAAGCTGCCCAAAACTGCAGCTGCAGGTTTAGTGAACAGATATGGACACTCTGCATAGAAGAATGATAAGATGGAAGAAAGTAAATTATACCTTCCACACCCTTTTCCTGCAAAGTCACAGACACAACTCAGAATATGTCTGAACACTCTGAACCTGGGCTTTTTTTTCAGACATCTAAGAGGGCTTTTCATTGATGAAGGTGTCTTGTCTCTACTTGTGTGCATGACTGCCAGCAACACAGAAAGGTTTTGCTTTGGGAGCCAGCAGAGATGACACCCCACACAGTACAAATGAGATGCTTGCACAATTCCCTGATGTGCTTACAAAAATTCACAGCAAAAAACTCTCCCTGCCTGCCTTCTCTCATGTCATGGCTGCAGCTCAGGCTGAGCCCACAACCTGGCTTTGGAGCTGAGGAGAGCCCCTTCCAGCCCACTGGGCACTGCACATCCTGCAGCTGCTCCTCAGGCTGTCCCTTGTGTCTGGATGCCAGAACAGCTTCCAGACATCTGCCAGACACAGAGATTCCTGCTCTTCGTCTGGAGGAATGGACTGCACAGCCTGAAAGGCAAAAATCTGTTTGCTGGGATTCATGTAGTATCAAGAAACATGAGAATCTGAGAATTACAGACAGGAACAAAGAACAAAGACATTAAGTTTCCAGTCCTGGTCTTTTTCTGTGCTGTTACACCAGGAAGAAAACCCACTGTGACAAATGGACAGTTGAAATAAGAAATGTCATTACACCAGGCTGCTCTATTACAAAAACATGTCTGGGCAGGTAAAACAAAGACATGTGGCTTCTTTATCTTTGGTGTTAAATAGTCCAACTTTCACCTCCAAGGTAAAGCATTTCCTGGCTCGTAATTTATAGTGTGGTTTTGATTTCTCAAATCAGCTAGCTTTCTTCCTTCATTATAAACATGAATTTAAAAGCAGAGAGTAAAACCATCTAGGGCTAATTCATTCATGGAGATTTTTTTATCAGGAGCTGCAGTCTTCATTATCTGAATTTTCTATTAGTTGCTGGAAGGTGTGCATTTCTCATAGAAACTACCCCATGAAAATGTGAATAACACATAATGGAAAACTGAGGAGAAAAAAAAGGGCCTCTGACTGCCCCTTCAAATGGAGTTTCAGAGCTGAAGAAAGGCAATACCTGGTAACAAGCGTCCAGACTGCTCATCTGCATCTGTAATATTGTCATAGATTTTGAGCTTGTTTTTTTCCTTGCTTCAATATTTTATCCTTCTGTGACCCACAAGCAGGTTCTTGAGTGATTTTTTGACGATTCCCAGGGTGGTGCTGTTGCCTCAAGGCACCCATCCCCGTTGCCCTGTGACGCAGAGTCAGTCTCATGTGGCCAGAGTTGGATGACACTTTCTGTACTGAGCTCCACGAGAAATGGGAATGTGGGCAGTGGTGCAATTCACCCATCACCCACAACAAGCACAGGGCTGTGAGCACTGCCAGGGACAGTGTGAGCACACAGGGACTGATGTGGCAGCCACAGCTGGTTGTGCAGGTGCCTTTTGGACATGGGTGAGAGTCGCAGCACCCTGGGTTTGGGCAGTGGGATCTGAGAGAATCCACATCTGGATGTGGCAGCCTCCTGCTCTGCTGCCAAACCTGGGCAGAGCATCACCAGCCTGTGTGCTGCTGGCTCTGGCAGGGGGCAGGGAAGCATGGAAGGTGTCAGTGGGTTATGAACCAACAGAAGAGTGCTGTAAATAACCCCTGCATGCCCTAGACACTGCCAGGCACTCTGCCCCACACCCAGCTGGGCACTGGCAGGGACACAGCACCCAACCTGCAGAGCAGGGCAGGCTCAGCAGCCCTCGGCAGGAAGACTTCTGTCATCTGTACGGCCATGAAAGCATAGCCAGGCAAAAAGGAGTGAGTGGGATCTTTGGAAAACTCTGGGAATTGGAGCAGTATGGGGCTATGGAGAAGATGGTGAAATTACAGAATATCAGATTGTGCCCAGGGTCACATCATGGTGCATGGATGGCTCTTCAGGAAGGAGATAGGTGTGGTTCTGTGTGTCCTGAGGATTTGTAATTGCAAATATTATGAGTATTTTATTGCATTAATAGAGGTATTAATACATCATTGATATACTGTATAATATATTAAGTAATTATATTAATATTGAGCTGGCAGGAGAGAGCTGGATGTAGAGATTAGTTCCTCCTCATCCTGCTATGCTATGCAAACCCATAGGAAAATTATTATCTCATTCACTTAATAATATATCTCATACTCTCTGCTAATTATACCTGGGTCAGGTATGTATAAATTAGCTGCTGTCATATGTAGCAACCAGGTCTGAAGAGAAACAAATGTTTGATTTAAATCTGATTTAGTCCTGGCTCTGCCTCTGCAGGCTGGCACAGCTGCAGCCTGCAGCTTCACATTGCACCTGGAAGGGAGTGATGTTTCCTCTGTCCCCATAGGGAGCTGTGGGATTTAATGGATGTTAATAAGATATTTGGGAGCCACAAAGGCTGGGTACTGAAATGAGCATTGTGAGCGATGCAAAGCTGATAGACAGTTAAAGGAAATGGAAGAAAATGAATTGAAATCTCTGTGAGACAACTCCAGCATGACCCAGAAAGACAGAATCCTCCAAACTTCTCATGCTCTTGGGCAATTCCACTGAAAACATTGACTGCAAATGCCTCTGTGCTTTGTATTAATCCTCAAGGCAAAAGTAAGGTCACAGCAGCAGACGAAGTGGTAGCATTTTCATTTTAAAACAAGCCTAGGGCTTATTGAATCTTGCTCTAATTAGGAGGTCTTTTTTTTTTTTTGAGTGTCTCTGTTCTCCTCTGTGCTGCGTGCTGCAAGGCTGGCTTGTTTCCTTGGCCTTGAACTGGGGGAAAGCTTTTGTGAGAGTTTCTTAAACTTCACAGATCTTTTGCTTCTGGCTTGTGTTTGATGGCTGTGCCCAGCTCTCAGGGAGCAGGCTGTGAGACCTTGCTCTGTAGTTTGGGAGCCCTGAGAGGATGAGTCCTGCTGCTCCCCTCAGACTGTGTCCCTCATACTGCTCGTGTACAGGGCAGTGGGGGTGAGGAGGGTCCTGTGCTTCCTCTGATAACTCTGCAAAGGTTTGAAGGCAGTCACTGAAGCTTTGTGATCCAGGACATTTTTGGGGTGAATTTTGGCTTTCAAGGCTTGAGATTGAAAGCAGTACGTTTGATCCCTATTAAAAACAGGACTCAAAGCCAAAGGAAAGCAACTTTACCAGCTCCTGCAGGTTGTGATCAGCTGCCACAGGGTAAGTTCTCTCCTGCTGTGGTAAGAGTGTCATAGCTCTGCATGGGTAGGTGTCACACTGAGTTTCGCTGGTGTGTCGGAAGCTCAGTTATGAAGAATTGTGCTTTCGCCACCCAGGTCTCAGGCTGGAGTGAACTGGATGGCTCTGGGACACAGTGCTGTGTTCACGGGCATTTTGGGGCATTTCTTCTCAGGACTGGAGCTGCAGTGGGGGGTGGGCAGACAAGCAGGGCAGGAGCAGGGCTGGCTGCAGCTGGGCTGGAGGCTGTGGGCCACGAGTGCACCGTGACTGATAAGTTGTGTGAATATTACACCCAGCCAAGTGTGCAGGGAGGAGCCTCATTTCTGTCTAGGCTACTCCTTTCTCAACCCAGAATGAACTTTACAAAGTAGGAAGAGGCTCTTTTTTGGTTATCACACTGTCATCTTCTCTGGGTTTTTAATTTCCTCTACCCCTGTCCCATTAACACTAGATAAGTGTGCTACGAAGATTAAAAATCAGCTTACAACTTTATGGACAATTGATTGGGAGAAAAAAACCAGAGTGCTGAGCATAGCTGGCTCAGACCTGCATATAACCTCTTAAAAATTATTTACTAGATACTCAATAAAGTTTGCCAGAATAGCCTGTTAAAATTGCAGAGGCAAGAGCCTCGGGGGAGATTTCCCTGCTCCACTCTGTGCCAGCCCAGCTGTGGCTGTTGGTAGCATTAAGAGCAAACACAGCTCCAATTGACACACAGTTGCTTTCTGTTTGCAGCAAATTAAAGTATGATATTTACAGGCATCTCTGATCTCTTTTGATCCATTCTATCCATTTGAAGAAGCTGTGCTTTGAAAAAACCTACCGCATTCCTCTCTTCAGTGGCAGAGCTAGAGAAAAATGCCAAGGCATCAACTTTCAAATGCTTCTTTTAGTACTTAAAAAATATCTGAGAGCCTGATCCAGCAGCAGCCATGGGTAAGGGAAGCAGCAGCAGATCTCACTGCACATGAGTTTATGGCTCACACATCTCTGTAGTGCCAGGCTAGAGGTTATCACACATACTCCCACCTAGAGCACCAAGTCCCTGCTGGAGCCCATCTGATGTAAATACATTTGTACCAAGCGTGCTCACCCTGCCATGCATATTCATGGTGTGCCACAAGCTGTGTGCAGTGAGCACCATCATCAGCTCTGGCTGACAAATGGATTTCTGATCTAATGTGTCTCACACACGGATCACAGGAGCTTTGAAGGGAAATGCCTTCCTGGGAGCTGAGCTACCTTTGTTAGGGCACAGCGGGAAAGCAGAGGGGTACAAAGTCTGCTGTGGCTTTGGGGCACTCAGCAACTGCCAAACAGGAGACAAAGGCACCTCCCTGCCCCTGGAATTGCTGCTGGGGTCTGCAAGAGGAAGCTGTGCTATAAGCAGGGGAGGCTGGTGCAGGAGAGGTGTTCAGAGAAGAAAATAGCATGGTCCCTCTGACACACCTTGGCTAAAGCCTGGGAAACTGCAGACTCCGAGTAAGGCTGAAATGGAGCTTCTTGAGCTCAGCATTGTGCTGAGCATGCCAAGGCACACAGCAACCAAGGTTCTCCATCCCCATCCAAATGGTGCCTTCACACCCATTCTGTGCAGCCACACCACATGAAACTCCTTTGCCTGTTTTTAAAAGAAAACGTGGTCTTGAAGGCAAAGGTTCATAAAGGACTCGTGCCAAGAACAAACCAGGACATGCTCGGGGTGTGGCTTGGAGGCAGCCAGACCATTCAGCTGCTGCAGGATTAGCAAAAACTTCTCAGCTCATGAACCTTTCCTGTGTTGCACACATTTACACATCCAGAGTGTCATTTTGTGCTCGGTACTGAGGCTGAACAAGGCATAGCACAACTGACGCTGCTTCCTTTATGCACACAATAAAACATCAACAGATGGTGGGTTGCTGGTATCCTTTCCTCTGTGTAATTCCACAATCCTGCCCAAGCAGTCACTAATAAGCACCACAGGTAACACAGAGACTGAAGAACCCACATCACCCCTTCATATTGATGGTGCAGCATGAAAAGCCTTAATGAAATCATTGTTCTATTGATGCAATCAGACCATGGAACGTTGTCACTGCCTGCAGAGTTTTAGCAGTTAAGAGCAATCAGTTAAGTGTTAATCTTGTGCAGCACAAGAGCATGCTTGTGTTCTGAGCTGAAGAGCAAGTGATGATAGAAGCCACACAAACAGCAGCCATAAAGGCAGCAATAATAACCTGGTGCAGTTTTTTCAAGATTGTGGTATCCTCTGTAGCCCAGCTTCTTCATCCCAATGAAATTCTGCCACATGAAATCCACTGGAAAGCTTGTGTCAACCCTGAACTCACATAATTGTTATGCCTCATTAATTTGGTGTGTTTATTTGAATTGGTTGGTGTGTTCCTAAAATACGTAATCTAGCATTTAAAAAAATAAATCTGATTGCTTCACGGAGCTTTAAATGGCTCTAAGTGAGAACTGCTCTGTTGCTCATTTGTCTTTCTCATTGGAATGCAATGGATACCTCACAAATGAACAGGAGTGGAAAGGTGTTTAATTTCTGAACCAAGATGTAGTTCTAAATAATGCCTAATTAAATTCATTCATGACCTGGCATGCGATGCCTAGCTTAGCCTGGGCATTGCAAACTATTAGTAAACACTTTAATTGTAATAATTGCCACTGGCAGTAATTATTTTCAGGGAGGTGGCTAATTACAATCAGCAGAGGAAATCTGAAAGGTGAGGAGCACTCATCCTGTCTTTTTTGAATTACCAATGAAAGCAGCTGCACGCCGGTGTGACAAATAGAGGGCACTGCTTTGTAGGAGCCAGGGTGAGGTTTGGAGAAGCTGAGGAGACATTCCCAGGAGCTCAAACCCACCTCCTTGGGCAGCAGCCCCACAGGAGATGGAGAGGGAGCAAAGGAAGGTGCTGCCAGCCCAGAGGCTGCAGGGCAGGCTGCTTTTGGGAGATGTGGGTGTAAGGCACTGACAGGGCGATGTACACTCAATATCCTCCCTGGTTTTGCTGTGGCTGAGATGTGATGGCTGCCTGAGCTGTGTCTGAGTCATTATCCAGGCTGGCAGCCAGCTCCCTGCCACGCTGCCGAGGAGGATCTGCCAAACTCTGAGGGAGCTGTTTAGGCTGGCCTGAACCACCTCCATGTTTGATTTCTGGAAGATGGAAAATACTGGACCCCTGTTCAAAAATTGAGAATTGAGCTTAGGATTGTTGTCAAATGCTGTAATTAGACACAGAGCTGTAGACAAGGAATAAATTACACCATTATTTCTTAGTTAAATTAACTTTTCCACCAAAACCCTGTGATGCTCACTGGGAAGATGTCACTTGTAATTCTTTTCCTCGTGCACTCAGTGTGGTTCCATCTTACAGGCACTTTAGCACTGAATTAATTACTACATTAATGGATGTCTATAGTCCATTAGTAAATTAAGACCTGATGCTAATTCTTTTGGGGGAAAGGAGAGGGGTGTCTATTTAGTACCAAATCATTCAGTTCATTGCCAATGGACTCTAAATGTTCAAAGGCAGGAAGAGAAGTACATCAAAGACACTATAATTTGAGAAGCATAGGGGAAACTGATCTCCAGGCCTGTCCGTGTTGCAGTCTGTACAGCAGCAGATAAATTAGCTTTGAATTTATAATCAACCACATCACTAGGGAGTGGGTAGGATGAACCTCTACCACCAGGCATTTTCTTCAAATAGCACCTGACCAGGCAGGTTTTGGAAGGGTACAGGTAGCCTGAAATTTCGTGGAGATATCAATTTAAGTGAGTGAGTTTGTTCCTGCCTGCTTTCCAAATCTGACAGACTTGATCAATCATCCTCAAACTCCAAAATAAATTTCGGAGAAGCCAGGAACACAAGGGCAGAGGAAACAAAGACGGGAGTAAATGCAACTTTGTTATAATTGGCAGAAGTCTGCCTTGGAGCCTGCCCAGAGAGCCCTGAATCCTGAGTTTGTCTGTACATGCCAGGGGTGCTGCTGTTGTGGTGGTGGGGTTTGAGGTCACCCCATGGCAGTGGCTGCAGGGAACGTGCCCAGGTTTGTGTGGCTGTGCCCTGCTCCATCCCCTCTCCCTGCCCTGGGAATGTGCAACCCTACCCAAGGCTGCTCTGCTTCCTGCTCAGGAGATGCAAATTACATCTCCATGCTCAAACCACTGCTGCCTTTTCTGCACTAGGAATGCAAGCCACACTTATGCATTTTACCTTCAATAATACACAAAAATGAAATTTGTTCCGTAAGGGAGGAAGTCGCAGTCCAAAAACTGTTCATGTGGGTTTTTCCTCTCTGCCAGCAAAAATATAACAGTTAATTAGGCTGGAAAACCCAAAGGAAAGTGAATTCCAATGGCCAATCGTGAAGTGGCATGGAAAGTATCTCCATGACAACAGAAATTTATAGCACTTCAATTTTAATATATCAAAGGATAAGGGTAATTTCACAGGCACTGTGCAGAAGATACACCCCTTTCTCCTTCTCGTGATAGTCCCTGGATTAAATGGGAGCCATGTTAGTGTGGTCCCAGATGTGACAGTGAAAACAACATTATGAAACCTGAAAGTTCCAAATGCAAATACACCACCAAGGTGAAAACTAATTCTGCTGTGTAGGACAAATATTTGGGCCTTTTTTGTGAGATACTGTGATCATAGTGTGATCATAGTGATTTTGTCCCCTATTTAGTGCTATGAACCTATTTACCAACACAGGGCTCAACTTTGGTACACGTGCAGTTCCCATCCCAGAAGCACAGTCCACCTCTTGCTCAGGTTATCAGTAATTGCCATCTTCTGATGTTACTGTTTTATACCCATAGTGAATTTCAGGGTGCAAAAGAGAAAAGAAAGGGAAAGATTACTTCAGAGATCAACAATATGTATCCCAAAGTCTGACCTACATTCTCTGCTCATGAGGAGCAGGATTATTGTGCTTCCATCTTAAATACTGCATTCAATGTATTTTGTAAATCTATCCATGGGCATGAATGTCTCTTATAGAAAATGTCTTGTAGTGTTTAGCAGTGGATGAATCATTTAGACATCCATGCATATTTCATTGGTGATTTCACTAAAATTAATCTATTTGTATTTTCATTTAATAATCAAACTTAAGTATGATAGTATTGGCTGCTGGGAATATTTACCTTTTTTTTTTTCTTTTCTTCTAAATCCTAACTGGAAATACATCACTTTTGATCAGAATTGATAGGATGCTTCTACCCATAAAAAGGCATCTCACAACTTCGCCTCCAAAGAGCTCATCTCTCATTTTCACACACTTAAGCATGTTTAGTGTGGCTCCTTCCAACCAACCAGGCAGAGCCTGCTCAGGGACAGATATGTGTCTATAAATATATGAAAATGGCAGGGTGAGGAATCACAGCCTTCTAGTTTGTTTTCTGTAATACAATATGGAAAGTGCTAACAGGATTAGCCTTTTGTGATGAGTGATAACAATATATTAAAAACAAATGTTAATAGGCAGCATGAAATCGCCAACAAAGTAGAAAATTGCTAATAAAATTCAATGGACCTAATTTAAACTTTGATAATGTATCTAGCCTTGAGAGCCCTTTTCCACAGAGCCAGCAGTGGAATGGTGAAAGAGGATTTTCGGTGCAGAGCCCGAGGCTGCCATGTTTCTGAATTCTTACACTGCTTTTCCTGCTGCAAAGGGACCCCTGGCACCTGGGAAGTGAAAATTCCAGGCCTTCAAATGATCCAAGAAGGGCTGAACACTGTCTGAATGTGTTACCTGTGTGGAAACCAACGTGAGCAAGCACATACCCAACCCTCCCGGGGCTCTCTGTGACACAGTGCCAGGATGGGTGGAAAACTTCACTTTGGGGCACATCTTGTTCACTTCCGTGCATTGCCCTGGGCAGCTATAAAATCCTCCAGGCTCCCAATGAATTTGCAGAGCTGGGAGGAGGAATCAGAACTCTGGGTGAGCTAGGGGTGAGGAGACTTGGGTCAGCAGGGTGGGACCTGGGTAGAGCAAATAACTGCTGCCTGCCCTGCCACACCCTGGGTTCCAGCTCTGCAGGGCATCTGGGCTGGCTTTGTCCTCTGTCCATGTTATAACTGTTTCAATCTTCAGAAAAATTTTGGAAATTCCATCACTAAAAAAAAAAAAAATTCAAAACAAGCCCATGTGGAAGGAAGGAAGTGAGAGCAAGGGCAGAAAGATGAGACGATGCATGGAGGGAAAATTGGTAAAAGCAGACAAAAGAATCTAAAATGCAGAACAAATAAATTAATTGGATAAATAGTAGGACAAAAAATGGCAAATCAGAACAGAGACCCGTGTCCTGTAATAACTCTCTCAGAACTTCTCAGATTAAAGGAGAAAATAGAGATCAAATGAGCTAATTTAAGCAGATGCCGGGCTCAAAGGATAATGTGAACCTTAATTACTTACTCTTACTCTTCCTTCTCTTCTTAACTAAGTGAATTTCCCAGACAGTATTTTTGAGTTTTGCCAGACAGGAACCCATCTGCACATTTCAACCAAGGGCTTTGGCAAGGTCCTCTTCTTCAGCACATTCTTCTTTCTGTTTTTCCTTAGATTTAATTATTTTCCAGCCTGGCCTTCTACCTGCTCCCATACTGAAAATCACTTTTAAAGGTATTTATGAGCAGCCCAGGGAGTGGCTCAGATGCTGTAAGGCCTGCTCCTCTGTCAGTCAGGATGTTCTTTGCTGTTCTTCTGTGTTCCTTGACCTCATCTCTTCCCCATGGCTCTAGACAAAGGTTCTGCTGTACCCAATTTCTGCAAGCTTTTCCCACAACATTTTCCCACTCATGTTTGAGCTTTCATGTACTTCCTTAATGTGGGATGCTTGTGAACTTTGGGGTCATTTCCGAGGGGTTTGGATCCCATGGGACACTTTTCCTGCACGGTGAGTTCAACATTTGCAGCTGTGGGTTCAGTTCTGGGGGAGTTCAGTTCTGAGGAACGTCCATTGCCCACATCACACTCGAGACTGAGTTTCTTTCTGCTCCATATGAATTTTCAAGATCTTTAAGAGTCACTGTATCTCCACCGGAGTAAATGGAAAATATATGTCAAATGAGGTACAACAGAAAATTACATTTTTAATAGGTTTGCACTGTAAATGAGTAATCAGCCCACTGATAAGATATAATGACTTGGGACCACAGAAAAGATTCAAGGAAAGGCAGCGTTTTCCTTTTGTCTCACAAGTGACTCTCAGCTGAGGGAAATAACACTCATTCTAGAACAGCAACTATAGCAACAGGAGGATTTGACTGGGTAGAGGTCAGAGAGTGTAAGCTGTTTTTCACTGCTGATTTTAACATGCCATCCTCACAATTGGCTATTAGTTGTGGCGTTAGGAGCCCTTTGTTGAGATTATATTTCATCTGGTGCTACAGTGGTGCTGAATAATTAAAGCTGTCAGCACAAAAATGAGGGATCTATACACCTTTGAGAATAACTCCAAAATAATTTGATGTCCCAGTTATCACAAGAAAATTATTAACAAAAGAAGCTATCCACAGGACAGGAAAAAATATGCTTTGAGAGCATCTCTGTGTATTTTCCACATCATATTGCCTGGACTATTGTCACCAGTGGCAGTCCCATGAAATTCCCTGGTAAGTGCAGGTGTGTGATTCCTGTGAGTATGTTAGGGGTAAAATTCATGCACCTCCCATCAGAGTAGGAGATCACACAGCAGGGGCTTGAAGGTGAGTGTTCCTGTACCCAGTCTCAACCCTCATTACCCCGTGGCTTTTAGGAGGGAAAAGGTACATGACACATTTTCATCTTCATGTCCCAAGCCATGGCCTGACCTGCTGTGATGCTTTGTGGGTGCTGTCAGATCTATCAATTCAGAGCCACCTGTGTCCCACCAGGCTGCAGGCAGACAGAGGAAAGGCTGGATGCTGTCCCTCCTCTGCTCTTCCCCACTGAGCACACCTGGGAGCACTCTGTGCTGCTTTTCTGTTATGCTGTGACTACAGCTCTCCTGTTATTTTGGAGGGGTGGGACAGTATTGGGAATGCACAGCTTGCTTTACAGCCACAATAACACTCAGAGTTTAAAGAACATTGGCACAGGCTTCTCCAGACAGGAAATTCAGGAGGAACAAGCAAAAGCAGCAGCACTTTCCCTGGGGATGGAAGATCTGTGGGTGTGTTCATCCATCACGGGCTGGGTGTGTGCTCTGAGTCTGCTTCCCGTCAGTGTCAGACTGTGGTGACAGAGGGATCCCACTGCCATCCAGGTTTTCTTCTCAGGGACAGGCACAGCTTCAAGGTCCTACAGTACAGAGTCATACCAGAAAAACCCTCCCTCTCTGGTATTCCTTACTGACATTAACACAACTCAGTTATTCCAAGCACTCAAAATCTCAGTGCACAGGTTAGTACAACAGGCACCAGTTGTTCATATTGTAAGACTTCATCAGAATGTGTGAAAAATGTGCAGCTAAATAGAGGAAAATACAGTGGCAGTGCTCTCTGCATAATGTTCTGGAGCTGGCAGAGTTTTCACAGGGCTGTAAGGACTGGCTTAGCTTTCCCATAACCTCCCACAGAAATGCTGTGCTGCTTCCTTTTTTCATTACACCTGTCTTTTTAGGTCCTCTGCACCATAAAGGAAATGGGTGCCTTGTGTGGTTCTGTACAATAATATCCCTATAGCTCATGCTGAAGTTAAAGATAAACCCTTATCTTCCCTGGGTTTCTTGCATGAAGCTCCACAAATCCTGAAGCCATTAAACACAGGCAGACTTGGGTCTCAGTGGAGCTGCTCACATACTCAGTTACACAGGTTTGTCCAGAGGCATTCAGCTGCTCAGAGGCACAGAAACCTGGGTAATACCTGTTTGTAATTAGGTGTTCTAATTGGGCACAGAGCTGAGCAGGAGAGCTGCCATTTGCATCCACCAGTGGCCTGTGGATTCACTCACCTGTGCAAGTGCCATGGTCCAGCTCCAGGGGGCAACTCAGCCCACAAAGCCACTCACTCACTCTCCCCCAGTGGGATGGAGAGGAATGAAAAGGGTAAAAGTGAGAGAACTCGTGGGCTGAGATAAAGACAACCAAATAGGTAAAGCACTCACAGCCATGAGGGCAAGATTATTATGTCTCTAAGGCCAATGGAAAGAATAAATTTTCCAGAAGCCAGAGCTGCTGTAGGTTGTCCTTTTGCTGGAAACTTGGTTTTATCTATGTTGAGCTCGGGAAGTTATCACATGCCCAGAGGTTGGGGTGGCTTTAGAAACAAGCCTGTTTGTGTTTGTGCTCCACATGGAACAGTTTAATATTTGGGTTTTTCATGAAGCTCCAGTGTCTGCTTTTAATAAATTGGCCTGCAAGCAGTCAGATTTGCTCTTGCATAGGGGAATAAATGACTCATGCCTTTCAGGGGTCCTGTTCTGTTCCTCCAAGGCAGACATAACAAGCTGCTTTGGCCCCTGTTTTTCCTAGGGCAAAAACATTTCACTCTCCCTATATACCTATATTTATATATTCTGCACTATATACAGAGTGTAGAATAAAGTGTATGTGTGCATGTGTATGTGTCTGGAGTGTGGAGACAAAGAAATAAATCTATATTTAAATACACAGAAATCTATTTCTAAATATAGAGAGTTAATATCTTGGTAGGGGAGGAGGCAGCCCAGCAGCACACAGGGCTTGCCCGAGGCTCCTGTGGGTGCACAGGATGGAGGCCCAAGGTTTGGGGTTTGGTTGTTTTTGCTGCTTTTGCTGGGAGAAACTCACGGGGCTGCAGGAGCTGAGCCATGGGGACACCACTCAAATCCCACGTCCTGTTCCCAGGGCTGCCTTGCATTAGTTTACGTTCAGCTTGTGTCTTCTGCCCTTTTATTCTCTCCTGCCAACCTTTAAGTTTTATTGTGCTTGTTTGGCTTGCCAAGCCCTTACAGCAAAGCCCACCTCCTTCTGCCCAGATGTAAAGTGCACTGTATAGGAATGCTTGGTGCATTTAGGTCATGCTTCATCTCTGGCACTGGCCTGGCTGTGTCCCCAGCATGGCCACTGCACATGTGGCACATCCATCATTGCAGGTGCAGTGGGAATGGCAGTGCTGCTTCTCATGCTGCCCTTGGGAACTGTTCCCCATCCTGGAAATCAATACTCCCTGCTCATCTACACACTGCTAAGAATTGCTAACTAAACCTCCAACTCTTGAAAAAGGACATAATCTGCAGATGAGTGCAACTCATCTGTCCCCTCTTGGCATTTTTAGCCATTTGTGGGCTTTCTCTAGTTGATGATTATTAAGTTGTGTTCATATTGCACTGCTGCATCCTTGGAAGTGATGCCCCTTGCCACAAGGACAGCAGATGGACAGAACATGTAAAGAAAATTAATCCTCCTGCAGTGGGAGTTCCCCAAAATGGCAGAAAATCAAGGCAATAAATAAAGTGCATAAATATTTGCATCAAAGTCTAAAACTGCAGGGCACACAGAAAGGGCACATATTGTTAAATCTCCCATTTTTTATTGCTTTATCAGACAGGGCCATTATTGCATTGTAAAGGATATATACTTCCCCTCATGAGGAGGAGAGAACTGTAAAGCACCAGCAAATCAGGTTATAAATTGCTGAGATATACAGGGCTTGATTCTAAGCTCTCTGGAGTTGAGTCCCAGGCTCTCATGGCTGCAAAGATGCACATCTGGGGACACTTCTGTCCCTCTCTCTTTATTTCCAAGTACCTAGAAGAAAAGAAAATACATAAAGCATTACAGATGGTGTTGTTTAAGGAAGTAGGGTTCAGATTTTTGGTTGTAAATAGGGATTATTTGGGAAAAGCAGTGCATTGTTGATCCAATGTTGAGGCTGTGGCTCAGCTTTGGGGATGTCCCATGCAAAGCAGTCTGGTACTGAGTGAGCAAGCCTGCTGCAGCTGCAGTGTTTGGAAACAAATGAGGGCCTAATTCATTCCTGCTGTCTCTGATGTGAACAATCTGAGGGGGTAAATAATCAGCAAATTTAACAGTCAGCTATTTCTGCTCCAGCAACGCAGAGAAAGCCATAGCAGTGAGTACCTCACACCCCTGTGGGTCTTTTCCCCCTTCAAAATCATGTAGAGTGGTCAAAAATGAAGGCAGGATCCTGCCTTCTGTGAGCTGACACACTGTGAGAAACCCAGTGTTATGTTCTGTGCACTGAGGGATGTATTTCCTTCTGTATTTCCATATAGATCGTATTAGGATCTAGATCAGACCCATCTTTCAGTTTAATGGTTAAATGGAGAATAATAAAATATTTTTGTGAGTTAATGTGGGGTTGATAAAAAATGAGAAAATAAACAGCCCAAACAGGATTATTTTTTGTCAGATTGAAATGAAAATGATGTTTGTCTGGTTTTTGTTGTTGTTGTTGTTGCTGTTGTTGTCTTTTATCCTTCCTTAAAACAGACATTAAACTCAGTTCCAAAGGAATTTACTGTAGAACCCAGGAGCAAGGTTAAAAGCCGAGATAATGTGTGTTTTACCTGAAGAAAGAAAATGTTCCTGCAGTGCTGTGGAGGCTGAGAAGCAGAGATGTGCTGGAGCTGGGCTGCTCTGATCACAAACCCTGAGCCCACCTGAGCCCTGCCCAGGCTCCTGGTCCAGGGGCCTCTGTCCATCTCCAGGTGCTCACAGCTCCAGATCTTGGAGTGACCAGGACTGACCTCAGCAAGGGCCAGTCCTTGCCATGGGGACAGCAGATCCATCTCATGTCAATAGTTTACAGGAAGAAATCTTCATTTCCCCACAAAGTACAGCAGGAAAAAGCCACAGCTCTTGGTGGCTCTGTGTGAGAGGCAGGGCTGGGGACTGCTAGGTGTGCAGGTAAATGGGACTGGAGAAAACCAAGCCATGGAACTTGCTGGGTTTTGGGACTGTTTTCAAACAATGAACCTTTGAATGTTGGTTAAATCCTTATAAAATGGTGCTGAGCCAAGTTCTGTTTCACTGGATGGGAAAGCCTTGAGGTTCATGGAGGAATGTAAATTATCAGTATTTCTTTATATATTTCTTCGATCCCTTTCCTTCAGGATTGAAAGAATTAATGTAAATTGAACTAATTTTTTGCTTTGCCCTCCAAAGAAAATATTTTTGTAATAAGAAAAACATTAGGTATATGAGTTCAGTGATGTTTTGCTACAAACATATCTGCCTACAAAGAATGTACTGAGGGTAAAAGAGTCCAGCAGAGTTAGATGTAGTGAGATTTGATCTAGGGGACTAAAACATCCTCAGTTACCAGCTTAAGAAAAAATAATCCTCTTTTCCTGCTCTGTGCAGCCTCCCAAAGCTTTTCTGGGAGCCTCAGGGGCACTGCTGGTCTTGAGGGCTGGTTCTCAGCCCCCGAGAATGGACAGGTGCTACACAGTGGAAAGGACAGATTTGGCTGTCTGAAGGAATCCAGGGCTGATTTATTCCATCTAAAGGAATTCTGGAGTGTGCACAGAGCAGAGCTGGATGCTTGGACAGTGCAGAGCTCCAAGGGGAGCATTGCTTCTCCATCTCCTGTGTTCCCCTGCCCCTGCAGGCACCCAGCCCTGAGGCTAATGGGAAAAAAATTAGAAAATACCATTTTTCTTTGGGAAATTTTATTTTGACTGTGTCCTTAAATGGAAAGATTTTGAATGAAAGCTATTTCCACAGGAACCAACAGTTCAGGGTGTTTATTTATCTCCTTGTCACTAATAAAACCAAATTGCCTGTTAAAAATAGTCCTTGTGCCTTATGCAAACAGGCAGGGAATGAGACTGGAAAATGAGCGATCCCAAAATTACTTCTCTGTCTGCCACGAGGTTTGGGGAAGGTCTCAGGTCACTGCTTTGCCACGAGAAGCCTTGGAGACACAGCATCCTCCTGCCAGGAGGTGTTTGCTACTGCCTGGGATGTACCAGCCCTGTGGTCATTCCAAACAATCAGGCTGGGAACCACCTGTACTTTTATGCAAACACTGTTTGTTCCAAAACCTCAAATAGGACTTGGGGTCCCAGGATGGCAATCTCCTGAGGAGCTGATCCATTGAATAAAACGATTCCTGGGAAAACCAGTCATTTATTTCTCATTAGGTGTGATTTTTCATACCAGACCCAACACGAGGCACATATCTCAGGGATATGAGTGGCTGGGGCCACTCCTGATGCAAAGAGAGGAGCCCAGAGCTCCTTTCCTTGCCAGCTGCACCCTGCTAACAACAGCCACGGTGTCTCCTGTGGGGGAAAAAACCAAATCACTCCATGTGCTGGAGCAACCTAATGGGTTATTCAATATTGTGTAACAAGCTGCAACCAGGAGAAGCAGCAGGGCTGGTACATCCCTCCCAGGAGATGAGGATGGATGGACTCCCGTGGCAGTGGGAGCTGCAGCTCAGCCAGTGCCAGCCCAGGGAGGGCAGCAAGGGCCCCTCTGGCTTTGCTTGCGGCAGATCAAAGTTATTGGCAAAGCTCCTGGTAGGGCAGAAGAGGAAGGAGGTTCAAAGTGCAGGAACAGGAGAAAGGATGGGACAAGACTGGAGAAACACCATGACTGAACCCACCCATCACCTTTCAGCTTCTCCCAAGTAATATTATTTTTCCAGTGTTTCATTTATGCCCAGCTAAAGTAAGGCAGGCCCTGCATGGACAGACGGGAAGAGGCAATGCCGGAGCACATGGAATGCACGAGGGAACGACTACACAGGCTTGCATTTGCAAAATGTTTTTAAACTGCAAATTTGTTGGCATATAAATGCAACACTGAAAACCATTAGGAAAAAAACCAGCAGCAGGAAGCTGTGCACATGACCCACAATTGGGCTGGGATGACAGATCCAGTGATCTGTATCTCTGATGGTGTCCACGTCACAGAGATCTTCTGAGGGCTTTTCTTATGTGATACAGGCATCACTCAAAGGGATGTCACCGTTTCAGAGACACCAGTGCCTTTCCCTTTCCATGTGTTTGTGTGTGTGTGTGTGTGTGTGTGTGTGTGTGTGTGTGTGTGTCCCCAGCACGCTCCAGCTCTGTCCCCACTGCAGGCAGGAAAGCCCTGAGGCAGCACATGGGGCACGTGCTGGTATTTATCACTTTGCTGGTATTGATTACTCCCTCAGAGACTTACAAATAATTCAGTCTGAATAACAGCATCCAGAGAGAGCAGCTGCAGTGACTGGTGATGCATCAGACCTGAGGGAGAAGAAATGAGCCTTCCCTGGGAATTTTCATGCATGGACAGGTGCTCTGCTGTGTGGGTGGATGTATTTCACCACCCTTGCCATGCAGTGATGGATGGGTGACAAAACACCTCCAAAAAAGACAGAATAAGAAAGTTACAGCACCAAAGAGCTTTGCACAAGATTTCCCTTAGTGTGAAGCAAAACCTCGTGCAGGACAGGGTCACTACTGTGGACTCCGGCTTTTATAGCATATCTTGGAGTCCCCAGCCAGAAAAACCTTCTTTCCCTTCTGACATATTCTGATGCTGCAGCTGATTTCCCAGTTAGGTTTGGAGATGACAGTGCTGTCACTCAGCTGAGCTTTTTCACAGTAGTTTAAAAGTCAGATAGTAAGCAAAACTCCCAAGCTCCTGTCTCAGGAGGGAGTTTTCTTACCAGAGTATTGACTGGTGTTCTGCTAAAAGATATGTATTAAACTCCAGGTCTCCGGGTAACTCTAGCCCCAGCTTTGCTGAAATCCAGAAGAAAAGGGGATTTCTTGGAATTAATGTGTTGCTGAAATATTCTGTGGGGTTGACGTAAGTGAAAGGTTTGTCCTAACATGATCAGAAATGTCACAGAGAGAATTTTGTGCCATTCAAGTCACTCAGCTAAACACCATCTGCACAAGAGGGGGTCTGGACCCTCATCCACCAAAAGTTGAGCCCATAGAACCCTGTGTCACCTTTTCCCACTAAGCTCGCAGAGAAAAAATACTAAGAACTAGAGAAAACCAAACTAAACCAAAAATACCCCAGAATTACAGACCATGTTCTCCCTCTAGCATATCCTAGAGGTGATTTTATTGGGCTTTAAGGAACTGTGTCTCATATTTCCCCCATCCCTCCTCATTTTATAAATACTCTAGAAGCCCTTCAAGGGTTGGTCCAGAGCCCTTCGTCAGCCCTGTGTAGGGACAGGAACTTTCACAGCACTGTGGTTCTTCCAGCAAGTCAGAAAAGATGCCTTTAAACGTCCCCCAGTGTAACTCATCTGAATTAATCCTGCTGCTGGTTGTGGGAGGAGAACCGCTTGCAAAGCAGGGAATGAATCACTTGAAAATGAATATTAAACTTGTTTGGAAACGAAACCAAAAGAACTGAGTCAACACAGACTCTCCTTCCTGTGGGAGCCGGAGCTGCTTTGGAAGGCAGCAGAACTCCCCTTGTCACAGCGAGCACACATTCTGTGTGAGCTGCATCTCACCCAGACTGGCTGCACCAAACCACAGGGGCTGCACTGGCACCCCTTCCTGGGCTCTCTTGGCACCACACTGCAGGGCTGAGCTGAGACAAAGTGCTCTGCCTTCCTCTCCACCTCCCAGGGGGAATGGAGCTTGCCCGTCTTTCCCTTGGCTGTGCCAGCATCAGCTCCAGAGCTCTTGTTCATCCCCATCCAGGCAGGGGGCAAGGCAGGGTCCCCACACACTGCAGGGTGTGGGGGATGGCTGTGCTGCTGTCACCCTGCCAGGCTTTCTGGGCTACCCAGTGGGCTTTTGGCAATAACTGGTGGTTTTCCATGGGAGCCACTTGATAATGGTTGGGTTTCTGCAGAGCCTCACTACAAAACAGAGATGAACTTATCAAAAGACACAAACTGTACTGCAATGTAATATGGACATGAAAAGGGGCCAGACTCAGCTCTCATTTTCACAACAATTTGAGTTATTTCAAGTAATTTTAAATAGTTAATGATTTTGTTGTTGGTTCAGCTCAATTCATCTAAAATAATAAAATAATTAGAGGGAGAAAATTAAGTTAAAGGTGGTCAGAAACCCAGCCAAAACATTAGGCAAATAAAGAAACCCAGCCTGCCTGTGTGTGAGCAGCAGTATTTGGGGTTAATAACACTTTTTGTCCAGACTGAAGCAGAGAGAAAGAAATTCTCAGGACTTAAAAATATTGCTGTAATGTGAGCCGCAGTTCTCAGCCAGCTCTTGTTCTGAAGTTATTTATTTGCCATGACTAATTTGCAGTTTCAAATGCGGTCACTGCCTCACACGTGGCAGTGCCTGGGCTCTCTGGGCACTGGAACTGGAGGCTCTTGGAGCCCAGCAAAGGAACTCTGCCCATTCCCATGGCCAGTGCCAGCCCTGCTCTGCAGCCTAAAACCAAAAACCATTAACACTGAGTTTATAAAATGCATTTCCCAGGCTGCAGGGACGCTCACATACCAACATTGAAGTGTGGATGCAGACTCAGATCGCTGCCTCACTATTTCTCATCTTGCCCTGCTTTTTTCTTTCTTTTTTCAGTCAATCAGTCCAGAGATGCAGAGAAGCCAAGTGTCTTGACAGCCCAGAGGTAATTTGGGAAGGACAGCTGGGCTGCAAAGCTCCCAGAGCAGGACCAGCTCTTGGCTCAGCTCTGTTGCTGCCCCTGGTTTTAGGGTAAATACGTTGTTAAGTTTGTTCAGCCAACCATCACTTCCCATTTTCCATGCCCAGAGAGCAGGATAAGGCAGGCAGCACTTCAAATACAGGTGGTTTAAGGGTTCTCCCCACCCTAAATCTCCTCTGTGGGGTGAAGACCATGTCCTGATGGCCCTTTCCCAGCACAGTCTCTCCATCTACCTTTAATAAGGATGAGAAAGGGGGGCTTGGGGGGATTCTGGGCTCATTGATGGCAGTGCCACTTTCAAATTCCTTTAGTTCTGTGTGACGCACACTGGGCATGAGCTGAGATGCACCAGGCAGAGAGTTGGGCTAAAAATAAACCCAGAGTGTCGCTGCTGTGTTAGTCTCCTGTTGATATTTCTTGGTTTGTTTTATGACATTTTCAAGGCCAGTCAAGTGTGGGGGAAAAAACAAAAAAGAGAGAATTTTTACTTTCTGAGGCTGGATTAAGAGCGAGCTGGTGCAAATCATGTCGTTTCACTGAGTGGATCCAGAGCATTACAGTCACTGTGGTGCTGATTCACACTCGTGCTGATGCATTCTAAATAAGAACTATACAGCTTGTGCTAATTCTTAACGCATTATCCTATTGATACCAATTTAACTGATGTTAATTAATGAAAGGAATGGACAAATTAAATCAGCACTTACCCATCCATGTGAAAGAAAGGGGCTGTGTTGCAGCATGAAGTCAGCAAGTAGCTGAGTCCTGTTCCCCAAAGAGAGACTGGGGAATGGGAGGTGTTGATTCAGTGGACATCAGGTTAAAGACTCACTGGATCTATGGAGAGAAGGACTAAATCCAACAAAAACACTTCTAAACATGGAATTCGGGAAAGAAATGTGTGCTTTTAAATGCATTTGGACATTGCATCCATTGCCTGGGGGGTGTAAGGTCTCTGCAGTGAGGAAGGCACAGCTGCATCCCCACCCTGGGATGGCCACAGTGGCTCCTGGACTGTCCCTCCCCCATGGCTGGGCTGGTCCTGCTGAGCCCAGACTTCTGGGAAGAAGCTCACAGCATTTTTTCTTTTTCACTTGAGGCAGAAAGTAATTTCTTCCTCTGAAGGCCAGGGCTGGAGCGTCCTCTGCTAATGAATGCAAACCATCAGTGAGCAGTAATGGAAAATCGGGGATGACATGGCAGGCAGTGGCTTGCTTTCAAGGCACCAAAAAAGCCCTTTTAAATTTAAATTTAGCAAAGAATTTAAAGTACATATAGGCAGACTCTATTAGAAAGTGAAATATTTGATCTTGGCTATTAATCTGTTATAAGAATATTTTCATTTCCTTGCCATGTGTATCCAATGATAGACTTCCATAAATGAGATCACATTATAATGTACTTTATGTTTCTAGTCAAATCTCTTTTATTATTATGCAAGTTCTATTTAGGAAAAAAAACAATTACAGAAGTAGGCTGAGAAGAACATGATATTTTAACTCATTTATACAAGTGAAATACTGCTCCTACTTGAAGGCTGTACATTGAGCACTACTAAACCTTGGAAAGATGTTGCTCCATTGCAGCCAAGCTATCAGATTTGGGATAATTTATGGGCAGTGGAAATACAAAGAGTTCATGTGGCGTGGGGAACTGAGTATGTTCATATCAAAGTATTACATTTGGCCTCTGTTTAACTGAAATCAAACGTATTTTATGGATGGTTCATGTGAGCTGTCACTCCTGCTGCTCTGCACTATGGGCAGACAAGTGTTTCAGGAAGTTTCCATGTGGCCAGGGAGGCTCTGCTGCCCCAGTGCCACCTGAGGACACGTGCAGGGATTGTGTCAGGCCAGCTGGGCCAGTGGCTGAGGGCTCTGCAGAGCTGCACTGCCTGCTCTGGTGGAGGCATTAATTCAGAGAAGAGACCACAGAGCCTGGAACTAGCACAGAGCATCATGATGGATGTTTCAGGGCGAGAAGGAAAAAGTGCTTTACATCTTGTAACTCACTTTGGCTGATTAGGCACAAATGTCTGTTTTAAACCTTCAAATCAGGCACCCAAACTGTGTCATATTCCTGCCGCTTTTCA
Source organism: Petroica traversi (assembly GCA_025920805.1). Taxonomy (NCBI): domain Eukaryota; kingdom Metazoa; phylum Chordata; class Aves; order Passeriformes; family Petroicidae; genus Petroica; species Petroica traversi. Next base: position 6,641,326 of record JAHLSL010000037.1, read on the forward strand.
AACGTCTTTTCCATTCAAGCAGCCTGACAGAGACCCAGCAGGGGCCACAGCATTTGCTGTCATGCTGCTGGAGCAGAAAGCTTTGGTTCCAGATTCACCAATGCTTGGATCCCTTGTGTCTTTTGATAATGTTTCCCCGGGATGGGGCAGCCATGGTGAGCAGTGAATGTGCACATTGACATCATGCTTTAGTGAAAAGTCCAATCTGGGCTCTTCCACAAGGGGGTGCAGCTCGAGGCTGCAAAATGCAGGATACTTTCAGATCATGTTAATAGTATTAATAAATTAACCTGAAACTCCTTGCCTATGAATTCAGGGTCCTGGCATGACTCTGCTTCAATTAAGAGCTGGCCAGAACAAACTGGTGTTTGGCGATTTACTCCAGGACATGCAGTGTCTGAGTCTTTCCCCCTGGAGTCCCCCAGCTCCAGCCCTTCCCCATCCAGGTGGTGCCTCAGCTGTGCCCATGCTCAGAGCCCTGCAGCCATGGCAGGGAGCAGCCCAGGCCAAAAGGCTGATTTGGCACCAGAATAGCCATGATCATCTTTCCTAGAAGAATGAAAAATTGCCATCCCTGTCTGGTTTTAACTCTAGTACAACCTCACGCATCTCCTGCTTTTTAATCATTCATAGACAGCGATTTACAGCTGTTTGTGTTTGTGAAGCCTCAGATTACTAACAGCTTCTGCTCTTTAGAAAATGGGTTACAGATCCTTTAGTAACAGATGAAGAAATGTCAAATATCAAAACCCCCATTGTCAAGGCAATTAAATAACTCGTTCCTGTTGCACTTGGTTTACTGAACAGCTATTGGCAAACTGCCCTGTCTAGGTCTTGTGAATTAACCATGTTCTAGACTAGAAAAAATAATTACAATAGGACACCTTAGGCATGGCAGACGCAGATGTGGTGATGGTGTTTCCAGCAGACAGAGGCACAGCCTTTCCTGCCAGTGTGACACTGCCTCAGACCACTCTCTCCATGGTGAACTGGGATTCCAGTGCCTTACAGAGCAGATTCTCACTGAAGTCTACAAAGCAAACAAAACACTTGAGCACCTGGTAGCCTGATTTCTCCCCCTTCCTTTTCTTTATAGTGGCCAATGACGCATTTGGAGATAATTAAAACAAAGGTTGACGGTTTTTTGTTTTAATACGTCATGGCTATTAGCAGCTGTATTAGGAATAAACCAGCACAAAAGCAGCATACTTCTTATACCAGCTATAAATAAAACCAAGCTTTAAATTTGAAAGCAGGACTTTTTTTTCTCCTTTTCCCTCTCCACAGAAAATCTTTTCTTTGTGCCAAGACTAAAATATTAGTGCTGTGTTCCCTCCTCTGTTTAAACAGACCTCATTGCATCTAAGTGTCAAAAAAGTGGAATTCCTGAACAGCAGGTGAAAAGAAAATACAAGATCAAACACAGTTCTGGCTGCCAAGAGAACCTGCAGCATGGCTTGGGGGTGCATGAAAAGTCGTGCAGCTCCTGGTGTTGTCAAAGACTTCTGGAAGGTCATCAAGGAGTTTTTTTCAAGCATCCCACATCAAAAAGCTGTGTAGGGAGGCCGACCTGCAATACATCATGAGGATGGTGCTAAAGATACCAATCACCCACTTTGAGGAGAATTTAACTTTCCCCCCCAACACTTTTATGGAAGCAGCTCTAAGAAATCTCTGTGTGGAGACCTGGGTATGGAAATAAATGGTAAGTGCTCACACTGGGTGAACATTAGGCAATGGCTGGTTTGGGTCCATAACCCAGCAGGAAACTATGGAAAAATGTGTCTTTCTGAGCTCATCCTTGCACTTAAGGCAAAGGACACCTTTTGCTCTTCTTGTAAGCAGCCAGCCCTTGCATTAATTTGTATTTCTGCACCCAGCTGGACACCTGTAAGCCCATGACAATCTTTTCTCCTTGGCTGATGCACCCTTTGGGGATGCACGGGAGAAACTGCTCCAGCACTTCTCATGTTTAATGGCCTTCAGAAAAAGGACTTCAGCTGAGCTCCTTGTTAATCCCTCTGGCCCTCTGCCTACTATTCCTTGTCTTCACTGAAAAGGCAGGGAGGCTCTGGCCCACAAGCAGACATCAGGGTCTGAAAACAAGAATTTGGACATGTCTCTGGGTCCCGCTGGGCCAGCAGTGCAGGGAGCCCTGCAAAGTTTATCCACCTTCCACCTTGCACTGGCGGCAGCCCCCAGATGAGGCTGCAGCACTGCTGTGAGCGAGCTCTGACCAATGACACCAATGCCCAAAAAGCACTCATCAATGCTTCCCCCATAATTGCTATGGCTGAGAAATGACTGGCCAGGCAGCAGCTCTGGGAGCACAGCTTGGAAGGGCTCAGGCCCATTTTTCCTCCTGAAAATCACCAAACAGCAAAGTTCTTTCAAATAAGACAAACATTGGTAGGGTTCAAAATAATACAAGGTGCACACGTGCTCCTAAAGACAGCCTTCTTTTTTTTTTATTTTAAAACTCTGCATCTGAAAACACCGTATGACAGAAAGCATTTATGTACAATGCAGTGTTTTTGGTATAATACAGTATTTCATACATCCATTTCTTTTTCTGCAAAAAAATTTGCTTTGTCGGACAAACAACCAAACTCCCATTGACAAAGAATACAGCTAAGGCACATTGTTTCTGCTAAATGAAAGACAAAAGGGTGAAAAAACGGGTAGTGCAATAATTGCTGAAAATCACATTCTACTACAAGAAAAGCATTCTGACTTTGAACTTTGATTACCAGTCAATTTAAGACATTTCAATATCTCATAAAATATCTCATTAAATAAATAGCAAAATATCTACATCTTTCAGTGTGTTCCATTTGAATTTCCAATTTTTTTAAAGTTTCCTGTATATACACGGTTTTCTTTTTTCTTATTCAATAGATTACAAAATATTTCTGTACAATTTTATGCATATTATGATCTATAACAAAATAGTTATTTCTTAAAACTATATTACCACCAGTCTTTGAAAATGACAGAATAGGAATAACTTATTATGGACTATGTAAGACAATAGAAAAATCCAATCAAACCAAAACAGAACCAAAAGGACAAAGTCAGAAAAATAATTTCATTACATTGAATTAATTATTTTCATTTCACAAATCTTGTTTAATATGTAAACCCTTTTCAGTTGCCTTTGGGTTGTATCCACATCTGAATACCAACATATGGCAGGATTTGGGTTTCCTGAAAGCCCTGCAGCCTGCCGGGAATATTGGTGCTACTCACTGAAACACGACAGTTCTCATGGAGGAAAGCATTAAAGAAACCCAACACACACAAGCCTTAGCAGAAGTCACTGGTTTCTCCTGGCTTTGACAACCTTTGAATGAAGCTCCAAAAGGCAGATTTTTGGAAACGCATTTATGACTTAGACAAAAAACGATGTTCTAAATGTACTGTTAGATTCCCAACTGACACCAAAAGTCTGGCCCCATGAGGTGACATTCTTCAGATTTTAAGATCATACCATTAAGAGGATCTTTCTTCTCCCAGCTACCAGTTCAAATCTGAAAGGAATGCTACTACTCCATGTTAAAATAAGTGAAATTACTCTACAATTTGTCTTGAGCTTATGAGAGCAGTCTGTCCTGTTGTAGTCTGAAGATAAATTAAAAGTTACTAAGTTTGTACTTTGTAAGTAATTAAACCAAGTTCCTTATCTACAGTGAGATGCAAGAGACAGAGCTCATAATTTCCTAAGGTTTATATGAATGTCTGAGACTTCCTTTTGCCCGAAGGGAAGGTCATTTTCTTTCCTTAAAGACTGCATTTGTAAGCAATTTCTATTGTATTTGTGAAGTGTAAGCTGACAGCAACACAACTGAGCTGTAATAGAAATCTCAAGGTGCCTTTTATTCATTCCACAACAAACAGAGAAAGTGAGCAAGACACAGACAACACCAAAGTTCCTAACACAGTTTAAGGCCACATTTAGAAAGGATGGAAGTAAGGCTTTCTTTAAGGGGCAACACACTGGATGCCACAATGGAACAGACACCGAGCGACCCAAAGCTGATAGGATTCACCCACAGAAAAGCTGAAACAACACCATAGTTTTGGCCAGCAGGTCTGTGCCTTATTTTTGGATCTAAGCAGGAAAATAAAATGCCATAGACATCCTCTTCTGGAATATTCCCAGCAAACTGAAGGTGCTCCCCTAGTAGAAGTGCTATTGTCTCAGTCGAGGGTGTTAATTACAACAGAACCAAAGACAAGCCGAGTCATTACAATATACAAATGCAGCGCCATGAACCGCGCCTAGAATTGTCACTCTGGTATCAGAGGCACCTGTACAGTATCTTGCTGTTTATTTGGCAAGGTTACAAGTAATACTTCTAGGTTTTAACAAAGTAGAAAGAGAATTTGCATAGATTGTACATTCAGTTCAAGGAGATTTCTGGTACCTTTTTTTAGTTGTTCTCAGGTAAACGTGTTTGCAGACACAGTGAGGTAGCAGCTGTGGTAGCACCCATGAGCAAAAGAAGGTAACCAAGGCAGAAGCAAAGAGCAGAGAGATCAACACACTACTGTTAGTAAGGGGGAACAGAATCAACATGGTACCTGTGGTGTCACATCATGAGGGTGACAGCTCCCAATGCCACACCTAACTGAGACACCCTAATGCTGCCATGCTCCTGGCTAGCAAGGGCTGTAAGGCCTTGTAGCCTCAATTTTAAATGCTCTCAGCCTGATTATTCTTTCCTTCAGTGTGACAATGGTGGTGAAGGTTTTGAAGGCCAATCTCTTCTACAATACACCTTCCAAGGGAATAACAAATGAGAGTGTTTTCTTGCCTTGGAAGATTCTGCAGCAAATGTGCTGTCCTACAAATTCTTCCTTGCTGCCTGTAACCCTAATTCACATTTCTTTGGCTCCTCTGTGCCTGGCTGCAGCAGCAGCTGCCCTCAGGGCTCAGCAGCAGGTATTCGTGCTCTCAGGAACTCCTCCTGGGCCTCTGGAAGGGCAGTGCTCTGTCCTCTCTAACACTGCATCACTCCTACCCTCTCTGTGAGCATCACCCCTGAAGCTGCCTTGGCAGAAGCCTGAGGGTTTGGTTTGGAAAAACATTTTTACATTATGTTTTCAACTGTCACTGAATATGAGCTTAAGTCCTACTAATCCTTTAGACTACACTGGAGGTCTTGAAGGGTAGAAATAAAGACACATACGGATCATTATCTTTTCACAAGCGGACTGAAGCAAATGCCAGTGAGAAAGGCCACCAACCATGTCCCACCAGGTCTGCCTTACTCTGAAATACCAAATAACCAAGTCTCCTCTTACATATATCAGATTCCCTGCCTGAAAATCAGGACAAGGTAACTGCTGGCTTTCACAAACTCCTTCCTGTGTGCAAGTACTGAACTCACTGAAGGCTGCTATGAAAAGCAAACTTTCCTCATCTGCAGCTGTGTTTCTGAAGAAGCCTAGGGAATTTGGCTCACTCAAGTATAAAACTTCCTGCTCTATGGAAAGTGCTGGAGCTGGCCAAGGTTTCATGTGGCCAACTCCTGAAGCTTTGGGAGCTGGGAAGGCAACAAGGAGAGTGTGCTAGCCAACGGCAAGCTGGCAATTCTCTGATGGCTGTGATGAAAGAGAACTAGAGAAATCAACAGAAAGCTCATCCTCATTGCTGGGCCACAAGAAACATCTGGATCTTGTTTATCTGAGAAGTCAAAGCTGAGATCTCAGGGCACCAATGGTTTACAGCCTTACTGTGCAGAAGAAGCCCAGCTTGTTCAGAGGTTTGTTACATCAGAATTGTGTCAAACTTCTGCAAAGTTTCAGCATCTTCTTTACCCTTTCTCTCTCCCTTTGGTCAGGTTTACACTCTCCCCGTTCTGACTGACTGACTGCACTATTGTGCTCACTATAATGGTGGCCAAGAGTGATGGAGGCTTCATTAGGATGGCAATTAGTGCTGCAGGAGATGGAGGGAAAGTGAATGCACATTAGTTGGTACTTTTGAAGGTGCAGCAGGATCACTGTTAATACACCATTAAACAACTGTACAGGCATTGTGCACTGAAGCCAGTACCCAGGAAAGTCAATTTGTAACACACCAATGCACATTCCTGTATCTCTAGGCTTAGCAATAATGAAGGCTTAACAACAGAGATACAGAGGGACTTTCTTGTATAACACTTGCTATCATGAAGGAATTATTAAAATTCTCTGCTTGCCGAGAGCACAAAAAATGAAGACATAATTTCAATTCCAAAAAACCCCCCCTTGAATATCAGAAAATGAAAATGCAAATATTACTACTCAATGTCCAAATGTCATCAAAGAAAGAATTGGACAAATCTGAAAATAAACTGTCATTTGAGCTATTTCATTTAGCCTTGGGGTTTAACATTACCATATAAACAGGTTTGCATAATGCTGAGACTGACTTTGGACATAATTCACTAAATCACGTATGTAGATGTTCTGCATTTTGCCACATTCCCTTTGTGTGTAATGCAGATTGATCACAGGAGTGTTACATGGCTGTCATACAGGCAATTTAAACAAGCAAAGCATTACACACAGAGGACAAATGTGTGCACAAGGAAATATAAACCACTCCCACTGAAAGGAATTTTGATCAAACCAGGCTTTCCACTGGGATCCTGTTCAACAAGGACTGGCCAGTGTGATTGGAAAAGAACACCTGCAAATTCAGATGAAGGTGCATAACTCTTGTGTTTTGTACCAACTGTGGGTCCCTGCTCTAAATTCTCCTTTTCACCAAATGCAAGATCTGTGAAGTTATTCTCTTCTGACCGTTGACAATGTTCATCACAGGCTCCCAGTGCTGCTATTTCAAACCAGAGAAGCCACTAAGCAGGACTAAGTTGGTTTTAACAGCATCACCTTGGGGCCAGCTCTGATCCCTGATGAAGTCTGGCTTTACATGTTTTTTATTCACAACTACTGGACTTTGTGACTCATACACAGAGTCTCATATATATCTTTTGGATCCATGTCTGCATGATAACAGCTCTAGCAGAGGTGGCTGTTTAAGTTCAGAACTGGATGTTGCCCCCAGAAGATGTTCCAAATACAGCAGCTTATCCTTTGATGACTTCAAACAGACAGCATTTACCCCTAGCATACTGTCACACCTTTTATTTAGGCAGGACTTGACTCTGAAGTCCTCATTTAGCACTCTGGAAATTTTGCCTAAGAAAGGACTGCAGGATCAATCCCTTCAGCTCTGCATCCTATATATTAACAGTAGCACTGGTATTGCCAGCTTGCTACAAAACTTCACTGTTTAAATGCTTCTTGCCCTTCAGAAAATAATCTCATATAAATTTTCTTTGAGATATTTTAAACCTAGCATATAATGCAAATGGATATATCAGCAACCATCTGTTTTCTTTCCCTTTTTCGTACTAAAACAAAATAATTTGCACCTTATATTTTAAATTATAAAAGTGGCAGCTTTTTTCCTAACCACAGAGGATGTGATTGTTGTCACCTTCTGCTTGGTCTAGTTAATGAAAACTTACCAAAAAAAGCACTTAAAAACATTCCAGCTTAAGAATAAAAACAAGCATCAAATTTAAAAACTAAGTTATCTGCATGCGTGTGCGTGGGTGCACCCCTACACATGTGCTTACGTGCAAGACAGACTGAAGATTTTGTGACTACCTCAGGAGTCTTACTGAGAACAAGCACTGCCTGGGCTTGTTAATGAATTTTATTGTGTGCCCTAAACATGACCTTCTTCATTTAATCTGCAGGGCTTGAGCCGTGCAGTCGCCATTGCATCAGTGTGACTAAAGCCCTGGATTTCACAGTGAGGATTGGAGGTCCCCGGAAAATATGAACTTCACAAAGGAATCTTACATTAAAAACAAGCACTGTTAAAAAACGACTGAATAAGTAATGACATTGTGATTCTATTACATAAACCTGTTAGCAACCCTGGTTTCAGACACGTTTGCCTCTAGAGCTGGTTGAAAAGCTGGAACGTTATCTGGACTGGAATATTCCAATCAGCTTCACTGCTACAAACTTTCCTAAAGCTACTGCTTGTGACTGACAAAATCAAGACAAAAAAAGAAAGGGAGGTGTGAGGGGAGGAAGGCCTTTTCTTAATAAAGGCAGCTTCAGTTAGTAAAATAACATAATCTTCAAGCTGCAAAAGCAGCACCTACTAATTAGTCATTGACTAAAACATAAATAATAAATACCTAAATTGTTCCTTCTATGCATCCGTTTTTGTGCCAGATAAACATTTCAATGCTCTGCCTCAATGCCAGCACAGCTGACACCACAATTCCAAGTCCAAAGCAATGTGAAGTAGCTTTAAACCAATATGACAGAGATACTACAAGCCACGGGGATCTGTGTCTTATAGTCCTACTGCCAGTGTTGTTTAAAAGGGAATTCAACCTTCCTGTGAGATGCGATTACAGAATGATCTAAGGGTCTGTTTCCCTCCTGGTGTGGACACTTAACTCTCAGCAGAAAGTTACCCATGCACACAGAAGGGTGAACAGATACCTTCCTTTATTACAGCAACAGGACTTCTTTTCTAATTAACCCAATAGCTTTTAATGGTCTTTTTTGGGTCTGTTGCTAACGAGAGATTAACACAGCAACAACAACTAAGTGCATGTTTTTGCTAATGTAAACTGCATTAGTTGGAGATGAATTTGCATATAAAACCTGTATTTTAAAAAGTTATTGGAATGTAAATTAGTTTTTTCCTACTGCAGAAAATGCAGGTTGAAATGATGCAAAACATGCCTACTTAAAACAGGATGCAGCCTGCTAGGAATTCTGAAGACAGGCAAGGGTAGATTGTTGAGAGAATAAAGTAAAAGCACAGAGAAACATGGCATTGTACTCCTTCCCCTGGCTTTGGGCAGAGACCCACATCCTGCACAGCCTTCCAGATGCCCTGGCAAAGCCTGGAAGGATCCCTCTTTAGGAAGAGATGGAGAACTGAGACCAAGGGAGGGAATTAGTGTTAAGACTTTCTAGCCACTACTCAAATTAGGGAAGAATCCTGCTGTTGCAGATTTAGGTCCCAATTTTACTGGTTTATAACTCCACTGCCTGAGAAAAAGCTCAGCTCACGAGCAAAATCAGCAAAGGGTGTGAGCAGACACCTCACAACCCACCCCAGCCTTCACATACACACCTGCTCTACTGGCAGTCTGTGAAAATATTCAGGTACTGGTGGCTTCCAAAAATACCTGCAGATTTGAAAGGGCTGAAATTCAAAATACTTCTTTGTTCTTTAATAAATACTCTTAGTACACTGACCCTGAAACCGACTGCATGACACATAAAAGACTCCTATAGAAAAACACTCGTTTCATTTAGAGTTTATCATGAAATTAGTCTGAAAAAACCTCTGAAAGTAATCTGAAAGTGTCTGTTTTTGCTCGTTTTCTCTAACTAGGATAAGAGACATCAGCTGTGTCCAGAATTACTTTGTATTATTAAAAACCCGAGTGAGGCTGTACCATAATTACTTCACATTCTCTGAGGTCATGTGGCCATACAGGCTCCAGCCTGCAGGAACCAACCTCCCCAGGAAGTGTAAGTAGAAGAGAATTTTGCCGTAATTTATTAATGGTAGCAAAATAGTGAAAGCCTATTAAACAGCAGAAGTATGGACAAATTTATTTAAAAAACCCCTTTAGCAGCTGCTCCTTCACTGCCCTCTCCATGGCTTGGTGCTAATGTTTCCAAGCCCACAGGATGGCACCTGGACGGCTGGGTCCTCACGGGACAGCACAGGCTGTGGGATGAGCCAAGCTGCTCCCAACAGAGCTGATGGAAAGTGCAGTGCCAAAGGCCTTGTCAGAACTTCAGAACCCTTTTTTTGTTTTGTTTTTGTTTGTATTTTTCTAAAAATTAGTTCTATTGCAATAAGTAACAAAAAAAAGTAACTTTCCCTCAGGTTTCTGAAACCTGGTGTGAGATTCACAGAGAAGCAAGGTTCAATTCCCTTTTAAAAACCTGTGCAGGGCAGGGTGCAAGCGGGTGCTACCTCAGGCGGCCGTCGGGTTTGACAGGGCCCAGCTCGGACTTGGGGTCGGGGCTCAGGGAGCTCCAGGCTGTCTGGGCACAGCCCTGCAGGACGGGGCAGGCCGTGGGGCCCACGCTGCAGATGTCCACGGCCGACCAGACGCTGCTGACCAGAGAGTCCACCCAGGCGTCCAGGCGGGCGCCCACCAGCCCCGCGTTGCGCTTGGCCTGGTCAGCGCGGGCGGCGCTGACGGGGATGTTCAGCACGGGGTTCAGGCCCTGGAAGCTCTGCTCCATGTAGGCGTTCTTCGGGGGCCCGCTGTGAAACCTGATGGCTTCCTCTGGAAAGGAGAAACAAACCTCATGGTTAGTGCATTAGAAAAGGCACCACTAAGGATCTAAGGCTATAATATCAAGGTTTAGCAGTGAGCTTTAGCCCCCTTCCCACACGCTGCATCCCAAGGGCTGTGCTCAGCTTTGGTGCTCCTTGTGCTCAGCACTGCAGGTTCTGCTCACTGTGATTCTCATCCTGCAAGTGCTGCCTTAGCAGGCAAAGCACTGACCCTGAAAACAGGGTCACCCTTATTATCAACACGTACAACCAGCATCCCCAGAGCTGCAGGACATCCAGTACTGGCTGCACCTTGAAATGAGGAAACAGTTGAAGGACACCTGGTGTGAGAAGTCTGCCAACCCTTGTCAGACATCCAAATGCTATCATTGATTTGTCTAGGAGAAAGAGCCAAGATCTCAGCCTGTTTTGTTGGGGATTTTTTTTCCCTAGACAGATAAACCTTGCCCTGCTGTGGAAAAGCCACAACATCTGTTAGCTCTATCTGCCTACAAAACCCAGGTGGTGGCATTTGTGGCACTAAAAGGACAACACCATGGTCTTGGACAGATCAGACCAACCATGAAACACATGCAGCCCCAACATGATTCCTGGTAATATTCCAGTCTCACTGGGAAAGTATTCTCTTGTGACAGTTACATTTCAAGCTCCTGTGCTGAACAGTAGATCACAGCCACTCCCTAATGACACTTTGCATTGTGATTGCTTTCCTTACCTTTCTATCTCAGCAAAATATAGTACAATACCCCAAATTCACAATATTGCAGTAAAAATCAGTATCAGACTGTGACAATGCTTTAAGAGACCTAAACTGGACACTGTGGGTCAGGCTGTCCCTGTCAAAGTTGGGTGGCTTCTGAAAATCTGAGTACACCAAGGTGCTATTTATGAAATCAGAATGGGACCCTGCAAAAATGTTCACAGAGTGCCTGTTGGGAGCAAATTTCCAACCATTTCTTTCCCCTCTCAGCTGCCTTCCCCAGCATCCTCACTCTGGCAGCACAGAGGATATGTTTAGCTCTGCCAACAGACACACTGTCTAGAAGAGAAAATGGGCCCATTCAGGGTGCTCCAGGCGAGGAAAGCCACCACACTCTGCAAGCGTCAGAGGCCAGGAATTACATATTCACAGCTACAATTCCTTCCACATGTCCTTGCTGCCTGCACTGTTGCCTGACAGTGAGTCCTTTCTTCCATGCAGAGGACAGTATCTCAGGTGCTGGAAATAAATCCGAGTATTTATTTAGAGGGAAAAAGGGACGTTTAATTGAAGCTTTGCTGTTCCATTTGCAAAGTCTTTAATGTCAAACACTGTGCAAGTCCATTACTTCAAATCCCCAATCAAAGTGGCACAGCAGATGCCCATCACCATTATACGTCATTAACTGTTCCTGCATTTATCTAAACCCCTCTTTTTATTTTAAATAGCAGATATGCACAATAACCTGTAGTCAAAATGAGTTCAATCTGTGCACATGTGTCAGGAATGTGCTCTGCCAGAGCACTGCAGTTTAAGAAATGGAACAAGTACACATGATTAAATTTCCTCCTTTGGAAGCAATTAAGTATGGAAGACTGTTTGTCAACATATTAATTAAATAGGAACATTCTGAGTAAAAATCCCCAAATAAATATGAGTTGGCATTACTAGCAGGATCACCTGATTGAAACAGGCAATTCAGTGAGCTTGTTGAATCAAAGCCTGTTGCACATGTGTTCGGTGCATGGAACAAGAGAGATCTTTATTCAGACAAGAAACAGGATGAAATGGAACTTGCTATTCCCCCTGGCTCAGCCTCACACTTGTCCCAGGCCTCAGGACTTGGTGGATTATCAGCACTGGAAAGAATGAAACCTGCAGAAACTGCAGGACTCAGTGCTGGGCAAAGCAGCAGAGGTTGGGTCAAGGGCTACCACAAGCCACAGTGAAAGGTGCTGCTCCAGTCAAGACACACAGAGAACCCTGACCTGGTACTGCTGGGGACTGCCTGGCCAAAGCAGAACAGCCCCCAGGTGAGGTGTCAGCACATCCTAGAAAGGAAAAGCTGGGTAACAGCAACCTGAGGGCTGAGCCACATGTAGTCATCAACAGGAAATGCTGGGGACTGGACCCAGAACCCTCTCCTGGAGCCTCCAAGTCTGTGTTAAACAGTACACAGCAGAAAGCAGGGAGGATGCTGCTCATCTGAGCAACAGCAGATGGGCTGTTCCTCTTTGAACTAAAGGAAAAATGACAGAGAATCATGGCTCCATAACTTACTGAGCTCGTACAGAAGAGAGATAGTGAGGCTCCCAAACCCTGATATGCTGTAAAAAAGGAGGCTGCAGCTACTGGGTGTGCTCTTGAAGCACTGACACTTCAGTCAAGTGTCACAAGGAAGAGCTCAAGAAAAAAAAATGAAGAATGTAAAGCTTCACTCTAAATGTTTAGATATTTAAATCTGTATGGTTAGCACAAACAAAATTAGCTGAATTGCAGACATTTAAACCAGATCTTTTTTGCCAGCCCTTTGACTTCAGGAGGAAGTGTATCAAAGCAAAATATATTCCTCTGATTCAAAAATAAAACTAAAAAACTAGGTTATTTTTTACCCCTATTTTTATTTGCTCTTCACTCATATTTCATTTGCTTTTTACTCACATGTGAGGACACATTTCTCAATTGACTCTTCTTGGTCTAACTTCTTTGGATGGAACACACAGCCTATAGGATTAAACACACAGGCTGGGATTTCAGCATTTTTGTGTGGGTTTGTTCATCATTTTGCAGAAAAAGCAAATTAGTTTAGACAGAGAGTGGGCTAAGGAATGAAAAATATGGTTACCTTGGTACACATTAAGGCGCTAGACCTGTGGGTTTTTTAAAGCAACACAGAACATACAGCTTTATTTCTTTACTTGAATTGTGTTGAAACCCTCTGGCAAAGAGGTAATTTTTTATTGACATTTTGTTTGTTTTCTCTTGCAGCAAACAAGACAGTGCTGCATTTGCTCATTGTGGAGCTAATCGACTCCTTGTCAGCTGGATCTGAACTAAATTTCAAAGCAAATCCCTGTCTTCAGGGTTTTTCTCGGAATGATGATTCCAGGGCATGTCTGTTCTTCTGCAGTCATGCGCCTGCCTGCTGCTATTACTGCGTTTATCAAGAACATGTCATGTTACCTCTGGTTAATTTAAAGGAATCACAGCAGTTCTGACACAAGTTGCCACCCACTTTATAATCCGTATAGATGCAATTAGAATTGATTGAGCCACTGCAAACAACCAAGGGCAAAACAAAGGTTTCCCAGTATCTGCTAATTGAGATGATCTATAAATATGGATTAGGTTAAAAGGCCGTTGAGGTGCCTGGGTGCATCACCCGTGTCTGCTAATGCTCTCAGCCCTTGAAAGGGGTGGCTGCAGTTTGGGGGCACAGGGACCAGGCATGGTATTTCAGGCTCCATGGAAGCAGCAAAGATCAGCAGCCTCATGTCCAGGACACGGCATCAAACTGGAAACAGACTGGGGAAGGTCTCTCTCAAGGCAAAAAAGGAGGTTGCTCTTTCTCACTTCTCTCCTTGCTTGAAGGAGAAAGGGCTTTTAATGTATTCATTTATTTACAATCCAGGGTTTACTATCATCTTGAGGTTTTGGGGCTTTTTCTGCCCCAGAAGTGAACCTGCTGCTGGCTCACAAAAACCTATTTGGCTTTAATGGAACAGGTACTATCCATTAAACGGATGACAACTCATTATCGGCACTCCAGCTGGGAGAGTGCTGGGGAAACTTTGCTGTGAATATAAACTCAAATTTAAAAATGAAATTGCTTTGGCTTTTTCTCTTCCCCTCACTGTGACCCTGGGAGTCGATCACACTTGGCCTTTAAAGAGCAGGGAAGGGGGGAAAGTGGGATGATGAGGATGCAGAGACGACCTCTACTGAATTTGCTGTTTTCTTAGGACTTGAAGTCTGCTGAGGTGCTTGGATTAGTCTGTGAGCTGCAGGCTAAATGCTCTGAATGATACCTGTTGTTTGCTTCTGCCTCTGCAGCCCCTTCACAGGGGAGCTGGACATCCAGCCTTGAGTCTCCAAGTATTCAAATTCTGGTTGCCTAAATCTGCCAGCAAAAGTCCCCCATTCCAGTGTGCTCTACCAGTGATTTTATACAGATCTGCTCCCTGTTTTGTCTTCTCCAAGTCCCATTCCCTTTTTGTCTTGGCACAATTATTCCTTGAGCATCCTGCTGCTGATTGGCAGCCCTCCTGTGTCCTTACAACAAGCTTGGCTTTGACATGCTCGACCCCTCTGGTGAGAACCTCAGAACTGTTGTTTAGAAGAATATACAGGAGTCTGTCTGTGCAGGAGGTAGAGGGAAGGAGACTCTGCTGGAGAGAGTGAACCTGATTTATCTCACAAATTCACCTAATTTCCTTTTTCTTTTCTTTTTTACTTTCTCCAACCAGGCAAATACTTGGAGGCACTCCTGAGCCAGAGTATCTGCTGAAGGCAGAGCTGATCAATGACACAAGTCAAAGCAGAGAAAGTAGATGCAGATTTGAATAACTGTAGGGGGGGGAAAGGAGCAGGAAGGAATAAGTAACATTAGATTATAGATTCTGCACTGAAATAGCTTGGGGAGCCATATTTACAGTGGAAATACCCCAAACAGTATACTCAGTAATTCCATGTAAGATCTGATCTCTTACAGATTCGGGTTTTGAAAAGGTCAATGAATCTATGTTTTTAAAACAATTTACATTCTATCAGTCACGCACATCTGGACACAGCATCAAAGAAAACAGTCACTCTTGATTTCTCTCTTTAGTTTTACTTGCATGCACAGAATTTAGGTCAAAATTGATAAATAAATTGAAATAGAAAAATGAATAAACGAGTGGCATATGCTGTTTTTATAAACTGCTAAACAGAACATCTTTGCTGGCAGCTGTCCCATGATTATTTTTTTTATTTTGAATGCAATTATGAATTCTGAGAGTCATGATACAGGAATGAACGTGTTTTACTTTGATTATTCAAAAGAAGAGCCAGTGGCTCCTTTCATGATGCTGGGAAACTAAAACCACTTTTCCTTGTTGTGCTCTGGGCTGAAGTGATGTGTAGATAAGCAATGATTTAGGAAATACAGGGACTGTTGTCATGCCGATGTTCTCAGGATACAAGATGTTAGTGGCTGCTGCCAGTTTTATGCAAATGCTTTTTAGAACAGCAAAAGAAAATTGCAAACAAGGTATTGGAGAGATTTTTACATCTGCAAATTTGTGGACTTCACTTTCTACATCTGGAGTGGATGAGACAGAGGGGGCTGAAACATCATTGAGAAAATGACATGCAAATTGCTATGAAATGTATCAGTCCAGGGCAATCTTTCTGACAGAGTTGGCAGAGGGCAGGGTGGGGGGTGGTGGTGCTGGGGAGGGAGGATAGTTAGAAAAAGGAAAATTTTAAAGAAATCCTTAATAAAACATATTCCCCTCTTCTACTGACAGCACCTGGCTAAGTCTGATGTATGTTTTATTTTCAATGTTAAGACAAGAAAATAAAATTATTCCTTAATTTTAGAAGATGTTTGGCAGCTTTTGCATTGTTTACAGTAACTGGAATCATTCTTCTAGAAGTCCTAATTCTTCTGTCATACTCTCAAAATGCCTTTATTTGGCAGAGAAAAATGTATTTAAAGAATAAAGTGGTGACAAAGTGACAAAAGCTGAAAATGAAAGCTAAATGAGGATTGCCAGCACAGAGCACAATAGTGTCACTGAAACAGAAAGGCTTAAAAAAACAAACAACAGGAATTTGCATTGTAAATACAATTCTAACTACAGTGCAGTGTCACTACCTGTCCCTGTAATTAACTTTGTTCTCTACCTCCATGCCTCAGTCATCTAGAGATCACACATCACATCATAAGTAGCAAATCCCTCCTGAGACTTTTTTCCTAGACCATATTGTTCCCAGGCTTTATATTTCATTCCTGTAGTAGATTCTAGTTACTATAAGAATGAAGAGGCTTTTTAGCAAAATATGTGAGCCCAGTGTATCAATGGGCAATACAGGGTAACTACACAATTTCAGTAGAATTATTCCAGATTCAATTTGGACCAAAGGGAGTTTTGCCTTTACGCCATAAAGTGTGGGCTTATTTTTGAAGTGTGAGATGTGTTTACCTGTCCGTGGCTCTCACATTGTAGGGAAAAGCAGCAAGGTTGCTGGCTGCATGCCCTGTTTTCCATCCAATTTATGCCTTAAATGTTAAATTACCAAAGAACATGGAATTCATTAATTTCCAGCAGACGAGTTGGTAGCAGCTGCATTCAGAAGCAGGCTGCCACAAACTTTGAAAATGTATCCCTTCTACACATGGTGCTGTTCACAATTTATCACTGCCTATTAGCTGTTAACAGCAGAAGGTTGGAGGTGGTTTAGTTTCTGCTTAAGAAATGATGCCACCAAATGTTAGCAGCAGAAATCAGTGAGTTCACTCTTGTGCTGGAAATATGGGAATCAAACTCCTGTTGAGAGAGATAAGGGCTGCATTAGCTCCCAGCAGTTGTCTGCTGGTGTTTGCATTACAGAAGCAGCACGTTATGCTGGAAGGTAAATGCCTGACTCAGTTTATTTGCTGCCTTGTCAGGAAGAAGAACTTCTGAAAGGATCATTCATGTATCTAGCAAATTTAAGATGTCTAAAGTTATGAATATTAATACTGGGCAGATGGAAGCACTTGAGTACTTTAAGAAGAATGGTAAAGATATTCAGAGCAACAAGCTTGTTTTGATCTTTCTGAATAAAAAACCAGGTGTGGCTGTAAAATGTTCCCTCTTCTCCCAGCAAAGTGTCCTGGGCACCGACTGCAGAGCCAAGCATTTGAATGATTCCTGTGCCATGCAAACATGGGAGCCTGCAGAGCCTGGCAGCCCCAGAATGGCCCCTGTGTTTGGATGGCTCAGAGCTGCTGTGGCAAGGAAGAAAATGGTTTCTTTCTAACCACTGTCAGTGTGGGTCTGGTCCCAGGACTGTATTTGTAGATATTTCTGTATCTGGCAAGTACTGAGCAGGTTTTGGCAGGTATCAGGCAGATATGTCAGGTGAGCTCTAGCCTAGGGTAGTTTTGTCTAATCCAGCATTTTGTATATTAATGCTTTTATCGTTGAATACACAGGCTTTGTCAAGAAAACAGTTCAAACACATGTAAGTCTCTAAGAGGAAACATGAATGAAAAGCAGCACGGAAAGGTCAATTTTTCTTTCCATTTCTAAATGATGGCTTTTACGACAGCTGTTAGACTATTAAGAGTTTGACGTTCTTGGGATTCTGAATGGTGCATAATTTAAAGATACAAATAGTCTTTTGTTCAAAATGGTTGTGTTTTACTGACTGGATACAGGCACTTCCACTTGTCTTAGTGCAAAAATTCTTCTGACTTAGTATCTATAAAATCCCTTTCTTTAATACTTTTCCAGTACAGTGCAACTTCATTTTTAACAGCAGCATTTACAGTGGGTACAGACAAAACAACTATATTATTCCTGTAGCAAAAAACAGCACTTACCTTGTTTGATAGGCTGCTGATTTGAGAAGGTGAGAGGAGTAACGAGGAATTTGGTTTCAGCTACCTGCACCCAGTGGTGCAGAATTTTTATTGTCCAGACACCGGGTCTCAGGGGCAAATTCAGAGGTGGTTTGTAGTGAGTAAATTCAGCACTGGATTCAATAAGAATATCATATGTTGCTGCAATTACATTAATTGGATCCACCCAAATGACAGTCACGGTGACATTGGGGCCTTTCCCCCATTTCTGCATCCCAACTGGCTCATCTGTTGGCCCGAGGAGTCCTCCGAAATTCCGGAAAAGCCTTTCCTTGGCATCCCACTCGGTGCCAATCTGGAATTAAAAAACACAGTGCTGGTAGCATCCCCTCTATAAACACCTGAGCTCCTTATGGCAAATAAGGACTTTCAAGAGACACAAAATCACATGAGTTACACATGCATATAAAAGCTGGCAGTAACATGACCTAAGATCATAATGTGTACACAAATTGTGAGGCAACCTAAAATGCAAGGCTTGCTTTTTTGCTCCCCTTTTGATTGATAAAAAGGTTTTCTTTATCTTAAGAATGACTCAACAGGTGATAGCAGCTCTCTCTTCCCTCCACAGAAGTGGTCAACAAGGGACCAAGCCTAGTGGCTGCACACAGCCTATGCACAGAAAAAAAATGTGACCCATCATCTCCTGGGTCATGAAAATGTATTACACACTTGAGAGATGGACCCTGCAGTACAGATCTGCCCAGCTGCTGCTAAGACCAGGGAAGTCACTTTGGCTGCTGACTTTAGGACAAGTCACATCAGGTCCTTTACTAGAATCCACCCATGGGATGCTGTCTCCTTGTACTCCCTTCCTGCCTCACATGGGAATTTATTTCCTGTAAACTCCTTTCTTATTGTCATAAAAGTGACATTGTTTTTTATTTATTCACTAACAGTAAACCACCTGATTCACAATCTAGTGTAAATTTTTAATGGACCTTTTTTTTCTAGCAGGTTTCATGTTCCAATGCTCTTTATATGAATTTCAGTGGTTCACCAATAATGTAGGGATGACACAAATTTCCAAGCTGTAGCCACTAACACTTGTGCACTACTGAAAACTGCATCTCTGACCAGACAGCATGGAAATAGAAAAACTGTCTTTCCTAGGCCAATGGGAAGACTTCAGTATCCCAGCACTAAAGGCAGCTTGTGTTTATGAAGCTGAGTACTCCTGAACCTTTCCATCAATTCTCCTGTGACCACAGGACTGAGGGCTCCACTTCTGCTTTTGGAGGCAGCTCTGGTATGAAACCCCTTGAAGTCCTTCTGGTTTTCTTTTGCCCTGATCTCCAAACAGTGCAGATGACCAAGGAGTTGATTCATTTTCTGTACATAAAGACTCTGTGGGTGACCTCTGGAGACCCATGCACACACAGGCAGGATTCCCACTTTCAAATACATGTGGATATTGCAGATTTTCCCCTCACAGAGCTGTCCTTGTCCCTAAGCTTCACCTCACAAGGGCATGGTCAGAACCTGCTTTCCTGAAAGCTTAAGAAATAATTGTATCTCATTTGCTTCAGAGATTTTTCTTCTAGATTTTGTTTCACTTTATAACTGATTCCAATATAATGCCTAAATCCCCCCAAATCCCCAAAACATAATGATTACCTGATGCCTATTACCTGTACTGGAAACTATCCAGTCTCCAGTCCCTTCTATATAAATCCCTGTGGTTGGCAGACAAATTACAGGAGGACTGCAAGCAAAAAGCTACAAGGTCAGTAAAATAAAACCCCACCATCCTAAATCCATCTGTCATCACACGAATTCCTCCTACCGGGCTATGACACTGCAGAATATGAGACAAAATGAGCCTTCCACTACTCTGCAATCAACACAGCATTTCTGGTATTTCAGAGGTATTTCAACCAGCACACCAGCTAATCAAAGCAGACAGCATAGCCCAGATATCAGACCCAAGCATCGACTGCCTCGAGGAGCTGTCAGTGTGTGCTCTCCTGACAAGACTGACTGAAAATGTATGGAAATAAGCTGAGAAAGAAAATTTCCTGACCAGACCTTATTATCTACTCTGCCAACCTTCACTGAGGTGCAGCCATATCACACCTACCAGTGCTCAAGGCACCTGGAAATAATAAAGTCAGAACAAGTGAGACAAACCCACACCCTCCTGGGCAAAGAAAAGTCTGTAAGGAAGCTCTTTCCACCACATTCAATATTTTGTACTGAAGCAGAAAACTCACTTCATCCTCAAAAATTAAACATTTGTACCTGACATCCAACTATTTCCCCTCCCTTTAGTTTCTCATCCCTGAGAAAAGAAATCAGAAAGTTACAGTCCCCTTGCTCCAACCTCCAGGTGACACTGTTCCATGCCAGGCTGCACAAACGATGCTGAGATGTGTTCACATGCACAAAGGTTTATCAGACTGCTCTGTGGACGAGCTAAGGCTGCCTTTGAGGAAAAAACTGCAACACAATTGTTGTCTGGTTGTTCAGCTTTGTGCAGGCATGGCATTGGGTTCCCTAAAGCAAACCAAAAGTTATAGCCAAAGGGCTCACAGGGCTCACACCAAGGCTCCACAGGCACCTCCACGGGGGAGGGAAAGGCAGGGAGCTGCACACTCTGATCCTGGGAACTGCCCTTTATGTCTGCTTTCCAGCTGGGGACATACTTTCCCATGCTGCCCAGCTTGCAGTACCAGCTGCTTTTAGAAGCACAGTATTTTATAGGGAATTTCACTTAAAGCACTGGTTAGATGTTTATAACCCTTGAACTTTACACAGATGAATTCCCAGTACTGAGATGTCTGATTTTACAGGGCAAGAGATACTACAGCCCTATAATAAGTTTCACAGCTCTTTAAAACACTGTGAGTAGGCTTTCACTTTCCAATAGAATACAATAAGTATGGGATGGAATCAAGCAGTAATGAATACCTGATAAATTATGAAGGAATGTGGCACAAAAACGGACATTTTCCACATCATTCTTTTAATCACCCTTATTTTGGGCTTCAGGAGCAAGCTCTGTGAACAGGGTATGTTTGGAAAGCTGGAAATCTCTCCTTGGCTCAAAACTTCTGTTTCTATCTCCGTTCGAGCCCAAGATAAAATTTTCCTAAGATAAATTATACCCTGATTATGGGTTCGTGTCTCATTGCTCACCACAAACAGGACCATTAGGTTCACACAATGCACACTAATTGCCTGCCACCTAGTTTATTTTATTCTCTGTGATGAATCACAAATCTCAACAAGACCAGAAACTTAGTGCTCATCTGAACAGACGGTGAGCTGAGACTTTTAGCTCTGTGCAGCAAATCAATCCCTGCCCTGCACAGAGAAGTTGCCTGAACCCAGGCTGGCAGGACACATAGTGTGTGCATTGTGCATGAGCCAATTTCAGGAGGTGTGGGAGTTCCATGCTTGGAAATCATCTCTCTTGGATTTCCTGTACGTTTATTTTATTGACTCAGCCTGCAGGAGCCACTGAATGCTGTCATTAACTCCCCCCCAGCTGTGGGGCAGCCCAGCAGGCTCATGGCTCCCCTCTTGTCTGTCCAGGGTGTGGGGTGAAATCTGCTCCTGGGGAAGTCAGAGAGGAGCAGAGGGCAGGAGGCAGTGGCTGGAGAGATCCCCGCATCTCTGCTGCAATCTCAGTTGTGCATCAGGGTCACAAATTCACTTGGGAGCACATTCAATGCAGTACATTTGTGTGCTCTTCCTGCTGGCCCCAGTGGTGGGAGCTGGCAGAGAGGAGAAAGTTCCCAGCTAAAATAGCCCCATTCAGTTTTAAATTCCTGCCAGATCATGGGGTGAAAGTTGTTGAAGAACAAGCAGTTCTATGTCCCAATAAGCAAAAATCTTAATTTTATTTTCCGTGAACACTGATGCTTCCATCTTAGCTAAACTGCTAAGTTTGTTTTCCACTTGCTGGACCTTAATAAAGCAGTGGCATTTTAATAAGCAGTAGCAGATGAGAGCTTTCCAGCCACACTGAAGCTGAAGAAGTTAATGCTGGATTTATAGCAGGGTAACTGAGTGAATTATTTGGCTCAGAGGCAGAAATCCCTGCAGGCCAAGGGAAGGCAGAAAGTAAAAAAAATAATAATTTTAAAAATAAAATTATTTACTTTGTACCTCCTGGTCTTTTAAAATATTAATCATCTATGAAAGGAGAGGACAATTAAAGAGGTTAGGTGAGGGAAATATAGAGAAAACAAGAAAGCAGCCACCAAAACTCTTTTTGTTGAGCTTCAAATAGAAGAAAATGTTTTCCTTATGCTTAAAAAAGCTCACCAGTGATTAAATTCTCAAAAGTACTAAATAAGCAGCAGAAATACTCCTACAAATCACAAGAATTGGAGCTTATATGAACATTTATCACTACACGAAATGGCAGCCCTACCATCCGACACATTGATAAATGAAACACACTTTCCATCCGTCTCTTTAATGGCACATTAGTGTCATGGATTTGCCATGCACACCAAAACACTGAATCCCACCTAGGCATTTCTTAATTGCCCAAGAAGATGGTAATTTATGGACTTAGCCATAATGACTGGAACACATTTCTTCAATCAATTTTATACTTTAATTGAAATTTGCGGCTTAACAAGAAAAATCATGAAATTAACAGCTTGGACAGTTGTATCTTTAAAACAGAACACAGATGTCAGGTCCTATTAGTGGTCAACTTTCCTGATACATTTTAGGTAGATTTTTTATCCTCTATGACAGACATTGGGACAAATTTCTAGAAAAATAACAGGATTTGTGGGAAATCTCAGCCACTGCTGTGATAATTTTCTCTTCTGTGTCACATCAATATTCTGCTCACTTGTGGTATCGTTACCTGACTACCACTAATTTTATGAGGTTTTTTTCAGTGTACTCTCAAGAGAAACATTTAAACATGTCACCATTTACGTCTGGAATTGCAGAAAAATGGCATTTTCCCCAGGAGCCTTTCACAGCCCTTACAACGAACACAGTGGCAAAACTTTTAAGTTACTTCTAAATTACTGAGCCCCTTTGACAACAACAAAAGACTTCCATTTGTTTTTAAAACAGAAGGGAGTGAGGACACTCAGATTAATGTAAGAAATGAGGGTTGACCACAGATTTGAGCTGCCAACAGTATCTCCTACGACGAGGATGTGCATTATTCTAGAAAGCCACTGTCACCTCAAATTTACATGGAAATACAGTTTCCAAAAGCTGCTGATTTAGTGTTCACTCTCATGATGCCAGAGGTGTGTATGTGTGGCTATGGACACTCACCTCTGAGAACTGCAGCCTCCCAAAATCGCTTGGTGGACTTGCAATCTTGAAGACTTTCTTGGGCATCACCCACGTTTCCAAAGTCTCCAGTTTACTGACAGCCAGATTGGTTGCGTGGTGCCTGATCAGGAAGCCTTGGAAACGGTCTGCAAGGAAGTAAAGGTGGATGGAAACTGGATGGCCCATGGGGTAGTATCTGTAAAACAGCACATGCTCATCAGTTATGCAAGAGAGACATGAAATCTCCATTTACTCAGAGCTAATGGCTTAAGAAGCATTCATCTCAACTAGAAAATTTGCCACTGTACATTAAGAGATTTCATATGTGTTCATGACTCTTTATCAAATTTTCTTAGGCTATTCCAATTACCCCGAAATGTAAAAATATGTTACTAAGAATACAGGCTCATTAACTCCATATCCACAGCTAGAAGCTCTTTAGGAAGTCCCTCTGTGTTCCAGAGATCTCCTCTCCCTTCCCACCTCTCCTGGTAGGAAGTGCCCCCCCAGAGACACACAGAGATTGTTAGGGTGCAGCACTGTTTGCTCAGATAAACTGCAGGATAAAGGATGCCCCAGGATTGTGCCTTTGCTCCAGAGCTGCCTTTCCTACCCCAGCAGGGTCAGTGGCTGCCTGCACAGGACAGCAGGGAATGCTGTGTGACCAGGCACTGACCCCTGGGCCCCCTCCATTCCCAAACCCCTTCCCCAAGGGCAGGGCTCTGTAGGGTGGCACTGCAGCAAAGGATACCAGGATACCGCCCCATTTTAGGTCTCCTTATTTTAGGAAAAAAAAACTTCACATTTTTAAAAGACTTGAGGTTGCTTTTTCTGTGATTTTTTAAACTCATAATAATAATAATTTTAAAAAACACCTTGAAAAATGGTCAAACAACTGCATAAAACCAGTCCTTGGGAGATCTGGAAGCTTTCAGTTGCAGTTCAGATTTAAAAACATTGTAGTCACAGCTTCAAATAATTAAAATGTATGGTTGATTGTCTGCTATAGTCTCAGAAACATCTGTAACGATGTTTGGGTACATATGGATGCATAAATAATTAAAAACATGTTGTTCATAGCCCAGAAATCAAATATTTTGCTACTTTACAGCACTGACATTAACTGCAAAACAAGTTAAACCAACCAGCATGACACCCTCCCAGTAAGTCAGCTACGTCTGACTCCTCAGCCATGTTACCACAACTAAAGGATGAGTGCTAAGAGAAGCTGACCAAGGAGGACTTTCCATTGCACGACATGCAGAAGGAAGTCTCTAGAGCTGGAGAAATCAGCAAAAGAAGACAGGGTACCAACAGGGCCAGCACTGATGGACCAAGCAAAAACACTGCAAAGCTACGCAGCCCACACCAGCAACAATCTGACTTCTGTTCGGAGTACTAAGACCTCCTGTTTTATATGTGTGCAGCAGCAAATATTTACAATATCCTTGAATAGTCTGAGTAAATTACCTCTTGGCAGCAGAGAGTAAAAATGCCTAGAGATGGAAGAAGTGAATTAAATCTCAATCACACGTTAATGCTGCTCCCACAGAAGATGCTGACACTCAATCTCCTTTGGTACCCGAGCAGTCTGCGGGGGGGCACAGCTTTCTGAGGCTGTGGGCTGGCCCTCGTTAGGAAATTGTGCAAGGCAGCTGTTCTTACAAACATCTCTGGGGCCACTGCGGGTGGCAGCACAGGACTGACTCCATGGGGGATCTGAGACAGGAGTGGCTTTCCCTGCAGCATGAGCTGGGGTGGTGCCTGCAGCATCAGCCAGCTTGGTGCTGCTCTCAGCCCCGCAGCAAGGGGAACACTGTCGAGGTGCTCAGCCCAAATCCATCCTCCCATTACTGTGTTAGAGACATGCAAAACCACGAGAGGGAAAGGGGAAAGGTATGGTATAGATGCAAAGACCCAGACAGTGCAGTATCAAAAGAGAAGAGATGTGAATCATAAACCCAGGGATTATCCATCTTTCTCTGATCTGAACTGGATGCTGACTCACAGTGTCTTGAGGGGGCTCAGGCAGGTATGAAAACAAAGCCTCAGCTCTGTATCACTGTTTGCAATTCCTCCCTGCACAGTTTCATGAAGCTCCAGCCTGCTGTAAAGGAGCTGTGCTTCATCCTGGAGACAGCTGCAGTCACCGTGTCCCTATCTATAATCTGAGCAAGCTTGAAAAGCACCTTGAGCTCCTGTGCAATGGAAAGCTCCTCAGAAATGGAAGCAGTAATTGATATAAATAAGTATCAGAACACTGGCAAAAGGAGTGAGAACAAAAGTAATTGTCAAATTATTTCAGTGCTGGTTATACATAGTCCCCATCCTCTTGGCTGGCTCCACTCTACAGGACAAACGACCCTGGACTTCCTTAGGTCTGCCTTTATTTCATATAAGGAAGGCATGCTACTAGCGATTATTTCTATCTAATTGTTATTGATCTTTTATTGCTTTGCACTGGTAACCTTCACTGACAAAACTCTAATAGGAATCTGGAGCACTTATTGCTACATCTTTCTAAATGGGACATTGCTCAGCACTTCCATGACTAATTTAGGAAGGTCAAGGCACATTTGGTTCCCTCTCAAGAACACAAGAGGGGCAACGTCCATCCATCAAAGCACATGGAGCATCTTCAGTGTTTGCTGACTTGCTCTATGTGTTTTCTATTAGGATAAAATAGGGCAGGCTCCAGAAATACATTCTGAACAAGGAATTAAGAGATGGTAGAGTAAGACTTTAAAAGATGAACCCTTCTGCTTTGAATCTAAACAGCTTCAGTTGTGTTTGCAGGCAGCAAATATCTACCATGAAGAAAGCCTTTTCTGTGCAAGTCTAACTTCCTTCAAATCCCTTTCAGACTGAAATCTTCTTAGCCAGGCTTAAAGGTGAAAAAGGAATCTAGAATATAGCGGCAATTTCCTTTAAAAGAATAAGAACCTTTATTTGAGATAAATATATCTATCTATATATAGCTATATAAACACCCACGTGTATTTTATGTATTTGATGCTAATAGATCTTACCAGCTGCAGCACTTTTGGCACAGAGCAGCACCAAGTAGGCAAACCGAGCCAAGCAAGCTCTCTGTACTCCATGTGTGCTCCCAGGGGAAAAAGCAAGGACCATTAACCTGCCTGTGTTCAGATTTGTTCTGAAATCCTGTCCTCTGCTTTTGGTAAGCATAATAGAGGTGAACACGACTTCTGCCGCAATCACACCAAGGGTTTAGGAGCTGAGGCTATAATACACTTGCTGAAATTAATCAAGGGAAACGCAGCAGTGGGGGTAGCACTGCCCAACTGGATCCTGTCAGTCCTCATCAGGCTGGAGAGGAGCTCCTTAAAAGTGCAGCAAACAGGTCACATAATGTCAACCTAGAATAACCAATGCTTTATTATGGACATAAATACTCCTGGAAATAAGCGCTGTGCACTTGCAGCTGCCTGGCCCTGCTTGTGGCCATGGGCTGCAGCCGAGCAGAATGAGCCTCCCCCAGAGCTGGGCAGCCCCTGTGTCCCTGGAAGAGCAGGACAGGCAGCACTGACCGGCAGCTGCTGTCCCCAGCAGCGTGGAAGGAGCTCTCGGCCCTGCGCAGCCCCAGGCGGGAGAAGGAGTGGAACATGGTGAGGGCCACGTCGCTGAGGCTGCCCATGCCGTCCGGCTCCTCGAACACGTTCTCCCAGTAGGAGCGCAGCCCCGGCGTGCCCGAGGGGTAATTCCCGTACAGGTAATAGTCCAGCTGCCCAATGATTTCCTGGTTCACCACCGCTTCAAACTTGCGGGCGAAGAAAGTTGGCCTGGCAGTCTGCTGTTGGGACAGGACAGGAAAAGACACTGAGTTCTCATTTTCAGACATGACACTGTGTTGGAGCTGACGACATGAACTGCTTCTCTCCATGGGCAAAGGTAACTCAAAAGGTCACCTTTGGGACCCTTCATCATTAGGAGTGATGTTAAGATTCAGCTAAAACCTACATAATTACTCAAGAAAATCCCTTCAGACCAACAGCCACCTCCTGCTGCCTTGCTCAGGAAGGCTCTCCAAGTGCAGGAGGGGTGGGCAATGCTCTCCACACCCCCATGTTAGCCTGGAGACAGTGCAGCACTGAGTCAGGCAGGGAGCAAACTGCGCTGTGGTTTGGAAGAGGCAGAGCAGCATTTTCTGTGGATGGATTTTCTGCTAAGAGGTCTCTGGGAGAGGTACAATTTGTGCCTGAGGTTTCTCCATTTCTGAATGGTCCTGCCCAGATATTTTCCCTGTGCTTTGCACAATATTGGGCATATTACTGCTTTATATGCTACTCAACTACCACTAGCTTTCAAAAAGTCTTTGTTTTGCCTTGCTCATTTTTGAGCATGGGTCTTGAGGTGCCAAGGAGTTCAAGAGTGCCCCAGATGCTGGAAAATTCTTTCGAGGATGCTCAGTTTTTCTCTGAGATGGCGCATGCTGTGGGCTTTGTGATCTCGGCTCGCTTTGTGCTTCTGTGAGAACAAGCCCCAGCCCTCTGGTGCTGTGTGCTCATGTGAGGGGGTCTCTTACCAGAAAGTGTCTGAAGCTGCCTTTACATCTATTCTAATTTTGAACTTTCCTTTCCAGCTCAGTTTGCCTGCTTGTTTTCTGAAATATCGTGGGTTCACAGCCTGGAGCAGGTCAGGCTCTGCAGTCTGGCAGAAATTTTTAAGACTTGCCATTTATTCTGTGCTGGAGACCTCTCTGGGATTGGTGTTTGGGGCAGCAGAGCCTCTCTTAGATAACATCTCATTTGCTCTTTTTGTGAGTGCCTGTGTCAGTGACTTGAAGCGTGCCTGGTGGGCAGCACATTACAGCAAAGAAAAGATCTCTGTTTCAGAGCAGTCATCATCTCTGTGCTGTAGGGTAGCACATTCCCCATCCCACATAAAGCCTGAACAAACATTCTTTATGCAGGGAACCCCAAGGAGCTGAAGGGATGGAATTGCAAATCTGATGACCTTGAAACAAGTGGCTCTTCATTCTCAATGGAAGATCCACAGGCCGGATCCAGCCTCGAGACTGAGCACACCCTGGAGCACAGGACTCATGTCTGCCTCCAGGAAACCATCACAGAGGAACTGATTCAACCTTTTAAGACAGTCCTGCCAAACCTGGGTGATCAAAACCTCATGACTAAGGCTCCCAAAACCACGAGGAAAACTTTAATATGATCATGCTGATGAATATAATAACAAAAATGGATTTGCCTTGTGCTGTGTAAGTCTCTAGCAGGCCCACTAGTCAACTTCTAAGCGTTTTTAAAATATGATAAACATTGCTCAGCACTGAAAGCCAGAAGTTTCATGAAAGCGTTTGAGGTAAATGAGGTAAAACATTGGAAAACTTTTGCAATAAACTCACAAGAGTTACCAAGTAATAGTGGTGCAGTCAGAGATGTGTCAAGCCTCCCTCCTTTCTAACACAGATTACCAATGCCAAGGAGTCTTAAGAGTTGCTTTGTGACCTTACCATGCAGTGGTAAGTCTCCAGGGCCAAAACATAGGAGAACTCATTTTTCATTCTCCTGATATTAAGATCAGAGCTTCCTCACATCTCTTTCTCCACCTGCCTGATGGAGCCAAAGCTTCCCTTTCCGCTCCCTGCTGCAGCCAGCTCTCCACACCCAGCTCAGGGGAAGAGCCTCTCTGCAGGTGTGTTCAGGTACCTGGAACCGGTGGAAGTCTGCTGGTTTGAAGTCATTGGGTG
Source organism: Petroica traversi (assembly GCA_025920805.1). Lineage (NCBI taxonomy): Eukaryota > Metazoa > Chordata > Aves > Passeriformes > Petroicidae > Petroica > Petroica traversi. The sequence continues at coordinate 6,670,256 of JAHLSL010000037.1, forward strand.
AGCAGCCACACCAGTCAACAATGTGCTTGTATTGGCACTTGCAGCCGAGTTTCCTGTTCCAGTTGGTGATGCGCAGGTTGTTGTCCACCATGGAGTCACAGAACGGGCTGTTCTCCAGCACTGTGTGAAAGAAGGACTGCAACAAACACAGCAGATCACCACATTTAGCTCCTCACACTTCCATTTGCTCCTTTACTTCAGCCCAAACTTTTCACCAATGCAGGTGACTTATTTTCGTTTGAAATGACAGAATTAACAAGCTCTGTTGGTCTGCCACACATGAAACACACTCTCTGTGCCTGTATTCCGTAAGAGCACGGAAAAATCACAGCACTCTACAGACCCAAGCCAACTGTAAGAGCACACAGCTGAGGTCCTGCTCCAATAACCCAGCACACAATAACTGCACTTCTGCAATGATCAGCTTTGGGCACTGGGATTCCAAAAGACACCAGGAAATGCACCAGTGCCAGCAATCATTTTATTTTTATTTCAGCTGTATGAGCAATTCTAAGAAATTCCCATTATTTCCCTTCTATAAGTTACTCCCTGGTCTAACAGATTCAGGACTATTTTTCTGAGCAATGTGCTAATGGCACATTTCAAGTTGTTTCCCAAAATAATTGTCAAAACTACACCATCACCCTGGTTACTCTGATAAAAATACAGTCCCAGACAGCTCTTCTGTGGGTGTCTATCTCCAGCACTCTGAAATGCATTGCCAGTTGAATGTTTATTTTCTGAACTACACAGTTCACCCTAGGCACCAAAAGGACATTCTGCCTCCTGCATTTATGTCTGAAATCATAAGTCTTTATTTGCTGACTCATGGCAGCATGGAATTCCGATTGGGCAATCCTAATTATATCACCATAATATCGTCTATTACATAACCATGCCTAATGGGGACTGATATAGCTGGTTTTGTAAAATGGCCCTGCCTTCACTGACCTGTTAACCTGCTATATATCTTGCAAAGAAAACATTGTAGAAAAAAGTTGTGGAATATCATCAAATTTAGCCCTGCATGAGAACCTTTTTATAGCAGTGACTTCTCTTTAAAATCAGCAACAGTAAGATCTATAAATAACGAGCATAAAATTAGCATGGCTGGCCCCCAAATAATCCCCCTACCCTTTTTAATGTTAAATGACAGCCCAGTGAATATGGATTTTATGCTTGAACTGTTTGGCTAAACCCATAAAGGCATCCATTCTCATTCAAGCGAGAGGGGAAAAAAACCCCTACCCAATTACCCATTGCCCTGTGTCCTTTTATAGCAATACAGGAATTTCTCTAGATAATGGATGAAAAGGTTATCAGAGTAGAGAGAAAAGGTGATTTTTAACAGAAATGGGATTAAAAGAAGATTATGCAACCTGTGTGTGGAATAATAAACCCCTATCAAAAGACAGCAATTGCTGTGCTCCACCACAAGCTAACGAGCCCAGATTTGCAAGCTCGGTGTCATCCATCCCTCAAAATCCACAGGAGCCAAGGCAGTTATTGGTTTAAAGGCAGTCACCAGGTCCTCCTTGGGCTGGCTGAGTGCTGCAGCCTGTGGAGCAGTGAACCTGCTGGGGCAGCTGTAGCACTGGCTGCCTGCCAGGGCTCTGTGCTCTCCCTGCAGATAATGCACATTCCTGACACACTGCTGCACACCAGGCAAAACCCCACGCTGCTGTGCACTCCCCGTCTGCATCACTTGCAGCCAGAGCGACTCCTGAGTGATCTAAATGATTTGTGACTGTGCCTCCTAGCTGAGTTTTGAACAGAACAATAAACCTTTGTTTGCGGGGTTTATATTTTTAAAGAAAAGCGCTGGATAATAGCAAGGAAAGCTACTTATGAAGACAATTCACCATCTCTAATATCCTTCAAAAGCTTGTGCAGGAACAATTTGCAAGCAAAAGGCAGCTGGATTTTTGGTTGTTCAGTAACAGATTAATAGGCTTAGAAGTATAAAACAAAGCCACTCTTTGCAGAAAAGTCCCACAAACAAACAAAGCAATAAAAAACTGCAAAAGATGTTCTAACCTTAAAGGGCTTACTCATCACAGAAGTAAAATTTTCATTACCCACTGCGGGATGCTCCAAAGCCCTCTGACATCAGGAGAAAGTCCCTGATTTCAGTCAGGTCTTTGGGACAGGCACAAACATTGGAGGTTTGAGCACAGAGAGGGATTCCTTTCACTCACATACCTCAGCAGGAAGCAGCGTGTAAGAGTAAAACCTCTTCATCTTTGTTACCAGATCATCGTTGGAGAAAGTGACATATTCCACAAACTTCCTGTTCAGGAGGAACCAGTCAGAGCCTCCATCGACGGTGATTCCCTCTGGGATCTTGCGGTCCCCCAGGCGCCACATGTGCGTGTCACACTCCAGGAACAGCCGATCCAGCCCCTGCTTCCTGATAAATCTGAGGCAATACACGAGGAGTTAGTCTGTGTTTTTTATCATCAGGAGCATTACAAATAAAAAGCTACTTTCTCGAACAAAAAAGGATCAAAAGGTCACTTGTTTATGTTTTTGTTCTACTCATAAATAATGGAGAGAGGTTTAATAAATGATTAATCAGTTGTATGTTCACTTACAGAGGCAAAGATCAACAGATTGCTTTTAAATGTCATTTACACCTTTTGCTGTCCTAAGGCTGTGCAGGTGACAGAGCTCTAGGGCAGGAAAGCTCATAATATTCACTAACTCTGAACAAACCACTGCAACATGAACAAGAACTAAACACAATCTGTGTGAGAGGCTTCTCTCTCTAAATAAATCCAGTTTTTCAAAAACAGGAAAATGTACATAAAGGTAAAATGACCAATTTTCTCCTATGCTATTATTCCATTAATTTTTCTACAGGGATATAGCCAATTAGGAAGAAATACCATTGTATTGGTCTTTGCTGTAGAATGAGTAAGTTTGCTCCATTTTCAAGTCTCTGGGGAACAATGTTTTGTTACTGCTGAACCATGAATAAGAGGAGTGACTGCAGAACTGCAAAGTTATGGAAATGAATTATTTGAGACCAATATAACAGAAGAAAAGCTGTGTTTGAAAGCAGTTTGGACTGGATGCCCACTCATGTTTCGAGGCAGTCTGATCAGGATGTCTGTTTGTTATTCCGTTTGGGAATGATTTCCCTGGAGGAGAAGCAGGGCAGCCATGAATGAGCACTGAGGGGGGGCTGAGTGCCATCCACCCGGGCTGGATGTGAGCACTGGACACATCCCACAAGGTCTGAGCAGTGAGAAATGCTCACCGACCACACACTTCAGCAACTCAGCCACAGCCCCAGACCTCTCAGGATAACAACAGCTGTGGCACCTACAGCAAGAACCTCACACAGCTGTGCCAGGGGGTTCCAGGATTAGAAAGTCAAGATGACATTTCAGTGGTTCTCAAACATGCTACTGAAGGAAAGGAAAAAGAAATAAAAGTTGAGGAACAACACCAAAACTTTCTGCAGTCCTGCATCTGGAAACATGAGCATTAACCCTGTAGGCCAACTCCTGGTTCAAGTTCTGTTCTACACCAATCAAAGAATTGAGATGCAATTATCAAATGGTGCATATTAATTTTCAAAAGGACCGTAAATGACTTCAGGGTCTATGTTCTATGATAGCTATGTCTCTTTTCACAGTATGAGAAGATCTCCTCTGTTAACACAACAGTGCAGAAAACGTGTAAATGACAGTTGAGAAATTTTTCTTTCCACAAACAAGTTTCTAATTTCATGTTCCATTATGAAGGATAATAGAAAAGTCTTGCAATTTTAATGCAGTGCTCTGGAATGTAATCTTCAAATTCAATATTTATGCAGTTATCTCCAAATCAAATATTAATGTGCCTGAAAGTTTGGTCATTTATTTGTTTCTCTCAAAACTAAATGCTCATTAGAGTTAATTATTTTAAGAGAATAACAGGACTTTATTGACTATATTTAAATAGGAACATAAAGTTATTTTCCATGAAGTAATTTCTTTCAACTGCTATCTCTACCAATTTATCATCCTTTACTCTCATTTTCAAATAGAAGGTTCTTTGACTGCAATAGAAACCCTCAAACAAAAAAACCACCTGGCTATTTCAAAATCTGCTCTACATAGGAACTCCCTCCTGACACAGCTCCCAGCTCCCTGGCTCTGTAACAGCTGCAGCCTTATTGTCTGAACTTGGCAGCAGCAGAACATGACCACACTCGAGATGAGAAGGTCCCAGCAAATCCTGATTCACAGCTTCACGTTTTCCAAAACAGTTGACAGGCTCCTTTTTTTTTTTCTATACTTGCACAGTTCCATGTTTTTTTCAAGCTAATGGCTTGGAAAAGCAAATCTCAGGGTGTGGACTGAAATAAGCCCATTCCTGGGAGTACAACTGTTTTCACAACAAACCTCAGGCCCCGAATCTTATACAGCTGGGTATTAGAAGAAAGTAAATGCACTTTCTAATCACTCAGCCTCCAGCAAGGCAGCATAGCCCAACTGAAGAGCTGCAATGCCTCTGGAGATCTCCAGAGAAATGACCCTTTTGCTTGTGCTTCTTGAAACCCTCCCAGAAACATCACACCAGGTTTCAGATATATAACTGAGCAGAGAGCAGGTGTTTTTCAGAAGGATCACCCTTCCTGGGCCTCTTCACACAGAGTCCCTACACCTAAATGGAATAAGGCATTAGCAAAGCAAATAATTTCTGTGCCCTACGAGGCAATGATTTATACAAGGCTGTGAAGGCACAGCTCTCCACTGGGCGATTGCTTGCTGCTCGTTTATGTTCCTTGGGAGCCAAGGGGACCAAGTGCATTTCAGACCTGCTGGAAGCTGCTGCCACAGACAGCTGAACTGCAACCAAAATGGAAAAGGTACATGAGGCTCCCTTTTTTCCCTCCAGGCTCTCTTCTATCCTGACTGATGCTCCCACCTACTCCAGCAACAGTGATTTTGGCACTCAGGCAGGGAAGAACTTACTCTTAGCATACTGAATACGGCCTGAGGGAAAGGGAAAGGGGTATTTGTATGCCACAGAGGCCTTTTCAAAAAATGAAAAACTCCTGAACACTACAAACAGTTCATAAAGATTCTTGACTAGCCATCCAAGAATGTTTGCAGCCACCTCTGAAAAGAAAGATAGGAAGATGGAGGGCAAAAGCATGACCCTACTGATATGTTTCTAGTCTCATGCTCTATTCCATTAGTTTCTGGTTATGCTCAAGGGAATATCAAACAGTACATTTCAGAAAGCCAGACCAAGCTTCAGAAAGAGCAATGAAATGCAGAAAAAGGGTGGTTTTCCCTCTTGTCTTTCCCTCTTGGGCCTCATAAAATTGCTTGCAGATAATTCCCAAATTAAAAGTAGAAGAAAACAAAAAGGCTTAGTAATAGCATTTCGTTAATCTTAGTCAATGCTGAAAAATTCAGGTGCTTCCTGGCACCCTGAACCTCAGGTAAGACCAGCACACTCTGCCAGCTGCAAATGCACTGGCCAGGACAATGACATCCACCTGAACCAAGGTATGGTTGGCCAAATACAACAGAGATGATCATCAGCTGAAGAAAACTGACCTTTCTCCTAATCCAAAAGAAACAACGGGAAGAAAATAGTGATGACAGGAAAAGAGTCAACAAGGAGTAAATAGAATTAAAATAAGACTAGTGTTAAGAAAAGCATGCCATATTGCCTTCTTTCATAGAACACTCGTTCTAACACATCTCATGCTTCCCCTCATCAATTTTAATTCTTCCTAAAGAGCTTCCAGTTTTGAGGGCCTGGGACTACACTCAAAAGCAAGCAGCAAACACAGGATATTATGAACTCAGATGTGTTGGCACCTGAGCTCAGCAATCAGAGGCTGACACACATGAAAGGTGTCACTGTGCCCTGAGTGTGGATACAGCCTCAGGGTTTACACGGTTCCAGAGAGTTATTTTTATACTTTGCTAAAAAAGCCCTACTGCCTGCAGCACGTGGTCTGTCATTGAGTATAGATGTCAGTCCAGGCAGCTCCTGATTGCTATCCAGCTCAGGGAGCCCCTTTTACTTTGTAGTTTATTTAAATATTTATAAATGCATTTCAGAGAAGATTCTAGGACTGTATAGCATATAAAGCATTTGTAACTTGTGTAGCACATACTCCTACAACATGACTATAAACACAGCTCGGCTCTTATGATACGTTTTAACTGCTAATAAATATGGTTGCACAGTTACTTAATATTAGCAAAAACATCTCAATCAAATATCCTTCTTTCGGATAGTTTTCTCCCAGGGACACTACAAACCACAGCACATTGGGGAGACACCCACTCCAGAATGCTCTGCTTGCACAGTGTGTAAGTCTGAGAGTTTGCTGTTTTCTGAAGTTTTTGAGTGAATAAAACTTCCTAAAGTATCAGAGGCTACCAGATTGCTAAATGCCACTTATCAGGTTAATTCTGGAAAGAATACCTTTTTTAAGGTGAAAAGGTTTCTTCCTATATCTTTCCAGTTTTTGGTCTCTTGCCTAGAAAATCTCCCACTGATATTTCACTGTTAACCAGATGCACCTACCCAGGACCTCATAATCATCATTATTCAGGATTTAAGAGCTATGAATAAAAGTTACAAAACACCAGTAAACAATTCATCACAAGTCAAGAGCCAATGTCAGAGCAAGATTCTGCAGAGCTAGGAGCTCCACTAGCACCATGTGCATGTTCCCCTAAGTGCATGTGGACAAGCTCTGCATGTTTTGACTTTATCTGCTCCTCTTTAATGCTCTTTAGATGAAAATTTGAGGCAGAAAGTCCATTTCAGCGCAAAAAGTCAAGTAAATATTTTCACAGATGAGAAATATGAGAGTCACTTGCCAGCAGTGTTTGCACAACCACCCTGGAAACACTTACCAGAGTCAATCAGTTGGGAAGCAGAAAACAATAATTTGCAGTTTAGGTGACCAACTAGAAAGCACAGAACAATAATTTGACAATCTTGAGTGTAGCAGTTGCAAGAAGCCATTTGTGAGCAACCACACATCTCCATAAACCAGGCACTGAAAAATTCTTTATAATAAGCAGATTGATGAATCCCAAACCTGCCCAGAGCAGAATTGTTCCCTGCCTGCTCAGGCTGGAAATCCTGGCCTCCACTGAGTACACTGAGTCCAACTGACCCTGACTTCACTCCATTTCCATGAGTAACTTTTCTACCAAGGGTTAAAAAATATTTACAACATCTGAAATAATGAGCAATTGGCTATTTAAGCACAATGTCTATATGGTACCAGATATTATTCTGTTTTTCTAAGGAGAGGATCTTGCAGTACATTTCCTGAGACTTCTTCCTGTCATGCTGAAAGCCTCCAGGGCTGACCCCCCACTCCCAAAATGGAGTTGAAGCTTGAAAAGGGGAACAGTGTCAAACATAAATAGCACCTACTTAATCTGTCAAGATGAGGAAGATTTCTACCCTGTATGACAGGCACCGTGTGGAAAGCACAGAACACACAATTCCTGCTGTTTCAAAAGGCCTTGAAAATAACTCTCAATACAGACAAAAATGATGGAAGAAAAGAGAAGGAGAAAGAATAATTTTAACTTGCTTTTCAATGTGCATTAACTGTGGCATCTTAAATGCAAATATTATGAGGTCAAAAATGTTATGAGGGCAGAATTCTTATCTTTTGTTAATTCCCTTACTCATAAGAAAATATTTAAACACATTACTATCTCAACAATACCCCAAAGCTTTAATCCCAATGCAGAAACAAACATCAACAATATCAGAAATAATTTCTCTCTTGACTGAATTAGCTCTAGAGAGATTGGGCTGGCTTATTTCCTGATGGGGTTTTTTCAGGAGCAAAAGCCAAAGCCATAAATAAGCACACAAACTGAAATGCTTTCAGCAGTTTTGCCCACTGTGGTAAATGCTCAGGGGTTACCTAAGCATTTAAAAGTGATTAGTTTGTCACCCCTATCTCTGCATGTCCCAGGACAGAGCTCAGTGATTCTGTTTCTTTGTATATTAAAAAGCAAAACTGCAAATGGCAGTATGCAGAGATGTAGTATGAACCCACCACAGGCAGACTCAGTGATACGAAACCTGACGTTCTGCCATCTGTTTGTCTCCAATAGATGTCTGCTCTAGAAGGTTTTTTATATGCTCAACCCATTTCTAGTGACTGAGGGCAAGTATGAGTCCCTTCTAGAAAGGTTTTCAAGCTACCACATCAGGCCACTGACCTATGGGTACACCAGGGCCAACAACATCTGTGGCTTAAAATGATGTTTCCTATCACAACCATTTTATAAAATGCCTCAGAACCTCACATGTCAGGGCACAAAAGTTGCTGTTTACACGGCTGCAAACAAAGTGTGCTGCTCAATTGTCTTAGATAGCAGTAATATTCCTGATTATTTTACCAGTATCTCAATTTTCACCTCCTTCCTAATTCTACCCTTGCCCCATAAAGTATGGCTACTTCAAACCTTCTCACCTAAAGCACCTTCCTGAACCAGGGGATGATTTTGCTTGTACACCCTCAGAACAAAGAACACCCTGTTTAGTCCCACGTCAAGACAAATGGCAGGTTCTGTTTCTCTTTGCACTGACAGCTTAGAGCACTGTTTTCCAAACCCAAGCAGAAATAAAAGCCCTTCAAGGAGGCGAATTGTCAAGCTGAAGCAGTAAAGGCTTTATGGCTCCCCTAATGCTTAGCATAAAGCACTAAGAACATTTGAAAGTTAGCTGTAATGTCTAAATTTTTAAAGTGCAGTCTCTTTGCAGAGAAGATGCATGTTGCTATTTCAGTCACTACACTTCTCATGCAACTGTTGGGCTGAACTACTTCCAAGCAAAAAATAGATCTTAGTCCATGTGCTCCAGAATACTCAAGTGTTCTAAAAAATTTAGCAAAAAAAGTATGAGGCTGAGGGCAATTTGTGCCAAAGGAACCATCAAATATGTTACATGAGCAGCAGTTTGAGTGCTGCTAGGACATGTAGATCAACTATTCCAACACCAGTGACAATTAATCCATTTTTCCCCTAGCATTTGGGTACTTACTGGGTAGTTCATCAGTGCAATACACCACAGCATTTACTGTGTGATCCATTTTCCTAAGTGACCACTAAAACCCCATCAACCCTGTGTACAGCACAACAAACAGCATGTGCTACTGGGGAAAAAAAGGCATGTCTGAAATGAGGGTGAAACAGATGTGTGCCAGCAGTGCAGATCCTGGGAATGTGCTCCAATCCTTTGGTAGCTAAGGTTTCTCCAGCCTCTGAGAACTGGGATGGGACTGGGATGTGACCAAGGATGCTCCTTGGCACAGTTCACCAACACCTCTAAAATTATCTGGAACCCAGAAGCCAGTAAGGGGACACACAACTGCAAAGAACAGCAGTAATGAGGAGAAAAAAATCAGCAGAAGGAAAGGATATGGATGCATACCAAACTTTTAAGGCCCTTTTCTTTAGCTGTTTGTATTTTGCCTGTGAGCTGAAGATTCCTCTAACAGCACCCAGCCTCCACAGCATGTTTACACTGTTTCCCAAATGACTGCTGTGGAGAGGTTCCTATACACCCCCCCCATTTTCCTGCCTGTCATTGAAGATGTCACATTTGACTGTCTTTATATTTCATAACACATCAGACAGGTGCTGCTCCTGCCGGAAAAAGAAAAAAATCTGCAATTGCAATATTCCAAATTGCAATAGCTTTTACAACTAGCAGGTTATTCACTTGCTTTTAATAGTCCAAGACACTGAAAAGAAGAGGAAATGTGTTGCCCACTAAGCCCTATGTAACAACTCCAGCCACCGTGTGCAATTTCATTTCATACATCACCTCGGTCAGGAAATAATGCTTCTCCAGCTGAGTGAAGGAGCCATTTTCATGGCCATTCTCTTTGCTGAACCACTAAAGGAAAATCAGAGTGATGCACTTTTTCATGACTTTGGCATAACTGAAAGAAAACTTAACTCTATAAAAGGAAGCCTGGTTTCTGTCCTTATTTGGCAGTAAAACATGTACTGATTGTGAACATGGCTTGAATACAAAGTACACTGTAATTGAGCTGTACAAGCATTTCAGCTTTAAGATGGTACTTCTAATCTTTCTCTGTTGTCCAAAGACTATGACTTAAAATTAAGAGTTTACAAGTTGCTTACAAGGCAGACTTAGACAGTTGAAAAGCTTATTGATTAGGAGCCATTATTCATCCACAAATTAAAATTAAAAGTATCAGCAATTGCTTTCAATTACGTTTAGATGCTGTGCTCCTGTATTATTAGCTCATGTGTTTTGTGAAAAACACATTGGACCAGCTAAATCATCATTGGACACAGGGCAGCAGCCAGTATAGGCAATATCCTCTGCCTTTTTATGGCTCTAATTAGTTGTTTTAAACAAAAAAATCTATTCCAGTGTGTTTTGAGATAGGATATCCTAAGGGAGTTTTCTTCTATTGCCCAATAACATGGACACTGGCCTGTGTTCTAAAAACTGTCCTTTTTTTTCTTAACTTTTCCTGCCAATCCTCGAGGCTGTTGCTTCCCTTCCAGACCCTTCTAAGCTCTTGGCCATACAATTCTCTTCATGGGGTTTTTTTTTTCCCTTGGGCTGTAACAGGACAAAGCAAAGAGCAGAATTTAAAAACTGGAAAAATTAATAGAAAAAAAAAAATCATCCTTTACTCTTAAAATGAGCAGGTCACTGAGTTAAGCTGTGGAAATTCCCCAGACAAAAGTCTCAAGAGGTTGGGAGAATATTGGAAAGCAGCACCCTACACGTCCTTCTGCACCCTGGGGACACTGGCTGTAGGACATTGACAGGGGGTGACAGCCTAGGTGGCCCTTTGCTCTTGTCTCACCTGCCTGAGCTTGTAGAGGGTGTTTCAGCCCAGAGAACTTCACCATTCCAACCATAGATATAAAACTCAGGTATGAGCACAGCTTACACACCTGGGCACTCAGTGAAAGCCAGGTGGGACCTGCGTGTCAGATGGGAAGAGCAGAGGCTGCACTCACCAGTTTAGACAAGACTGAGTCACTCAAACACTAAACATGAAATATCAGGCTAGAAATCTTCACTTCAGATATTTCACTCTCCATAGCTGGATGTAGAGCTGGAAATTCACCCACAATACAAACCGGGGATAATTGCTTTTTGATCAGCTTTTGGAAACTATGAAATGAGTTTTTACCCAACAGCAGCATTACTCAGAGGTGTTTGCAGCTGCTGGCTAGTGTGCCTACAGCTGCCTGGGCTGTGCAGGAGGATGGAAGCCACTCTATCTCCCTGACAGAAAATCTGGGGACATGCCAAGGGTAATGTGAAAGGATCCATTCATCCAGTGGTCAGCAGTGGGAGCACTTATGGGACTGGGGGATTAGGAACCATGGCGGCAGGGATGGCAAATCTGCCTCGTGTCCCAAAGCATGTTTCCTGATGCACAGGGAATTTGTTGTAGAAATCCCCAAATAAAAAACAACATGGTTTCATGTCGTAATAAGCTAAAAGATATTTAGTTGTTTATTCAAAGAGAACAATTGAACTACTAAATGAGTTTGCTATTCCTGTGATGGAAGAACAAGTGGCACATTAGCTCATTTCATTATTAAATTAATAGCAGTTTGGTGGGTTTAATTGATCTAAATTGTTCTGATCCAGCTGAAGCTGGCATATTTGAGCCAGCCTGATGTTGGTGTGTCATAATCCATTAGTTATTTTCCTTAGCCAGCTCAGGGAATTTGGGAAGACTCAGGAGCACTAGAGGAACAAGGAGACCTAAGAGACTGACTGCTTTTCCCTGGCTCTTTCTCTCCTCTTTTCCACACTAACTCTGCTGTCGATCACTATTGCCAGCTAGAGCCGAGTCTGCCAATCACTCTGACACTCTGCATTTCTCAAACCAGGGACTCTCCTGTGAAAACTGTTGACTTGGCTTTAAATATTACTCCTCACAGGATTATTTTTTACTACCTGCTATAGAATTTGTGCATGCACAGATGAATGCTTGCGAGGACTTAATTTCAACAGGAACATGACAAAATTGATAAATCTGGTGACAGGAGTAAGAACGGCCAGGAAGAGAGAGAGACTTGTGAGTTATTCTGCCCGTCCACTGTGCTGAACACACAGCTCAGTGTGTCACATTCTCTGGGTACACTTGACATTTTACAGAATAAAGGGAAGACCTGGTGACCCAAGCAGAATAAAACAATATTTTTAGATGCAAAACCACTAGGACTCAGCATATGGAGTTGCTGGAAGTGCAGCAGGACTGCTGTTACAGTACAAAACCAGCAAAAATGAGGAACAGCAAAACCATGAATAAACAGGAAAACAGGACCATTGCAGTCATATGGGAAAGTTCTTTCATCTACAGAGGTTGCTGAAGTCTTTGGAAGATGATGTTTGGCCACTGCTGCTCCCTCAAACCACAATGACAAATTTAAGTATTACTGATGTCTGCACATTCTCTTCTCCTTGAGATCTGTGCGGGGTGGATGAAGAAGGATTTTGATTCAAGGACCTCCAAACTTTAGTAGCCTGTGACAAGCTCCAGCCACCATCCTCACTCTTACAGGCCATGCAGGCTGCCACAAGCTCCCACACCCAGGGCTCTGCCCCTGCCAGGCTGTGCTGCAGATCCCAGCTAACCCAGGACTTGCTCCTCGGAGTGCCTGGGGCCACCTGGGCACTGCTGGGCTGTGGGGCAATTGCCACTTGCTCATAAAACATTGATCTGTGCCAAGTCCATGGGAGAATCCATCACTAGTCTGCTTAGTGCCTCTGTCACAAAAGCATCTCTGACTCTGGGAAGGACTCACTCTGAGAAGGAGTCATTCTGGAGGAAGAAACAGCCTCAGAAAAGGGTTTCCTCCTCATTCACTTCTTCTTCCTAGGGACTTCTTCACTCAGGTAATGCTGGAAAACCACCACCATACAATAATTCTCAGTGCTTTGGTTAAAATAAGATGAGGAAAAGACCAGCTCACCTTGCATTGTCCCTCCCATGTGATTTCAGGAAGTTCATATCCCGGTATCTGGACAGGAATGCCACCAGCTGATCGTTTGTCCTGTGAGAGAAAGAACAAAAGGTGCACAAATTACACTGTGAACACCACTGTGCCTAGAGCTATTTATGTATTTATTGTTGTCATTTGGGGTCCATTCTCAGGTTCTGAAGGAGGTGGTTCCAAAAAAACCCTTCCATCCTGCTGCTAAACTTCAATGACTCCCTCTGCTCAGGAAAGCATACTTGGAAGGAAGCAGAGCTTTATTCACCTTAACAAATTTCTTATCAACTCTTGGCAGGTATTTTAAGCACTATACCAGAGCATATATGAAATAATACTGCTCAACACTTTTTAAGTGTGAAAATCCAGCTGCAAGATGACTGCACTGATAGTCCCATTTCACATGCTTTGCTAGATATTTCCTAGGGAATTTGGTTCAGTATCTATTGGCATTTTATTTGTTTTCATTGTGTAACAGAGAAGAGGCCAAGGTTGGAATGCATAAAGCAAGAGAATTTTGATGTCAAAAAGGCAATATAATTAATAGGAAGAAAGGAATTTAGAAGGTTAATTCCAATTACTATGACAGGCAATCTGACACCAGCATTTTCAAAATTTCAGCTGACATGTCCAAGAATGTATTTTCGCTTGACAGCTTTTGTGGTCTGTTATTTCTTTAACAATGGAGCAAAAATGTTCTCTATTTATCTAGGTCAGCATATTCAGGAAAACGGAATAAATCACATTAAAAAGATCTTAATCTCCTGAATTGCATTCAAACCCACAAACCTGATGGATACAACATGGTTTAAACAATGGTCTGTAATGAAATTGATGGCAGAAAAACTCAAGATAAAAGAGCTGTCAATAGTACTGTATTTTGAAAACATTTCATTATTATAAGCTGCAGAAAACCAAGTTAAACCTGAATGTGTTTAACTTAACAAAATGTATTTAACTTCTGGGGTCAGGCTGCAACAACCTGAAAATGTTATCAGCCAAGTAATCTTTTCATAATCACATTGATTTTACCTAGACCAATGAATTGTCTGTCAGTCATCCATCCTGACAGGGCCCTGAGCCCTCCTCCTTCACTCCCTCAAGTGAGCTGCAATACCTCCCAGGGTCAGACTCTGCATCTCAATTTGGCAGTCTCAGAAACTGCTTTCTGTATAGTAAGCTGTGCAGATTTTCACATTTGCTGCTCCAGTGACTCTCCATCTTACTGGGATGAATAGGCATTTAGTGAATTTACTTAGCAATGCTTCCACATGAAATGGTTTCAATGGCTGACATCTTCGGGTGAGTTTCTAGGCAAAAGCTGGCATGCAAAGATGATCTTTAGAAATATAATCAAGTTTGGAAGTGCTTGAGCTTTAATTTCCTTACAGGATAAAAATCAAATCAACCAAAGTAACAATCCACAGCACTCAATAAATCATCATCCTTTCCAGATAGCTCACCAACCTATATTTTGCTATTCAGCAGTACTCTACCAAGTGTATCGGGACTTGGGGCTGCCATACAAACTTCTCACTGCTTCTCAGTTTTTAGGTTATTCTTAAAAATGTCCAGATGATGCTTGACTCTCAAAGTACATAATTGACATTTTCCTGCTTCTTGAAAACATTGGTGGTATCTTGGTCCTAGTCTGAAAGTTTTTAATTTTTTGTTTTCAAGGACCCATACAGAGTTTTACTCCTTGTCAATTAATATGCTTCTTTTCATGTGCTGACAACACGGAACTAAAACATCATAGTAACATTAGGTAAAACTTCCTAGTTAATTGACATTTAGATTTATGCAGTCAACCAATTCTATGCTCAGCATGGCAGTACACAGAATTTCTATTAAGCTTTCATTCAAAGTGCTCCTTCTGGCCCCAGCATCTTGAGGATGCTGCACATCACCTCTGACTGATTCCACCAGAAAACATTAAGAAGAAAATCAAAGCTATTGAACACAGCATAGATGGTAATGCATTTGTTAAAATCCTCCTCACCTTTCAGGAAACTTTGCCTTCAGGGGCAGATTTCCTAAATGCCTCTGGCAGAGATTGCTGCCACATGTGTTCACACACAGCAGCAGCAGAGGCTCTGCAACAGCAGTGCCTCTGGCACCAGCTATTTCCAGTGCCTCTGGCACTGCTTTGGACAGGGACTGAAGACATGGACCTGCTTTTCCTCTTAAGTGAGGCAATCGAAAGCTGAGATTTTCAGCTGAAGACATCACTGGGAGCAACAGCAACTCCACATTGCCAAATTAAATTCTGCTATAGCCCCACAAATTTCAGGGATAATTCACTGAGCATAAATTTGGCACAAAATCTCTTACTAACTATCATGGTAACAACAGAGAGTAACAAGTGCAACAGAGCCTTCCTAACAAGGAAATAAAGTCATGTGGAGAGGGAGGGTAGTTCATGCTCCTGATTAAAAATACACTAATATTACATATCACATTCCTATCCGTTTCCCCAGTGTGTAACACAGCACGAATAGAGATTAAGGAAAAAGCCCTTCTGCAGTTGGTGCCTGAGGCTGGGCCTGATGGATGCATCCAGACAGCTCCCACTTCTATTTCCTTTTGCTATTAAACTCACTTGGAGGGCAAGGCACCAGGGAGAAGGATTAGTCAGCTGGATGCCTGTATCATTAGCAGGGAGGAGGAGGGTGTGAGTATAGAGGGGCTGAGAGAAAATGGGCATTTTCAGGTGTGCAGCACACAGGGAGAAATGTGAAACTAATCCTCCAGTGAACTCCCAGGGTGGAGAAAGCTTGTGTGTGGGGGAGGGCTGACACGAGAAGATGACAAGTGAGGAAGAGTGATGGGAAACACAGCATGTTTGAGTTCACTGATGCAGGTTTGGTGTTGAGCAAGGGCAGCACTGCCAGCTGGGGTGGGGGTGCCCCTCTCCCCCAGACCACCTGAGGTCACCTTGGAGAGGTCCTACAGCTCCCCTCCTGCAGCAGGGGTGGACAGGGCTGGCAGAGCAGAGCACTGTGCCCACCTGCTGAGCTGCCACTCAGTGAAGCTCAGCCAAGCTCCTGTAGGGCTGTGCTGAAGGATGGCAGCACTCATTGGGCAGCCAGTGGGGCTGCAGAGGCTGCAGAAGTGACTCAACCCATGGCACTGCTCAGCTGGGGACGTGGCTGAGCCCCTGGGCTGGGGCTCTGCTTGGGGTCAGGTCAAGATTAGAGTTACAGGTCCAAGGAAGAGAAAAAGCTGAGTCCTATATCCAGAAGGAAATTCAGAAGGTACTGGCAAACAAAGCAAAGTCTGCTTCCAAGGCTTCCTTGTGAGCAGCCCCTGGGCCTGGGACTGAGGTGTCCCAAGGTGTGAGCAGGCAAACCAGGCACTTCCTCAGCACATGTGAGCACTGCAATAATTTCAGAATATGATCTGTACACGGGGAACTGAAATGAAAAAAACCGGAAGAGAAACAATGACTTTGTGTTTGCTTTGTGTGAACAAAGGGGTACAAGGCAGTCCCTGCACACAACCACGGCCGGACACTGCGGCCAGGGCACTGCTGGTCCTGCTGCTTTAACAAACCCTCCAAGCCTGGTGACTAAGCCAGGCAAAGAGCAGAGATGCCCTCACTCTGCAGCTGTGAAAATAGAATAGGAAAGCCTCTGGAGAACATGAGAAAAGGAAAACAAGAGACTCTTACTTTGGAAGATAGAGACAGCCAATAAAAATGTTCTTGATTCAGCAAGGTACTTTAACACATGGGCATCTTGAAGATGGTAGGGAATAGCAGTCTCTTCAATGGGATTATTAATATGTCAAAACCTATACAATTTAATAACAATTTGACTAAGTTGGATCAAAAGTTCAGAAGCTTTTGGCAGCACACAGGTCTGGAAACAAAATGGTTTGAATCTGTGTAGGAATCAGATGAAGGAAAGAGAGCTGCTCTGAGTTTATTAATTATTAATCTTGATTAATTTAGGGCTATCTAATTACAAGCCTGCTGGCTGCCTCACAGGAGGAGTTGGTGAAGGGAGGGGATCATCTGGCCATGGTGAGCAGTGGTGGCAGCAAACACAGCAATAGTTCTGCCTGGTGTGGGGTGCTGCAGAGGCAGGCAAGGATCACAAAAGCAGCTGAACAGGCAAAAAAGGAAACACAAAGGCAAAAGTGCTTGGTAAGGAGGTATATATAGTAAGGAAGCTAATGGGGTTTGAAGCAGCAATGAAGGGCCTCTGAAGCAAGGGTGATGAAGGCAAACATGCAGTCAGAAGAGAGAAACCAAAACTACTACAACTTCCCCCAGTGCCCAAAGCTTTGGCATTTCCACCCATACCCGCCTGACTCATTCCCAGTTTCCTTTCTCAGGACTCCTGTGACTGTGTGAAGCACAGCCCCACAAAACCCAGACCTACAGCAACTCTGGCAGCTCCTTGCCAAGAAGCTCTTTCTACAATGCCTCTAAAAAAGAAAAATACTTCAGAGAAGAAAACTGGAATTACGGGGCAAACTCACCTGTCCAGAGTTAAGCCTTATATTAATGGTTAATATGGCTAAACATGGTTAAAGGTGCAGATGAGCACACAAGAGCATGAAAGCAAAAGAACTGAATGCCTTAAATTTTGCAATCTTCTTTTCAATAAATTCTTATAATGATGCTTAAGCTCAATGATTTCAATAAGCAATTAATTTCATTTCCATTAACCCAGTACTGTAGGGTGTTAGGACATGCCATCAGTACCAAGCCCCTGTGGCAGGAGAGTCCCTTCCCTGGTTATTCCGAGCTGGGGCTGTCCCTGTCTCACACAAGGAGTGCCTGTGCTCAGCCTGGCTCCCCAGGATCTGCAGCTCCTGCCAGTCCTGCCCCACTGCAGGGCCCAGAGCAGCTGGGAGCAGGGAGAGCAGCCCAGGAGGAGGGAAGGGTTATTGTCAATGGCTGCACACCTGCACAGCACCCAGGGCACGCTGGAAGCTTCTGCTGGGGGCACAGCAGCACTCATGGGACCTTCCCTCTCCACTCAGGGACCCTGACCTGCTCTGGTCCCTCCACCAGGCCACTGGCACACGTGTGGGCATGGCATGTAACCTCACAAAAGGTTGGAACAGATGAATGAGTCAACAGAAAAAAAGCAAAAACCTACAAAAGCTCCCCCTGGAACACTTATAGCAAGATTGATGAGCCATGCAAATGCAGCATGAGAAAAATACAGGAAAAAAGCTTGCAGTGTCCAGCTTTCAGACCCAGGATAGGCAGCCTGACCCTCTCACTGGTGCTCCCAAGTCCTCCTGCCTCTCTGAAGGCAATTTAATGCAAGGGGATGCTCAGAAGAGCCTCACCCAGGCTGTAGGAAGAAAAAAAAAAACCCAAACAAGTCTGCCATCTAAAAATGCAAAGGAAGGGGAAGGCTATATTTAGC
This sequence comes from Petroica traversi, assembly GCA_025920805.1. Classification (NCBI taxonomy): domain Eukaryota; kingdom Metazoa; phylum Chordata; class Aves; order Passeriformes; family Petroicidae; genus Petroica; species Petroica traversi. Next base: position 6,688,650 of record JAHLSL010000037.1, read on the forward strand.
CTTTGCTACCCATCACAGAACAAAGATTAGCATGGCAGCCTTTCTCAGCAAAGCTGATTTCTGTAACAACAGCCGTTCATAAAATGTACCATAAAAATGAGATCAGCAGATAAGATTTCAGAGGCCAACTGCATGAGGAAGGCTCTGGGTGACAGTTAATACCTCTGCTTTTATAACAGTACTGTCTTAAATGGTTTGTTTTGTCTTTCAAGTCAGGTTTAACAGAGGAACAAGATAATGGAAGAAAACTATTGCCTCAACAGCTCAGCTCGCTGGAGTATTGGGGAGATCAGAGCTGTGCTCCAGCACCAGCACTGCCATCTGGGCTGGGAATTCACACCTGAGCATTTCAAAGTGTCAGCCTTCTGCACTTGGATGCTGCAGGCACTGATCAGGCACCACAAGGGATGCAGCTCTGTCTGTGCAGCCCTGCCAGGGCTGGGTGATGCTCAAGACGTTCTACTAGCAACACAGTCATCTTGGCTGTACTTTCAATTACTGCTTCCCATTCAACCATTGTCTGTTTCCTATGGAAAAGAAAGGAACTCGCATAGTCAAAAAGGAGCGGAAGTCTTTTTTAGATGTCACACTGCTGAATAAACCTCTTCCTAGTGAGAGTACATAAATGCCTGGGTACAAAGGAGATCTGCTGAGAGAAAATAGAATATACTCCACCGTCTGCTTCCTGAGCCACTCCACAACCTATTTTCTATAAATTCAAGTCTTCAGATGGCATTTATAAAATAAATAAATAAGCCCACTGCTGAGAAGCAGCAGCACATGCTTAAATGGAAATCCTAAAGGGACCATATAAGAGAATTCCACCAAGGATTAATGAACAAATGCGATTAAAACTATCTACAGCTCTGGACTGCTGCCAAAATGCTGCCAGCAGTGTTTGATATGTAAATGCTTAAAACATTTGCTGTGTGTACTGCCGTTGATGCAAAGCCTCTATAGAGAGTTTCTCCATCTAATTAGAGATATTGGTTTAGCAAACTTTGGAGTCTATAAAACCCTCAATGTCTCATTATTCTTTGAAAATAGAATATTCATTTGTTTGGAATGTTTTCCAGCTATATCCCATGAAATCCTGAAAGGCTCTTGGTTAATGAAAAACCCCAGCCCTGTAACAGCTGATAAACCCTACAGCTTTTATGATAATAAAATTCTCACCACACGCACTCATTAAAACTTTCTAACATTGCTTTTGACTTTCTTTAAATATTCACTGGGAAAAAATAAATTACTCAGTTTCCAATTATTTTATATCACAATTTCAACACAATCATTTAAAATCTCCAAGACCTTATCAGATACATCATACAATGGTGCAACCACTGTGTCTCTGATCTGGTGAAGCACTGAACAGTAAGTGCTGAACTGTAGCACACTTGGAGCTCTCCCAGAATGATGCAACTTTCACACTGTAATGGCATAAATTACTTTATGGGTCAGGGCCCACATGCCCACGTGTCCAGAAGCAGAATGTGCAAGGATTTCACATGAGGTCAAGAGCTGAGAGCTGTCCTTAAACTCATCTTCCATCTCCTACGTGAACAAGTACATTTATTAAGGAGATTTTTTTCAGGGAGGCCAATCCAGTTATCACTCAGTTTGTCCATGTCCACAACAGATATGTCACCAACTCACCAATGTTTTGGGATTTAACTTACTAGTGTTTACAAAACATTTTTACAAAATCCCCTCAGCCCCAGGAGTACCTTTGAATTGATCCTAGGAATTAATTTGTCTATGACAATGACATTTTCTCAGCATCTCTGCTGCTGCAGTAAAAAGTAAATAAGAAAAACACTACCCTGTAATACCATGTCATATGCAGCTCTTTTTCTCTGATTTTAAAGCCACTATAAGTTGCAAGTTACTGTATTTTAGAGTAAAACTAGGAAATATATTAAGGTAGTTTTCCTTTCATAACTTTAATTGTATGCAATTGCTAAGTCGAGATTATTTGTATGCTTAACAACAACAAATGCACTGAAAAATACTTGAATAACAAAAGCTTCTGAAGCACCTTCCTAATGTGCAACTGCATAAGACCTGGTACACATGAAAATAATCAAAGAAAATCAGCTATGTGCAGGATGACTTATTCCCTAAATAACCTGCTATTGGTGCATGCAGCTCAGAGGTATTTTGCTAGAAAGGAAGAAAATGTTTCACCCTTATTTGTTAAACAATTTTCTATTATTTTTCTATTTAAGTTTATGAGTCATCAGCAAATCACCACTATTACTTATTTTTTTCACCTTGCAAGCCCAGAACTCGAGTGCCTGACAGATAGCCTTTGCTAGAAAGGCCTACAAATACCTATTTCAAATAAATATTTTGAAATAAAGGCAGAGATGTGTGTCTAACTTAGATAAGGGCTAGAAAACTTGTTAAAGCTACTCTAGTAAAGCAAAATTCCTCTCCCACCACATTCACAGGAGATGTCAGTTTAGTTGAACTGCATATATGGAAAAAATGCTCATTTTTATCAGTGCTGGCAAAAACTCTTTATGGCACCTTGCTGGCATTCCCATTATTGATAACTGGAAATTAAAATAATGTAGACTAGTGCAGAAAAAATACAGCAATGTGGGGTTTAGACTCTTCAACTTACACTCTGATCTAAAATGTTTAGCATTTTTGATAAGTAACCCAGAGATCCATAGTATCACCTGATTACTCAGCATTATGCCAGCTCCAAACGCAGAATCAGAGAAATGCTTTATTTGAAATAGACTCTCAAGATGATCCAATCCAGCACTGCCAAGGCCATCACTAAACTGTGGCTCCCAAACACAGGTGCCAGCCTTGGGTCAGCAGATTGCCCTTGGCACTGGTGCAGTCACGATCACAAGCAGAGTTTCTGTTCTTGTGGAAGCTGTGTAAGAGAGAGAGCTGCCACACCTGCCTGGTGCCCTCCTCAGCCTGCAGTGCAGGCACTTTGTGCTCTCATATCTCAGCCTGCTCATCTCTGGCACATTCAGAGTTTCATTCCAGGCTTTCTTTGGCTTTTGATCCCATCAACACAAATCTACAGATGAGAAAAAAAATAGCCTAACATACAATCTTCTGTTTTAATTGCTGTTCCCTGGTGGCATCAATGGTTACATACTCTCAGCCCTGCTGGGGTTCTCAGGCATGTAAAGGATGAGCCATAGGGGTGTTTGGGGTCTCTTTGGCACACAGGATGCAACACCCCCAGCAGGAGATGGCAGATGTCTCCCTGTGGTCCATGAGGGTCCCTGGAGGGCACAGGTGCTGCTCTGGAGCCAGGCCAGGAGCCCTGGCAGCACCAGCTCAGCCCTGCTCTCCCCTGAGCAGCACCATCACCGATTGTCCTGGTCCATATTTCCTCCCATCCCACATGGCAGGCTTGCAGAAGACAAGCTCTGGTTCACATTGAATTCTTCCCAAATGAATGATACAATGGAGGAGAAGCAGCAGCACAGGCAGGTGAGCCTGCACACGCTGGGAAGAACTTCTGGGAAACCTGTCACATGCAGGCAGATGGGTTCACAGAAGGCACAATGAGGCCAATGTTCCCCTGAGTCACTTTAGCTGACCTTCCACTAATAGCTGCCATTAACCCTTCAGTCAGCAGCTTTCCAAGGTAGCTGTGCTCAGGATAAATAATGGAAAGAATTGTGATTTTCATGGTAAAAATGCACCAGTTTGGTGGATGACATCAACAAGTCCAAATGTGAATGTTTTTAACCTTTTTCTATTAAGAGTGTAAGGACAGATTGAAAGCAGAGTGTGGAGCTAATGAACACACGCTCTCTGCTGACAGTTTGGCACAGAAACACTGTTTTAATATCACCCTGTCAAAGGTCTATCACATTTTTCATTTCCATCAATAAGGAAGTTGAGTGTTGACGTAAATGATCATCGTGATAGACAGTGAGCAGGAAGCAGCAGTGCACCTGGAGAGGTCACCTACACAGCTCCAAGGCACACTGCTGTTTACTCTGAGACATGTCTAAAGAGGATTCATGCCCAGAATATCTAAATTTAATGAGGTTACTTACTTAGTTTTAATCCTGTAAGGAAAAAAAAACAACTCTCTTTTCAGCATATTTCTATTAAAAAACTTTCATGACAATAAGGGCTTTCTCACACTAGAAAAAAAACCAAACCTATGGAGTCACAGAAACATTAGTAAATGCACTTTGAGCCCAAAGTGCAACTTTGAAGAAGGCTGAACACAAATTACCCACATTTTGTTCCTTAAAATATTTTTATTATCTTCAGTAGTGAGACAAGTTCTCTCTTGCAAGTCCTTATGAAAAAAATACCTTTTTTCTATCCTCTTCCCTACTGATAAAGCATTATGCAAAGGACTTTATTCTGTTTTCATATCAGTAATGCTCCAGAATCAGTGCAGTGCACTGAGTTTATGCTTGTGTAAGCCAGAGCATGAACCCAGCTCTGTGTTCCTGCAACAGACTATGGGAAATCACAACAAAGGTTTTGTGCTGTTTCCCAGTTTAGAGGCTGTGAAGATGTGCTGTTCCATGTGTGACAGCAAGTTAATAGATGAAAATCAGCACTGCCTTCCTGAGACTCTGAGAGCTGCTCTGGCTTTCCCTGCCTGGTCTCATGGTAGGTAACTCTCCACAGGAAAAATTCCCAAGCAACCATTCCTTTCAGTAAGGGCCATCCACGGGGTCAGAGTGGCAGGAAATGTTCCTGCTGCCAATGACTACATGACTTCTAAAGCTACTGAAAAGCATTGGCCAAGATAATTTACTTTTCACAAAGTTGCCTTTCCCTGTTATTAAAATAACAAACCATTTCATTTCTAATCCCTCAGTGCAGGGATCAATAAAGGGAACCCCACATTTCAATACCACCAACTCTTGCTGGGCCATGGTGCAGGGGGGTGCCAGAATATCTGTTGTAGGGATGCAGCACTACAAAGAGTTAAGACAGACAGGATTATCCTATCTCACAAAAACATCTGAGTCCACTTAATATCTGCTGAAAAGTATCTGAAAAAAGAGAATACTGAAATACTTGACTAACCAGCTGCTAATACCCAAGGATATTTAATTATTAAAACTAAACATGATATAATTTTAGCTTTATAAAAGCCCTGGGATTTTATTTAGTACAGAATGAGGCTCACTGCTTTGTATTTCTCCAGTGTTTGTCTGCTGCTGCATATTCATGCAGAACCTCATCTGCCTACACGATACATCCCATTTTGATGAAAACAATAATCACTGATTAAATAAGCAAGTGGAGTGAGCTTCAGAAATGATCAAGTTCATTACTCAAATTAGTTAGACTTTGTATAAAAGGAAAAAAATCACGATATTGGGCTGAATGGGAGCTTTTTGTTTGTTTATACCGTGTATATTTTACATGGCATAGTTTATATTCAGCAGGTTTTTTTCAGCATCTCTAAAATTAAATTATCGAGAGTTCTGTGCAAAAAGAGAAGAAATTAAAATTAAATATGAGCACAGATTTAAAGCAACCATTCACTTCATCCAATTCATACATTCCCACATGCATCTGAAATTTTATTTGTGCAAGTCAATAAGAAAAATTATTTGCGAATTCTTGAGAAATTATTTGATAGTTGTCTAGCAATTATAATTAAAAATGCTCACTTTCTTCCAAGGAAGTGGGAAGGAAGAAATCCCCTTCACCTTGCTCCTCATGGCAGAGCTGTGCCTGGTGGAATCTGGCAGTCTGGGGGTGCAGTCCTGCTGTCCTGCCTCAGCAGAGACCCTCTGGAATCCCTAGGTGTCACCTGGGCCAGTTCTGTGCCAGAGATGGATCTGCCCAGCAGATCTAACTCGGATTTAAAGTCCATCATTGAGAGCTGTGTGCTCCTTAAGCCTTGCAGCTTAAGGCTCATGAGAAATCTGTGCTTTCCTGGATGCATCTGTTAGGGTGCCACTTTTCCAGCTTTAATGCTATATTTTGGTGATTTCTCAGTTTCTCAAACATAACTTGCTCCCTCTGGCCGTGCTCACAGTGATTCTCCCCCAGAGCCCACCCTCACCCACCTGTCAGAGCAGGAAAGCAGAGCCATTCCATCCTACCCTGCCCAGGATCCCCTCAAAGCCAGCAGGTGCCCACAGACAGACACAGGGACAGTTCAGGGCTCTGGCAAAGCCCTCCCTGCACTGTCCCTGCTGACGCCACTCTGCCACAGCCCCTCTTTGCAGGGAAGGCAGGACAGCCCTGCTCCCAAATGGCCCAGTCCAGCACCCAAAGCTCACAGGCACTCCTGCTGCCACAGTGGCCACTCGGTTTCGTGCCAATAATGAAGCAGAAAGTGCTCACCCCACGCCTGGAAGAGCAGGGAGCTGAGACCACCCTCCTCTGGCAGGGAAAGGAGCAGGAAATCCCCTTCTGCAAGGGCACAGGTGTAAAACTCAGCACTTCTGGCTCTTGCCATCTCGCTGTTTGATTTGCAGTGTAATCCTAGACAAAAACTGGCTTTGTGTGACATTGCCCTGAGAGCTGGTGCTTCTTCTGATGCACTGGGAGAGATGGAGCTGGGTAAAGGAACTTTTTCCCCCCCATCTCACACTTTCTCAGGAAAACCAGAGGGAATACACACTCATCCAGTGAGCAGCTCCAATCTCCTGACTGGAGTTATCCCAAAGGAAGAGAAGTGGGACTCCACCAGCACAAGGTCCCTGTGGTGCTCTCTGTGCCAGAGATGCAGCCCAGGGCTCTTCCTCTACCCAGTGAGACCCCAGTGCTGAGGCACTGCCACAAATTCCTTTAAAAGGAAAGTGAATTATTAAAAACCAGGCCTTCCTGAAGCTCCTCCTGGGCCTGCCACACCCTTTGATCCCCGAGCTGCTGAATCAACCTGTCGGAGTGCATCAGTTCACAGGACCAGAAGGCAAAACAGGGAAAATGGGGTCAGGCTAATGGGATTTAACATTAATTCTGCACCAAGACTGAAAATATGGAAAAACAGGGCCTGGGGGGTGACAGGGATAATGAACTGAGAGTTGATGGAAGGAAATTTAATTGGTTTTAACAACAAAAGGTCATATTTTGTTACCTTTATTTGGGTTGAGCAATGATCCTATTTTGACAATTTGTGCCACCTGATGACTTGCCCTACTCTTGGTTGGGACTGTTTTGGAGTGAAGAATGCAGAGCTGGGATATGAGGCACAAACATGGGGCAGAGAGGATGTCTGCAATGGGAATGTGCAAATCCACTAACTGGTATAACTGGGGCTGCTGAGAAAACATCTGCTAGGGTGGAAGGTCATGGTCATGGTCACTGCTGTGCTCATCAGAGCTGCAACCAGTACAGTCCTATTCCATCAGAAGAGAGCCAGGGGTTCACTTAACTCAGGAAAAGACTCTAGAAAAGGCATGTGAGCTTAAGTGAAGCAGTCTGTCACCAGTGATCTGGCACTGCCAAGTGGACAGGCTGTACCTGGAGCCATGTCCTGGTTCCTCTCCCCTCCTGGGCTGCAGTGGCTCACAAAGGATGCTCCAGGCACTTTGTGAGGATACCCAGCACTGGCATCTCTTGACACACCACACCCACCAGTTTCCCAAAGGGAAGATCAGGGTGTTTTAGCCTTCAGCTGCAGTTCTGCAGTTGCCACCTGCAGCGTGACTTGAGCCCCACGGGAACAGCTTCAGTGCCTACAGCACACCAGCTGTGCAAAGGTTTAGCAGTGACACTGACCCTCACAGAGCCAGCAGAGCCACGGTCCCTGCAAGCCCTTGCCATGGAAATCACCTGCAGGCTGCCTTGCCCCTGACTGGCACAGTGCATCTCCTCATCAGAATACAATGATCTGAGCTGCTGCTAAAACATCCGAGGCTGCCCCAATTAACGCCATGAGGTGACACAAATAACCAATTTGGATTTATAGACCTTTTAGCCTTCAGCTGCCCAAGGAATGCATTGCTGCAAGATTACCTGCTAGAAGTGACTTTGGGGCAGCAGACTTTCAAACCAAGATTGACTCTGCATTTGGAAAAGACTTGGCCCCAAACCAGTTCCTAATGTGGCAAAGAGTGCAATTATCCTGATGAAAGCTTAGGGATGCTTGTGCCTACAGCTGGTTCATCAAGTAATGCTGAGTGATGGATATAATTAAACTGCGTGTGGCAGAGTGGAATGTGCTACAATGAACCATTTAGGGCCTCATCCCCTCCCATCAGCCTGGAACTACAGATGGGCGGCCACAGCCAGTCACTGGCTCTCAGCACTGCTATTTATACAGAGAAGTTCAGAGGTATCCTACAAATGCACTGGCAGTGCTGTGCAGGACAAGCAGAAAAGAAACATTCAACTGCAATAAGGTGCAACTGTAAAAGCCAGCTAGTCCCTAATTCCAGCTGGAATTGCACAACAAAATGTAGTTCTGGAATTTCTGCACGACAAGCTTCTGCAGTATCTCAAGATTCAAAGTTATAACCAGTTAGCACTAGTCAGGATTATAAAGAAAAATAAAAAGAAATTCTAGAAAAAGAGACATATTCTGCAGCACATCCCTGATGATGAAGAACAGCACACCCACAGGTGCCCTGCTCTCCTGTGAGCCCCCTGCTCTTTTGTGAGCCACCCAAGCTCTGCAGCACTGGACATGCTCACAGATCCTGCATTTGGCCTTCAGAGCTGTGATGCAACATCAACTACTATTGAACTCTTACATTCTAACCTTATTTTCAAGGGAAAGAGTTTATTCATCTCTCCCTTTCCTTCCTATTTCAATACCACCACTAAAGGACAGAACCAGGACAACATTTTGGCTCACTCCTTAATGGCCTTTCGGTTTGTGACTATTTAAGAGTTACTTGGGAAAGGTAGAACAGCACATGATGTCTTATCTTCACTTTGAACTGCCACCAGATATTATTTTGCAGCTGTTTTATTGTAAGTGGCATCCTGAAACCTAAACAAAAGAGTGTCTTAATGGCAATTTCAGCAGGTTTTTAATTTCCTGAGAGAATTCAGTGAGACCACGAAGGGAGCGCACGTTTAAAATGCAATGCCATAATAGGAATGTTTTCCTCTTCCATGCACTTTTAGCTTTTGGAATTTGATAACGATTTCACTGAACTTTCTGAAAAAAAAAACCAACAAAACAGAAATGAGTTGAAGAAACATTAAAGTTTCTGCTCATAAACCCCAGGTTAACACCACAAGAACCTGTTTCTCTGCAGCTTCCATTAACCACCTCACACTTAATCCAAAGTAAAAGTCACTTGGAGAAAAGTTGTGGGAGAGCAAACAGAGAGAAAGTCACTTATGGGATTTCCCTGATGATCAAAATCCACTACACCATGGGAAGGGCTTGGCAGTATGGGGCAGCTAGTGGGGAATTTTCCTAACCATGGATTTAAAGTACAAGAGCCATTCTGCACAGAGGACTCTTTTCTTGGCTTGATCAGCCCACACTATTTGTCCACAAAGACAGGTTGTAAGTGAAAAACAGGTTGTGTAAATATCCCTGGAGCTGTGAAGGAGAAACATGGAGCTGGCCAGATCCCTCATGCTGCTCAATGCCTTCTTCTGCCCCGACAAATCACAAAAATCCTATTCCAGGTATTACTGTAGCATCCTGATGACAAAAGGCACACCTATAGCCTAGGAAATGATGGTGCACATCACCACAACATTTGTGTTGTTATTGTTTACAGAGCAGGCTGGATGGTGAATGAATCCATGGCAGACTCACATTTAACCCTATTTAGGAGACAGATTTTTTTCCCCAGTCATAAATAAGTAAAAAATAAAATACATCCAGAAAGCAAATGGCAAACAGATGAAAATCCTTTGGCTCTTTGCTTGAGGACCTCCCTGTGAGCAGCCCCAGAGCCAAGCCAGGAGAGAAGGGGCCACCAGCCAGGCAGCCCAACATGGGCTCAGAGGCTGCGGTGCCCATCAAACTGCAAGCCTGGCATCTGGGGCTCTCATCTGCCAGGCTGCTCCCCCAGGGGCCCAGACACTGGCTCAGATGCTTCAGTTCTCATAGGAAGAGATGAAGGGCTCCATGTTTAGCACTGTAATCAGCCGGGCAAAATGCTGCCAAGTACAAGGGTACTTTGAGTAAAAATCCCATTCTAAAACGGGGCCTTACTGATGCATCTTTAATCTGCATGTACTGTAAAGATGCCTGAAGAGCCAAACCAGTTCCAGTTTGGGGTGCATTTATTTCTGTTGCCAGACTGAGGCTGTGGAGCACAACTCAGAAGTACTAAATATCCAAAGGAACTACTACGAGCTGCAGACATCACAGTTCCCAAAAGCAAAAGCTGCTTTATATCCTTAAATCCTGGAGGGAAGGGCAGGAGTAACCTCAGCTGCTGTGCTTGCACAGAGGAAGGGTGGGTCTCCCATCACTAACATTTGCCAGCTTGAAGAAAACATTATTTTAACATCAGAGGTAAATAAAATTTTTAAGCCACAATAATTTCCACATTTCACCCCACCCATTGGTGACCATGAACAAAACCACTGGTTTGCTAGCCATTGAAAATTAAGTAAAACAGAGAAGTGGAACAGCAAATAAAAAAGATAACTTTCAAAATACATATAAATCTCAAGCAAATGTGCTGGCAAAGTGAGGAAAGAAGAGGAGAAAAGGTTATTTGAGGGATTAAAGAAAGAAGCAAATCTAAAATTCTCACAGAATGCAGATTCAAGAAAAACACTGATAAAGTTCCTTTTGGACAGGAAAAAAGATTCCCTGTGAAGCATTAAGAGTGGATTGACATCTGGCTTGCCAGATAAAGATATTCTGAGCAAACAAAACCACGTACAATGGCAGTGACAATCCTGAGATAAAAACCTCAGGGCTGGCATCGTAACAGCTGTAGTGCAAAAGCTCCCTGTGCTGCACTCCCATCTTGATGTGGGGAGGTGACTGAGCAGTGCTTCAGCCGATAACATTCCAGAGGGCACTTTAAAAAACACAGTATTTGCCTGGTGCCTGGTACATTATTAGAGTGGCAATGCCTGCTTTTCAGATCAGCACTGCAACAATTCATTTGGGGTGTAAGGTCAAATTCAGCCACAGAAAGTCGGTATCCTTTATCCAGGCTTTCATGTCCAGTACCAATTTATATAGTGCCAGGAAGGAAATATCTCTAGAGGACACCTCTGAAGTCTGAATCTCAGTGAGACATAGAATTGGTAAATTAAATCAAGTCAAATTGATGAGAAGTGAGAAGAGAGAAAGTGGAACTGCCTTTTTAGCCAATGGCTTTGCCTTATTTGACATTACACAGCTCTCATCAGCCCTGCTAGCTTTGGGATTTCTAAGTTCACAGCCATCAAGAGGGCACAACTGGGTCTCAGACATTTCCCCCAAAGCTGGAGTGCTCTATGTGAAAGCGAAGTGCTTCGTTTCAGTTCTAAGAGGAGATTTTCCTCTATTTCCAAAACTATGTTTCAAGCCTGCACGTTGCAAAAGCTGAGATGTTTTGCAAGAGCTTTTGGATAGCTCCAGTCTTGTGTACCCAAACTGTATTGTCTCACTTTTTTTCTCCTTGTCACCTGCTCCTAAGGTTGTGTCATTTGGTCACAGGTGAAGTCGGGGCAGGTCATGGTAAATTTGACAGAACAGAATAATCCCTGATGTAGTTTCCATAGAATGGTAGTCACCATGCTTTGCAGGGGGCAGAAACAAGGAAATGATCCCCCACATAGTTCTAGCACCTGAAAAATAACTTGGAAAAGTGCTGGAGCATTTTTCCCAAAGGTTGAACTTCTTTCTAAAATCTGTTGGTTGTAATTACTTTCACCTACCACAAGAATGAAAACCTGAAGACCTCTTCCATGCACTCCCACCTTTCCTCTTGACAAATATTCTCTAGCCCAGGGACCTCATTTGGAAGTCATCCCTTTGGTTTTTTATCAACCAATGTTACCTTGACCAACAGAGGGCAACACAATGAAGTAAGTGCAAGTCAGTCAATAGTTACTTGCTAGCTCAGTTTTCTTAATTTCTGGGTGTTACTCTGATTGGCAAAGACAATTTCCATATTGGCACCTGTTTAAAGGACCAGGCCCAGTCAGATCATCCCATTTGCTCCCTGGAGTGTGTACCTGTACTCAGGTGCTGTTTGTATAATGATACACATTCCATTCAAGTGCCAGACCAAAAAACTTCTGTTGAATATATCTCATAAAAGTCTTCACAGGCTTTTATGGAAAGCAGGACTACACAACTTCATCCTAAAATAATGTCAAACAGCAAAACACAAGTAGTTTCATTGGGTTTTTTTAAGTTTCTTTGTTATACCTGACTGCCCATAATGGAAAGTGTAGCTGTATCTGCATTCCTGGCTCCATCAATAAGACACTTTATTTTCTTACTGCTCTAAAGCACTCCCCAAGCTTCTGCTAATAATTTTGCTTGACCTTTATTAAAGACCAAGCATTAGCTGGCAATTAGATTTGGTGAACCCTTTGGTGTTTGAGGCTCAGTGATTTACTGTAAATTATAAATAGTTCAAATGTTTCATTATGTTTATTCTTTATACAAGCTCTGTGGCCAGGTAAGCACTGACATGACATTCACTGTTAAACGATCTCATTAAACTTCTTAATTTAAGTGGTGCAACACTTCACCTGCCACATTATCCAAGGACTCCTGCAATGCACATTAAATATTCAGCAGGAATAGATGCTCTACCATAGTTCACCTTGTTGGGAGTGAAATTTCAGTCCCTGAACATAAGGTTGACTACTTTATGCTGTTTGTCAGAGCCAATAAATAATGCAAATAGATACCCATGTAAAGTAAGAGGTTGAGGACAGCAGTAGCTTGGCCACAAGGTTTTGAAAGACCTTAAATTATTAAAAATACCACTAAATTTTGAAAAGTTAAGGAAAAGGAAGGAAGGTGCTGTTTTCCTTCACTTCTTTATGAATGCAATGACTGCGAGAGATGATCTGAGACCCTGCAGACATGGATTCCTTTTTTATTCACCAGCCCAAGCAAAAGGAGGGGCAGTCACACCTCCCACCTCTGAGATGCTTGTGGAGGTTTGTCTTTGGCCATTTCACCCCTCCTTTTCCTGCTCAGAATGTTTAACAGAGCTGAATGAAGTCAAGGTTGGATATTGCACCACATCATTTCACTTGGGCCAATAAATAACATATTTATGCCTCATGGCATAAGGGGAAACCCTTTGCTGGAGGCACCTTCATGTCCAGACTGTTTGCCAGTGGTTTGTGCTGTAGGAACAAGGAGAAGCACATGGATTAGGACCTCCTCTGTGCTAGTGCTGGACCTATAGACTCCACAAACAAAACATTCAGGCATAAAAAGGAATAATAAGAGTATCTGGATTTTCCTGGCTTACATATGTTTTATTTTACACATTTTTAATTGTTTCCCTCACAAAATGAATAGCTCTAATATTTTTCTCCCATGCCTTTGTATTTTATGATGCTTAACATCTGCTTCTGGACATCACTTCTGAAGGATGAAAGGCTCCTGGCAATTCTGCTGTAGTCTGTGAACATACCAGACTACTCCCTGGACAGATTTAGGCTTCATCATATTATATTAACCCCACATATTGAATATGTTTTTTTTACTTAGAAGGCTGGATTGGCTTTTATTATCAGAAGAGAAGTAGTAAAGGTTTCAGTATTACAGATGGAATGGCAGATGGGGAGCGAAAGCTTAATATGAAGCAGCTCTGGATAAAAACTATTAATCCACAAAATTCATATGTTCCTATGCAGGGAAACCTAACAAAACCCACTGCAATATGAATAACCAGAGGGAAGGGTAAAGTGCCCCTAGCCCATTATCTGACAAATCATGGCATGGGGCCTGAAAAAAAAAAGAATCCTTCAAACACTCTATTTACTATTTCTTGGAAAAAAATCAGGTCTCTCTGGGTTATGCAGGGAGGTAATACCTTCCTTAAGATTATAAATAATAATAATAATTTATAGAATCTCCACCATGAAAATGAAATGGACTCATATATATATTTGATGAGATAGTATTTTCCATGGTTTATAGCTGTAATATTCCATATTAAAAAAATACTTAACATTACTTGTAAGTCACTGTCACTGAAGTTGCAGACCTAAAAAGGTTTCTTACTTTTTGCTGAAGTGCATCTGGTGTGAAGAGGAAGCACATTCCCTTCAGTTCTGGTAGCAGAGTGCTTGGCAGGAAGGGAAGTGAGCACTTCAGACCCTGCCTGGGTGCTGAAAGCCATCGAGAACCACCACAGAGTCACCACAGAGCTCTGGGAGCAGCTGCAAGGGGCAAGCATGACCATCAAGAATTCCCCCTCTGAAGAAACAAGTGCCTGGAATTTCTCCTGCAGAGTTTGAGTGCAAGACTGCACAGCATTGTTACAAAGCTCCATGAACACTGAACTGACTGCAGTCTGCCCCACAAAGCCTGTGCTTGTTGTGGCCACGTCTGGAAGCCACTGACCCCATCTGGCCCTGAGGTTGGACTTGTTCCACAGGGAGCCAGGAGCAGTTCAGACTGTCCCAGGTCATGGCCTCAGCATCACACTGTGCTTGGGGTGGATCCAACACCACAGGATAACTGGGCACACCTGCTGGCACCAGTGCACAACCATACTAAACCTTCAGCAATCGTGCTCCTCCAATTTATCCTGTTTGATTCACAGTGCCATCACCTCCCTCTTCCTTTATGCTCTTGCATTAGTCCACTTTTTAGCATCAATACAGCATTCCTCCCTAGGATAGTGAATAATAGGGAATAACAAGATAGCTTTTCCCCAAACTCAAGAGATATACAGAAAACTACATACTCTCCCTTATAAGCAAGGTTGATACGTCAAAATTGTTAGCTCTCTTCCTGCTGGACACCAGAAGTGTTTAAATACTTTGATTTCTTCATTCAAATCCCCATGTTCTAATATCAAGGCAGTCTCAGTAACTTTTGTCAGTCCTCATAAAACTCTTCCCAAGGGAAAGGCTCAGGGGTTTGGTATTTGTTCAGTTCAGTGGTGATTTCTGTCCAAGGAACACCTTCAGGAATGGATTCACACTTCGAGAGAGATCTTGGAGAAACCCAACCATGGAAAGCACATTTCTCTTCCAGGAGTATTAAAACCGTTGTATCATCACTCATCTGAAATCGCCCAAGGAAGTCACTTCCCCTTTCACTGATGGATTTCAGCACAGAGGGAAACAGAAGCCACAAGGAGAATTTCGTGTTTCCTTCTGCTTAATAACTCTTACAACCTATTCCTAAAAACAGTTTAAGGACACTTGGCGGGGGGGATTGGGGTGGTTTTTTTTTGTTGATGTTGGGGTTTTTTGTTTGGTTGGTTTTTTGTTTGGGTTGGGGCTTTTTTTATGGATTATCTACTTTTGCGCAACGTAGAAAAATTAGACAATGCAGCTCCGAGGCCTGGGTGATGTAAATCCAGAAAGAATATAATTTCACTTAAAATCACAAGCCTTATCATGTGGTGGTGTGTGAAATTCTTTGCCTGATGCCATCTGAATGAAGGTACTCAGGCAACGGTGGTGCTGAAAATATAATTGACTCCTAGCAACCTATTTATCACTTCTACAACCATTATCCTCCACAGAAAAAGTACTAAGAAAAGGGAAAGAAGTACCTAGATCTATATTCATACCTTCAACACTGAGACATCAAATCAAACTGTTAATCAGAGCCCTGGGAGGGAGGAATCTCTCCATGCCTGGGATTCATTTGCTGATCTCCAGCACTTCTGGTTACTTTCCTCATCCTCTCTTGCAGGTACCCCTTTTGCTGAAAACAAAGACTAACTAGAGCAGCCTCTCAGTGGAAGTCTCCCCCAGGCAAATGGAAGACACCCAGGGTACAGGCAGGTGATCGAATCCTTGGCTAAAGTGTGGCTGTCAGACACCAGTTCACCAGCAGGAGTTATCTGCTGTAAAACAAAAGAAACTGCTCTTCTGCTTCTCGCAGCACAGCACAGACACATCATCACTTATCTCCATAATTATTTCCTTTAGGAACAAAATATGTACATTTTTAAAATTCTCACTGTACCTGATTGGGTAGTCAGCAGCACTGAGGTTAATGAAGAAATCCCAGGGCCAGTCACTCATCTCCATCAAGTCCTTCATGGTCTGCAGGTAGGTGGTCAGAAGACTTGCTCCTCCCCAGATCGTGGCCATTCTCCAGGAGGTGACTCTCACGTTTGGGTACTGGCTGGCAAACTGCAGCACTTGCCGGTGCAAGTAATTGGATCGCTTTACAGGAGAGAAGAGCAATACATCCAAGTTATTCTGTCTCTCTCTGTATTCACTAAAGGCTAACCCTGCTTCACTCACTGAGTGCTGCCATTGCTTTGCCCTCTCTTGCTATGGCACACCACCTTCTTTTGCTAATGCACAGAGAACCCTGGTTAATACTTTGTGTTACAACTACAGCAATCACTAATCAGTGTGATTAGCTTTATTCACCATTTGTCATCATAGATCCCAAAGGGCTTTTGTAAAGGAGCTGACTGCTACCACCTCCCTTTTACAGTGTGTCACTGGCCCAAGGCACCTCAGCTCTCCATCCAATGGGCCACCACCTCAGTCTGCATCAACTTACTAATTATGGCTAACTAAATGTACAACAGACAGACAAGGGGAGATACTCATCGACATAGAAGAAGAAATGAAGGCTGTTACATAAAGTAGATAACAAGAAAGAAAATTTAAGGGACTTAAAAAAAAAGAGGCTCCAAACATGGAACAGACGGAGAGGCAAAAAGTGACATGCACTTTATGCAGCAGAGGTAAAGGGAAGATGAAGAAGATGACAAAGATGGGTAGACTGACAGATGGTGAGACAGGCAATTTATAACCAGTGATATATTACCTTGTCAACATGAATGTAATAAAAATGGTCTTTATGGTAAATAGCCTTAAACATGCGCTGGAGCTGCCGGGAAGCTCTGCCATGAACAACCAAGACAAATGCGATCCTGACTGGGTTGGCTGGCATGTATTCTACGGAGTCCTCATCCCACTGAACATTGTTGTTGGCTTTTCCTGTTCAAAAACAAAACACAGCACATCTCTGAGTGTATCCACAGGGCAGGGGTGCAGAAGCAGTACACATTCCTCCTTGGCTCTTTCTTCTTTGCGGGGCAGAGTGGGAGCTCACCAGGTGCCAGCCTGTGCCCCATCCCCACTTCTCTGTCCCCACACAGGGCCATCGCCCCTTGGGCAGCAGCTCATGGGCCTCATCCTGAACAAGGCTGCACCAGCATGGACAAGTACCCAGCTGTTCATGGGTTGGAACAAGCTCCACCTGAGTACAGGATCTGAATTTTTGAAGGAATCACCTCCAGCTTTGTAAACAGCACCCAAAGCATTCAAAGAGTCACAAGGCTGATATTCCCCCAGAAGGAAACCCCTGTTTAGGCAGAGCTGTTCATTCCCATGACCAGCACAGCTCTGCTGAGAAGCTGATGGAATTCTGCTGCTGGGCAGCTGCTGACAGCATTTATTTGTAACAGCAGATGTGCCGTGGAACATTCAAATGCAACCTGCATATCTTCACTTCTTCAAAGAGGAGTGGGGTTCTTCCAATACTATTTAAAACTCCTGTTCATTTTTTTTTAACAGAGTAATTTCTGGCCTTCCTTTTCTAAGGAAACAGCATAGTGTGAGGTTCAGACAGGATGCCTTGATAAACTGAAGAGCTGGAGGGACATTTCTAATAAGAAACTTAAAGTTCTTTGGTTTTGGTTTGTGTACCCACTCTGCAATTCAAAAACCAGAACACAATGTAAGAAAAACACCATTTAATCCAAAATCTAACATTCATTATTCAGTGAAACAACACCATTCTTAAGTGCTCTGACCTTGTAAAGACCTTTCTCCACAAAAATGATTTAGAAAGAACCTGAAAATTTAAATATTAGCAGACAAAGAAGAAGAGTACCACAATGCCAAAAAAATTTCTGCTGCCCGTATTTTCCTCTTGAATATTTTAAATTTATTATTTTCTAAATGAAATTACTAGCGCTGTCTTAAAAGTTACTTGGTGTGTGTGTCCCTGCCAGAGGCACAATTTGCAGATTTCTAAGATCTGAGCTGTTACCCAGTTTCTGCACTTGGTGCCCTTTGTGATGCCCCTTTCTCCTCCCACCTTCATGTCCCCACCACCTCAGGATTCCTTCAGCAGACAGGGGAGACACTTGCTGTGTGTTGCAGGACAAATTTGAGGCTGTTCCTGGGCTCAGTTATCAGACAGCCTGAGTACAGCTACAAAGCCCACTGCACCTTCAAAATCATCTCCTACAGTTATTAAAAAAACATGCTCATGTCTGTTGGATTTGATATAAGGAGCATGAAAGAAGACATTTGCCAAGTGTGAAGTGAGAGTAAAAGAGAGGGAAAGATACTTTTCCCCAGGTTTTTGAAACTAGAAACATATGTTGATAAAAGTAAACAATACCAAAAGCTTTATTTTTTCCAAATATAATAATTACAAAAGCTGGACACAGAAAAAAGACCTTTGCCTAATCCTTCTTGTGCATCTTCTCCTTATTCAAGGGAGTAGTGTAAACTTGGAGAAAACAGACCAACTGAATGTTTGTAGAGCAGTGTTTAGGTGATCAAACTATTTGATCCCCTTAGTTGTACTGAAATGCCCTTGAGTGATTGAAACATTCCTTTTAGACAATGATGAGAGATCCTGCAGCAGTGGGAGCAGCACATCCCAGAAGGGAACAGTTTCAACACCCTCCACAACTCTCCCTTCAAGTTTCTCCTCAGCAGTGCTTCCCTCGCACACCTCTCCAAGTCAGAGGCTGCTTTTCCCACCCTGGAGCCCCAGGAAAGCTGTAAATGTCAGAGGTGCCCCTCATGCCAAGAATGAGGCTCTTTGCTGGACTCTGTAAAGGGCTAAAAGGCAGCAGCGTCCCTGTCCAGGAACACATACAGAGCCAGAACACTGCAGAGCCTGTGCAGGGCCAGAGGCTCCTGCTCCATGGAGCACCCCCTGCCTGCCCACAGCCCCTCAAGGAACATCTCTCTTTGCAGCAGTACTGCTCATAAATTAGTGCAGTTGTACTCAGACCAGGCATTAGGACATTTCTAGCCCCATAAGTCTCTCTTAAATTTATGCAGGACACAACTTAAATGGTATTTCTTTTAAAAAAACCTCCACCAGTGGTAAGACTCAGATGAATATTAAAATGTTAGAAAGAAAGCTTAAATTAAATTTCTTCTATAATTTTCAGTTTGTTTATTATTGCCATTAGCCTATGCCCTGTTCTACTGTTTCTCCTGTGCAGCTGATGAGCTTCACCATGCACATGCTTAGGGTTTCTGCAGAGTGACAGGGACAAAAAGGAACTGTGAGAGAAAGAAAATGGGCTTGCAAAGAGAACTGACAGGGGAATGAAGGGCAATTGCAATTGCAAAAACAAGCTATTTTTCTTTTAAATTGCTTTGATTTCAAGCTGATGATTTCCCATCAATGGACTCAAATATTTTTAGTGGTTTTCATTAAATTTTTGGATACCTCTCTTCCAAAATCGGGGCTTTCTGCAATGATATGCAGAAGATAAGGGGAATTTAAAACAGTCATATTGTGGGTCCTTTATTTTAATCTAACTTGCTTTCTATACCTACACTATCATTTATCTAGCAATTACTGAGAACAAAATACTCCCAAATTTTCACCTGAAATGCCACCTCACTGAATCAGTTTTCTCTAATAAATTCCTGCAGTGACTTTGCTCTCTGCTGTTTTCCTTCTCTACCTTTTTTTCCTTCATGTGCTTGTTTCTTCCTTCTCTTTTAGTTTTAGGGTTTTACACTTGCATTTACCACCTGCATACTATTATGGCTTTTTTTATATAACCCTGTTCTTGGCTGCCTGGAGTTTCACAGAGGAAGAATGTTACACTTTTTCCATCTGTCAGACTATCTGCTACTCTGCTCTGTACTGTCACTTCCCTGGTTTTAGCTCATGGCTGCTCAGCACCCTCTGTTTTGCAGAATCCTTCCCAGATAAAGAACCAGCCTGGTTTGTAAAGAAGATGAAGTTGGCAGGAAACATTCAGCTGAAGACCTGCTACTGAAAATTGCAGTAGGACTTCAGATCTGAATGAGCAGTGTCAGGACCTGAATAGCTGCAGTCACTGCATTTCTGTAAAACCTGTGCAGCCCAAAGCCCAGCACATCCTGTCAGTGCCTGCGTGTTAATGAGCTGCCTCAGGTAGGAGCTCATCCTCCTCTGCCTGCTGGGACAGGGTACACAGAAAGTGCATCAGATGATTGCACTCAAGATCTTACTCTTGTTGTTTCATTACACAGTGGGAACAGAGGATAGAGGAGCAACTTCTCACATTGCCTTGCTCCAGAGAAACTGGAACCTCAACAGAAGGGAAAGTGAACATTCAGCTCATAATAAACATCTTCCAGCCCTTGTATCAAAAAGCCCTTATTGTGCTGTCCTATGAAAACAAACCACAACAGTTTGCTCTGTCACCAAGTGTCCTTCACAAACTGACTGAGAAAAGTGAAAGCTGCCTTTTGCCTGCTCAAAGCCTGACAGGACTGACATCAATGTGTTAGCAGGAAAACCGGTACCTGTTTTTGAAGATAACAGGAGAATCTCAGCTTTAGTGCAATTTTAACTGGTATTTTCTATGCTCAGAGAAATCAATACTCATAGTTAAGAGTTTAATCTTCAACTGTTGCAGTATTACTAAATGCCAGAATAATGAAGATAGTACAATCACTTTCACATTTGTAGTGATGCCACATTATGTTCAATCATCCCCCAATATAACTCAGAGCCAGCCTGCTGATATCTCACCTCTACTGTTAATTAATGGGATCAGACTTCCCCAGCAGCACAAAGCAATCTTTCAATCTATTTGGTGAGCCATCTTATGTTTTATAAATCAATCCATCACCTTCTGTTCTCAGATTGGTATTGTCCTGGCTGTCCAACAGATTTCCTCTGCACAGAGATACCTGGATGCTGCTGACTTCATCTGAGCCCAGTTCTGTGTGCACCCTGTGCGTTGATCCACGAATCAATGGACAGAGGACATTAGCAGAGTTATTGCAGTGTAGCTCAGCAGACTATTTACTGCTATTACATCCATAAATGCAATCAGTAGCCCTGTCATTATAGCAGGAGCATGAGCCATAATCACTCCAGAGAGGCAGAGCTCTGTAGCCCCTACTTAAACTCCCAGGAGCAGCCCCAGTCCCTCCAGAGGGACCATTTCTGCAGCAGCCAGCTGAGTGGTAGTTGCTGAACTCAGATTTCCACTATAAACTCCTTTTCAATTGCTCACAGCTCAACAACACAGCGGGTTGAAAATTTCCAGGCTCGGCTTTCATCTGAAAATGTTTTCCATTTTGATTAGGGCAGAAACAGGTTCGTCTTATTCAAAGGGTGGCAAGACCAAAAATAAACAAATACAATGTTTTCATTTAGGACACAAAAATTTTGTAACAGACCTAGCAATAGAAGTATTTGGAGTCATATAAAAACAACAAAAAAAATGTCACTGAGCAATTTAGCAGTGAGCCATCAGGATCCGAGGAGAAGTCTTTGTCTGAGGGTTTGATAACAGCAACATTGCCCTGGGCTGAGCCAGAACTCTTGCTGGAGCTAAAGCCTAGTGGTCCCTTACAGATCATGGCATCTCTTGCCATCAGGCTCAAGAGGGGATGGTCTGTCTTGCTGGAGTAGCCTTCAGTGAGTACACCCTGCACAGGAGGGGTAACTTCTGAAGCACAGTGTGTGTTAATCATACTCAGATGAAAAGACAGTGTTTCCCATGCCAAAACATAGAAAAGTATCTTTAGCAACATTGGTTCCAATTTTCATTTCCAGTCTAAGAAATTATTCACTTGTTTTCATGGTGGTCTTCATGGAGATCTTCAGTGAAAGGAAGATTTCAGGTGAGCACTGATTAGATAATTGGTTTTTTTAATATCACAATAATGTATATCTAAAATGCCCACTGGCTCCCTGGTCTGTTCACTGTCCAGAAGACCCCTCTGGTAAATGAGATATCTACCATGAAATGGAATCAGCACCTCGTGTGCCCATGGAGCCCAGCACATCCACTGCCCAGACAGTGAGGGGCTCCAGCAAAGCAAACAAAGCTCCTGGGGAAGATAATTACCATGACTGGTCATAGTTGTGGCTTCTCCTGATGGGTTTTAACTCTTAGCAAAGTAGGAGAGGTGAAATCAGTTGAGATGATCTGTGCAACTGGCATGGGGACTCGAGAGGGATGGTTAAGATCTGCAGAATGAGGTATTGCTGGTTATGTTCTCTGTGGAGATTTCCTTAAAACTGCTGTTACCTGTACTTTTTATCTCTGAGTTAGCATTGAGCACTTTGGAAAAAATTTCAGAAATCACACTGCTACTGAAGAATGGGTATTCAATTTTTTTGCAGTAAAGTTTTATCTCAACAACCCTGTTCTACTAGTTTTCAGTCTCAGACTGTATCAAGAATTGCAGGAGCAATTTATGGCCCCTTGTCACTTCATATGATCAAGTAACCCATAAGCAAAAAATCAATGCAAGGTAGGAGGGAAGCAGTGAGACATAATTTAGAAGAACTCAGTGGCTACTGCATTTAACATTAAAGAGACAGATTTCAGTAATATTCTTTCCATGCTGAGAAGAAGCCCTGACTTGGAACAAAGGAGCTGCTGATGTGGGCATTTTGAGTCTTCTTTAATCATTTCAGAGGGTGACAGCATAAACTCAGAGCAGTCAGAGGAGAAGAGTCACGGCCTTACAGATGGAAATTCCCTTAATGAGATCACTGGAAGTTTCCCTACAGTGAGTTTGTGGGCTGATAAGCAGCTCTGCATCCCTGCAGAATTTATATGAAAAGAGAAACTCTCTGTAATTGCAAATGTAGGTTCAGTTCTGCTGTTCATGAACAGAAAAATTAAGGGCATGGAAGAAGAAAGGTAGAAAGACAGAGGACACAAAAATCCATATTCACAACTGGATCATAAGAAGATGATTATTTTCTATTTTATCCCAAGGGAAAAACCCCCAAAAGATGTTTCTCTGTTTGGAACTTAAAAGAAAACATTTCCATCCCAGTTTCACCATCCTCCTGCATGCACCACTTCCAAAACTCACACAAGAACCCACCGGGGTTGAACAAACCCAAAAAGACACCGTGCACCAGAAAATTTGGTGAATATGTCTCTTTTTCCACATGATTTGCAGAATTCATTGCAAATGAAGAAATATAAAAACCTTGAGAAAAACGACAGCAACTTTTTTTGTATCACAGAACTTGCAAAGGCAGCTGGGATAACACAGAACTGTTAAAATCAACCTCCAGTGTCTGTGTACAGCAGCAGCAGCAGACCCAGATTCACTAAATTTTTAGCAAAAGCAAGCAGTTTGAAGCAGCCTACCATATTTAAAACAAAAAATTTGTTCCATCTTGCAGTCAGTATCAAGTCATTACTGAAACCATTTTTATGATTTGCAAATGACCAACTAATTGTCAGATTCCACCATACTGCACTTGCAACACACATTAAACTTAATTTACTACAATACTTATCTAGGCAGGCAAATCATCTCTCTAACAAGCTTGCTTTTCTGACTATTCTAATTATGAAAATGGTAGCATTCCTAGGAGACAAATCTCAATTATTTGTAGTTTTGCTGGAGTGAGTTAGTCAAGCATTTTCTCCCTATTCCTACCGACTGCCATGAATAAATAACACTCAAAAGCAACAGTAAATTAATTAATGTTGAATTAGAATGAATCTCATAATAATAGTATTTATCATATCAATTAACAGCCAATTAGCACATCATGATCAGTGTTATTAGGATGAATACAAAATGCCTTTTAAATGAGCATCAGGCTATTTTTACTATATTCAATGACATTATTGGACTTCAGAGATGTAACATAAAGCAGATCTAAAACAGACACAAATATTCCCTGCAAAGACCATTGCTCTTGGGCCTTCCACCTTAGCTTGACTTCACAGTCCAAAACCCAGCCAGACCCTGGGCTGCATCCAAAGTAGCGTGGCCAGCAGGCCAAGGAGGGGATTCTGCCCCTCTGCTCCTGTGAGAGCCCATCAGGAGTGCTGCCACCAGCTCTGATGACCCCAGCACGAGGACATGGAGGTGCTGGAGCACATCCAGGAGCCCATGGAGTTGATAAGAGGAATGGAACATCTTTCCTATGGAGCCAGGCTGAGAGTTGGGGCTGTTCAGTCTGGAGAAGATTCTGTGGAGACCTCGTAGGAACCTCCAGTGTCTGAAGGTGGCCTACAAGGAGAGGGACCCTTTGTCAGGAACTGCAGTGACAGGACAAGGAGGAATAGGTACAAACTGAAAGAGGGGAAATTTGCGTTAGATATTAGGAAGAAATTCTTTATTGTGAGGGTGGTGAGATATTGGAACAAGTTTGCCCAGGGAGGCTGTGGATGCCCCAAGCCTGGAAGTGTTCAAGGCCAGGTTGGATAAGGCCTTGAGCAAGCTGGAACAGAGGAAGGCATCCCTGCACATGGCAGGAGAGTTGGGACTGGATGATCTTTAAGGTCCCTTCCAACCAAAACCATTCTTTGGCTCTATGACTTAACATCTGAGAGGTAACACTCTGAGAAACCACAAAAAAAGAGGAAGACCACCATTTACAGGTGCCTGTGTCACACAGCCCTAAGAAGACACTCAAACAAAAGAGATTTTCCAGCTTGGCTCTCAGGACAAACATGCAGCTCATTCCCAGCTCAGAGTCAAAACCTGTGGAGCCCAACCAGCTCATCACTGCAACCAGAGTGCCCCAGTTCCATGACAACACACCCAAGACAAAAGGAAAAGCAGCAGTCCAGTCTTTTATGGCTAACACATAAGGTGTGAGAGTTCTCTTACTGTGGAGCCACCCTCCTCTCACAGTGAGCTCACTGCAGGAGGAGACACTTCACTCTTGTGCTCCAAGAGCTGACTTGTGCTCTTTATGGAGGAGAGGTCACAGAAGGCAAGAAGTGAAAGGATTGAGATGAAATATGTATTTAGTTATCTTATCCACCACTGGTTGTTGCTAAGGATGCTCCTGTCAACAGCCCCAAACTGATGAGAACAGGAATTTGTCATAAAAGGGGAGTCATCCCACCACTCCCAAGTAAACTGATGACATAAACACAGACCAAAGCATTTATAAAACCTCGTTCACAATTTGCACTTTCTGGACAATCAACTGCTGATTTAGGTGGCCTGAATTACACTCCAGAGGCTGCCAGCCCTCTCTTTGCAGATGGATTCCATCCCAGCTGGGACACAAGTGACAGCTTCATTCATGCCAAAACCAAACAATGGGCTTTGGACTCAGCTCTTCTCTGAACAGCCTCACTCCCTTCCCTCCCGAAAAGCATTTAGATTTCTTGTGCAGGACAAGAAGAAAATGTAGAAAATGCCCATATTTCAGTTCAGACTTTCTCTTCTGCCTCAAACCATTCGGAAGTTTAAGCCTTCAAGGAACAGGATCTTGAAAGCCAGTCAGTTACCAGGGAGCAGCCAAGGCAGACATCAAACAAAGTAATAATATCAACAGAACAGATCCTAAGCAAAATAGCAACAGAAGTCTATCAAGGCTGATACTTCAAATTAGCATTTGAAACAGCCTCTGCTGATTGGAGTGTCTGTTCCAGTGTGTTTGGAGACTGGCACACTGTAACCTTTACACCATCTCTCCCTCTCATGCTCACAGCAAGAATAATCAATAAGGAGTGAAAACACAAGCAATTACACACAGCTCTACTTCACATAACCTCCCAGGAGATATTATGTACTGCTGAGACTACCAAGAAATGAATAGGTAGATAAAAGCATGTTTGTTACCTGCTTGATCAATGTTTTCCCTTTCTGTTTTACTGCGCTGTCATCTTCCAAGTCCTATGTAAAGTACCTCTTCCCCCAAATAATCTTAAGAAATTAACAGTTAATCATTACAATCAGCTGGTGTAAGGCCAGGACCAAGTTAATTTCTACCATATGAGTATCTGGTCTGTTAACTCAAAGTTAATCCTCCCTTAGAGATTCCATTACATCTGTCTCCTATTTTTTGAATGCAGAATTGGAAGGACAGAGTCTGCCTTTATTCTCTGCTCAAGATAATTATGAACATAACGTTGGAAACAGACCAAAAAAGTAAAGACTTTCACATGTATTTTACATAGCTAGTTTGAAAAGGTCAAGTTAGGTACTGAGAATAATGGCTGCACTAGCAAAAGCAAAAATCAGCCCTCATACCTGTTCCCTGTGTCAATGTGTTGCAGAATGGGAAAGTTTAGCCTCACGTTTTAGCTGGCACTTGCAGTTTGAGTGAAAATAACAGGAATTGCACAATACAGCCAAAAGAGAGAGAAAAGATTCTCTGTGCAGATCTCTCCAAAGCTGTCAGGATCTGCTTCCTCTGCATCCCTTTGAGTTAAACTTCATGGGTTTCAAAGGCTGCAGGGCTGGGACTAAGCACTGTTAAGAATCTCACACTGTGGCAGTAAAAGATGTGTGAGACATCAGATTCATGTATGTGCAGGTACAATAAATATATAAATGCCTTGAGTTAGTATGGACTGGTAGATTAGCAGGGAAACAGCGGGAATTGAAGCATTTAAAGAAAAAGAGCACATAGAACAAACAAGCTTCCCTCGAACACAAATGCAATTTCTGTACTCAGAGTACATCATTTCACCATAACTAATTTTTTGACACATAACTATTGTCAAATATCCTTTATGTCAAAGGACACTAGTAAGCCATGGTTTTGTCAGATGACCCAAAGTACTTCTCATTTGTCTGTGTGAATAGTAACATATTAATTATTTTTTCATTGATCAGCTTTTGTGCTTCCAGAAAGCATCTGTGTACTCCTTGCTACCTTGTGCACTACTTAAAGAATCATTGTGGAATGTGAATAATTTTACTCAATGGAGAAGAAAAAAAGGACCAATCTTCTCTGAGTATATTGCTTGTCAGACAGAGGAACGCAGCAGAATTATATTGTGACATTTCCACCAGCAAATAGATTCTACTGTAAGTAATTAACACTGGTTCCTTCAGCAGACTTCAAAAATGTAATTGTGTGGTATGCTCAGTTCCAATAACATCTGAATAATAAATGACACTGCACTACTTGAACTACATTTTAGCATATATAGTTAAAACTCAGGAGAAACAGATGGATGTTAATTCTTGCACAGGCCAGCTTTATACCCCAAAATTGCTCATTAATATGGAAAACGTTAAGGGCATAAATATTCACATTTTTAGAAAAAAAAAGCACCAGTGACAATGAGTACCCTGGATGTAACTAAAATGGAGAATTTTGGTTTGGGCAGTGCATATAACGACCTATGTCTCTCCTCCTGGAGATGGGAGAGGCAGGGCTGGGCTCCCCTTCCTGGCTAGAATGCTTTCCAGAAGCTGCTTCTGATCAAGAGGGATTAGTAAAGGTGGTTTAAGAAAGAAAGAAAAAAAAAAATCATCAGGCATTAATCCTCTAAACATTTCATAGCCAACATATCTTTAATACAATCCCTCTAATCCAATTAGGGTGTCTTGAAAATCATATCTGGAATTCCATGCCTCATTGTGCTGGGTCTGTGCAAGTGCAACATCCTCTCAGCACAGAGCTGCTGAACACCTGCTCTGCTCCAGGCCCCCTCCCCAGCCCTGCCTGGAGCAGCCCAGCTCCAGCTGCATCAGCATCAAACCTGTGCCCGGACACATCTGTCAGGGTCAGCACTCCCAACATTCATCCCCAGGGAAAACAGCTCCTAATAAAACGTTTTTGCCAGCAAGGAACAAATTACTACGAATTAACTGAGCTTGATTTTTCAAATGTTCTCATGAAAATTGTTTGGACTGGTATTGATGGGGATGTATATTCACACTTAAAGTGATGGGCAAAGGATAGAACAGAACAGCAGAGTCTTGTTGCTAAAATAAAGGACTTGCACTCCATTACTCCATCAGGGAATAAAAGGATCCCATTAACACACCACTAGAGGAAAACAAAGGGAAAATCAAATTGCAGGAATCAGAAAATGTTCAACAAAAGCAACATAAAGTGATTCTTCTGTATTTCAATAGACATTACAATTTTGTAAAAAAAATCCAATGTGAAGAAAACATCTCTTTATTGACTAAATAAGTTACTGGGTGCTGTTAAAGCATCTGGGGAGAATTTGTATGCAAAATATATTCTTGCAATAATATCACAATTTATAAATGAGTTATACATTTCTCTCAGATTTTAACAAGTCTATGACACTCACGGATGTCAAGGAGCTGCATAAACAGTAACTTGTAGAAAGGTCTGCTCTATACAGTACAAGAGGAGTACCTGTGCAATGTCTGAAACAAAAAGAAGTCACGCTGACTTTTTACAGGCAAAAAAAATTCTGGATATGATTTCTAAAATTATCTTAACTCTGCCCCTCAGAGTCTCTTCCCATTCTGCAACTCCATTTCATGCCAGCAGTCAGAGGCACGAAATTGCCCCCAGGCACTTCCCATGTCCTGCAGCTGGGACTGATCCTGCCCCCCAAAGCTGGCAAGGCTGGAGCAGGACCCGCACCAGGGATGTGCTCAGCTCATCCCACCCCACTGAACTTGGGGAGCCTGGCAGAAGTGAGCTGTGCATCCATGTGGATCTCCAGGAATAACCTAATGGTGCAGCACGCTGTGAGACATGGCACACAGCCAAGTTGTTATGCATTTTAATTAGGTAAAGTGAGTGCTAAAAACTGCTTTGAAGGTCTAGATGGAATCCAGCAGCATTGGTTTCCAATATTTGGGTTTTCCTCCTGCCATCTCTCCTTCTTACACAAGCTGTTTGATCATGCCTATCACAAGGGGAGGCTTAAAAGAGAAAAATAAAAAAACCCAAACCCAAACAACTTGTGTTGAGATGTAATTCAGTTCCTCCTTCTCTAAAAAGACAGAGCCCCAAACAAAATCATTCACAACTTGGCTTTTATGGTACAGCAGGGCATGAAAATCATCAACTGGGCTGCAAAACTGCTAAGTAAACCTAATTTAGGAGATGAAAACATGTGAAACGCAAGAAACATCTCACAGATTGTAAAATGACATGTTTATTTTAAAAAAAAAAAAAAGTGACCAAGAAAAACAAGAAACGTTGGCAGGGGATTGCAGTGAGAGCCCAAAGGCTCCCTGGCTGTCAGGTCAGAGCTGCCCATGACCTGCACAGCCCCAGACCCCAAACACCCAGAGGAGGCAGGAAAAAACCCAGCAGGTTTGCAGCAGAAATAGTTCTGTACTTGAGAAGGGGCCATAGGGACCCCAAAGGCAGCAGCTGCCACAGAGAGACCCAACCCAGAGCACTGCAGGACCAGGAGCACTGGGGTCTCCAGCCAGGTCTCCTCTCACTGCAGCTGCTGCTGCAAACACTCCTGAGAGGCTCTGCCCTCCAGGAACTCACCTTCCTCACAGCCTGAAAGCCAAAATCCCCACAGATTATTTGTAATTGAGCCAAGAGGAACTATTTTACTTGTAAGGCAAAGAGTTAATGAGTAGTAGCAACACAGCTTCATTCAGTTCATCTGCTGAATTAATTTCAGTCCATCTACTCTGCAGCCCCTCTGAAATCAACTGAGAATGGACAGTGTAAAATCAGTATCAAAAGGGAATTAGCATGTTTGAGCCAAATTCTGCTCATGTTCCAGTTCTGAACAATTCCTGATCTATATAAATGCAGATTAACTTTGAGCCTCCTTAACAATCCCCATTCTTGCTAAAAGAATCAAAACCACCTGAGCTGCAATTTCTTTCAAATATAATTTAATTTCGTCATCTTTATTTTGACATTAAAAGAATGATGAAAAATCTCTTCATGTTATTTCTCAAGACACTATAGCTAGAAGGTGAACTGTTTATCCACACACAACCCATTCATTCTTGCCCTTCCTTTTATGAGACTCGACCACCCTGACCTTACTGTCACAGCAAGTACCATCTTTATGAAAGAACACTTAATTTCTGGAATGAAAACTAATTTTTATGTAAACTAATCCAATGCCTCCTGACACCAAATGCTTACTGTTCAACAGCACAACTTTCTTAGAGTTGAAGATAACATCTGAAATAGAAAGCTTATGCTGGCCAGCTTTATTAGAACAAAATAATGTTATAAACCCAAAAGTGAACAAGTATGGAAAATTTTAATATTATTGTAAATGAAGAAGTGGTTAAAAGTAAAAATTATACTTGACACTGTAATTACATTGCCCTAGAGTATAATCCCAAAAGAACACAGAGACCTTTTGCCAAAGGTGATTTGAGTGTTAATATGAAACTCAACGTGGGCTCATTTTAATTACATATGTGCCTGCTGAGAACATATGATAGAGTCCAAAAAGTTAATTCATTGTCAGCATGACAGCAGGGCCTAATATTAAATCTTGCACACCAAGTAAATTTTCCAGGTTACCAATTACCACACAAAAATAGGACACATTGCAAAAGTGGCAATCAGCAGGAAAGCAAAAATACAAAAAAATATTGCCAAACAGAGCTCAGCTGTGGGCCAGCGGTGGGTATAGGAAATCTCCCAAAAGTTCATCCTTTTCTCTTCCAAAGCAGCACCATTCACTTGGTCCATCTCCAACCCCACTGACACCAGGTTTGCACTGACTTTCACAGCACTGGCACTGTAATAAAGTGGCACTGTTGTCTACAAAGCTTTTTAGCAATATATAACAGCAGTTCAGAGTAGATTTTAGTGTGCTTCTTTCTTTTGCTTTTTTTATACTTAGCCCTAAATTATGTTTATTAAAAGAAATTACTGAGTGGTTTTGTGTTCCCTTCTCACAAGTCCCTGACAGGTGTCTGGCACTGAAAAAAATATTAAGAGTCAGTTAATACCTCTTTATGCTAACAGGCATTTTGGTTTAGTTTTAATTGTGGATAAATTCATGTATTAAGTAAAGTCAGTATTTTCTACAGAAAGTGCTTGGAGTATGAAAAGGGAACCCAAAGTCACAGGGATGAGCTAACCCTGGATAAACCAGACATAACCACAATTCTGAAGGCAGCAGAGACCCAGCCAATACTTCTAACTGCATCTTTACCTGCCCTTTTGTTGCTTTACTGATGCATTATTAATTAATAACTACTGAGCGTTCCCAACAGAGCATTTTAAATAACAGCTGAATTTCTTTATGGATGATTATGAATCATAAAAGTAACTCTGCAATGTTCAAAGCAATAAACAAGCCCAGGTAGGGAGCCTGAACTGCTACAAATCTGCCCTTTGAAGCTTGAGGTTTTAGGGATGCTAAATGTCTCCTGTGTACTATTACACAATTTCCAGTCTTCCTTAATCCAATTAATCTGAAGAAATGTAGGATTTCCTCTGTTTTGCCTCAGCATAGGCAGATGCTGTTTGAAAGGGAGATGATGGCATTTCAGAAAAGTTGCAGGGCTGGTTTGGTTCACTGCTTTATCCAAGCAAAGCTACACCAATTCAGGCCAGCTAGCAATTACAGTTTTCAGTTCTCAACTCAGATAATGAAAAGAAACTTGTCAAATCACAATTATTTCTACTCAAGATTTATGCAAATGATGAAAAATATTTCAGCAGCTCTGAAATGTATTATTCAGGGATGATGTGAGGTTTTCACATTCTACTTGGAATCTGGATAAACTTACAAAGTACTGAAGGTGTACTTAGGGCACCCCTGTGCTATTGCAGCTGGGTAGTTTTAGGCAGAGTTGAAATAAATTTGTAATGCTGTAAGATGAAAACTCATTTGGAGATTCTATTTAGCCATAGGATAATTTTTTCTATCTCCTCCTTAAAAAATGAAAAGCCTCCAACTATTTGAATAAAATTCAAGTTTTCAACAATATTGGTGCCTTTAAGGCAGAAAGGAGCTCACAGTCCTCTTCACTCTTCACTGGATTTAGTTATCATCTGAATAAGGATTTAATTTTTTTTTTTTTATTTTGGCCTATAGAATCTGCTTAACATTTCTTTCTGGTGCTTAAACTGGTACATACAGAGGGAAAAGGCAGCTTCAGCTGTGCTTGCTGATCCTTTTATCT
The DNA here is from genome assembly GCA_025920805.1 of Petroica traversi. Lineage (NCBI taxonomy): Eukaryota > Metazoa > Chordata > Aves > Passeriformes > Petroicidae > Petroica > Petroica traversi. Next base: position 6,720,717 of record JAHLSL010000037.1, read on the forward strand.
GCCTCCTGGACAAATAATCCAGGCCCTTGCCATATAACACTTGGTAGATGGGGCAGAAAACAAGTTACTTACACTGTTTTCTGAACAGTGAAATAAAAAAGATTAATCTGTATTTAGACAAAGTGCAGACTTTGAACACAAGTGAGAGGCCATGCAGGGCAGAGCACCTGTGCCCAGCACAGAACATGTTCTCTTTGGATGGCCTTTTGGGATTAGTCATCCCCCAGATCCCAAGGACAAATTCCAATGCCACTTTTGGGAGCTTTTGTTGACTTTTTGACTCCTGCTGGGCCTTGCTGTGCCCTCCAGGACAGCCAGCATGGGAAGGTCAACTCACACTGTTCTGCTCAGTCCTGGAGACAATTTGTACTCATCTTTCAAAGCAGACAGAATTTGCTCTCCATTCCCCAGACAAACTACTACTATGCTTTCTCTTTCTGATATTTCTTTCAATTTTCTCATCTTAATTCTTCTGGTTTCTGGTTCAGTCCTTCTACAGAGATTCACAGAAAATAGAAAGAATAACACCTTTCTTACTTTTAGATATTAAGATGGGTCATTATTCCTCCTGATGTGTTAGAAGATGTTTATCAGTTTGAGTTATGAGGCCTTTCTGACTGTGAAGACTTAAACATCGATTTAATGCCAACTTAAAGACTACTAAAGCGTAGGAGATTGCATTAGATAAATAATTTAACAATAAAAGGTATATCAAGGCAGACATTATTGCAACCTTCCACCAATCAATCACAATTTTCCATGTTTATCCAATTTTCATATCAAGGCACTGTATATCAAATTACCCAGACATACACTATGCAACTGAAATAACTTCATCATTGAATAAAATTGCATAGCCATTAAAATTCTCTAATATCAAGACAGCTGACATTATGTTAAATATTGGCTTCAGTTCCATAGGGTAATACATTTTGACCTAAACCCAGTCTTTCATGGATAGCTGATTCGTAATGAAAAATTACTGGTTTGTCACTTTGGGAAATTTATTGTGGAAACTAATATAGCACCAAGGCGGGCTTTGAAATATATGATAAGTAAAACCACAGTTCCCTTCCTAAGCACCCTGAAACAAAGCGAACAGATTTGGTCTGGTACAAAAACATCAGACATACTAATAGCTACCAGAAAAAGAGAGAAAGAGAGAAAAGAGAGAATTTTTCCTCCTTAAAGATACTTTTGCTCAGCAAACTCCCTCAGGGAACTCTGGAAAAAACTCTGCTATTTTGTAACAAAATTATTTCAAAGTCTCTTGATAAACAGGATTTAAAATCCACATAAATACCAAGCTAACAGCAGCCTCACCACCCCCATTTTCCCTCTGCATGTATCTGCAATGGAGTTAAACACCTGCTCTGTACATGACATGAGCTGTCAGAGGTGTCCCAGTGAGCCTGTGACACATCAAACAATTAAACCCAAGTTTCCCCAGCACGAGCCTAGGATTTAATTTCTATTTAGTGCTTATATGGCTGGCCCATGATAGGGTGCAATGGAGCACATTCTTGCTGTCCCTCCATAGCTGAGAGCTCTTTAATAACTTCTAGAGCAATCACATTGCATCTTCCCTTCTTCTTCTTCTCAAAGAGATCCTTTGCTTGGATGATTCCAGCAGAACTCTCAGAGTAATTTCAAGTTTGCACTGGGGCCCCCTAACATCACTGATTTATCTCCTAAAATTGTGCAGGCTGTAGCAATATAGAGCAAACATCAGGAAAACACAAATGTTTGCATGTTTGACAAATTATGTCTACAAATGGTCAGAAATGATTGAGAGAAATGAACATGAGTGAACTTGTGTGTTAACTACAGCCTTTTGAATTGTAAATGATGGAGCTGAATCTGGCGGGGTTTGTCATTAAGATTTCCTTTTTGATGACCAGGTTAAGAATGCCAGAGATGTCTGAAGCTTCCTTGTAATATTCCTCATGAAGCTGTCAGAAATTATTTTCTCATTTGTTTTTCGGGGATCTGCAAGGTAGAACATTTTCAGAATCAGAACTGCCATAAAATGATTTTTATGCCCAAATGCGGGATGGATGGGCTTTGCTTTGGACTACAACTTCCATAGACTGGTAAGACAAGAATCCCTACCTCTTTATCTTTGATTGCTCCTATAAGACAAAATTATCTTGTTTATTTCTCAGTGAACTTAAAATTTTGGTGATAGACGTGCATAGAGTCATTTTATGGTTCATTGATAAAGGTTACAGAATAAATTTACTGAAGACATCACTTAAGAGGGGTCAGCAAAGCTACTTCATTACATCAGTTAAACCTCTAGCCCACTTTGCTTTTTACACTACCCAGGAAGCTGGGGTTTGTGATCACCTCCTGGCAGAAAATGATAGATTTGTTCACAAAAGCACATCAGCTCTGTGTAGCCTCCCTCTGCTCTGGCTGGGCAAATCCAGTGTGTGTTGAACAGAAGTCTTTTCCACAATTACTCCTGGTAGCTCTCACAATTCATCTCAAGCACACCTCTCCTTAGCCATTTATTTCTCTGCAAAGGTGCCCAAAGGAGCCAGGCTGGGTTCCTGTCCAGCTTTCCCTTCTCTAACAGGGTAAAATCCTCACATGCTTGTGAATAAATGCCCAAAGAAAGTGACCATCTCAGACAGACAGAATGACTTGGGGATAGATCCCAAACCTGCTCAGTGTCACAGTGAAATTCTTCCAGAGCCCCGACACCTCAGCCCGTGCAAAAGAGAAAGTACAAATGGGTAAAACATACATTGCAGTAAATTTCTCTTTTGAACTTCCTTTTCCTCTCTACCATTCAGTAAATTGCCCAGAATGAATCACAGCCCAGAAATAGATGGAGAACATGAAAATGCATGGTTCTGTTTAGTCATACTACTGTGGAGCTCCACACCACTGTGCAGCACAGTAACACATCACACACAGAGCTCTCAGCTGAGAGTGGCAGGGCTTGCAATGCTCCACTGCACAGCAATATCCACGGGCTGGCTGCAAGCCTTCATTTGCAATTAAAAGCATAGGTGAGTAAGCAGCCAGACTGCTTAAGCTGCTGTTACAGCCAGGCACCAACAAAGGTGCATTCTCACCAGCAAAGTGTTTCTCTTACAACTTTTAATGAGTTATAGAAATTGATCAAGGCTTCAACAAAACACTTCCATTAGTATGGGCATGGAAGTCTCCACAAAAGAGACACAACCACCTTGCAACAAGAGAATGATACAAGCCATTATATTCTAGTTACACCGAGGGCTGCTCTGAACTTCAGCTGAGCAGTGAGGTTTCCAACGAGACTTGGAGAAAAAAATCCTTTTGATTGACAGCTTTTTAAATTTTTTGTGTTCCTCTCTGACAGGACCTACAACTGTTGCAGACTGTTGGGGGAGATTTAGGTTGAATATTAGGAATAGGTTCTTTACCCAGAGGGTGGCTGGGCACTGGAGCACAGGGAGGTGGTCAGGGCTCCAGAGTTCAGGGAGTGTTTGGACAATGCTCTCAAGCACAAGGTTATGTTTTAAAAGGCAACAGCAATTCAGTCTTGCAGAAGAAATCCTATGAATTTCACAATTTAAAAGCATATACAATTGCTATTCAATTTATTTTCCATAAACCACAGTGTTTGAGTTATTAGACAATGTTTTTCCTGAAGTGTAATTTTGCTTCCACCATTTTTACAGTAACATCCATGGATGAGGACAAATGGGTGAGCACTGAACACAAGAGATCGTAGAGGTCATCCAGCTGCAGCAAGCCTAGGAGAAAGGACTGTAAAATTCTTTGGCCTCCCTGGGGGCTGGTGAGAAAGCTAAAGAGGAAAAATGATGGACTTTTGCCATGGGCCTTTCAGTAGGGCCAGGACTTTAAACCAGTCCTATTTTATAGTAAAACTGTAAAATGCTTCAGGCTTTACTGTGCATTCAACTGAGCCTGCTGGTGCAGTAGGGACTGGGAGATGGAGTGCTCTGTTCCTCCTCACAAAGGTGCCAATCAGGAGTAACTTATTTGACACAGCTAAATGATAAATCAGTGAGGTGCTGTGGTTATTAAATAGTGTGAGCAGAGAATCAGGGCCATTCACTTCTAACACGCTCTCAAACTATAAAAGACAAGCATTTACTTGGAAGACTAAATATACAATGAGCAATTTCAAAATCTTTTTCAAGGTTGCTCAGCTACAGATTCTTGTCATTCAGTTTTTCTATAGAAGTCATGATTACCCATGGAGAAAAAAGATGGATGTTTTAAAACTACCTTCTGCATAAGAAATATTTGCAACAGAAACAAGTAAATTATGGTTTGGAATCTTAAAATGGCAATAATGTCCTGTAAGATTGGCTTCATGCCTAGATTGCTGGCATTTTAATTCAGAGTTAGATCTCTTAAACAACTCTTCCTCATTTCCAGGGGAAGCCATTACAAACCAGCGATCTCATAAAGTTCTGTGACTCCTGAAATACATCAAAGAAATGTACCCTTTCAAAAACCTTTCTGAAACAGGGTGCATTCCCTTTAATTATATTTTTAATACTGTAACAAACTCTGAATATATTGAAGGCATTGTTTCAAAAAGCCAGAAAAGAGGAAAATTCTTCGCCTTGGCTCAGAAAGGAAGAAATTAAATGCCAATGCTTCCCCCCTCAATTATTTTAAAAGTAATACAGTCAGTGCCACTGGCTTCAAACTGAACTGTGGCAGCCTCAAGCTCAGCTAGCATGGCATTTCTGGAACATGACACTTCCCCATTCTCAAAATAATAGCTCATCAGCTGCAGATTCCTGTGTAAACTGAGTACTTGCTAAGTAATGGTACTTGGAGAAGTGCAGTGGTTAGAAAGGCAGAGCAGAATCTGTGCTCCTTTGTCCTTGGTGGCATTTTAGGCTTAAAACAAAATACAAATCTAAAAGCTGCCTGCTTACAATTAGCATGTTACACTGACACCCTAACACAGTTTTGTTATGGTTGCAATGTTGAATTAGGAAAGAATAAGACTGAAGCCTTAACTCAAGCTCAGTCTAATACTCATATACACAGCTGCTTGCTTAGCACTGAATAAAATTAAGATAATTAGATGCCATGTTTCCTCTTCAGGGTCTGTCTACTAAAATCATCATAATGAGCCCACTCCAGAGGTCCAACAACCATTTCATATGAAAAGCATATGTATGAAAAAGAGTAGGGCTCAGGTTTTCCTTGTACAGGGGGAGGTTGGGTTTGGTGCTTTTGATTTGGATTTCTTGGTCCTCCTGATTCTTCTCCCCACTCTCCCCACCTTCACACCAACAATTTTCTTTAGTCACAGTTGTATTTGACTTTCTCCACCAACACTCGGTCCACACATTTCAGGATCACTGGGAAGTATTAAGGATCACTTAAGTACTTTTCTTTCATCTCTGTACATACACAGTAATCTTTATCAAAATATTCTCTGGGCTTCTGCTACCCTCCTGCTCTCTTCCCAGGAGGTTTGCAGCAAGGACACACTCAGCATTATCCTCTCCCACGCTTGCCCATGCTCCTCCTTTAATGATCCACAAAACCAGAACATTTTCCAAAACAGAGGCTTGGTGAGAACTAGGACTGCTGACCATAAATTTTCTATCCCTTCTGCCCCTCATTCCATGTGTCATGCATCACTCCCAGCATTTCCTGGAGATGCCATGTGCCAGATGATTTCTGCAAGTCTGGGGACCAGGTCTGCAGCCCCCAGCCCCACAGGTGATCAGACAGGTCTGATGTGGAGAAACACACAGCAGCACCATGAGAGAAAACCAAGAGGAACATCAGGCTGATTTCATTCTCCCACTTCCAAACTTGCAGATGATCTAGACAGGAGCTATCTGTATTTAAATGAAAGGATTAATTGGCACAGACACCTAACAGTTTTCCCCTCACTGAATTTCTTCTACAACCAAAGCTGTCTATGCAAGACAGCACTGACAGAGCCAGCCTGTGCTCATCACAGCCTTATTTTTGGAGGAAGAATCCCTCAGCTCTGCAATGCCACAATCTCACACATCCCTGAGAAACACCAGTCCCCTGTTCTCTACAATGCAGCTGTCCCCAGAGATGCAGGGAGGTGCCAAAACAGTGTCACCCTAGTTTGGGACGCCTCAAGGACATTTCCAGCAATTCCAGTTCCCTTACAAGATGTACACACATCTTCCTTCAGTAAAGAAACCTGTCCAGTTTCTGACCCACTGGCCAGATCCAGTTTCTAAGGACAATTCATCCATTTGGCCCTCTGCCCAGGGAGCAAATCAGCTGCGAGCAGGGGGGAGTGTTTTGTCAGCTCTTACACCAGGGGCTGCCTCATCAGTCCCTTCACATGACCAGAGTCACCCAACAGCAAGGCAGGGACTCTGCACATCCAGACTGGTGACAGGGGCTCCTGTGCCCTTTGGTCTGAGCACTGACATGCATTTCCATCACTTAAATGAGAGCCTGCATTCCTCGTCCACACAATGAGCTAGGGCCCACCTTCAGCCAGAACACCAAAGTATCTTTTCGTTCCTTACATCCCAGTTTTGACTATCCAAACTTGTACATGTGGCCATAATAAAAGTTAACCTGAGAACTGGCAACATACACTCTTTCTTAGATCTCATTTTTCTCTTGACAGTGCCACAGCTTCACTGGTTTTATTAGAGTTGGTTCTGCTTCACACACGTAAGGGGAGAGACACATCACTTATTTCATGAATTCATTTAGCCTAAAATGCAAGTACTGAATTTTGAAATGGCCCTTTATAATGAAAGCAGTGTTGGAGACATGGTTTCCAGAACAGAACACAATCTCTGTACACGGTGTAATTACATCTTAGCGTTCTGCAGAATACCAGTGCATGGCTCAAATGCTATTAATTGTAAGCAGTTTTGTTCCACAGGATGTTGTTTGCTGATAACTACTCAATTAGGGTTATTTTGCAATTAGTCTACTCACAGTAAATTTACTGCAACCAGAGTCATCTGTGGTGCAGCAAATTAAAATGCTGTCTGGGCTGCATGTGCAGTGGCTCTTACATGCTCCTTAAACCGTGCACAGCTCACCACAGTGATTCTGTCACACTAACAGATTAAACACACAGGAAAGCAGCAGCAGCCAGTGTCATTTGGAATCCTGAAACCAGCAGAAAAAGACAAATCTGGGGTTCAATGATCTGTAGATCAAACCCAGTGAGTCCAAAAATGCACTGCCAAAACCTTAAAAGCGAAACAAGGCACGCATTTCTATGTCACTGTGTGCATGCACATGCATATTGAGCAGATGAAATCGTCTATTTGCTTCATTACAGTTCCCATTCTTTTAAAATTCAGTAGAGGATGCTCTCATTTCCATGCCTAGAAGAAAAACTCTGCTCCACCCCACAAGTATTTGGCATCTTGTGGCTTATCCTCTCCCTTCCTGCCAATCACACCTCTTTCCGCTGAGTGCTTGGAAGTCATCAGATAAAAACATTACAGACATGCAGATTGCTATTACCTGTGTGTTATTCAGTAAGCAGAGCTCCACAGCCCTTTTCTCTCAGTTTGAAAACCAAAAGGTTGTATTTTCTAAAATAAAATGGAAAATTTTCTTTCCAGCAGCCTCTAAGAAGCTGAAAACAATTGCTACAGTGTGCCAGAGCAGCATTATCAATAAGCAACCAGAGAGAAGGCAGTCTGATCTGAAAAAAAGTCTTTCAGTGCTGATAAATGATTTGGAATAAGGGCAGCTTGATTATTTTCCTATTTTACTGTAAGTTGGTGTTTATCCCAGAGGGATGAAGGAAAGAGTGGAAAACTGTGGAGAGATGTGTGGGAAGCTGGCTAGCAGAGCACGGCCGTAAGGGAATTCAGCTAGTTAAGTGATAAGTGGCAAGGACACTGGGCAAGGTATCTTTGCATAGAGCGAAAACAGGATGTGTGGGAAAAAGGAGAGAACTCAACACCTGCAGACCACAATGACATACGAATAGGCGGAGATGACTTTTAGCTAAGAGACCAATGATGAGCTTAGCCTTGCAATATGTATGAGCCTCATTATTGTATCTATATAAAGAACAGAGTTGTTGATAATAAACGGAGACTTGTTGATCATCATCGGATGTGCTTGTCTCCCATCGTTCCCGACAAATGGTGACCCCGACGTGAGTACCACGGCCGAGACGACGAAGGGTTCGGATCCTACGCAGCAAGGATGGCGAATAAGAGCTCAAGATGCTAATGTGAGAGCTCCGCGCTCCGGGCGACCTTATAGAAGGGCCCGGCCGATACGTGCTGCCGAGACCTTGAAGGGCTGCAACAGCGCTGACAAATAAGGAAATGAAAAGGCAAGCAGCATATGATTTAGTTAAGGGACCCTAACGCTTAATTGCGGAGCTTAAATGCTGAAGTCTACAAAATAATCCGATTGATTTGATTACGGGAGCCGGAAGAATGGAGAAAAGTTGCTGATAAGCTGTGGGATACTACCGTGACTGGGGGGAAGGAGCCAAAAGCAGCTCGGGAACCCTCAGATGCAGCAGAATGCAGATATTCAGCGAAGGCGAGAAGTGAGGGGAGTGAGAGAAGTTGGAAAGTTGGTCGTTATCACTGCTGCCCTGGCAGGATGCCTCACAAGAAAAAGCGGAAGAAAGGAGGTATGCACAGCATTCGGCGTACATGTTGCTGATGAACAAGGGATTGTGAAAGGAGTTCGTCCTGATCCAGGTGAGCGGCCAGGGAGGAGATGGGGGTGGACAAAACACCAGCAGCAGTCCTAAATCTCCTCCAACGTATACTCTCTGTGAGAGGACTGCAATGGGATGATTCTATACTTAAGAATCATTTAAAATGGACCTGGGACTGGGGCTTAATCCCGGGAACTACTGTAACATTTTAACTACCTGTATACTCACATGCAAATGCAAAGTGCCTTGCAGGTGCTACAAAAATCCCAGGAGTTGGCCCTTCCTGCCCTCTGTGCCCTGCCTGAGCCTAGCTGACCGCAAGCCTTTTTGCAGGTACAGCAAGGGCCCAACAAAAGGTATTCTGTCTTCACTGATCAATTGCATCAGACCATTAAGACCCATCCAGACCTTGATATGGGAACGAAAGACCAGATGTTCTGAATTTTGACCTTTGATAATATAAATGGAAAAAACGCACTAAATTCTCAGAACATTACTAAAAACAGTGACAGTAGTTAATATGATTTAATTAACTGATAGAATGGATCAATAGGTCAAAGCAGCCTATGTAGCCGCTGCGGTTAGTGGGGCTATTAAACCCTTCGTGGATAAGAAAGGTGAAACCGACTGAAACAATTATGATGAAGAATTGTAACACATAAAAATGAGTAATAATTCCAAATTATCGCTGTTATTAATTGTAAGCTGTTTAGTGTTTTCTTTTTTACTTTTATTCTGCTATAATGTCATATATGCATTGATGTGTAGGAAGTTACCTGAACTTCTTGGGACAGTGTCCTAGGGTGACTTTATGATGTTTGTATCCCCAGTTGTCTATTCTGTTTATGCTGGATATTAACTTCTGTGGCTTTCAGCTGGGCCAAGGGAGAGGGAGAGAGCGAAGAGGGGGGAGAAGATGCCAGCAGTTTGTCTGCAAGAGTTTCTCTCTACTCCCCCGGAATTCCTTCTTGGACTGTACTCTGAGCTCAGACAGCGAAAGAGAGATAAGGCTCTCTGTGTACTCTCTCTCAGCTCGCAGCAGCGCTCGCAGAGTTCTCTCACACAGTCACTAATGATGTAATAGTGATTTTAGGTATGTTGTTAATGGTATAGCGTGAATTCACTGACCTTTATAATGTGCATTATCCATAAGGTATTATTTAAGGTGATATATGTGTGCGCTTTTTTAGTTGTTTACAATCTAATCATGGTACCATTGATGAATTTTCCCATACTTTTGTGTAACTATCTACAAGACCTGTATGATTTTAGGAAACTTTCCCAACTACTGTTAATAGAAGCTTTCTTGCAAGATGTTAGGGAGACCCTTCCAGTTAAAGCCTTGGCTCTGGCCAAGCCCTGGCTGTAACTGGTTGGACACATGCCAACAGGTCCAGGTGTTTCTGCACCAAAACTGTACTCAGGCCACATTGACTTGCTAATTTGGACTTATAACAGCTGGACCCCCTTTCAAGGTAAACTTGGAAGCCTTGCCCGGGAGAGGTTCTCCAAGTCTTCCCTGTGAAACAGGGCTTGCCAGCTATTGCAGACTCTGGGTGATGGCCCAATATTTAGGGAATTTATGATGTATCATTCTAAATCACTATTTTTTCTCTCATGTTTTAATGATTATGTGTACTACCTTGTTTATTTCTGCTTGATGTAAGTTTATTACTTTACTACATGTATTGTCTTACTTCGATGTTGCCTTTGTATTTGTAGCAAGCAAGTACTCGGACAGGTCACCGGTTGACTGATAGAACTGCTCGGGCCGTGGTCCTTAAGTGCCAAACAGATTGTCCAAAGGATCATCCAGAACCAAGGGCTGGGGCCAGGGGTGTTATCAGTCAGTGTTACAGCACAGAGAAAAGCCATCTACGGACAGTGTGAAGTCGTTGCTGTGCTAACAATTCAGTGTGGTGGCTGTGGAGAGCTATTCAGAAGACACACCTTAGTATTAGATAATGAGTGGCTTTGTTGTATTAGTTGTAGTGGTAAGTATCTTAGTTGGACTGCCCCCAGGGCAATTCAAACTCAACTAAGGCCTGGGAGCAGATTGCCTGAAAGTATAGAGGAGAACACATATTGGGCAGCAAAATGCCTTCTACACAAGGCATTATCAATACTCATTGTCAGCCAGTGATTGGATTATTTACATGCATGTTACTCTGTGTGTGGGTTATCAGAGACTCACTCCACTTAGGAGTAGACTCCCGGCCAAACATATAGTTCACTGTTACCAATCTTACTAACAGACAAGAATTTTACTTAAGCCTAACCACGTAAAACCCTAACTCAACTTACTCAGCAACTGCAAGTAACAGACGGTTTAGGGTTAAGTGGATGGTTGAAAGGCTTAGAACTTACTGGGTGGCTTCAAGATATAGTAAGGAGCTTTGCTATTTTTCATTGTACTTGTAGCTATGGTCATAGCAATACCCTGCATTATCCAATGTGTGCAACAAATGGTAAGAAAGACCATCAATAAAGCTTGGGTACTGCAAAAAGAAAACGGGGGAAGTGTGGAGAGTTGTGTGGGAAGCTGGCTAGCAGAGCACGGCCGTAAGGGAATTCAGCTAGTTAAGCGATAAGTGGCAAGGACACTGGGCAAGGTATCTTTGCATAGAGCGAAAACAGGATGTGTGGGAAAAAGGAGAGAACTCAACACCTGCAGACCACAATGACATACGAATAGGCGGAGATGACTTTTAGCTAAGAGACCAATGATGAGCTTAGCCTTGCAATATGTATGAGCCTCATTATTGTATCTATATAAAGAACAGAGTTGTTGATAATAAACGGAGACTTGTTGATCATCATCGGATGTGCTTGTCTCCCGTCGTTCCCGACAGAAAACCTGTTTGATTTAAAAACTAAGAAAGGACAACAGAAAAGCCCAGGGGAAATAAATAGGATGACTTGAGGCTCTCTGCTTTCCTAGGGATTTTTCATTTGCTAGAACTACGTCTTAGAAAACACTTCTCAAAAATATCTGCTATGTACCATTGGTCTATCTAGGGCCATGGATCTGGAATAAACCCAGTTGGGTAATTAATGACAAGGGTTAGGCCAGAATCTCCCCTGGGGATATGGCAACTGGCTCAGGGAGGCTGGTGCAGACACCACCTGGGATGGTGCCTGTGATGCCTCCTGACCTGGTGACAATGACCAAGCAGGAACTGTGCTCTATGTCCATCCAGGAACCCTGCAAGGAGTGCAGAGCTGCAAATTTCCACCATCCACATGGGAGTGAGAAACAGAAACAGGGACTGAATCCAGCCACTGGCTCAGCAGCTGGGCTTTTCTTCAGCTCAGGAGGACAGGAAGTAGAAATCACAAGTTCAATGTTGAAATGTGGAGTTGTGTAACTGCAATTGCCCTGCTGCCCATTGCTGTTGGGCAGGCTCAGGGGCACAGTGGCCACTCCAGGACTGTACCAGGGACAGCCCCAGCAAGGAAACATCTGCCACTGTCCACAGCTTGCTGACCTCTGTACCATGTCTCCTGAGAGGAAAGGAATTCCCCAAAGGATATCTCCTCCTATCTTCTCCTCAACCTGCACAGGACTGGATTTGCTATTTCCTCATCTAACCTTGTGCTGAACCTACGCTTCCCCTCCCACATTTGCTGAACGTATTTTCCCCAAAACACATTTCTACAGCAGCCAAACATTCCCTCCTGAGTGAAGGGAGACTTGCAAGCTGCCCATTGCCCTGATCTCAGCCATGACTGGGTAAGGCTGCACCTAAAGCCTTTTTTACCAGTCTCCACAGCACTTGTGCTGTATTTTTAGGACCAGCTTGCAGGGAAATGCCAGCTCAGGTGCTCTGCAAGTCAAGTGGCTGGTGAAGGTGCCACGTCCTGTTCACTGCTGCAGCAGCAGTGCCCTTAGAGGAACTGCAGCCCTCATGAAAACCTGCACATCAGACAGGGACTATCATGCTCTTGAATTTAACAATCCTTTCTTTTATCACTGAAGATCCTTATAATCAACTTCCTACGCCTGCTGCCTTTAGAAACAATAAAACACTTAAAAAAGAAACAGCTTGCATGATCCTGTTCTGGCTGATAAGCACTGAAGTGAATGTATCACTGCACATTTATGACAATCCAGCTGGATGGAGTCCTGTCCATGATTGATAGCTACACTTAGCAGCGTCATGGTTTTGATCAGCTGAGACAAGATCCAAGGGGATTAAACACTGGATGACATCTCAATGGAAACCACAGTTCTGGGAACACGTTTATATGTTGGGATAATGGATGAATGTGCTGCTCCAACGCATAAATATTTATACCTCACAGTTTTGCTGAAAACAGACAGGAAACCTTTGTTCAAACCAAACTGAAAGGAACAACACTCACATGCTGAATACACAGACTCAGACCCCAGATGTGAGTGTTGCTGAAAAACACCAGATGCTTTTTTAATACATCAAGTGCCAAGGCCTCTACCCTCACCTTCCCCTAGCAGGAATCCTAACAATGGGGCGTCTTACATGCCCAAAAATCGATGACCACTACTTCACAAACATCTCCTAACCAAGCTCAACTCCTCTCAAGAACCTCCAGAGCTGATGAAGTCACCTTTTATGAAGGATGGAGTCACTCTGTGAGTGAAGAACAGCAGGATTTATGTTCTGCAGTGGGAGAGAGATATGGGACTACAGCACACTGAAAATCAGACAATGGATCTTTAACAGGGCTACAAAATTCAGGTTATACACCTATAAGGCCTTCCAGCAGGCACTGGGTGCTTTCAGTTATGGGGTTCCCCCATGTCTGTCTTGTCAGTTCTGCGTTCAAACATTTGGGAAATTAATTTGAAGTCTGGATGTCCTCCCTAGGTTTGATGACCCAATCTGCTTGTGCATTGGTGCTTCCTGCATTAGCAACTCGTATCCCATTCCAAATGCTGCTGCATTATCGCTTCCCCACAGCAAAGCTCCCAAACCTGCTAGAGCAGCCTTGTAGGGAACACAGGGTGTTGCGACTTTCCGCCAAGGAAATCTGGCAGTTGATGTGGTTGACTTCAGCTGTCAGCAGGGGCAGGAGGAAATAACCTTGAGGCAAAGAAAAGTCAACATTTTCCACACGTATCCATCTGGCTAAGTTAAGTTGTCTCTCAATTATTCTTTTTAAACAAGTGTTACCACTTAACATAAAAAACTAAATTAAACTCCAGCTCAGCAAACCTAAAAATTTTAGACACAATCGTTTTACACCTAATTTTTTAATGTGGTATATATATAGAGATATATATATCTATGAGTTTTTCCTAAATTAATCATATTTGGACAATTTCTTCATTTTCCTAGTCATATTTGTAGCTTCCAGTTTTCCTGAGAATTTTACTCTGATGTTACATTTATACCAAACATTTATACCAATGTGCTATGTGCATACAGGCTGAAGGGTTTCAAGTGTCAAATGTGATACTGTTCTTGGTTCTAAGTCCACACCATTATCCTGACTGCAGGGCATAAGAGATAAATCCTCTATTTAAAAAAGAAGAAATAAATATTTCTTGAGAAACTTGTTTTTAGGGATGGCAGTTGTTTAATTTCCTGGAAAGTCACCCTGCATCCCCAGATTACCAAGCAGGGCATGGAGCAGGTGTGTGCAAAACTGCACAGTGTCAGTGTCTGCCCCCATGAATTGCAGCTCTGGCCAGGACCCCACTTGCATGTTTGTATAAGGGATACATTTACCTACACAAGATTTATAGCATTGATCCCATTACTAAGACATCTTCTTGATCCCAAAAGTGTAGGACAGTGCCTGCAAGGTGCTGAGCTCCCTCAGCTTTCTCACAGCCCAGAGCTGACTGCCCTGCCCTTAGGGAGGGAAGGGGAAGGAGAGGGAATGAATAGCAAGGACCTGCTTATCACAGTGGGTCCCACCAGTGGCACCTCAGAGGGACCTCAGTGGTGCCCAGGGGAGCTCACTGATGCTATTCCTGTTACTTTTACTCAGTCATTAACTCTCTACTGTTCTTTTGTCCTCCCTTCAACTTGTGCTGCCTTTACTGTCTCTCTTCCCTTCTTCCCACTGAACACCATGGCTTCTGCCCGCTCCATTAATTCTTAGTCTCCGGTGTGTGCCCACCCACCTTAACTATCTGGAGGATTACCACGATAAGAAAGGGATAAAAAACACCAAAAGAGACATGGTAAAAAACTAAAACAAAACAGTCACAGATGCACTGGGGTGGGGATTGGGGTGCTCACACCATTCATCCTGGTAGGATGCACCATCTAAATTAAAAGCATAAGGATCTTGTTGCAGGGAGTTGCTTTTTTGGATATGTTCTCAGGGGCTGCTCCTCTTTTTCACTGTCTGTACAAGGAATTTAACCTTCTAATCTCTGTAATAGCAACAGCATCCTACTCTCTAGCACACTGAACATCCTGCAGTAACCACTGCTTTGTGATGGTGCATTAAACAAGCCATTAGAGGATGTTCCCAATGAAAGGAACTAAACACCCCCTGGTTCCCATGGATCCCCATGCTCATTCTACAGTCTGAAAGCAAGACCTATTCTCTAGTTTATAAATTCCCTCTGCACTTTCAGCTTGGACAAAGACATGGCATATCCTTCTGTGCATGGGCTGGAAGTGCCACTTACAGGGTGGGGACTCCAGGCTGTTGTATAAACAAATGAGGCTGTGGATAAGGCTGCTCCTTGATCAATACCCACTTTGATCAACTGATCAATGCTATTTTTTTAAAGGCACTTTACTCTATGGAGAGCTTATAGCTGCATGAGTGGTGGCACATGAAGCACTCTTTGAAAAGTAGAAAAAGGTCAGCTCGGACATGCAAACTGACAGCAAGCTGAGAGGTAACTCATGATCTGAGGGCATGGAGAAACCAAAACAACAAATCAAAGCTTGGCTTAGGCCAGCAGAGGTAACTGACTCTCCAGCAGTAATTTTGAAAATAGTTTTTGCTGATTCAAGAACATTAAAAATAGAAGTCAGCCACAAAATTGGATTTTGCCTGTGCTTTTGGAATTTTTTAATATACTTCTGACAATTACCTGGGTTATCAAACTGCTTAGGACTCCATTGTGACAGAAGAATAGTCATACAGCCATAACAGCAATGCCATTCATGTATTGGTTAGCATAAAGCACCAAAATTCACAATGGCTGTTCTTTGATTACCAAAAAGAACACAACTCCTGCACAGCATAACAAGATTCTGACTGTGCTTCTCTGTGTCTGTAGATTAAGAACTAAACAAAACAGGAGCAGCAGCTGAATACATGGATCACCTCGTGCAACAAAAATCTGGTGGAAGTGAACTCAACAGGAATCCACCAAGGATCTTGTAATGTCCATATAACTCCCTGTTAAAAGCATCCTCAAAGCCTCCTGTATTTTCACAGACTAAGCCCATTACACATTCCAGCAATAAAGCCATTTTTGTCATCAGGAGGCCATTCCAATTCCGCAGAATGCTTCCCCCAAGACAGAGTGTTACTTCTCCATGTCCCAACTTACCCTCCAGGGCACAGAACCGTGTCACCTGCTCCGGCATCAGCTTCCCCAGCTTGTGCTGGCAGTAAACGTCGGCGATCTCCTGGCGGCACTGCTTGGACTTAGCACGGGACATGGCTGAGATGGCCTCCTTGCCCGTCACCTCACACTTGGGTGGTTGGTCGTATTTCAGTTCAGGGGAGATGTTCTCAATCTTTTTTAAGAGATGCTCTGTGGGAAACCTGTCAATCTCCTTCAGGTTGTTCCTGCTGCTGCTGTTTTTCCCGGCAGGATCGCTGAACTGCACCACCTCGTTGGAGTTCTTCCCCAGCACCAAGGTCTCCTTCATCTTCTCCTCTTCCAGTTTCTTTCTCAAGTGCTCCTTTTGTTTGCTAAGGGGTTTTTTCACCAGCTCAGACTGGTGTTTTTGCCTCTGAGTCCTGGGAGCAAAGTTACTGTTATCAATAGTTTCAAAGTCCTTGGGGACTGAATTTTCATTATTGCTGTCTGTTCGCATTTTCTCTTTCGGTCGGTGGGAAAAATAGCCATCCTATAAATGGGGAGAAAAATTATACTCATCTTACTACAACAGTCACATCCCATGCATTGCAAGCACTTCTTACATGAAAACACAGATCAATTACAATCCAGCACACAGCAGAAAATCCCTGTGTTGGGGTTTGCAGCAGGCAGAAGCTGAGAGGCCTCTGGGGTGCCCAAGTCACCTACACTGGCATCTCTTCTTCACTGGGCCAGAGTCCAAGCCCTATCTCAGCTGCAGCAGGGAGGGTTTACATAGGTTTGTGAGCAGTGATTAACCAGACACTTCACCCTGACACCATTAAATATCTATGAGAAAACAGACACAGGGAGCAAAAGCAGGTCCTTCAATGCTTTCCTTCACTCCTTGTGATAAACAATCACAGTTTGGTATCCCAGAACTGCCTTGCTGCTCTGCAGAAAGCACCACCTGACTGCAGCCTGAGCTTTCCTTCAGTGAAGTAACTTTGCTACCAAAAAATCCCTCCTAATTTTGCCCATCTTCTTTTGAGTTTCTACACGTTTGAGCCCTCCCTGGGAGGGTCAGAGCCAGGCTCAGGTGTCAACTCTTTAACCATCATTTTCCTCCTCTCGATGCTCTTAGATAAATACACAGCCCATAACATTGCAACATTCAAAATCTATCACATATAGGAAAAGGAATAGACCATCTAAAATATTTATCTGCATCAGAGGTGGGTGAGGTTGAGTTGCCTTTGCTCCAACTGTGGAAACTTCTGGGGCACACTGTGTTTAGACTCGTGAACATGGAAATATCTCCATTTGCAGAAGTGAACAGTACCAGATAAAATCAATCATTAATTGTTATTAAAACATCTGAAGACAGGAGTTGAAATATTGATAGACTTTTTGAGTCTGTCCTGTTTCCTTTCCACTTGTGAAACACCTAACCAAAAATCAGACTGGGAAATGACAGCATCACTAATGATGACTGATGGGAGCATCTTTTAGCACCTATCAACCACATTTTGTATTCAAAACATTTTATCAGCATGAGCTAATTGTTTCTCACACCTCTTCTGGGAGGAAGTATTTAACAGTCAGGGCTTGCAGAGAAAGGAGAGGGAGATAATGACTTATCCCAGGCCATGCAGGGAGTCAGTATCAGTTTGACCTCTGCAGCTCAGCAATGAGAAATGTTTGAATAGTTTCCTCATTAGAAGAAGTTGTTCAGTGAGTGAATAAAGTGATTTTCTCTCTGTGAAAATGTCTTGTTTGCAACTAGCTCTAGCTGTCAGACACAGAAGAATGCAAAGAAGTTACAAAAAACCTCAACACCAGACAACAACTCAGAAACCAAAGTCCAAACATTTTTCAAACAAACCAAATATTTCCAGTTTGGGGAGAAATAGTTTTTAAAATATAAAATTCTAACAATTAAGGGCAACCATGAAATAAATTTCTCGGTCTTCTTTAAGAAATAGAAAAGAATAGCATTTATACAGAAACACAGGCTCGTTTAAGTAGAAAAAGATCTTCACGATCATGAAGTCCAACCATTAATCCAGCACTGCCAACTCCACCACTAAACTGTGTCTCCCAGTGCCCCATCTACATGGCTTTTAAATCCCTGCAGGGATGGTGACCCCACCCCTTCCCTGGGCAGCTGTGCCCGTGCTTGACAACACTTGCCATGAATAAATTTTTCCTAATATCCAATCTAAAGCTTCCCTGGCACAACCTGAGGTCATTTCCTCTTGTCCTGTTTCACGTTACCTGGGAAACAAGACCAACCCTGACCTGGCTGCAGCCTCCATTCAGGGAGCTGCAGAGAGACTCAAGGTCTCCTCTGAGCCTCCTTTTCCCCAGGCTGAAGAATCCCAGCTCCCTCAGCTGCTCCTCACAGGGTTGGAGCTCCAGCCCAGCATTGCTGGTGTCCATTGAAAACAAAAAAAAAAACAAAATAAACAAAACATAGTTTCAAGGCAGCCTTCATTCCCAGGAATGACCAAACTAAAATGAAAACATTACTTTCAGAGCCTGGCTCGCACCACTTGTCCTGGATCTTCAATGGATCTTCAAAGAAAAACTCCAACTCTGTCTTCAATAAACCTTCTCTAAGGTCTCTAAGGTAATGCCACATAGGATATTTCTGCATATTTTGGCAACATTCTCTCTCACAGGCTGACTCTTCATAAATTATTTTTGTCTTCAAATTAAAAAAAAAATCCTAATCTGTAAAGCAAATGCATGTTGATAAAAGTGAAAAGAAGGGAGAGGAGATGTTTGCTGTTGGTTCTTCACAATAATTCTTATTATCCACAAGGGAGGCACTGGCCTGCACCTCTCATGTCCTGGGGAGTACAGAGCCCTGCCCTCCTGATCCTTCCAAACCTCTCTGGAGCACAACAAAGTGCCAAAAGATAAGGTGGGGGCCCATTCTTGCTTCAAACAGCATCTGACCCTGCCCTTGTGTGACATTTCAGTCGGAATCCTTGCTCTCCAGCCCTGCAGCAGGAGTGCTGGACAGGCTCTGCAGCTCCCCTGGGCTGCCAGAGGTTGCAGTGGTCCCACCAGGCTGGCACACAGCACAGAGCTGTGATCAAACCTCAGGAGAAAAAAGGCAAAGCAAACAGCAGATTTATTGGCGTATGGTTCACCTCTTTAAACTATTTTCCTCCTTCAAGTGCTTTGCCCCCTCTGGGAAATGCTTCTCCAAGTCTACATGCTGGAATCTGAAAAAACAAATAGATCCTAAATGCTGCCAAGCAGACACAAAACAAAGCTGGGCCACAACTGTTCCCTGCCTGCAGGGACAGGGAGCATCACAAAAACTGCCACCATACAGGACATCCAGCATCTGCAGGGACTAAAAATAAAGCAGGGTCTGTACAACCAGTGTAAAACCAAGAGCTATAGATACACACTGAGACATAAAGACACGTAACAAATACCCCAGCTGGAAAGTCAAATCCAGCCTCACGCAATCTCACACCTGTTGGTGCAAGTGTTAAATGCCACAAAACCAGAAATCTCCGCCCACCTTTGATCTGCATTTCCCTCTCGTGTGCTTTCGCCAAAGACAAACGTGATATTCACAGTACAGTGATTTCAAGATAGGCTCCACACGTGAGAGCAGAGCGCACACGTCTGCAGTGCAGAGGAAATGAAACTCAGCACTCTGAGTTTAGAACAGCAGCAGCTGCTGACAATAAGTTGGGTTCATTTGTGAAGTTCAGGGATACAAGCATAAAGCAGCACATCAGGTTTTCAGCTGGCTACAGGAAGATGGGTTTTACTTGCTCTGCAATACTTTATTTTTACGGTGCTGGATTAATTGCAGATTTTATTTGTCATGGATTTCTAAGACATTAAAGACAGGGCAGAGTCATCTCACAGAAAGATGATCTTGAAGCCAGGCAATCCCAGTTCTGACAGTACCATGGGGCACACATCAGCAGGTTCACTGTCTGAATCATCATTTTTTTCCACTTTTATCTAGCTATTTGTCAGCAGCACCTCCTTATCTCTGCTTGCAAATCACTGAAAAAATGGAAGCCATACAAGGACTAAATGAGAAGCATAAGCCTATTAATATAGCCCGTAAGTGTCCACAGCCCAAACATCTGACACTGCAACTGAAAGCACCATTTTGGTCTTTGCAATACAGCAATTCTCTCTAGGCATTGACCAGAAGAGGCTCTATCCAAAGTCAACTCATTTGAGAGGCTCTCCTACAAAATCACTCAGTATTACAGGTGTTACACACAACATGAGCCTCCCAAGAACACACTTTTCACCTGTGCCTCTCCTACAGTCCCAACCTCTGCCAGTTTAAAGCCATCCCCTCTCATCCAATCACTCCATGCCCTTGCTCAAATTCCCTCTCCAGCTCTCTTGTAGCTGCTTCAGGTACTGGAAGATGCTGTAAAGAAACCTCTGGAGCCTTTGCAGCACCATATTTCCACCATGAAGTGTCACTGTGGATGTCTGGCCCAGAACACAGGCTTAAGAGAAGGATTTCCACAAGCAGAACTGCTCTGTCCTAACTTTGTCTGGTTGTCAGAAGACACAAGGAGAGGTTAACGGCAGAGTGCTCAATGGCAAGAGCCCTGGCAGGGAGAGTTTTAATGACTGTGGGGCCTCCTCTGAGCGTGTGCACACTGCAGCTCAGCAATAACAAGCAAATACTCCAAAACTGGGAAAGAACAGTCTGTACCCAGGAGTGTGCATGAGATCACTGCCAATTACATACTGATTGCCATTGATGCTAAAAATAGTATTATAATATTAATGCAAAAATAACATTTTAAGCTCAGAGCCATTTTATGTAACGTGAGAATTTCAATTCTGCTCCAAATTCTGCTCCCTGTTGAATACACAGATTTTAATTCTCCAAACTCCTCCCCTGGTGTGTTTTATTAAAGTTTGTCAGACACAACGAATGCTCTTTGGTGTATTAGCCACTATATTTGGAGTGATTGAGGGTCTGGGGCTTAGGTACTCTAAGCTTGATTGAATTCCAAGTCCCATCTATCTCAGGAGGGAAAGTCTGGGTTTCTGCAGGGACTTTGCAATCTACTGAGGAAACCATGGAATAAATTGCTGCTGTCACCTACTACAGACCCAACAGCAGCTGCTGCTGCTCACTGTGCCTAGCACAAATACAGAGAATTTGGAAGAACTTCCCAGCTGTCTGTAATGACAAATGGATTTTAATGACAGCCTAGTAACACTCTCAGAGGCTTTTGCAAGCAAAGCCCTCACCAGTTCAGCCAGACCCCAGGTAAGTTCACACACCTGCAGATGCCTCTCTTCACATGTTTCTCTTGCCTGTATTTGCATCCAAGCTAAGCACCTTCAAGCACAAACATGCATTTTGGGTTGCCCAGGGCACAAACTCTCCTGCAATCTTTCTGTACAGTTCTCTATCCCACATGCTAAAGGCAGGAGGTTAAAGATAAAGACTATGGCTCCAATGGTGGGCATGGGAAATATCCAACAAGCCAGCCCTTTTTCAGTGGGGTGTCCTACTGCAGGGTCAGAGTACACTGCAAAGCCCTTAGGTACAGCTTGCAGTGTCCCACTGCCCCTGGAAGGAATCCCTCTGCCAGCAGCATGGATTAGGCAATAGCACTGGTAATTTTTGCAATAACACACAAAGCCAGGACTAGACCAATTTCAAATCTGCTTTGATAGAGAGAACCTAACATGCATTTAAATCAGCAGAGACCCAAACATCAGCAGCCTGGGGTGCACCAGCTCTGCAGACAGCAAGGGCACCCAGCCTGTGACTGAAGGATCCAACTCCAGACACCAAAGCCAAGGAAGAGCCTACCCCGAGCAGGCAGACACTGCTCCAGCATCACCTGTGGAGGCACAGCACTGCTGGAAGGCTCCTTTTGGGGAGGTTTTGTAGGGAACCTAAAAGAAAACCCTAATCAGTTCACAAAGGCACACAATAGGAGCTTGCATTTATCTGCCAGAGGTGCTCTTTGCATTGTGCAGACCACTTCCTCCTGACAGTAAGAAAATGCTCCCTTCTTAGGAAAAGTTATTCACTGCACAGTTTTTTTATCAACGAAGTCCTGTAAATACTATACAGATGGATGGACCACGTGCAGGCAAGCCCTAAATAGCAAACGTTCACAGTTACAGTTTATCTGACAACTCATTTTCTCCCCAGCATAGAAAGATTTGCTGTCTTTTTGTACTGAGAATATATTCTCATATTCTTCCTCTGGCAAAGCTTGGTACCTCAAAGACATAGCAAAACAAACTAGAAATATGCACATGCACATACTGAGCAGCAACAAAACACACAGATCTTCTCTAAATACAAAGTACTGGACATGCTGGCCTTGGCCATAAATCAAACACCTGTACTATAAAAAACCTACGTTTTTTTCCTCCTTTCACATGGTAAAGCACAATTATTGACCTCATATGAAAATCTGCAATGCCTGGGCAGTCATGCAGGATCTCAGACAGCTGAGGCCCTCAGAGCTGGTGCTGCTTTGCTGGGGTGAGCTGCTCAGGATCCCAACCAGACCTCAGAGGTGGGGAATAGCTTCAAACTCTGCATGAGAGACCTGGTCAGGCTTCACTGGACCATCTCTTTTACCTGTCCTGTGACTGAGAAGAATTTAAACAGAACTATGAAAAGATAATCAGAACAAGTATCTGTTCAATATTAATCACAGCTGTGACATTATTTCGTAGTGCTTGTTAATTATTTCAATAATGACACCTTCCAATTGCCAGAGTCAGAGGATTAAATTAAATCTTTTTTAATCTCTACAATTAAATCTTTTTTTTCTGCTCTTACCTTTGTGCATTTGAGGCTGTTTCTTAGTTGAAATCAAAACCTTTTGCCTCCAGAACTACACATTATATGCTGTAGTCACCCCATTGTCTCCTGTCCTACCACACTCACTTCTTTCAATCTGTAAAGCCACTACTGCTCTGCTTGAAGCCCTCATGCAGCCACATGGCTGCAGAGCAGACATCCCATTGTGCCATCAAAACAAACAAGAAATTGGAAACTTTAATTGAAGATGCAGTTGATGTGCCATGAGACCCTTGGAAAATGAGTACTTTTGGCAGGTTTGAACAAAAGAGTGGCCAAAGACAGCAGATGGAGGAAAGGCAGCAGATGTTTATGTAGTTATATTTTTCCATATGTTTTTCTGTTTTGCTGTAATAAGTGCATTGTGTTTTAATTGTCAGTGGCTGAAGACTTGGGAGAAACATAATTTGTGTTTACTTTATGTCTTCCATTAGAGAGGGAGATGCAAAATGTGAAAATAGGTTTATTGACTTGCAAGCTGGTAAAGATGTAATTGCTTCAAATACAGTGTTTTCTGTTATGTAAAAGGTAAATGCGACAAAGCAATCATTTGGGTTAAAAAGGGGGATTGTGACACTTGAAAAAGCACAAGCTCTTCAGGTTCCGCACTAACAGATACAGGCCCAGCCAGCCCAAAACTATTGCAACACTTGGCGTTTCAAAATGCAGAGAAACAGATGGACCGCCA
Organism: Petroica traversi; assembly: GCA_025920805.1. Classification (NCBI taxonomy): domain Eukaryota; kingdom Metazoa; phylum Chordata; class Aves; order Passeriformes; family Petroicidae; genus Petroica; species Petroica traversi. The sequence goes on from JAHLSL010000037.1 coordinate 6,744,382, forward strand.
CCAAGTGCACAGGGGACCCCTCAGTGGAACATCTGCACTGGTAAGTGATTGTTTGGAGGATTGATTTTCCCTTCCTTTCCAAAACTGTTACAATCTATTTTTATTTTTCCTTAACACAAATTTCAGCAGTGTGATACAAAGTACTAAAAACAACACAGTAAAAATGTCATTAATAGAAGCTGCTTTTATCCCTTTTTACATACATACATTAAGAGAAGATGTTCTGAAAACAGCTTCAAAACTTTGGCTGCTTTCCTCAAAAGTTTCTCTGCTTTTTGCTAACATGTGACTACTTTCAGAGTGATTTAGATTAGGGAATAAAATAATATTGCATCCCTCAAGAGACCAAACAGATTTTCACATTTGTTCCAGCTTAGAACAGTAACTGTACAAAAAGCCATATTGTATCAACAGCAATTTCAGATCTTCATCTGGTGATTAAAAAGTTTGGAGTACTGCTAGAGGGAGCTGTGAAAGCACATATCCATAGTGCTTCCAAAACTGACCACTTTGTTTCCTGCTAATTTAAACTTCTCAGGAAAGTTTGGGCTCGGACAGCACAGACCAGTCAAATTTATCCAGTCTGTAACAGAACTTGATTTATCTCCAGTAACTGCCCCCACTTCACACAGTTTGTTCCCTTTCAGAGGCTGCTGGATGTCATTAATACCCCAGACTGGCATAAGCCCTGCTTCTGGCAAAGGTCCCTCCCAGCCCAATTCTCCAGCAGGGACAGCAACACTCACTGGCTTGGGGCAGTGGCAACGCTGAGCTGGGCAGGTTTTTTTGTCTGTTTAACAGTAATTTTTTTTTTTTTTGTCATTTTAACAGTTCCCACCCCCACTCTGGAGCAGCTTCAGCTCTGGCTGGGTGTGGGCAGTGGAACCCAGCCCTGCCTGACAATCACATTGCTCAGTTCCCAGGCAAAGCAGCCCTCAAAGGACTGTTCATTTGAGCATCTGTCCTGCAGCATTAACCAGCGTTACTGAGCCTCCTGGATCCACTTCAGCATAACCACATCTTTAAACAGAATTCACCACAAAGCCAGGAAATGGATGAAGGAGGTCTGGCCTGACAGTGCAAATTGCAGCTCCTGAGGCAGCTCAGCAAAACCCTGGAGGTTTGTTTTCCTACAGCTTCTCCCTGAGAGAAGGTGGATCTTACAACAAAGAGTTCAGACATGAAGGAGCTTTACAAGGAATTCAGTATTCTCTCAAGGGAAAGGTATTGAAGTGACATATTATAATAATTTCTGTACTTTGTGATCGTTGAACAGGACCCTCAGTTGAAAAGACATGGTAGAGCAGCAGCAGACACTAATTAATGCCACACAACTTCTTAACAGGAGTGCAGCAGGTAGAACTGATAAATTTCCCTGATGGCTGTTCCAACACTGAAAGGAAAATGTGAGATGTTTGGTGTTTTCATTTCTCACCAAATTGCTTCATTATTTGACAAAGGTGCCCCAAAGAAATAGCATGCAAATAAATAACACAAAGTAAGAACAGGCTAAAGCTTAATCATTTGCATGTTTAATGGGCATGATAACTGCACTGAATACACTGAATACCCATTACAGCCAACCTTTCATTTTTATTTTTTTACTTTCCCCTCTCAATGACCTAACCCATAAAAAAATAACATGGTTAATCTGAATTGAATTCCTCTGCTTTCATCTCTATTTCTTTCATCCAGAATTCAGCCAGTATAGATTTTATATCTTTCAGAGCAGTAGTAAACACATGAAATTGCTTCCTGGTGACTTGTTATTAACTAGATTCCAACTAAATTCATCAGGGGGCCTATTCCAGCTCCAATCTAAACAATCTTGAGCAGCCCAGGGTGAATTGCTGAGACACACAATAGATCTCTGGCTATAGAAATTAAACATAATCAAAATATGGATGGTAGAAACCAAAGACACCCTCACACACACATCCTTGTGTGTGTGGCAGGCAAACATCCTTGTAAAATACGGTCAGTTTAGCACAAACGTATTCACCCTTAATTGGGTAGAAAATCTATTTAGATGAATACAATGCAAAGAATAATAATGATAATAATAATAATAATGAATTTCAGGATTTTGTTTGGAGGGAAAAAACAACACAAATAAATGGGAAGTAATTGGACCTTATTTAATAGTCTCAGACTATCAGCTCAAACAACTATAATCATTAAAGGCCCTGCAGTGATCTTCTACTGATAAATGTTGTTAAATCAGAATTACAATACAACAAGCATAAAGAGCAAAGTATTAATATGAGCAACACTAAAAGAAATAGATTAATTCAAATCTTTTTCACTGGCATCACAAGGAGTCTTTGAACAAAGCACACAGAAATGAAAGGCCTCCATGTTTCCTCTTGTTTTGGGCGAGACTGGAATATTAACATTTCCACACACGAGATTACTGCAGGGGGACTGCAGATGAGCAAAGTTACCCACTGCTGGATTTGTGGGTGTGCAGATACTGCCTTGTATCCTCACAGAAAGTTCTTCTGCAAGACCAGTAGTTACATTAATGAAATAAAAATTGAAAAAGCCAGAGGATTATTGTGGGCTCTGCCACCTACATCCTCAGCTACCCCGTCAGCAATCCAGCCTCCCTGGAAATTCAGCCTGGGACCTCAGCAAGGGTGGTACTGCATTCTCAGTTCTTGCAAAGTCATTCAGAGCTGTACAAATGAGCATTTTAGCAACATAACGGAAGATTAAAGAGTTCTGGGACTAAAAAGTAGAGCAAAATAAAAATTTCTAACACCTAAATGATGCATCTCAAGTTTAAAACTTGTCATTTCATTGGCTCCAGCACAGACCATGAAGAATATATGCATTAGGAGAAGACATTAAAAAGTTTTCTAGGAAAGTGCCCCCCTCCCTGACTTGAGCAGATATTCACTTTGGAGACCAAACCCTTTTCTGTACTTTTTATGTAAACATACTGAGTACATTTAAGCCAAACACTTGTATAGTGCCCAACTTTCTGTAGCCACAGAGCAGCTTTCCTCTCGTGCTGTAAGCACAGTGCTGTCGAAACAGATACTTGTAATTACACTGCATTTAACAATGGTCATATTTCCATAACTCCTCACTTACAAACAAGGATTCCCTCCACACACAGCCAATGACCATATCCCAGCATATCCACATCCTCCACAAACAGAACCAGATGGACAGCACAGCATAATGTTAACTTGGTCACTGTTCATAGACTGTGCCACAAAGAAAAATCCAATCACAATGTATTCCATTGTTTTAATGAACATCATTATATTAGAGCATAAAAAAATGGAAGGCAGAGAAACAGTGATGGAAAATGGGTCCTGTCTATCAAGAAATTCTCGCTTGTGTCTTCCTCATACCTTACTATTCTAAAGCAGAAAAATAATGCAAAGTGAGCTGGAAATTTAAATTTGCATCTACAAATAGATATTGTGTGAATTTTATCAGATTTATTGGAGATTTTGGTAAGTTTTCCGCTATAGCATCAGCGCTAGTCCAAAACATGCTGTGAGGGAATATAACACTGGCAGTACTCAACAGTGGCATTATTTCCACTTAATTGGAATTAAATGGGCAGTGGAAGGATGATTGCAGGATGAGATTACTACCTATGGTTTCCAAACAGTTGCTCTTTGGATTTTTTCTTGATTTTGCAGCACTCATCAAGTCCCACCAAGCACTGTGATAGGGTGAAAGGCAAAGATCCCTTTCAGTTCCAGGGACAAGCTGTCAGTGACTCCACACATTCAGTGGTGCTTCTCTCATGGAACCAATGGGATATTCAATCTCTGTTTTTATCACTCAAACCTGGTGTATAGGACAGGATTTAGTCGTCTATACAAAAGAGAGTTCTCTTTTACAAGCATATTCAATAATGTACAGCAACCTTGGTGCACATGCTACAACTGTAATGCACTGTATTTCTTCAGAAAGAAACTATTTTGAGAATTCTGTGATTGCTGGAACACAGTTTCATTTGCAGAGACAGCTCAATGATAGCTCACACATCATGCTATGTATATCTTTCAAAACATGTATTTCTCATTAGTAATTCTACTATGCCAACCATTCCAAATATCAAAGTGACACCTGACAATTATAACGCTAGATGTTCACCAACATAATAATAACGCCTCAGCAAAGTGATATTTGCAAGGGTTTGAAAGGAAGAAAATCTCTACCTAAAATCTCACGTGGGATGCATAAACTGCAAGGATGAGGGCACTGCCAGAAATCAGCCTGAGGGAGCTGTTGGTATTACAGAATTGAAGCAAAGAGCTTCTAATCCATGGTTTGTAAGGACGGGTATATCCACGTGAAACAATACCAAGGAAAAGCACACACAGACACACACACACTGTGCTCCTTTAGTGATGGGGGCACATTAAATATTGTTGTTTTGCAGGCTTTGGCCTTTTGGTTGGTGCTTTCCACAGATCCAAAAGACTTTCAGTATCCTGTTTTGTCTGATGAGCTGCTGTCTCTCAGTGACACGATGCTGCTACGGAAGATGCAAATTCAGCAAGTGTCCCCACTCCCGGTCCTTGTACACATCTGCCGGCAGCTTCCCATGGACCCAGCCTGGAAAACCTACGGACGCCTGAACGCTTCCCTGGAAAAGCCCTGGTGGTGACAGGCTGCACATAATTCGCTTTCTGAACGGATGTTCCGGGAGAAGCAGCACGGGAAAGATGCCGAAGCACGGCCCGGTGCCAGCTCGCCCAGCCCCGCCGCGATGGCACGGAAGGGTTTGCCAAAGCCCGAGCTGGCCGGAATACCAATGCAGCCCCGCAAAGAGCTGCAGGGCAAACAGGAAGGAGGGGACAAACCCTGGGACACAAAAGGAACAAACAGCCGGAGATGAGCTCTCCCAGCAGGTACCGCATTGGAATTCCGAGCGCCCAGCAGATGGGTGGCGATGCCGGTGACACGCTCCGGATTCCTATCGCTCCCAGGGGCCGGACCACTGATTATCGCCAGTGGATCTCAAAGCGCTGCCCTTTCTTATTCTTTATTAGCATGAAATTGTGTTAGCCGAGCTGATTTGGAGCAATCTGATGCGAGCCGAAGCCTGCTGTAAATCCGCATGTGAAAGGATGCATTTCGCAGGCGATGAAAGCCGAGAAGGAGCTGTCGTCTTCACTTAGTTTAATTCTGTGTGTCCTTTAGAGCAGCAAAAGCCTTCATGAAGAACAAACAACGAGCGTCTCTGTCTATGGCCCAGATTCTCGCTTTATGCCCAAATAAATTTTACATTCTTCTGAAAGCAGAGGCTTTGAATGACTGTTAAAATGTACAAGGGCTGTTATGGGCTCCTCGAATTGCTCAAGGAACTTAAAAAAGAGCAGACTTAGGAATCTATTAGGCAACATTTTCTCTTTGCGTTGAAATCTTCAAGATAATGAATGTCTTGGAAAGAGCAACAAGATTGTTATCATCCTTAACTCTTGGACTGAAGGCATGAGCTGGGCTGCTTCCAGTGAACAAGTGGTTCTTGCTAATTTTATAGACGTGATTAAAATAAGTAAAGAGTCACTTGAATTATTTTTTTCCTTTGTGAATAAATATGGGCTACTTGGCCAAAAGTCCCCACTGACAGAATATTGCAGCAAGGCAGTAGTGGTTGAAAAACCCCTGCTCATCTTATCTGTCATCAACTGTCCACAGAGAGAGGGAATGACAATTACAACATTACACAACATCTATAAATATAAATTCCTCTGTTCTCTACAGCCAGCAAGACTGTTCCCACACATAGGGGGATTACTTCAGTGCTGCTTTTACAGATAAGGTGAAATTCTGGCAGTGCCCACCCAGAAGTGAATGGACAGGAGAAAGTCTTCCACTCCTGGCAAGCCACGTCAGCCCTACAGGGATCCAGCACGTTCCAGCACAGTCCTGCTCCCAAAATACAGCACAGAATCCTTGTGGGGCAGGGGCTGAACTCACCAAATCTGGATGATGAGCTGCAATTGCTTGCAATGCTAATTATTCTATACAATGGCCATATTCTAAAGCAATCTCCTCTAAAGAACTGATGCTTTTTTACAATATAATCCATTTCACGTTGTGAACTGGCTGGCAATGAAACTTCTGAAGCTCTAAACACCTTGAAAACTGTCTCCAGGTATGTTCAAAGCAACAGGCTGCTGAGCAAGGAACAAAAAAACAGGATGATATTGCAGGGGGCAGGAAAGCAAATTTACTTTCACTGATCTTCCAGGCATTTGGAGGGGCAGAGCAGGGGAAAATGGTGCAATAAAGAATATCCAACACCAAAAATAAACATGCATGAACTCTGATAAAAATAGAGTGTGAGCAAGGAAATGGCCTCCCCATTGCACTGAGGAGTAAAACTGCAGATACACAGATATACACACAGGAAAAGGGCAGAGCCAAGAGTGCAGACTGAAAGGCAAATATCTGTCATGAAAAACGTAATTGACAAGTATTTGTAGGAAATTGTTTAACTCCGGCCCTCTTGACTGTCAGCCTGATGTTCATTAAGTGCAAAGAAAAAGTCTTTAAAAAGCAGCATTTAATTACTCACAGAATGTTTTAATTGCTATTACAAAGCAGTTGTTTTTAATTACAGATCACATTAATACAAATATGATCTGATCCTCATCATTAGGATTAACTGTAGTGATCTTGTTCACCAACAATAGTAGCTTTGTATTTAAAGTAAAATGCCATTAAAAAGCCATGGGAACCTCATCATTAATGTGCAAGCAGTGTAATCTTAATTTCCTCCTGCAGATACTGAACTGAGACCAATCATGCAAGATTTTCCAGTATGTAAAATAACTGTCACATTTCATTACAAAGAATACGGAGCAAAAGGAACACTGAAATAACAAGGCTGAAACAATTTTCCAGATTTAGAAAAACCCATGCCACACTTTTTCTAAGCGCATTTTTCCAAGGGCTAAATTTTCCCAGGAATCCTGAAAACGAGATGTAATGTTCCTTTGTCCAGAAGGGTTGGTAAGTAAGCCCACAGCAGGCCAACTGTTCAACCTACCTCTCATGCAGATGATGGTGTAACCTAAAGTGTATGGCAGATATTATTTATTTTAAAAAAACTGACTGGAGATCAGTGGAATTGCCAGCAGTTAAAGATTTTAGTTCTTGATAGAATAAAAATTATCAAACAGACTTGATGACAAAATGTACAAAGGCAAGAGTAATGCATGGCTCAGAAAAGGGAATTACAGGGGAAGAAATCTAATCTTCAATAATCACTTTTGTCAAGCAAGTGCAGCCTGTGACATCAGCACACACGGATGTGGAGGCAGAGAGCTTTCAGGAATCTTAAACAAAGGGCCCAGACCTCCAGGACCCTGAGCATTTTACAAAATCGGGCAACAAGTAAGGAAAACAAAGCAGCATTCTAAAATATAAATGTAAATGTATAGGTAGCAGAAGTTTTACATGTAACTTAGGACACACATGGTATAAACAATGAGAAAGAATGAGTTAGATTATTCTCTAGAAATTATAGACAGATTGAAGAAATGAACTCTGGATTAAGTATACCTAGCATTTATTTAGCCTCAGTCTCCTTCAGACTATAATTTCTGACCCCATCTTGAACCTTGCTGCTGGGCACCCATTCTGTCAGATGCCATCCATGGCAAACACAAAGTGTTTTATGTTTGTCTTTTAATCTTATCTCTCAGCCTCTGCTTTGGTGTTCAATAGTTCACCTTTTGTCTGACTGCTGCACTTGCCTGGGTTCCAACCTTTGCAGAGCTGCAAACCTGTCAGACAAGGAACAAAAACCTCGTTTCTAAACAGATAAGGGAACATAAAACCAGCCATGGGTCAGGTTCTGCCTGAAGTAAGGACAGCAGGTTTTGTGAAGTGCTGCCAAGATGAGTCAGGCTTCCTTCTCTACTGCCTTGCTGAGGCATGGGACATGAAATGTCCCAAAACATTTCAACCTTAAGGCTCTAACACAGTTTCAGGCAAGGACCAAGGGCTGCACAGTTTCTGCACCCCATCCATCCTCACCCTCCACCCATCTCAGCCAGGCTGCCTCTTGCACTGCTGGACTGGAATAGTTGTATCAACAGGGAGGCCTCATGTTGGCCTGGCTCAGGAGCCCTGACTGGGATCAAGCCATCAGCATTTTCCAGATGCAACGAAAGTGACCAAACAAAATGCCAAAGTCTCTCCCTAATAACCCCTCTGGTCAACATCTTACTCTTCTTTCTCAGAGTGGCACAACAAATTGGGATCAACAGTTTGCTTCCTTCTTCTCTTACTATTCTTTCTGAAGCTCCAGATAAAACGACATTTCCACAAAGAGTTTTCTAGTCCAGAGCTAAAGGCTTGTTAGTCAAACTGGAGAAGATCTGAGTATAACTGAAAACACGGGTTTGACATTTTTAGCAGTGAACTCCCCAGGACATTGCTGCATTTCCATTGTTGTCAAACTGCTGGAACGAGCTTTGAGATTGCACCATGCAAAGCTGAAACAAGGATGGGCTGAGGGCTCCCAGGGTTTCCCAAATAAAGAGTCCTGTGCTGCAGTGTGCCCAGAGACACCCACAGGAACAACAGAGCATCTCCCCCACATCAGATGAATCTGCAGGTGCTGGTCCCTGGGGCACAGACTGACCTAGCTGGCACAAGAGCACATTTCAGTGGTGCTGCAACCACAGTGACCATGGCCATGACATTGTTAGAGGTGGCAAATCAAATGGAAGCCACTGGGAAGGCTGCAGTGCCCTAAACCAAAGTCAGCCGGGAAATCTTGTACATTGTGGCATTGCTGAACCAGCAAACCACAGCTACAAGGATTTGACAAGGTCTACCATGCATTTATTACCCCACAGCACACGGTTGGGCACTTCACAATGTTCGAAGGAAGATGTATTTTTTCTTATTACAAATAAAGTGGTTGGAGGTTACGCTCCCTGCATGGTAACACTGCCTCAATGTTTACACTGAACATCTTTCACATGGTTTTATTACCTAAACTCCCTCCTGCATATATGATGGTGGTCTTGGAAAGACAAGAAAGAGGCATTCAGAAATGCATGCAGACTGCATATATTGTTTAACAGGAATATTTTCATGTATGTAAAATGAATAGCTAACCAAGCAATTCACAGTCAGGATAAAGCTACTCCAATACAAAAACTTTTTGTCCCTCTAAAAGCTGGCTTATGTTATCAAAGAAAACAAATAAAAATGGATTCCTTGTTCCTTTTCCAGACATTTCAATCAAATTTTGGACTCCCTGCAAGTTTCTGCCTGTCCTGCTGGCAATGACCTTCAGCCAGGAGACTGCACATGGAAGAGCACTGAGTGTTTTCACAACTTTCTGCCTTCCTTTAATTCATCGTCTCTAACATCAACAGTCTAAGTCTCAGGCTTGTATTGACACTGGAGATCTTCCTCCTACTTTTCAATTATTATTAAAGTCCTTCTGAAGACGCACACAAAATGGAGATATTTATAAAACAGTGAAACTGAAATATGTTACATATGTTGAAGACTAAAAGAAAAACAGCAGATGTCATTATTATGCATACTTATTATATATTTACCTCTTATATATCATTTACATATTATACACTTCCTGGGGTTTTTTTTCAAATATCAACACACTTACGTATGGAATAGCTTTTTAAACAAAAGGCTGGAAAAAGCCTGTTTGTCTTCTCTGCAACCTCATAAATTTGCAATATCTCTCATGAAGATCTGTTTTGCAACAAAGTAAGCAAAGGAGTGGGTGGAAGGAAAAAAACCTTTTTTGACAGGCATCCTCTTTTGCTGATCCAGTTAAAGAAAACTGGATATTCAGACAAGTGGTAAAAATGTAAAAAAGAAATTCCACAATTTGCAATGGCAACAGATAAAGCTGCTGATGTGGCACCTTCCCAGTGCTAAGAATTACAAGGTTTGGGATTGGAAGCTTTTCCTGCCCCTGTGAAATTTTAGGTGCTAAGGCACAGAGAGCCAACTCCTGCTGTTTGCTCAGAAAAGGTTAAGGGGCACGTTTGCTTCATCTCTGACACTCACTCAATCCAGGGTGACTCATGGCTGCTGACAAAGCCTGGGCTCCAGAGGAAGCCTAAGGCTTTTTGGTCTCGTTTTTTTAATTTCCAAGTAAGAATGGCTGTAATTATCATGTAGCTGACACTCATCCCACTAAAACTAGTATGTGCATAAAACAGCTAATAAAACAAATAAAAGAGAGCTGGAAGAGAGCTGGTGATGGGACCGGTTCTGTGCAGCCTGCACAGCTCTGAGAGGATCCCAGTGGTTTTCCAGCAGCTCCTTCCAGCAGAGGCATTTCCTTCAGCCACAGGGAATTCTCTGGACACTGACCCAGGTCACGCTGGGGCAGGAGGCCTGTGAATGTGGGAGCACAGCTCTGTGTGAGTGGGACAATCATGAGGTAGTACAAATATAACTAAGCAGGGCTGACCCTCAGTACTGTGGGAATTCAAGAATCAATTATAATAGTCAGGTGAGGGAGTTGTCAGACCTGTAAGAGAAACAGAAGGCGTTTTCCATGGGAAAACTACAGCTCATATAAAGCTAAACAGGAGGCAGCAAATTCAATTTGCAGATTCAGCAAATTCAGAGGGAGAAAACAAGGATGATTTATCTCCGTGTTCATGCTGCAGTCTGTGGCCAGCTTTCACTAAAATGCAGTTTATCTAATGCTTATACAGCATCTTCCATCCCAAACACTCCACGACACACAGCTCCACTGAAATATTAGATGTTTCAGTTTCAGCACAAGCAATAAGTAATTTCCACCAAAAAAAATAAAACAAAGTATCTTCCTGAACTGCTTCAGAAAGCTGTGGGCAAATAAGATATCCTACACAAGTATCAAAACAGGACTCCTTTAATCAATATTTCATTTCTAAAAAATCTAAACCATATCTCGCTTGGCCTGACAGTTCATTTTACATAAGGAAGGCTTCAGAACCAACTCACAAAGTCTATATATGAGAATGTGTGCCAGTATTAAATTTAGATAAGTCATGAAGTCCTTCTGACAGAGTTGTGGCAGCTGCCAGTTTGTGTTTCAGTGATTTTATAGGTCAAATAATAGACATTCTGATGTCAGACATTTGAGTACATGATCACTAAGCAATATTTTAGCAAATCCAAAAGAGCTTAGGAGCTACCCATATGGTCCACAGCTGATTTTAGCCACCAGTAAAGCAACTGCATGTTGCTATAACAAGAGATGCAACTGCTGCGCTCAGATGACACCATTAATTTAGAAACTACTGAGCAGCAAGCTCTCCTGATTGTTCATCTGCAGCAAAGAATGACTTGCCTGGAGAGCCACACTGGTTACTCAGTGACAGCAAAACAGGGGCCACACAGCTTTTCAACAGCTCATGGCCATCACTGAATTGTTGTGGTCTGTACTGTCCTCGGTGCCACATTGATGCCATGATGATTTTTTGCCTTTTCTTTAATATACCTTTTATGTATTCTCAGTGCCCTTAGCATGCATACTTATAATTCCTTAAGTCTGATAACTTAACATAGTCCTGGTATTCTGTTAGGCCAAAAGACCAAACATCCTGAAGTCCTTGCAGTTGGAGGCCAGAAAACCCTTTGCTATCTTAAGAAACCAAGGTCCCCTCTAGAACACATCTGTAAATCAAGATTAAGCCCATCTAAAGAAGAATACTTCAAAATAGAAAAATAACATGCTATTCATTCAAGTCTCTCATTGGGACATCTTTGTTAGATATGCTCATTTGCAAGGTCTATAAAATTGTAATCTACCATGTGTGCGCATTTCCATGTATTCCACCTTGGTGAAGTGTTGCACCATAAAGATCCTTATTAAATACTGAAATAAAAACCCTTTATCCCTTAACTGTGTCTAACTCTTAATTTTAGGACCAAGGAAAAGGCATCAATGTGAAGAAACAGAAAATCAAGCACACATGCACATAAAGAAGTGACAGAAGGCAGAAATGTAAGAAAAGAAAACAGGGATATGGTGCTGTCTCAGGGCCTCAAGACAGTTTCATATGAGCCTGAATTGTCCACAGCTGACACCCAAAAAGCCACTGTCCCAGGCTGCCTCACCCTCACACCTCCCAGGAAAACTGCCAGCATGCTTCCCAAGCACCAACACAAACATGGGATGCCACATTTCCCACAGGTAAAGCACAGGAACTCACTCAATTTCCCCTACATGGTTAGGATGGGTTAAATAGAAAATAGGATCAAAACTGGGCATTTCCCAGGAATTATCTATATGCCTCATTAACATTATTATCTTCACAGGATAACCTCCAAGTAGCTATTGCAAAAAAAGCACATGGACAGGAACATATTAAATTCTCAATCCCTAACTCCCACCATAACCCCTGTCTGGTTGTCTTTCTTTGTTTAGATTTTCTTTTTGAAATAATGGAAATGAGAATCATTTAAGATGTGTAATCTGCTATGCAAGAAGAATGACACAAACTGGGAGATAACTGAGACAAGCCACAAAATTGTATTTACAAATGGCTCTGAATTCCTGTTGCCTTTTGAAGGAGCACAAGGGCTCATTTAGAGCTAACAAATGATAATATTTTGTTGTGCAACTCTTGGGTTTTGCTGTTGCAAGAATGCTTTTTAACTGCACACAGAGACTTCTTCCATGTGAAGAAGTTTCCTAATACAGAAAAAGTATTAACCAGATCAAGTAGGTCTTAACACATTCTGAATTTTAACAGTTAGTCTATGAGATATCCACCCTCTAAACACTCTCTACCTTATTTACATAAATACAAACACAAAGGATGGTGGCCAATGCTATGAAATTACCTACAAATCCAAGGAGGAGATACATGTAGCACATCACTGCAAATTACCCCATCAATAGGAGGGATGTGGGAAAACCGGGAGGAGAAAAGATTGCTCATGAAATTTCTCCTGGTTAATATATCTGACTAAATGAAATTACATGCTATTGTTACTCTTAACAATATTGCTCTTAGATCAATATCCAAAAAGGACCTTTCTGTGGTGCCAGGAGGAGCCTGACATGACCCAAGGGCTCAGCACCTGCAGATTTCCACAGGCTCAGCCTTCTCTGGATCCTCAGCAAACCTACAGCTTATACACAAGCTATAAAGACTCATAAGATTTCTGTGCAACTAATTTAATGGCTTTTTCAAACTATAAGATAAATAAGAAACAGACTTAATATATTTTTTAAACCCCACTATGATTAGCAGGAAGATAGCAATAAAATTATAATTAAAATTTTTTTCCAGCCTTACTTTATGTGAAATAAAGATCACTAGGAAAATGAAGATCACCTTTTTTTTTTTAATTCTAAAGCTCTGGGATTTTCTATATTTGTCTTTTACCCTTACTAGAAGGCCAGAAAAGACACTATGGAGTGATACATCCAATGGATAATATGCCAAGTAATGACAGGTTTATAACTCCAGTTAAAGATCTTAACTTTCATACTGAGGCCATGCAGGCTTATAAAATATGAACTCATTGCTGTATGCTCCAGCTAACCAGTCTGCCAATTTTACCTCACCCTTTCCTTCTCATTTGTTTCAAAATACTTTGTAGTTGAAATTTTGAGCAGAGAAAGACCAGAAACTGTGACCCAAGACAGAGGCAAAACTGTAACCACCATGATGTGAGAGCCAAAGAGGAAAGAGGGCAATCTGGATTTTGAGATTTTAAGATCTGGGATGTCATTAAGTGGCTGAAGTACAAACATAGAACAGATCAATGCAAACGCATTCGGAGTTAAAAGAAACATCTTGGTGCTAGTGGCAAACCAAAGACTAAAAAAGTTTCCTTTGGTACAGCACACTTTTTCCAACTCAACTGAAAAATTACGTTCACTGCTAATTTTGAAATTTATTTTTAGCACAGGAGAGAAATTCTTTCACAGATGTACCTTGGAGATTCTGCTCAGGGCCCTGTTTTTGTGCAAGAATAACGGGACTGTCCCGCAGCTGCTGAAAGGGCACCCTGTGGCAGCTGCAGCCCCGGAGCAATCGGTACCCAGCCCTTGTCCCTGCTCAGCAGGCCCTGGGCAGCCCTGGCT
>JAHLSL010000037.1:6758462-6821714 GCA_025920805.1 Petroica traversi
CAGCCCTTGTCCCTGCTCAGCAGGCCCTGGGCAGCCCTGGCTCTGCACAAAAAGGGTCTGTGCAGGAGCACAGAGGTGCTTTCAGTGCCCAGCATGGCCACCCCGGCACTGACGGAGCCTTGTTGGGAGGGCAGCAAGCCCCATATTCAGGCCAGCTCCAAGAATCACCAGCTCTGTTACTGTCCCCTGGAGCTGCAGGGAAACAATCTCACCATGAGCCCTTTCAGGGCAATTCTCAATGTATTCTCTAAAAAGCAGCTTGTTTCCATAGAAGCCTTCAATGTCCCTTGATGGCTCCTGCAATAATTCAGGAATTCTAATAACAATTCAGTAGTTATGTTTAGAAAATAACCTACAGAACCAAAACAAAAAAAAGAAAGTCAAAAACCCCCACCCAAACAAGGCCTACTCTGTCAGGACAGATCTTCAGTTAGTAAAGCAAAGTCCTACTGCTCAGTAAAGAATTGCATTAAAACCAGAAAAAATGCTTGAATGGAGTCAACTGATTTCCTTTTCTTCCATCCAACTCTTTTATAGGCAATAATGGTGGGAAAAAGAGAAAGTCAAAATTTTCCTTGTCCTGCCAGGTGGCTCCACCTCACCCGGGAGCCTCGGGACCTGGGTCAGTCAGATCCATGCCTGCTCTCAAAGGGAGTGGCTTTTCTCAGTCATACACACCAAAACTTTCGGGGTACCTTATTGAACAAAACCACAATAGAACACTTTGACAGCTAGAACCCCACAGATTAAAGGCCAAATGGTATTTATTAGGGAAGCCTCTGTGCATTTCATGGCTCCAACAGCTCTCTGTACTGGAAGGGGTGGGGTGAGTCCTGGCTGAGAAAGAACCAGGCCCTGGGGCTGATGAAATCACCTCTTCCACACCCTCAGCTCATGGCAGCCCACAACTAAACAGCAAGAAAAGTGATGACTGTTTAAGTGAAAAACAGAATATTACCTTTTTAAGCAGCTCCATATCTGCTTAAAGTCCCACAGCAAGACATGCATATGTGAGATTCAAAATAAATCTACTTCAATTCTAATGCAGTTTTATCTCTAAAGAGAAATTCTGCTGATTGGCGTAGTCGGTACAGCCTGAACTTAACAGTCTAAAGGAAGCAGCTCTCTGGAGTCCCTAAGGATTAGTGGAGACAAATTATAATGAGCACATCAGTGGCATAATTGCACAGCAACCCAAGAAACAAAGAACAGAAAGTTTCATGTTCTTTGTTGCTAACTAAAAATCTTAAAAAAATAACAGTTGCTAAAAATTTGGCAGCCAATGACTGAACTTGGCTTGTTTCTAGATGCAAGATTAGGCAATGAGAATTTCCAGGAGCAGCTGCCAAGGCTGCTGGAGCTGCTGCAAGGATGGTACATCCTCCCCTTGGCCCAAACATGGACTGGCCATGACTGACAGCAGGAGAACCTCTACACCAGCATTCATGCAATCAGTGCTTGCATGGAAGGTATTTATTTAAATTCAGGTTCAGAAACACAAGACAGGATTACACAAGTGCAATGACATTGCAGGCGATTTTTCACCAACCCTAAAGCAGGTTTTACAATTCTGCTGGTGAGACAGAGAGATTAGAATTAATTATTCACATGTGTGTATTTAAAATCCTCGGGTAATACCAGTCCACCACTCCAAGGCAATTTCCAAGGTGTCTCAGGGGGACAGACAGAGGCTAGAGAGCACTTACTGTCAGAAGGGACATGTGGCAGGGTTTGCCTCCTGCTGCCCCAAAGCTGGGCAATGCCTCAAACCCACTTGAGCTCAGGCCATTGGTGCCAGCAGCAAAGCTGCCAGCTGGCCTCTTCCCTTCAGCTTCTTCTGGGCAACTTGGCTTCAGTTTGTAGAGGAACTCTGCAGAATGTGAATGTACAGAATCAATGTACATTTGTAACTATGAGATCATTTATGCTACCATGGAATGGATGTGTCTGATAGGTTCAGTATTTGTAAAGCTCATGATCCCGTAACTGCACAGTGGTTCTCTGGTGCTCTCTATTCATTCCCATCAGACATTTCAGGGCTTGGTTTATGAAAGAAATTCTCTTAAGTGTTCCAAATGGAAAGCCATGACAGAAAAATCCTTCCTCTTTAGTAGGAATAACAGTAGCCTCCACCATGAGAAGGCTGTTTTGCCTTACCTCGGAGGTAAAAGGATTAATGTAAAGTTCTGATGCTGCTGTGTTCTCTGTACCTACCTTCAAATTCTCTGCCCATTTTCAGTTCATCCCAGTGGTATCAGTGGTAATTGAGCTCACTAGCCCTCCCAACATTTTTTGCTGTTTTCATGACATTTCCTGAAATATGAAGCTAAGGAAATGCTGCAACCATTTTTACTTCTGGATAAATCAGAGACTGACAATGGAGGAATGCAACTTAATAATTAACAGAGCTCCACAAAGCTTTTGTGCAGAAAATTTAATATATTTGGTATGTAGTCTGTATAGTCTCTTATTCAGAACAGCATGAACACACTGTCAGAAGCAGTAAAACAAAAGAGTTGGTTCTATTTACTGTGATTACAGAGTTGGTGGGAAGATTCCTGATTCCACAAGGCCTGTCAGTGGCTGGTTCCAACACAGGAACCTGATTCCTGATTCCAGGAATCACATGCAGAAACCCAAGGAGTGCAGCAGGTCACATTTACTGCAATCTCAAAATTCCTCCATTCTGAAACCCTCTGCTTTTATGTGTGGAAGCACTCACACCACCCCAGCTTATTTATGCTGATTTAAAGAATCTTTATGGGATTACTCCTCAGCATCAATATAAGTGGTCACCTAATTAATGCCTTGTTCAGCCTCCTCCTGTGACTGATGGAAAGCAGAAACTGCTTCTTGCAGAGAAACCAGACTTAATTCTCCAGCCTTTTCCATCTAATATTGATTCAACTCTTCTGATTGCAATACTTTAACCAGCCTATATTGTTAAGTATCTCTTACAGTGCAAGGAGGTGTCCCAGGGCTGCCTGCATTGTATGAGACCTGGCTGTGTTCTGGCCCATTACCAGGTTTAAGCTCTACATGAAATGAAAGAGCAGCAGAATTTTGCTGGTAGATTGTGTTGGTAGTGAAGTTCAACAGGACAGATGGGCTAGCTGGTAGAGAAATGGTCCTCTGCACAACAGCAGTGGTCACACATGCTGGAGCTTATCATATTCATACTGAAAACCAGTCAGTATCATGAAAGACAATCACACACTTTCCTAAATAGGCTGAGGTTTTGCACCACCATGAAAAGAAACCACAAGACTCCATGAAAAATATGGGAAGCTTGTGTCACCACTCTGTAGTATTTAGCTCTTGGGCCTTCCCAGGTACAGACCTACTTCAGTAGATCAATTTTAATGCTGCTACTGCAAAGCAAAGAGTGAAATCACCAGTAGATTGAATGTATTGAGTACTGGTTTTGATAGAACAAATGCAGCTTCATGTTTTTGAGGTCACTGGGATCACATATGGTTATTTCCTCTTTCTACTTTTAATCAGGTCTATAAACTGGAATATTAGAGATAAACTGATGAGAAAAAAAATTGCATCTTTCTTCTCTCCTTCCATATGTATATTATAGGCATAAAGAATAAGAGTTGTATAAGCCAAGGCTGTTTAATCAGTGCTTTGCTGTGGGCACTTTCACATTTCAGTAACATTCAGCTTCACGCTTGCACAGTGACTTCTTTTCCAGTAAGACTCAATTGAGCACACAGGTAGCTTTTGTTGTTCCAACAGTGCATCTTCAAATGAATAATCTAATGAATACATTTAAAGTTTAGTTGAATTGTTCTCTTATTGGACAAATGACTGATGTTTCTCAGTGGATTAATTGACCTGGTAAACTGTGAACCAGGATGAACTCTTTTGCAATGCTATTCAAACAAAGCAGCAGAGGTATTAATCTGACCCTTCTAAAAATTATGGACAATATTTCAGGTAACTTCAAAGCAGTGAATAAAAGAATTGCAGGTTTTTTTCAGATTCATTGACAAGAAAATGATCATTTTTTACACTTGCAAACTAGAGTAATTTTGATACACACAGAGTAATCCAATGCAGATGTAAGCTCACTTCTGTTCTTTCATCAGCTCACCCATAATTTACAGTTGTTTTTCTACAAGGTTAGATGGATTGACTTTAATTTTTTTTTTTGTCCCAAGCACTGGGTTTAGACTCAAGAAATGTGGTCTAGGTGCAACAAACCCTTCTTTTTCTACTCTCCTAACGAGGGTAACATCACCTTTCTTCATGGGACTTAAGCAAGAGCAAACTCCACAAGCCCTGGAGCACTGCTGGGTGTGTGCCAGGGGAAGCCTCTCCCACTCTGTGCCACACCTGCACTCTGACACACAGAACCTGAGCCCACGCTGCCAGTCCTGCTGGTGGCACTGGGGCACAGGGGGTCTGACATGTCAGCAGAAGACATAAAAGGCTGGATCAATTACTTTACAAAAACATAGCACCAGCCAAAATATTCACATTTCCACAGTCTGTGACTACAACCATTACTGCAGCAATTACATTTCTCGAGAAGAGCTCATTTTACACTCACAAATGCTCACTTTAAACTGCATGACCTAACTTAAATCTGCATTTTCCAAGAGCATTATTCCTACTTTTCCTACATGCATTGATACTTAAAGCCAAATTTACGAAGGTATTTAGGGACTTACAAGTAATAACTGCTACTTTAGCAGGTAGCTCAACACCATCAAAGCAGGCATGGGAGTTATATTTCTATGCCATTAAGAACTTTTCCTGTATTTTTACATGCCTATGTATCATAATCCATTCTGAAACAGATCTAACACATGCTTGAGCAGAAATGTTCTTTGCAAAGCAAAATTGCTCACTACAGACGCACCACTGCAGAGCTTTGAACCTCAGAATAAAAATCCCTCCTGAAGTTAGAATAAAGAAATGTCTCCTTGGGGACTATTCTGCAATTTTCCATATTTAATAATGCAGCTGATTTCCTTAAAACTGGATGGGCACTAAACTTAGCAGCAGCAAAGGTTATTGTAAAACCTGTATTAGAGCTTGAAACAGGACAGAGCCTCTGCAGAATCCCCAAAGGCTGCTCTGCAACACAGATTGTTATTCTGGTGTTTTCCCTAAAACTGGGCAGTAAAGCCATCCCAGAAGAATGGTTATAAACCAACTTTACAAAGCAATCTGCACTTCATGGTAACTGCTCTTTATCATTTTCCAATCAACACTAGTTGGCTTCTAATTGATTTTATATTATGTCCCTTACCAGAAGTAAGAATATTGTATTTACTAGGGCAGCACAAAGAGGGCAGGCCTATTCTTACTGCTGTATTTAATGCTGCTGCTAATCATGGAGATTAGACTGAAACAATTACAACAGCTAATTAAAGAACAATGCGGTTTTTGGCATCTTTTCTCAGACAGCACTACTGGGAATTCCTAACTCAGGCAAAGCAGGGATAATTAAAAATCGAGCTCTGGTTTCCCCTGCACTGGCAGCTGGATCACGCTGATTAAACTGCAAATAAAACACATTAAACCAACACTTTGTAGTGTATCCAATTTCACTTTAAAGGGTCTTTAAAACTGAATCATAAACAGAGAAACAGTGCACAACAAATTATTTAGCTGAAGCTGGATATAGTGTTCACTGCAGTTGCTTCACAGCTCACTGTCTCTGGCACAGAGCATGGGACACTCATTACTGCAGGGCCTGGTGAGCCACTTGAATCATCCATGGCCCTCCCAAAGGCAGCATTGTTCAAAACATCACACTGGAAGCCACTGAGCTCAGACAAACAGACAAGAAGACCCCGGTGGAAAATGCAGAATTGCACCCAGTGACACTTCAGGTCATGACTGAAGAGTAAGACAGGGCTAAAACCTCTTCCAGTGAGACCCTGGAAGGTGGATGAGCTGCTGAAGAGCAGTTATTTTACGACAGCAACAAGTTGAAGACAAACTTGCAGCTGCTCAGAAATGCAAGTAGATTTACGTCTTGTCCAGGATTATCTGGTACTCTGCTGTAAAAATACCACCTACAGAAGAGCAGTGAGCATCCCTTTGTCCTGCTCAGATCTCAACATCACCTGGGGTCAACATACAGTTACCCAGAGAGATTTACACGATTTAACTTTATAATTATGATAATAAAAATAATAACCTTTACTCTGGCTTGCACTTGCCTGTATACTATTGAGTTACACAAGAGCAGTAAGAATACAAACAAACCCAAAGAACAAGACATGAAAGGTGATGCAAAAATACCAAATTACTTGTCTTAAGCTTGTTTGGGTGTTTAAAAATCTGCCTGAAGGTTGTTACTATGTTCTCTGGACAAGCACTTCATGGTTTGTTAAATAACAAGGGGATCCTGTTAAATTTTTTTAACTAATGCCAAGAAATTTAGTATTCATGCAGCTCTGTGGAGAAACATCAGTATTAACTCATTTTCAGAGATCCCACTAACTGAGCACACCTCGTAGGAATTTGATACTGGTACACCTCAGCCTCATCAAGTCTGTAAACAGCAAGAGCACCACATTCCTTCAAAAACACAACTGTTTTTAGCTTTATATATTAAATAAATATATTTAACAGCAACAAATAATAATAAAAAGCAGGAAGGCTGCACTTCTCACACTAAAGCAAAGTGCTTAAGGGACAGGGTGCTGATGCCAGCAGATGCAGAGGAAGGCATATAATTAAGGGAAAGTTTTCTAAGACAAGGCCCTTCCAAGTTTCTGGTAAGAATTTGAGACTTTGGGCTACAGGACAGAAAATCTGCTAGAGAAAAGAATTAGAGACCAAAAGGGGAAACACACTTTCTACTACCTATCTACATATGGTGAACAGTTTACAAAGCAGTCCTGCTTTAGCCACATGCCATGGGAACAGTTTGGAAGGCTGGCTCAGAGTTAATTAAGAATAAAATTATGCTAAAGATCCTTGTGGAAAAAGCCCAGTTAGCACAGCGGTACTTCAGAGGAAACGCTCAGGTGCTCAAGAAACAACCAGCCTGGGCACAGAGTGTTACAGACATTGTGCTGGCTTTTGTCAGGAAAATAGCAGTGCAGTGACAGTGGGGAGCACCTCCTGTGAGCCCTCTCCTGCCCTCTGCCACCAGGGACAGGCCTGGCCAGGGCAGCTGGACATTGCCAGTGTAACTGGACATTGCAAGTGCAGCTGGACATTGCCTGCCAGTGTAATTGGACACTGCCAGCCAGGGCAGCTGGACACTGCCAGCCAGGGCAGCTCTCTGCTGGCCCGGTGTCAGCTCTCTGTGCAGAAGTGAACAATCACAGCCCTACCTCAGCTCAGTGTATGAATTTGGGGTCATTTTCAAAGCTCACGGAGGATTTTCAGAACGCAAACCATGGAGATCTCAGAGATTCCCCTGAGGCTTCACATCTGTTTCACCCACAGTCAGCCTGAACTGCCACCTTTTATTATCTTCATTACCTCCGAGAGAATAATTTTTGCATTTCTCTCCATTTCATTAACCTTATTTACCTAAGACATACTTCAAAAATAATTTTAGCAGCCTGCACTGCCTAGAAATCAACGGCAAAAAGCAGTGAAAGATGACATCACCCTGACAAAGGGCTGGAAGGAGAAGTGACTCTTGAACATCAGTAACAGGAGACAAGACCCAAAAAGCCGGATAAAGAAACTTAGTGGCCTGGCTGGCAACTTGCAGTGTGGGCTTGAAGGTTTCTCCTCCACCTAATCAAAGAGTGACTGGTAATGACTGTGCTGACTCCTTTTTGTTCACTTTCCTGCTTAGATGCACATATGCTTTATTACAGGGACACAAGATACTCTTTATTTTAAGCTGTTTGTTATTTTCTATTACTTTTGTTGGTCTCTGGTAACATATAACAGAAGTTTATACTGGAGAAGCAGCTTTCATATTTTTCTCTGAAATTACAAGTTTGTTCTCAATCCCTAAGATGATATCTCATGCTTAAATGAAATTTTGGCGAAGAAAAGCCAAGCACTTCACAGCTATCCTTCTGCATCTAGTACCATTATGTCTTTATATACCTGTGTAAAAGCAAGCTATGCAAATTTTCCTAAAAATAATGATGCTAGTATAATTGTTCTTTCCAGGCTATGTTCCAAAACCAATTTTAAACTTGAAAAAAACATGAAAGTGGGATAGCTGGAAAAAAATACTTCGTTTTTTACTTAATAATAAATGCTTGAAAGGTTCACAGCACTTTATAAGGTCATATGTAACACCCGTTATGACACCACAGTAATGCAATATTCAGTGCCAGCGAAGAATATAAATCCTTGTAATGTACATGGGTAAAATGTGGT
Source organism: Petroica traversi (assembly GCA_025920805.1). Taxonomy (NCBI): domain Eukaryota; kingdom Metazoa; phylum Chordata; class Aves; order Passeriformes; family Petroicidae; genus Petroica; species Petroica traversi. Next base: position 6,766,788 of record JAHLSL010000037.1, read on the forward strand.
TTAATTCTTATTATCCTTTGGCTTTGACTCAAAGTTCCTGCTGAGCATTATAATGTTTAGATGATGCAAATTCCCTGGGATGCTTTAATTAAACCTGCAGTGTAAGACTTTGCCCCTGGCCATTGGTCACAGTACCTGGCACCTGCATTTGCAGAGGTACCACTCCCCAGTGAAATGGGCATTTCTGGTACTGCTCAGGCTGGGGCAGGACTGGTGCTTTGGCCAGACATCCCATCTTTGCTTCTGCATGGCTGAGGTTTAGCAGAGAAATACAACAATTAGGAGACTTAGAAAAGAAAAGAAAATTCCTGTCTGCCCTCTCCTTTTTTAACAAGGAATTTCTCTGGGGGAGTACATGGATGTTTAAGACCAGTTTGCAGCATACATGCTAGCTCTCAAATAGCACATATTTCCACTACGCTCTGAAGACTGGGAAAGAAAAGACCTCTGGGATTTGTATTACCTGGTGAGTGCCATAACTCACTCCTGCTCAGCAGCAGGTCAGCAGGGAGAAGCTCTAGGATTTCCCTGGGATGTGCATGCACAACACAGCACTTGCTTAAGGACCTTCTGCTCACCTTTTATGAAAATATCAAAAGATCTGGATTTGTTTTGAGACTAAAAACCACCTCAAATCTCTAAACCCTGTAACTGCTAAAGCTTTTCCTGCTCAGCTCTATGGGACTCTCATTCAAAGGCAAGGACAGCTGGATGCCTTCAAGCAGCCTGGCAAGCACCCTTCAGCATTTTTAGGAATTTCACTCTATCTCTGCACAGCACTTGCACTCCTGTGATTGTGACCAGCTTAATGGATCCTGCTTTTCTACTGAATGCTGAAGCAGGCATTTTAAATGCAGTTGTTTGCATGTGTTGCCTCAAAGTGCACACATCCTGGAAATTCACTGCCTTTCAGCATTACTGCCAATAAATAATTAAAAAGCCTATTAAGACAGCAAAAGCAAATTCACTGAAATTATAAGCAAATATTTTTGCAACAGGGCCCAGACTTGGGGAAACACTTAAACAGCACCTTCCATCCAAAGTGTGTGAGCATTCACATTGATGCAACTGCCTGACTTGCAAGTCTTGTGTTTTACTGAGTAAGGGCTATTACTCAGCTGTGCAAATTACTTTCTCTTGTGGAAACATACAGTTATTTGAGATTTCAAAAGATCTAGCAAAAACAACAGTTTCATAACCGGAAAGACAAGTCTGATTTCAGCCTAAATCCTATAATTTTGAATCTGGATAGAAAAAGCAAATAGTACTGACAGAATTTAGCCTCCACTGTATTTTTTCAGACATCAAAATACTTAATTTATTCAGATACATTCAATATCACAAAGACAGACAATAATGGAAATAAGGACATCAAGAAAGTGTTCTACTCCAGGCAGCATATTTACAAATATTACTGGAACAAAATCAACTACCACAGAGGGAACACAGACATTAGGCACAAGGAATGTTTGAAAAACATTCAGAAAATGGGATACATCAAACTGAAAGTTAAATTCTAATTAAGAACACGAAACCAAAAGCACATGCTGTCAGAGCCACAGCAGTTCCATCAGGAGGTGACGAGAGAGAGGGAAAATCTGAAGAGGAACAGGACACTTAGAGAAACAGTAAACACTTGGAGAAATAATAAACCTTCTTTTGGGTACAGAGCACCTCAGCCAGACAGCACATGTGTCTGTCGGCACACCTGGCCAGATAGGCAAGCCCTGCTCACCCTCTGGAGTTTGAATTTCTCAGGATTACCCTCCCCAGCTTTCTAACACTGCATTTTCATGACCAGCTGAGACCATGGAGGTGAGGGGCACCAGAGGATTTGATGATCCTAATGAAAATGAAAATTACCAGCTGGGACACCACTGGTCCTTGACTCACTGCAATGCCCACTGTCCCACTCAAGAAATGGATGAATGACATTTTCTGAATTGTGCCAATATTTGGATTGGTGTTGGATGGAGCCCACAGGCTCAGACAGCTGTTTCAGGAGCATTTTCAAGGAAACAATGCTTTTCAAAACACAACCTAATCCTGGAGTTGAATGGATTAGCTCAAGATGTAAGTCTGTCGACTGTGGAAAGTCACTTAAGCTAAAACAGAGCAAGAATTCACCTTGGACCAACAATTCTTGATTAACTTCCTTTGCTGGCAGGCTTAGTGTAAACTCGGCACTGTGCCAAAGCCTCCCAATCCACTCTGGAGCAAATGCAATTTGAAATGATGCTCTCATATTTTAAAAGCAAGCACTTCAGGGTGAATTTTCAGGTAATGGTCAGAAGTGGCACAGACCTATGGATCCGTCGTGATCCTGGCACTTTGTATAACAATAAATCAAAACAGGTCTTTACCAACTTCCTTCAGTGCACAGTAAAGGAACAGCTTCCAAACCAGTGTGTGCACTGTGGTGTGTGATCTGCAAGGAAAAACTGTTACTTCTAAGCTGGAACCACAGTTTACCAAAACCATCATAGTTTAGTACAAGGTGGAACAGTGGGAAATTTATACTACATACCCAGAGACACAATCTCTAAATGTCTTTGTCATGAATGAGATCTGCACACCCCTGGATTCACAGGCATCACCCTGGCTACACCAACTCTGCAGAAACTACTCAGTGTTTTGCTCAGACTTCAGGCATCCTATAGGCAATGGACAGGATATGGATTTTCACCCTTTGGCACCACAAGAAACAGATACTTGCCAGAAACCCCTTTGCCCTGGAGATGGAAGCCACTCACTCCATCAAATCTGCAGGCTGCTCACACCCATCTCTGTAAAGAGCTCCTCATGTCACTACTGCAGAGTATGATCCCCTACAAGAGTTTCATTTGAGTTTCAGCTTCTCTGAAGCTTTTGGGCTTTCCAAGTCCAGCTAGAGCCAGGCTGGGATTTGCAGCCTTCCTGCAGAAAGACTGGAGGAGCTTTGCCCAGCCAATATTCACCCACCGAAACCACACAGACCTCCCCAGCTGCAGTGGGGACAGCTCCTCCAGCATGGCACAACCTGAGTCTGTCAGGGACCTTTTAAATAAAAATGCTGAACTAAATAATTTCCTTAGGAATGGCCAAGTTTTATGCGTGCTAAATCTTCCACACAAACACCAATTCACTGGCAGGAGCAGTGCTGGCACATCACAGCACTTTCTGTGCCAGGTACCCAACTGCACAGGACCAGGGGAGCCAGAAAGGGATTCCTGCACAAGGTGGCACAAGAAATCTGGAGCAGGGACCTGTGCATGTTTTAACTTAGGATCTACATCAGAATTTAAAGATTAGATAAAAAACATCAAATTTTTTTGTGTTTCAGTTTTGAAAGGCTGGGCTATAAAGAACACAAAGCTGTTCAACAAGAGAAAAAAAAAGAATGTGAAGAATATGTCAATTGGATGTCTAAAATAAAAAGGTAATGATCTCCATTTACACAGTATTTCTGGGTTTTCATAGGCAAAGGAACAGGCAGCACACCTTGAAAAAAGGTTACTATGAGGCTGATTTGGTGCCTCATTCGCTTTTTTGCCCTTAAAAAACCAACAAGCAGCTTTTAGTCAAGACAAACTTTTTGACCTTTGCAGGACACCACGTTCAGCTAGCAGGTACTGTGATAACAGTGCCAGCACCAGTTCAAAGCTGAGCTACCAGAAAGGTGCTCTGTAAGCAGCGATCAAACATTGCACATTTCCTGCTTACCAAGAAACCAAACACGGTTGAAGACCTCAACCAAATTAGCATCTAGATAATTTGCAAATAATTAAATTAGTGTCATTTTATAGGCTCTAAATGCTTGCTCTTCTAATATCATGATTTAATTATCAACATATATTAAAAATATTTTGTTTGCTGTACGCAAATTCAAACGTTAGAAGACAGTCAAAAGCAATTAGAAATGTAGGAAACATTTTACTACATAGGATAAAACACAATTAAATGCTAAAAGACACAGGAACAAAGAAATAATAACAATCATTCTTTCTGGTTCCTGTAGAATCATGGAATAACATGTATAATAAATTATATTATGCATAAGCAGAAAGATGAAAACCATTTCAGGTTTACAACAGTTTTAAAGCTGATTCTCTAAGTAGAGCGAGGAGCTCATCAAACCTGCTTGTAGAAAAGCCTTTCTTGGAAGTTCCACTTCAGGCTTGGCCTTACAAATTATTAACCCATTACCAATGGCAGCCCCTGACACTACCTAACAGCACCGTAGGCTCCTCAGCCATTATTTCAGTCTTAAAGCTGCTGATTTTTTTCTTGCACTCTCCAAAGTCTCAAGGCCCACTTGTGGGGCCCAGGGCAGTGTGGCCAGGCCACCCTGGGATGTGGTCACAGAGGGGCTGTGCCATCCCAGCCTAAGGAGAGGTCCCTGTGGGGCTCCCACTTCTCAGGCAAGAGTTCCCCATGAGAGAAAACCCCTTCACAGAAAGAAGAAGCCTTGACAGGGTGGTGTGTTTGGTTTTCTTCTGCTTTGAGGATCTAAGCAACACTTTGGGGTGATGGCTGTGAACGCCAAACAGCAGAGGGGCTCTGGCTGTGCCCCAGGGCTGTGCTGGTGTGAGAGGCACAACTCTCCCAACATCGGCGTTTTTGCTGCACAACAGATTGTGCTAATCCTGCTCTGAGGCTGCCAGCTCTCCACATGCACACCATGCACTGAGCTCAGGCAGTAAGGCAGCCTCTGGCCGCAGCTTTGAAAGGCAAGCCTCAAATTCCGATGCTCTGTGGATGACTGGACACAGCTCCCAGCTGCTCACACAGCCCCATTAATGCACAGCTTGCATGGCTGGAAATAAACTGACAGGGAGTGCAGGGCAGTCTCTGTGACTGGCCAGGATGCCACAAAAAGGTGCTGAAGGGCAGGTGCTGCACATGGGACCTGCCATTTCCATGGCAAAAGTCACCTGTTTGGCCCAGCCAGCACAAGATTCTCAGTCATAGAAAGGACACTGAACCACACATTTCCCACCAGTACCAACAAGGGGCCACACCAGTAAGTTACACTTTTGGTTTCTTTTCCCTGAAGAAGAAATATAGGGAACATTTCAAGTAACCCAAGATTATTAGCTTCCTTCTTAATTTCCCAAGGAAATGTGTTTTCAGACAAATTTTACCACTTCAACAAATGTCCAGCTAGCAGCTTTGGGAGTGACTGCCTCAGCATCATCATCAACTATGGCAATAACCACTGCTGTAAGGCAAGACAATCCAATATTTGTGTCTTTTCCTTTTAAATCTTGCTTTGGCTTCAGCCCTACAACCCATCCAGTTGCAGCCATTTTCCCATTTAGAAGCCAGAACACAGGAGTAGGTAACTCAGACCTCTGTGGCATTTACCAGCCACTGATGCACTTTTATTGCCAAGCTACAGCCCAGTTAATTCCTCACTGAGTGATACTGGGGACTCTGACTGTGAGCCAAACTCCAGGGGCTGCACAGCTGCATCTACAGTGTGTAAAACAAGGCAGTCTGAGGAGGAGGAAGGTGAATGTGAAAAATGCTTCTGTGGCTGAGCAGCCCAGGCAGGTGAGCAAAATGATCTCCTGCATAACTGATCCCATTTCTGTGCATCAAGAACAACAGCTCCAGGAGCAGGTTCTCCTCACGCTGAGGGCTCCAGGACTCAAGGGAGAGGTAATTACAGACACAGACAACTCTCAGTGTGTTACATGGAGTGGGAAGAGCCACTTCAAAGCTGCCCTGGCTACAAAATTATTGTAAACTAGATCTAGAAACTGCTGCATATAAAACACAGCTGCACACGTCTATATTTATCCAATTATTATCCGATTGTAATAAATTCTTTGTGCATTTTTATTTTCTGTGCTATGCTTCTCTATCCCAGAAATGGAATTAACACTTTAAATCACGTTGCTATACAAAAGCTATTTATGCCATTGAGGTCTATTCCCAGCATAACCTGAGGAGGAGAAAATTGCAGGGGCGTGGGGGGGAAAAAAGCAGCATTACAAAAGCCTTCTCAGTTGTGTTCAGCTGCAGCTGTTACACAAAATTAAATAAAACACAAACAGACCCATGTTTCAGTATCATTTCAAGCTAACCCCGGAGTGAAATACATCCCAGATAGTTTTCAAGAAATGCTGTGCAGAAAACAGCCCACAGAGGGTAATGTGAACCAGGTCACCTGCACACAGCTTTTTGTCCTACCTGCTGCACAACCTTCACACAGGCAAGAGAACTTGCATTTTCCTCACTGCTCATTGCAATCAAGCATGCTCTGCAATGATAGCCCAGGTGATCAATGGGGGCAAACCCAACACCTGACTGGAAAAAAACAGGTGAATTTCTCCTGTTTTGCTGTTCTGACAGCAAGTGACACACAGGAGAAAGGATAAAGCCCTAAAATCCTTTATAGTTCTCACCTCAACATCACAATGATCACAAATACATATTGTATTTGCAATCAGCGAGAGATGAAGTACTTCTTTATTCCTAGATATATTTATCAGAACAGCTTCTACATTTATTTCACTTAAAGAAATGAAACAGATACCCAAGCATTCAATTAGTCTCCAAATATTTATGCTAGTACAATTGTCTATTTATTATGAGAACAGATGTGCATTAGAGCTTTATTTAAGCAATCGGCCAGACGTCATGCTATCAAATATTAATATTTCATCCTTTATCTCCACTTCCATTACTCTGAAAAAAATCAAGAATTTTCCTTTCCTTGATGTCATTTGAAGTGCAGAGTGTAACAGCATAGAATAGCTTTACAGTACAGCAGAAACAGGATCAGAATGACACATCTGGTTCTGAGAGCAATTGATTATAATTAATATAATTTAGATACCTTGTGATTTGTATATCTTCCCTTTTGCCAATTTGCCCTATACATTAAAAACAGGCAAGCATAGAACTCAATTTTCTTTCCTTCACCAAACCTAGGTATTGCTGCTAAGTATTTTGAATGCAGTACAAATTAAAAGGGTACTGCAGGGAAATATCACAATTTTTTAAAAATCATAACTTGGAAGCATAAGGCTTTGGTAGGTGCACTGTTAAAAATATTCATAATTAAAGATAATTGCATAGGAACACCCCATATTCCTGAAGCTTCATCACGCTTGCATGGACTTAGGGGCAATTAGAAACTTGCCCATTTATAGAAAAGACAAGTATATGTTATCAAATGAGCACAGAGAAGGGACAGAGAAGCCACTGGACAGCTCAGGAATTCTTCTGGGAACAAAAAGAAATCCAACCCAGAGCTGACATCCAGAGAATACAAGCTGTAGCTCAGGCTTCATTAAATGAGAGCAAGCTGTGGCTGCAGAGATCACATAAAAGCTGAAAACACCCTCCTGACCATCACAGAAGTTCCCTTCTGCCTGTGCTGGCTCTGGAGCTTTGCCCAGGCTGCAGCTCTCACAGAGGAGATTTCATTCTCAGTCTGTCCATGGGACAGCTTTTACAAGCACCAAGCAGACTGAAAACATGCTGGAAATATCAAACACCCAGCAAAGAACAAGAGAAAGGAATTACATTAGTACACAGCACCCAGGTCACTGTGAACTGACAAGGGCTTTTTCTCTTACATGAATTAGAAAGCTTTATATAAGCCTTTTTTATTTTTCAAACTTGATTTTTTTACAGAGGTTTCATATAAAATTCAAATTTCCCCACAGTGTAAACCCTCTTCATGCAATAAACTCCACTGACCTTCAATGCCAAACTTCTCAGTTTGTTTATAGATATGCAAGTTCAAAGCCATTAATTGCTTCCTTTCTGCGCCCATGGCTGAATCCCATACAAGGATTGTAGGTAACAAAAGTTACACAGGGTGTGTAGGAGCAGTTCAAACTTCCCAAAATACTGCACAAGACTGTACCTCAGTATCTCCAATGCAAATAATACCCATTTAGTGCTGCAGACCATTTTCCACCCACATCCAAAAGGGAGCCACTCAGCAGATACATTTGAAGATGCATTCTACTAAAAATATCTCAGCTCTTTCCTGTGTGATTTAACAATGGAGACATTTCTAGCCACTGTGTTTCTGGGCTTATCTTTGCCAAAATCAGTGTATCTGATTATTAGACAACAGCAGCTCAGCAATTTGATTGCAGTGGATGCTTCTATGGGGACTGCTTTATGAAGATTTCAGAGGGAAGCTCATGAATTCTACTTGTATTTTTAAGCTCCTCAGCAGGAAGGAAAACACGCTGCTTCCTCTTCACTTTGACAGTTGAGTGCAAAATCCTCAATTACTGTGTGCACTGTCACCACAAGAAATTGCAGAATTTCCCCCAGTGGCCATGTCCCCTTAGACAGGTCTGCTCTTTCCTTGCCTTGGCACATCAGGAACTGGCATGGACCCCTCCTCTCCCCCCCCAAACTAAGGCATTGGAAGAAAAATATTTATCTCCATCCTGAAAAGCAAGTTCCCTGAAGTTTCCTTTATCTTCACAACAGGATTTAATGAAAGAGGCCATGCTTGTGGTGTTATCAATCCCAATTACCTTGTCACAAAAGCTGCTGGACATTCTTTTTCTACAGGCTCCACGATCCCTGGATTCATGGGGTTTTCTTTCCCCCAAATATTCACTAAAACTGAAAAAAGCCCAGATTTCTAACACGTGAGGTAGCAATAAAACTCAAAGAAATTCCAAGAAACAAAACCAAGCACTTCCCCCCTGACACAAGAGCAGCTCTCAGGGCAAGCACTGAGGCAGCAGTGGCCAAAGGAAAGCACAGGGCAAGGGTCCCCTCACACAGCTGAGGGCAGAGGTAAAAGCTGCCACTGCTGCAGTGATTTTTCAGTCCCTCTGTTACACAGAGCCCCTTTCCCTCTGCCAGGTACAGAATTTCCTGGTCAGCCTTGGAGGGCTCCATAGCATCCCATCACACTCGTGTAACAGGCACAGAGCCACAGCTTTGGAAGGACAGCAACAACCACCTCTGTAACCCAAACAGTAACAAACTCCTGCATTGCTCCAAGGGAATGGAAAACTAGACCAAAAGTTATCTCTGGGCTAAAGATGCCCCGTTTAGCTCCTTTTATTTTTGTGAAATGAAGGATGGGAAGTGTGAAATGGAAACAGCCACAATCTCATTAATGGAGATAACTTCTGAAACCATGAGAAAAGGAGTCACAAACAGTCACAGCTGCTTCAGATGCAGTGTACAAACATCTAAGCTGCTGAAAACAGCCTTCATTCTCTTTTTGTTTGCTTCAACCCAGAGTTTGCTCAGCTTCTCTTTGTGTGAGAGTGCAGGTAAACACACCTGAACCCTCCAAAAGAATCCTGACGTGACCTTATCAAACACCTCAAGGATGCTCAGAGGTATCCTGGCTTGGCATTTGCACACAGTGAAATTTAGAGATAGGAAATAGGAGGCTTGTTTTTAAAATGTGTTTTTCCAGTTAAGACCAGGTTTCTGGGTTTTACCCTAGATGAGTATCATCTGCAACACACTGCAAAGAAATCTGCCACATCCCACTCCCTTAAACATAAGTGATTAAGCAGTGTTAATCTGCTGCACCAAATTTATAAATTACATGATTCATGCTTTTTACACACCATTTAACATGAGAAAAGCCAAAGAATAGTTGTTTGTGAGCTATATAATCACACTTGGGGGGAAGAAAAACAGAGCAAGAAGAACAGCAACTTATCTGACTGTACCATGTTGTGACACACTGTCCCACACAGGTAGGTATAAGTGAAACACACTGATCCCCACTATACCTAAGGAGTGTGATTTGGCAGGTCCAATTTTAACAAACTGCTTTGACAAGGCTCTAAAAGAGAGAATATGAGGGAATTGTGCATCTCTTCCTTGGAAAAATATCAGCGAGAACACTTGTTTAGCTCTCAACTCAATACTTTTTCTGTTCATTTGCACACAAATCAAAATATATATGGGAGTTGAAAGAGATCTGTTTTAGCTGAGCAGGCTGGAAGGGTACCCACTCTCACTTCAGAAGGTCACTTGCAGCCATTTTCAACAGCTGTATGGCTGATTGAAAGACCAGGGAAATTGTATGAAAAATTCATGAGAAGGCCTCCAGAACACAGCATGGGTTTGAAATGTCAACATTCAAAATACCAACCAAACCAAGGCGAGACAGGAAACCAGAAAGCAGTGGAGAAAAAAGTCTCAAATGAGCTGATTCATGCCAAGATTGTGCAGGAAACCACCAAGCAGAGAAGCTGCTCCCCATTCTACTCAAGTGAATGCAGTGCAACACTCTGCTCTCCCATCTGCCCCCAAAGGAAAAAGAGGCGAATAAAGAAAGCATGCAGGAAATTTCTGCAAATTTGGAGATTCTTTACTAACCATAGGAGCTAACATCCTGTTCAAGTCTGTAAAACATTAGAGCTGCTGATGTTACTCTTCTCAAAGTGCTTTTTCACAGCAGAGAAAACAGACACTTGCAGCTAAGACTGCTGGTTTCATAGCTGGGATGTAAACCATCAACTTCCACTGTTACCTGAATGCTTTTGACCACTTCAGGTAAAGAGAAATACATTCCTAGAAATCAAAGGTGCACCCTGACCTTCGGCTGAGAAGGTCTTCCAAATGTATTTCTTCCTCTCTCAGAGAGACCATCTATCCCCTCCCCACCCCAGGATACCTCCTGGTCTCAGCTCCTGCCTGGAGCACCCCAGTGTACAACACTCTGGGACACAAGTGCATTGCCCATGAGAAGTTCTGAGTCTCCTCATCTATTTCAATGTCAGAAGTGATCAGCTTTCTACAGAAAATGGATTCAGATGTGGATGTGCCTTTCAGTAACACTGAAAGAAATACCAATACATAAGAGCATACACTTAATTTCTACCTTTACTATTCATTGAACAATGCATCTGTGCCCTCCCTGACCCCAGAAAATATTAAGGTCCCTTGAAAACACAGAAACTTTGGGACTGGCAGTCTTAGCAAGGAGGTAATAGCCAGAGGAGGGAATGCCATGCAGGTCAGAGAGGATGCAGGCTGGCAGGGCAGGACAAGGAAGAAGTCTGCTGGGGCTGAAGGCATCCCCTCAGCCATAAAGTGCAGCAGCTGGAGGTTCCACCACCTGGATCTTGTCACTTCTCCTCCACATGAAAAGAGTTCATACCCACACGTGCATTCTCCCTTAGCCCATTCACTAACACATTCTCATGTTCTTACACTATTTTAAGTCAGTAATAAAGTGAGTCTTCATTTTTACTGTATATTTCTAGTTCTACATCATGCTCAGATCAGTACTTTATTACATACACTGTGTTTTGATACCACTTTATAATGCCACTGTGTATAACAAACTCTGTGATCCTTCCTTGCCAGTTTTGACTCACAAGGACTTGGCTCTGAAGTGAGGTCCATAAAATAGATGTAGTAGGCTTGTTGAAACAAATAACAAAACAGTCAAAAGCTTTCCCCAGAGAAAGACCGGCAAAAGACAAAGGTAGAAATATTTATGCAGTCACTCTGGGGCATTGGAAATGTGTTCTGAATAAACACTCATCTTCAGTATGCAAGTTCCATAGCCCTGACTGTCTCCCAAAGATCAGCCAGAATGGAAATCAATGATGCTGCCTTGTTAGAAAACACAAATCAAAGCATCAGTGACTTTGTAAAATCCCTTCTGTCACTTTGACCTTCTGGTGCCAGGCAGCTCCACAGATTCATTACCCTTCATTGTAATGTGTAAAGAAAAAAATCAGCAGCACAAGTGTTTGAGAGAACACACCAGCAGCAGGAATTGGAAAAAAGCTGGGAAGCAGAGCAGACAAAAAGAAATGAGAACACCATGAAAGGATGCTCACTCTGCCTGGAGGACTGTGTTCTCTCTTCCAACACAGACAACACAGTTCTGCTCTTGTCCTTCCTCACCATCTGCACCTGCAGTTTCCTGTTGGGAATCTGCTTCTCTCCTTGCCCAGCCAGTCATAGCAAAAGCTCCTGCTGGGGCTGCTACACCTGCACCCTCTCCAGGGACACCAGCAGGGCTAAATACCATAAATATGGTGGGCAGCACCAGCCCAGCCCTCTCTATCAGAGAACCTCTTGTCAGAAAGAAGGGGATGGGGGTAGTACTAACCTGAGTCTCCAAGCTGGTGTAGGGACTAGGAGGTTCAATCTACAAAGAGAGCAGACAGAAACAGCCATTACTCTGGAATAGTGGAAAAGAAGTGTTCTGAGCTGGTACTGGTCTAAAGCAGTGATATCAGGAACAGACACAACTGCTTGGACAAGGATGGTAGGATTATTTATTTATTTTCTTTTAAGATTTACCACTTTTCCTGACATCTGGAAATCACTCAACTTACAGAATCTCTACAATATTTGGATGAGCAAAAAGAGTTGCAGGAACAGGAGTATAGCAGAGGGCCATGTGCAGGCCCTCACATCTTTGATTTGATGGTCTTTTGCAATTTTTAGGTTACAGCTGACTGGTTTTAGATCAGATTAATATTTGACTGGTGCTCCTGTAATTTCAAGGCATTAAGACCTTTTCAGAAAGTTGATCAAGACTTGATCATGAAAGGGTTGGCCAAATAATTGACAAAATATTTCTTCTCAACAGCTGCAGTTAGCTGTGGTTATTTTGTTTTCCATTAAATTTCTTCCTAATGAATGCTTCTCTCCAACTCTGCACATTAGAATGCAAGTGCACTGTACATTTTCTGCAGTCTGGCATCTTCCTTGGTGTCAAAAATCTGAACTTTTAGCTTAGCTTGGCCAGAGGATTCAAACCTCATTAAAGAACTTCTAAACACAAAAGCACAAAATCGCCTATTTAGCCTGTTAACTAAAAGGTTAGCAAGAGATAACATCCTTGTAGGAAACTCCATCATTAGTGTTCTGGGATTAGCACTCAAGCAAAATCTTTAAAAGCACATCTTTTAAAGTATAAGGAACACTTAAAACCTCAGTCCTGCTGGTCCAGGTATTACTCTGCAAGGTCTTGCTCTCCACATGCTGTTTAATTGGAAAGCCTAACAGAGCAGAACCAGGTCAGTGGTGCTCTCTCTTAAATCCATCACATCTGTCTAAGTTAGACACTTTTAGTTTAGAAAACTCTTGTCTGTCAGATTATTGGGCTCCTGAGACTAGTTTGGAGTTTTGAGCCATTGTGATTCTCACTTTGGCTAAATCACAGAACAGAATGAAAAAGAAAAGTGGGCTTCCTCCAAGAAACGATATATTCCTTTTACTTTTAATTATGCCTATAAAGCAGCTTTTGTTTTAACAATCCCCATAAATATACTAATGAAGAAACAAGTTACCCACCAAGTAGAAAAAGGTTAAGGAGGAAATTGGCCTTGAAAGCCTTGACACACCTTTCCTCCCCTCAGCAAGTCCTGGGTCAGGCAGCACAGTGTGCACAGGTGAAAAAGCCCATGATTACCCTGTCACACTGCTCACTTAGAACAGGCTGGTGAAAGGTTACACTTAACACCAGAGGACCATTATGACACAAATGGAGCAGATATTATCTGACAACCAGCCAAATGACACCAAGACTGGAAGGAAACCGAGAAATCTCAGTGAAATCCAAATATCATGTCATCAGCTGAGCTAGAGGAGGAAAATATTCATCTGAAGGTGATAGATGAGGTGAGAGGACTTGTCCTTGGACTGCCTGGGAGAGATGGCGACACTCACAGCTCCTCTCATATAGACTTAGCAGGGATAAACTCATCAATTTTGCAGCTGGACTCTCAAGCAATGCTAGTTTGGTCCCAACATTGCCCTCCATTGTCCCACTCGCGTTTGTATCAGAGCAGGAGGATCACAGCACTAGCAGGTGTGTGGGGCAGATAGAATACAAAGTGTGTTTAAATACAAAAAGCAAAATACTGTAACAAAGAACAGCTCAGCTGCACAGGCTCCCCTTTGGGAGATCATCTGGATTTTCTCAGTCGGTGCCAATTTGACTGCAGACAAAAGCTTTTTCAACATGTACTGTGCACTGACAAATGACAATATTTCCATAAGAGGACGTAGCTACTGTGTGTATGAAACATCCTGGAAAGACCAGGGGATTCCTGTAATAGATAAGGCTTCAGACTACTTAAAAGCTGGACAAACTCTGTCCAATATTTCCTGACTAGAACGGATTCCTTATGGTAATTACCAATTTGCAAAGTTTCCTGGACCAATGAAAGCTGTAACTATAAACCAGTTTTGAATGGCATTATTTCACCATGAAGCATCAGCACTGGCCTGTGATCTACAGTTTTTCCTGTTTATTTTCCCCCTCATTTTGGCTGTGGTAAGTGGTATTCACTTGTGCAGTCACCATTGTGCAGCATTGCAAGGGGGATTGTTTTGCCCCATCATTAGAACACACAACACTCAAATGTCCCATTCATTTACAAATTATCCAAGAAAAAAAAAAATGAATCTTGGCTTTTATAGGTACAAGTGTGACCAAACCAGCTCCTTCCTGGACCAAAAAGCTCCTTCCCCAGGTCACACTTTTTGCACAATTGCTAGAGATGGTGATAGAGGAAAACCCAAACCTCTCTCCCAACTGCAGTTCACACAGTACAAGGTTTCTGCTCTCAGCCTGCACACTTTTCTGACTGCCCACTCTCCTTTCCTCCTCCACTTGTGCAGCTACAGGTACCACACTCAGGACAGCTCTTGGAGCCAACCTGAGGGTCCCCAAAACACAACTGCACAGAATGCATCCCAATTCTCCTCCTTAAGCAAGGCAATAAGGAACCTGAGGAGGGTGAAGAAGGTAGGAGGACATAAATATAGTCAAAATTGATTTTCAACAGCAAAAAAAGTTTTAAAATTCAACCTCAAAGACAGAAAGACTCACTTCAGGAAGAGGCATCTTCTCAAAATCATCTGCCTATCACTGGTGGCAAATAAATGCCACATTTTGGTAAATCCCAGAGCTCTCCTCCAGCCCCTGTGCACGGCCTGATGCACAGTTATGGATGGCAATGTGCACAGGGAATAGCCCACATGTGAGGGATGAGGGTACACACTATTTTTTTTAAAGGTACAACCTCTGCGCTTTGTCCCACCTGCCTGCCTTTATTGATTATTAACTACTAAAGAAAGGTAAGAGAGAAAATTATCACATGAAAATATTTAAAAAACAGCAGAATAACTGGCACCATTCCAAGCAAAGTTTTGGTTGGTCTGTGTATGTTCCACTTTAATTCTAGCAGGTTTCAGCAGCCTGACACAGAACCACAAGAGTTGTCATAACTAAACCCCAGGGATGTCAGCAATCATCCCATCTGAAATTTGAGAGTGCCATTTTTCAAGTGCTATGAATCATTAATCTCCAGTGCTTGTGATCAAATGAAATCTGTAGTGAGACTGGAGTGTAAACACTGTGACAGTGCTGTGTAAACAGCCTGACACACTGATCACCTTTAAACACTGATCAGGGTAAAACTCAGTTTACTGTTGAAAAGTGACACTGAGAACAGCAACTCTGGCTACTGTGTTTTTCATAATGGGTTAATGTCTCACTCCCATAAAGGAAAGAGACATGCTTTCAAATACTTTGCTACCTTCCCAAAACAAAACTAAAGTCTAGGAAGGCTCAGAGGAACTGAGGTACAGGCAAATAAACCAAGTATGCCAAAGTGACACAGGAAATATGAGAGAAAGCTGCAAAGTCTAGGACCTTGATGACAAGACATGCCTCTCCCCCATGCCAGAAAAGATGTTTTTCCAGCAAGAGACACCAGGTTTGACTATGGTAATACCTATGCTTTAATCACACATGACCTAAGCCTGACTGCAGGAAAGCCCAGGGCTTAGACTCTGAGTGCTGCTGGCTGCAGTGGACTTGTTCCTGCAGACAAACCTCCTGCTCACTGCCCCTCCACCACTTCTGGACTGCACACCTTGACTTCCTGCACAGCTCTCTTTGCTTTGGTGAGAGGGACAGGAACTTCAAAAGATTTTTTTATAATTTATGTGAAATTTTCCCTCATTTCCAGTCACTTCTCTCTGTCCCTGGAGGCACAGATCTGTGTGTGGCTGGGCACAAGGCAGTGACCGCAGCAGCAGTGCCAGTCACAGGTGCCATCACCCCAGAACCTCAGCCCTTGCTCTGCAGCAGGTTTTCCATGTTCTGTGCAGCTGCACGCTGACACACAGGAGAACCAGCTTGTGAAGCTCTTTTTTAGTTTTATTGATTTGTTCTATCACTTTACAGCTGAATCAGTCCTTTCAGCTGGCTCGTGCCACCTGCCAAAGAGCTGTGCCAGTGCAGCAGAGGTGGCCAGCAAAGCTAGGAGGACACCAAGGAAGAACCAGCAGTAAGGGACAGGGTAAGAAGGAAAGCAGCAGTAACAAATGCCAGCACCACCACCAAATACTTTTTCCAATGAAACCACAGTTTCACATATAGATACAAAACATTCACCTAAAAGTGACATTTCACATGTCCTCTCCAACTGCTCGCTGCCTGCAAGGCAGGACCACATAACAGCAGCTCTCTGTGTGGGCAGTGCTGTTTTTACAATTTGCAGTTGAGGGTTACAGCTATGCCAGGGCACTGGCGCTTCATCTCTTCTGCTGACTCATTTTTTGACCCTGAGGTTTGTTAGCCTAACAGCCTGTGGTTTCTATCCTACACTTGAATTTGGCTCCAAACCCTTGTATATTCACAGAAACAAAAAGTAAAACAAAACAACAGGATTTGAAGGGACTGCCTGGACTGCCATTTCCCATGTTTCTGCCACCTCTCCACTGGTGAAGGAGAACCCAAGTCAGGTAACCTCCCACACATCCTGAGGATGGTGGTGACAGGAGTGCCCTGGAGGAGCAGCCAGGGCACCAGCACATGGAGTTTCCCTGCAGATGTGTCCCTGCAGTGAAACTCAGCCTCTAATTACAGGAAGTGTTCAGTTACCTAAATTGTAACCCTTAGCTCCAGTCACATTAACAGCTGCCTCTGCAGCAGCAGCTCTCACACGCTGACTTATTTGGGGAAGAGTGACTTCCTGGCACTGCCAGCCCTGCTAACCTGGGCAGGAGCTGCTGGGCAAGGTACAGGAAATTCTGCAGCCATGCAGAAAACGGCCTTGCAGATCTGAATTTTATCACATTCCCAATCTTCAGAAGCTGCACCAATGTCTGAAAAGTGAGCATTTCCAGGGTGGTCTGAGTGGCAGCGCAGGGAAAGCTGTGGAGCTCAACCCCAGCCAGAGGTGCTGGGTGGTCGGTCGTGCAGCTCCCGTGAGCTCTGGGGCCACCAGAGTGAGCAGAGATTGCTCCAAACCACTGAGCTGGCACTCACTGCCAGCAGCCTCACTTGTGCACAGCTTCACCAACCTGCTCCTCAGCAGCAACGTGAGCCCACGTGGCTTCTGCCAGCCCCTAATTTTGACAAATGAAGTGTTTGTGTGGCCAAACTGCAGAACTGATCCTAACTAAACACAAACCGCTGGTGAAAATGTATTTACACAAGATTTTCTCAACTAGTTTGCTGAGAAGCTGCAAAGAATGGGAGGGCATCTTAAGCCAGAACACCCACTAAAATTTAAGATGCAGACTTTCATGATCAGCTCCATAAAAGTACCGTTTTGGGCAACACCCCAAAGTATACAATACAGGCTCTAGAAAATCAAAACATTCCCTCACAGACAGGGCTACCTCACTACCTCTCTTCCCCTGCCTATCCCAACTCTGGATATTTCACCACCAGAAACAACTGCAATCTTAAATAGATGATGGCTTTGGTACAAACTGTTCTAATCCTTGGCTACTAAAATAAATCTGTATAGCTCCTATAAAGCAAAAAATCAGAGGCTCTGTGTCTTCAGTGAACAATCACATGCTTAACCAGCAGAGGAAAAGCTGCTCAGTTAAACCTAAGACCTGCTAATTCCTTGTTTTTCCATAAAGATGAAGCTGTTCTCTTGTCTGCAGGAGCTGTACAGAAGACTGTAGTCATTTACAGAACCTAAACTGCAGCAACACCTACTATTCCTTAGCTTGAAATAACAGTCAGTGCCCAGAAATAGCCCAGAACTCCCTAATGTCTCCATAAAAACCATTACCCAAAATAAATCCATACCATCTTACTGAACATTTAAGCCATACACTGAATCTTCTGTCTATTAAATGCTGTTCTAGTCACAAATTAAGCTGGAATTATTCCTATCTTCAGTGTCTTTTACCACCTGAAAAGTATCTGCTGCAACCAGTTGAGCACAGACCTGTGAGCAGAGCCAGGGCCAGCAGCTGCAGCACACTGATAGCAGCAGGGAGCTTTCCCAGATGGCTGTAAAATATGTCTGGCCACTGAGATGCTGCTGTCCAAGCACTGCTTTGACATTTTGAATATGTCAGCTCCCCAGGCCAGACACGCTGTCTCACAGGTACGAGCGACAGACAGTTAATGTTTTAACTTACTAACTCCAGGCACACTTATCTTTCAGCCTTGACACCTCAATGCAGCACAGCTGCTCCAACACCACTTACCCAATCTGTGCTTAAGAATGATCCATCTGACCAACTCACAGCAAGGGTCAACTGTCCTGCTTTCCTTAATAATTTATTAAGAGCTGGCAGGAGCCGTGGCTTTGTGCACTGTTCAGTTCTAACAAACTGCACAATTGGTTTCAGGCAGAAAACAGATTTCAGCATGAAGTGCAAATGTGTAAAAAGACAAGGAACATTAATCTAATGGATCAATATAACTGGGTTGCTTTGAGATGGCAAAGTGTTCCGGATGCTGCTGACAAAGATCTTTTCCCCCCAAGCCCCAGCTCATCTCTGAAAGCCCCACACGCCCTCGCTGCTGTGAACCACAGCTGCATGCACACCTCACAGCCCTCCAAGAGGGCACCCCAGGAGGTACAGCCTGGGTACCATTTTGAGTGTAATTACACACATGGATGTGGGTTATTTGTAGTTCTAGTGATGGAAAGGAGAACAAAAAAAAAAAGATATGTCCTTATGCAACATTTTAATAGAGCTGGAGGAGTTTATATTTATATAGTAACCAAGTGTCTTAAACAGCTACATAAAAAAGCACATGGAAGGAGATACTAATTCACTTGAGAGTATAAGCATTGCATTTAAAGGGAAAAAAATGTCCTGTCTGACAACTACTCCAGTTGTCATCTGTTATGAGAACAGTCTGTCTGAAAATTATCTGAAACAGGACATGGTGTAAAAAATCAGCAGGAAGCCCTGACCAAATCTAAAGATCAGGCTCATTTGAAGTTTCCAGACAAGTAAGTCAGAAGAAAATTAAAGCCTGCACAGAAAGGAAGGTGTTCCAAAGTTAATGGAGCAGCTGAAGAGGACAGGGCAGGGCCAGCTTCAAAGCTGAGCTGGGTGCTGCTTCACAGAAATCAGCAAGTCAGCACAAGGGCTGCACGTTCACTTGGAGCTCTCGCAGGTAACCGAGCTGGAAATCCACATCAAAGCATTTAGAAAAGAGAGAGATACAGTGGTGGGCTTGTTTAAGTAGTGTTGGCATAACCCCAATAACAACAACACAAAAATAAAGCACATTTTCACCAGATCTTGCACTGTACTGCACAAAGAAAAAGACACCTATGCAGTCCCTGATCTCAAAGCAGAGCAAAGCTCAGCTGTTCAGTGACAGCCACACTGGGGAGTCATCAAATGCTGCTGTGAGCAGTAACTTCAGGTCTTTACCTTCCTGAACCCTTTTCTAACCACCCAGGGCCCTTCCATGGAGGGGCACAGCCCAGCACAGGGCCAGGTCATGCCCTGAGCCTTTCCATCCTGCTCTTCTGATGAGAAGGGTCCTTCAAGAGGCTAGGAACACAGCCCTGGGTCTTTCCAGAGAGAAAGGGAAAAGACAAAGGAAAATGAGCTTTATTAAGAAAATCCAGCTAAAAATCTTGAGGGCAATAGAACGAGAATCAGCCCATATAGTTTCATACAGAATAAAGCCTGCCAGACAAATTTAATTGCTTTATTTGTTCTTTGATAGAGTTACAGAGAGAGTGGATTAAAGGACCACAGAAGAGGTCGTATTTTCTGGATTTTAGGACAGCATCTGTGTCTCATGAAGTCCTAATTGAAAAATTAATTCAAAAAGACTTGGGAAGGGGCAAGCACAGCACTGGAATTGAGAACTGGCTGCAGGACTATAAACAAATGATAATGGTAAACGGCACTGTATTGAGCTGAGGGGAGGTCATATTGAACAAATTCATTAATGACCTGGAACGAGGATTAAAGAGCACGCCAACAAAATCTGATGATTGCATTAAAGCTCGATTGTGTCTGACGGATGCGAGGCTGCCGGGAGGTGAAGAGGGCACGGTTCAGCACCAAGGTCCTGCTCCCAGATCCTTGGCAGGCAGGTCTGACAAGCTCCAGCAGCCTGTCATCCATCACCCTCACCCCGAGTACACAGCCCCATGCACTGCACATCTCTGCACATCTCCTCCCCCTCGCTGGCCAGACCCAAATAAACACAACTTTCTGCTGCCCAGGAGCCAAACGAGATGTGTGGCAATAACAAAGCCCTTGGCACCTGTCAGGAATGCAGGAGTCCCCTGACAAGAGGAAGGCTGAGACCTCCCATTCAAGCACAGCCAGGAAAAAAAAATCCCACCCCTAAAAATAACAGAAACGCCTTTTAAGTCCCACCAAGTGGTGTTTTCATATCTCTCTGATACAGCTTAAAAAATTGTGGGGTTATGGATTAAAGTCCCTGATAAATCCATTTAGGACCAGACACTTCCTCTGCATGAAATTACTACATTCCAAATCCTTATGACAGGGGAAAAGAAAAGAAAACAAACAAACAAAAACCCCGAACTCAAAACAACAAACAAGACAAAAAAAAAACAACAACAAAAAAACAAACAAAAAAAAAAACACAACCCGAACAAGCAAACAACTTTTTGAAAAATTTTGAATGAAACTTTTGGGCACAGAATTTGGTAGCACTGATCTTTAAAGGATGAAATAGATAATTTACTTTTTTAAAGTACAGCTGCTGATTTTCAGCTTTGGAAGTACTGAGGGTTTAGCACTAGACTTTGAGTTTTATCAATAAGCTACAGGAAATGATAAAGAATATGCAGGTAGAACAGCAGTTTTGGCTCCCTCCTGCAGTTTTCATGCCAGAACTAAAATATATTTTTCCCAAATAACAGAACCCATCCATCATTTTTATTATCAGCCTGGATGCAGATCCAAGTTTCATCACTTGGTAAGTTAGAAAAACTCTCATTAGCATCTGTGTGTAGGGAGCCCATAAGAACACCTCATTAACTCATTAAAGAGGATTCTCACAGAGATTAGCTTCGTCAATCCTTCATTTAGCTACCAATCCATTCATGTGATGCTATTAAGCCCCTCATAAACAGCCAAGTACTCAGTAATACACTGTAGAGCTCAGGCTTGAACCCCTGTACTGGTGCACACTGCTACTGTATTTGTGCTGCACCACTATGGAAATCACTGCAGCCCCAAAGGATCATTTATTTCCAACTGATGAAGCCAACAACTTGTACGAAGATGGGACACAATAACAGTACTCAATCCCCATGACTTCAAACCTTTCTTAAACAAACCTTGCTCCACATCACACATTTGATGATATGACAAAAAATCTGCACAGGCAATAGAAAGGGTTACAGTAATGCAGTGCAGAGAAACTGCTGCTCATTGCCTGAACAGGGAAGCAGTCAGTGAGGAACCTCTCATCCTCATCCTTAATTTCCAGGTTTTTCTTTTTTTTTCCTTTCCTCTTACCCCTCTTCTGTGCATTACTGCTGTCACACCATCTGCACCCTATTTTCAATAAGCCTCCTCTACATAAATGGCACACCTGCCTCTGCCAGGACAGGCTCCCTCTCTCTTCTGGAAGGGGCTTCCAGCACTGCTTTGGCTCACGACAGTCACAATGGTGACAGTGGCAAAATCTGCCACTTCCACATATCAGACAGGTATTGTGTGCTGGTAAACAGCAATTGTCATCCAGATGGCCCTTCAGCAGCTTCATTGTCACTGGCCTGCAGATGCCACGGTGACAATAGTTGTGTAAGAACATGAACACAAGTCCTTCAAGTCCTGCCAAAGCATCTCCAGTCCCTGCACTGCAGTCAGTGCTGCTTCCACACGTGAAGGTGTCAGAGGATTTCAGCCCATCTAAATTCGTAACTTTAATACAGATGCACAATTTTATTTTCAAGCTGAATAATTCAAAGAACGTTAATTCACTCCCATCTGCTTAAACAAAACAGATTTGTAAGATCCTAATTAGCTTGTATGTCCATAGTACCCTTCTTACCAAGAGCATTAAGTTGATTTTGGCTGTGGCTGCACATAAAAGGCCCCACTACTCTTTACTGCAACTCACTCAGTACCATCTCACAAACATTCAGCTCAGACCTAGCAACGGCTCTGTCACATCCAATCCACTCTGGAAAACACAAAATAACCTCTGTAAGTGGACGATAAACATGGCAGCTTGCAGGATGTGCAGGGAGGCCAAGCTGCCTGCCTGATCCCAGGCAGCTGCCTGGAACTGAAGCTGTCCAGTGAGTGGCTTTCCAGATTTCAGGAACTCAGACAAAATATGCTATTAATGGCTCTTGGGGCTGGAGGGGGAAAATCCTTGAATGTAAAGTTTCAAGTCACTGCACATTGATGAGGTGGAGTAAATAGTAAGAAAAAGTTGCCCACAGTAAAGAGTTTTGTGAAAGGGAGCTCCACAGCTTGATAGCATCACAAGCACCCTAGGAATCTGGAGAATGAGATGGGAGAAACTGTGGGGAGACTGAAGTTAAAAGCTGCACACTGCATGGTTCATTTTCCTGTAATTCCTTTTATTCATTGCTATAATCAACTTGACATGCAAAGCTGTTCCCAATTTACTGACAGCTTTTCAGTTGACATCTAGTTCTCAAGGTATTTTTTTTTAAACTTAAATAGCTAATTATTCATCGCCTTAAACCAGGATATATAACAATGTCAGGAAATCATCTGTTCAAGTTATATCAAAAAGCCTTTGGGGATTAGTTCATCTCTTTTGTATGCTGCAGAAAGCTATCACTTGTAAACAATTAAATCATCATTTGAAATCTGTCTACACTTTTAGCATCTCTGAAAGCAGCCTGAAAAACCACATAAACAAGTACCTTATTGTTGCATCTAGAACCTAGGGCTGGAAAGTTTTCCTCCCCAGTATCTTACTTGGTGGAAGCTGAAGGCTGAATTTACAGGCTAATACAGGCTCTCTGTAATAAAACATCCAAATAAATGCAATAGCTGCTCAAGGAGACCAGAGTTACACTATTCTCAGGTTATTCTGAGAGCAGAAGACACGCCACAAGGATTTTAACATATTCTGGCACAGAGGCATACAACCTCCATGTAACATAGGCATGGCTGATAGAAAAATTAAATTTATCCATAAAGTTAAATTTATCTATAAAGGCTCAGCCTTTGGCCTGAATCTACAGAAATCAAACCTCAGAGTTTCCCCTGCTTCAAGATGCAAAGCTCCTGCATAATACACATTAGAAGAGACTGAGGGACATCACTGGAGCAGCAGCATTTAAAAGTGGTTTTAGATTCCTATTTGAAATCTGTCTGTTTGTTTTCAGTCTCCTGCTGACTCCTTGACTGCATTTTTAAGGGCTGTAGCTTTGTGGGGTACAAACACAATGTAGACAGAACATCCCATAGGAAGAAGCTCCTCTCTAAGTCTGTCTTGGCTGAGCACTGCAGCAGAAAGTCAGCAGCCTGGGCAGTGCCCATTTGCACATCTCATTGCAGCTGAGCAGATGCAGCCTGAGAGCTTCCATCACCAGCCCTGGAAGAGAGCAGTAGTATTCCACTACCCACAGTGTTCCTGAGTTTGGAAAATTTGCTTGGGCAAATATATATTTTACCAATACACTGGCCACTTGAGGTTTTTGTTACAGAGTTATCCCTATGCTCAAGGATTTAACTCTCTATTCTACATCTCTGAATCAAAAGCCTGTACAGTGTTGAGATGAAAGGCCAAGTTGCTGTTACTGCTTCACCACTAATTGTGTGATTTTGTGGCTTTAGCACCTTGATAAATGTTTGGACTAATTCATTTGAATCACTGCAGCTGTATCCTTTTTATGATCTAATTGCTGACCCAGTCAAGAGAACAAAACAAAACAAATTATCTTCCTTTCGGAAGGAAAGCCAAATAGGTCCTTGTGAAACTACAACTTCCTTTCAGCCAGTGGAAGAAAACACAGAGCATTCATAAGAGCACACAGGCAGAGGGGATGCAGACAGCACACCATTGTTCAGAGAGGAACCCTCCATGGCCAAGAAATCCACTGGGATGGGAGCACTGAGGGCACAGAGCCCTCACTTCTCTGGCACTCAGGGTGCCTTTGGCCACTAAAACGGGACATGGGCACTTTGTGCCAGCAAGTCAGAGCTGATATCTGGGACAGTGAATTACTAATGTGGAAATTAAAAATAAGACAAGACCTGAATGATTTTTACAGATTACAAGGGTGTTTCCCAACATCTTGAGTCCTCAGCTGCACAGAAAAACTCACCTAGAAACTTAGGCAGAATGGATGAAGGCAGGTCACCCCCAATGCCCAGAGGAGAGGTTTGGGTTAATTGCTTATTTACGATTGTTTGGTTTGTGGGTTTTGTTTGTTTGCTTCTTTGATTTTTAACTAAAACTGAGGACTGCATACTTCAGTTTCTGACATGATACCTTCAAGTAAATCAACATGGAAACTGTAAACTGATAGGAAGTTGCAGGCAGGTTCTCACCGAGCATAAGGAAAAGTTTCCTACTTCTGGAACAAACCAGTATTTCTGAGGAGAGTTCAGACTGATCATCCCGGCTCAGTAAAAAAAAAAAAAACCTAAAAAAATTGCTACATGTACAACATTTCTTTTCTTGCAGATACCATCACTGATCTAAACTGTAAATAAACACTCTTGCTCTGTCAGAGGCAGATAATTTACTGAACATTACACTGCTAATGGCAATATTATGCAAGACACAAGTGTTTCAGACAAAAAAAAAATCTGAAGAAGGTATTTCTCATTCTAACAATTCTGCAACTGACAGGTGACTGCTGGGCTGCAGATAGGAAATTCAGTTTTATCTAACAGGAAACAAACCTCAGCTCATTCTTCTGGTAGCTTCCAAGAGCAACAGTTCCTTTAAGTAAAGTCAATGCATATCAAACATCTCTCAAACTATAAAAAACAAGATTTCTGAATTTGGAAAATAATGCAGTTTTTCAACATTATCTCCCTCCTAGAGTAATTATATTTTTAGTGAAGTAACAAGTTTTAAAATACAAAATTTCCCCAGCAAAATCTGTCAATGTAATCAACAGTGTTCAGTTCTTTCTAAGGAAATGGCTTTATTTTTTTAAGAGTCTACTAATTAACCTTTAACCTTATTTGTATTATTTTGATTGAAAATAAACCGAAAATTTCAGGGGAAATAAACCATAAGTCTACTTGAACATGAGATAACACTGCTCCTGCCCTATCATGGACGTGTGAACGAGCTGACACTGCTCATGCATCATATCTGTGTCATATCTGAATTTGACTTTGGGTGTGGTTATAATTGAATTTAAAAAGAGCAAGTCACCGCATCTGGCTTTGGAAAGGGTATAAGGGGTAGGTTTGTTCAGAAAGGTCCATCAAACTAGCAATTACTGGCTTTTAAAGAGGTGTCTTTGAAAGCAACCCAATATATCTCCTCCATTCATTAATTCCTTAATGGCCAGGAGAAAGCCTGGCTCCCCTGAAGCAGAGCCCGTACCAAGTGAAGACAGGGCTTTCTCAGTAAACAAGAAATAGCACTGTTCTAAGATAAGCAGAAATTTAATTAATGCACAGCCTTTCTGATCTGTTTTAATGGACTGAAGGTTAAGAAGCTTCACGACCTTCTTCAACATGTGCAAATCAGGATCTTTAAATAGTAATGGATGGGCCTTATCCTCAAGTTCTGCTAAAAAGACAGCTCATTTCCGAAAAAGGAAGCAAGGAAATGAGCCTCTGAATTTTCGATTGCTAGCTGAGGAAAAGTAATACACAAAGCCCTAAGAAGGAGGAGTTACAATGCTGAAGTGAGATGATTCAGAGCACTGCAATTAAGAGCTAAAACCTGCAGACAGCACTCAGGAGGACAGGAGCAGAGGCCAGCCTGGTCTGGCTTGCATCAGTCCTGGCCATGCTTTTCTGGAAGTAATGAAAGATCCAGATGAGAAGATCACTGATGAGGAGATAAAAATACCATAAAGTAAGGTTTGAAACATGTAATTAATAAGTACTTCACTGCAGAAGAAAGGAAGCATTACTCTTCACAAACACTGGAACTCATTCATTCAAACACTGATGTGCTCAGCACTACCCCCATACAACCAAAAAGCCTCTTTACCATTAAGAGGTTTTAATCCTTCACTCAATTTATGCTCCCACATAGGGAAGTCTCCAGTTCAGAGAATTACTCTGCAGTAAGTGGCCATTAAAGATGCCCATACCCTTTCCATCTGGAGACACACTGCAAAGCCTTTTTGACCAATGCTCTCACAAAACTTCTGATGGACTGGATTATTTTCCTTCCTACTTTGCATCACAACTGCTTTGAAAACCTTTCTCTGAATTTACCAGAGCAGGTCCTTTATGCCTTCAATAATTTCGTTAAGGCTGTAAGAGAGACTTAAGCCTGAATTTCTCATCATCTCTACGTTCAGCAAGATGAGCTAATCACCTACTCAGGAGCCAAAAAACTGTATTTTGTAAAATGCTTAACACTTTATAAATCACTTTAACTAATCAGTAACTTTGCTTTTTGTATGAACTTCTCTAAAATCCACTTTCTTACTGCATGGACGTAAGAGCAATTAGAATGCTCTTTCCTTTCACATCCTGGGAGGAAAACAATCCCATATAAATCAGACTTTTACTGAACAGGGAGATTATTATATCACTCTACATCAATCTACTACAAACTAATTCCTTCCAGTTTAAAGCCAAGTATGGCAGCTGATGGTGTCTAAGGAAAAGAAAAAGGCAATGAATAAACTCTAATGGCAATTCAAGAACAGGTCTTGAAGGCCAATCCTTTGGTCCTGCACAATCAGTCCTTGTTAATGGCAAGGCAGAGAGCCCTGAGAATGCAAAACTCTCTGTGCTGGCATCCTTTGACACTGGCACCAGGGCTCTAACTCTGTTATTTCCCCGAGGAGTAACATTTTCTTTGTGCAGCAGTAAGGTAGTGCCTGTCCAAGGGTGCCTTGCAGCCAAGTTTGGCACTGTGGTGAAAGAAGGCCATTGAGCGTGGCTGCCAGCAGGCACCCAGAGCTCCAGCAGCATCCCAGGGACAGGGCACAGACAGGGCTCCCCGGCAGGCTGCCCTCACCTGTGACCCCAGGGGACACTTAACACCTGGGATTATTACAGGGGAGCCAGCCAAATTAAATGAATAATAATTATGAGGTTTTAAAAGCAGCTATGAAAGTTGCAGGGCCCTGCTTTTCTTTTTCTTGAACATAAAATTACTTGACTGGGCCCTGAAGACAGCCAGGACTGACTCCTGAAATCAGCAGTTACCCAGGGAGCCAGCCCTCAAAATGCAGCTGAGACAGGGCTGACCTGAGACACCAGCTGAACATCTACCACTCTGTTTACACACCATTTTGTCTGTGGTTCTTGCACAACACTGGCCAAAATTTTTCTCTTTTCACTACATGAAACAATGGAGGTATTTGCTTTTCAAGTTTTAGGAGGCCACCAATCATTTTTGTGTATTTTGAATAGTATTTTCCAAGTTCTTTGTAATGGACACAGACACAAAAAGTCAAGCCCAGTGTAATTCACAGTATGAACCAGATGCATATACAGTATACAACAGATCTAAAATTTTTCTGAGCTGACATCAGACACTGCTTAAATTCCATGCAGATAACGGATTGATAGTAGCACCCACAGCTCAACGCTCTGGGCAACTTCTGCATCTAGAACAAGTTGCAAAAAGCTGTGGAAGGTAACGAGGTATGTTCAGGGCAGGAGTGGAAGCAATCTGCACTAATGCAGGAGTGAGGGGAAGGAGAGCAATTCTGCACTGCTCTGCTCCCAAAGGAACCAAAGGCAAGACCAGCCCAGTCAGCAGACTAAGAGCTACCCCAGCCTGCTTGGTCTAGTGCTTAAAAATATAAGCAAGTGCAAAACAAAACAGTTCTGTTAGGCAAGAAACCCAATTTACAAGTCTTTTACTGTCAGGTGCAAATATCAGTACAAGCAGAAGTCTGAAGTATGCCATCACAGAGTATTCTGAAAGTGATAAAAAGATCTCCAGCTAGAAAAAAGCAAAGCTCTCCTACACCTTAATATATCATGCAAAAACTCTTTACTTTGCTTCATACAAAAATAATAGAGCTAAGTGATCACTCACAGACTATCAATTAACATGTTCCTATTCCTGTCCTCCCAACAGCAGCCAACAGCTGGAAGCCAGTGGTACCACTTGTCACAAATGACCTGGCACACCACGAGTGCTTGGACATGGAGCCAGTTCAGGGTCATACAGATGCTCCTTAAAATATTCTATACATTGCCATTAAAAATCATGGCCAAGAGCAATCTGAATTGTGCAGCTTACAAAATCACAACTGCCACATATCAGTAAATAACTAGGATAAGCAACTTATTAATAACTTAAACCAACCTACACAGAGTGCTTAGCAGGAGAGGACTTGTTTGGGATTTCTGCAGGGTGTATTTAAGTATTTCTGCCTGACGTAGCTTTTATGTCAGGGAGGTAACACAGCAGAGCTCATTGAGCTTAATTTATGCTCACTATGCAAACCACAGCCAGCTGTGAATTTAGTAAAATCCTTATTGCAATAACCATATCACTTCAAGCATGAAAGTCGTACTTCCACTTTCAGGCTTAGTCAGCTGATTGAAAAAAAAAAAAAAAAAAGGAGGAGAGGGTTAAGATAATAGTGTTAATAGTGTTGATCTAGGTGAAAACATGAGGAACTGAGTGGCTCCTACAAAGCAGGTCTGCTCCTCTTTGCAGCTGTCCCCAGCAGAATCTCCTGTGGAAGAGCCCAAGCCATGGGCTCTGACCCCAGCCAGGCTGGGACACCAGGTCTGGCAATCCAGAGAAACACAACTGGGTTTTAGTAAAGATGAATGATGCATTCATACACACAAAATGAACTGCTGACCTTGTTCAAAATCTTAGACACACCCTTCCATCACCATCTTAGAGCCAGCCAGCAGCTCCAGGTTTCCATTCACTTGGCAAATAACTGAATTTTTCAAAACTGCTGAGACTACCTGCAATGGCTAAAGGTAGAATTATCTGTGGATAATGTGGAGAGAGGTATGTCTTCTTTGATGAAAAGAAAACATGGATCCAGACAAATGAGGGTAGATTCAGGCAGCCAAGAGATGATGTTTGGATTTCTGATTGTAGATCTGCCACCAAGCCTTTGTGAGGCCTGGGGCGTACCTTTCCTTTCCTCATCAGAGGTGCCAGCATATTCATACACATTTACAGGGCATTGCGCTTGTACTGAGGTGAAAGAAAATCAAGGATTTTTTTACCAGACCATTTTACAGATTTCCAGAATTACTGCCAAATGGATTACTCTAACTTAATCCAATCTGAAACAATTTGATGGGGAAAAAAGCCCTCAGATATTTCAAATTCATACAACAGCCCAACTTCAGAGTTCAAACACTTACCACAAAAACAGGTGGGACAGCATTTCAAAAGAGGCTGCAACCCCATTTTCTTATCAAGTTGCAATCTGTAGTTTGACACAGAGAAACTGAAATGATGAAAACTACTTTTGTGATCATTTCTGCATTTGTCTTCTTTCTTAAAATCATGTAATAAGGCTTTACACTAAAGGAATGACACCTGAAATGAATATAATCATAACTCCTCATTGGCCTATTAAATCAAAATTGTAGGGAGATAAAAGTTAGCAATAAAAAATTAACTTAATTCCTACCTAAAGTTGGGTATAATTTTACTGTATTAATTGAAGACAATTTGCAGCCAGCCCTTGCTCTCTGCCTCAGTAAAGTGCACCCTTTTGCCATAAGGTCGTGGAAATGAAGCCAGGTGCAGCCTCTCAGACAGGTACCAGCCCCAGCTCTCTGCAGCTGATACCCACTGCAGGGTGCCTGGATGGTCTCATCACCTGCCCTGGCCCAGGAAGCACAGCCACACAGGGCACCACAACACTGACACCCATCCCAAACCCAGACTGCATAAATCAGGCACTGACCCCAGCCCCATGCACAGCAGCATGTCCTGAGGAAACACACAATACATCACACTTGTGGCTGTTGCTTAAATGATCTGTCTGTAGAATGGAGCAATAAAACTTCTGCAGGTAATGCTGGCACCCTACTAAGGGGGAAATTGTCTATAAGAAACCAGGGCATCCCAACGGGATGAAAAAGGGGAAGCAATGGAGATCTCACTGAAGAACACAGTTGAAGTTTCCAAAAGGAGCCAAAACTAATGGCAACTGTGTGCCTAAATGTTAAATGCTCTTCAAAATGACAGGTGTTAACAAATATTCACCTGGGACTTAACTAAAAAGTGGCAAATGCCCTCTGGATGGTGCCAGAGATCTGCACTCTGTTGAAGTTCTTGAAAATTGTGGGTAGTTGCACCCATAATAAAGTGGTTTCCATGTATGTACCCCAAAAATCCCAAAGCTCAGCTTGGGAGCAATCTTCACTTTAAATGTTGTATCTTGACTGCCTAGCATCACATTTCAAATCAATTGAAGAAAACAGATGAGTGAGAGAAAAAAAAAAAATAAACTATTTGCTCCTCACATGTGATATTGGTTCATCCCTGTCAATAAAAACAGCCAAGATGCTCCTGATTTTGTCTGTGTAACCACTGACCTTTGAAAGAAAAAGTCACTTCATTTCAGACCGCTCAAACTTCCTGAAAAAATAAAATAAATCTGTTCTGTCAACAGAGGACATGTCATCACAACAAGCAGATATGTAATGCCATAGGCAGCGGCAAATTGTTTTCAGCACTACACAAACTACTCAGATTATCTGAGCAATTATTTATGCAAAGCTGTGAGGTGCTGAATGCACACCATGGATGATGTGCTGAGCTGGCCAACTTCAGCCACTGCAGGAATGTAAACCAGCCCTGAGCAAAGCCCAGCACTCAGAGCAACCCTGCTCATGTTTACAGGAGCAGGAGACATTTGTACCCTGGCTGTGCTCAGCCCTGGCCTCACTGAAGCACACATCTGTAAAACAAGAACAACTTTCTTACAACCATGTAGCCCAGTACAATGACATATGTTAAATATAGCCATGAGAGAGCTGGGAGCAGAAATCCATGAATAACTGTATTGATTGCAGTAAAGAAAACCTGGACGTATTTGGAGGGGAGACATTTCCTGATGAAATTGTTTCCATTTGGTAAAAACACAGACATTGTCTTACACCTTTCCACACTCCAGAACAGTAAAACAAAACTCCAGACACTACTGTTAGAGTTCAAGTAGGCATCTGCTCAACTATTGTTGCAGACAGGGACAGAAAATGGATCTTCCAGCACAAAGAAA
The DNA here is from genome assembly GCA_025920805.1 of Petroica traversi. Classification (NCBI taxonomy): domain Eukaryota; kingdom Metazoa; phylum Chordata; class Aves; order Passeriformes; family Petroicidae; genus Petroica; species Petroica traversi. The sequence continues at coordinate 6,798,341 of JAHLSL010000037.1, forward strand.
ATCTGATGCTTTGAAATTAACCATAATCCTTAATTATCAAACAGAAGTTGGAAAATTTTAATTTAGTTCTATGAAAATTCTAGACAAAATTTCTCAAATGTTTTCTATGCTTTCACTTTAGGACATAAAGAATTCACTCTATATAATGCCCACATTATCCATGTATAGTCATTGCCAGGTACTTTAAATTCACACTATATTATAAGTGATGGGAAAGAACAAGATGACAACAATGCTTGGAGGATGGCAGAGCAGTAGGGCTTCTTCTGGTCTCATTCTTTAAAAACTTACACTGAGTTTTCACACATGAAAGCGTGCTTTTCTCAGCAAAACAGCATTTTGCAATGTTAATTGCTCTGTTAATAAATAAAGAAAAAGTCAAATATTCTGTCAAATATTCAAAAGTCAAATATTCTGACTGTGCCATCTGTATGTGAAATTCATCAGGACTCTGGCTGAGTCACAGACCAAGGCTGATTTTACCACCCTTGAAAAGTCAGGCAGTTACTTGATGCAAATATTACCGGTGTCAAGAATCTGCTCTATTTGCCAACAAACGTTAGGAAACTTCCCCAGAGACAATTGTGCTCCTCTGAAAGGCAGAAGCAGCACTTTGAGAGTCACCTCTCAGGGGTCTGTGGCAGTAACTTGCCTGGCCCATTATCCCTTCCCACTCCTAACCTGGTGTGCTGCTGGTCCAGGTTCCCACTACAGAGGATGAGGGGAGCCAGTGCCGGGCGGCTCCACAGCTGGGCCATTTTGTGCCATTTTGTGGCCACCAACAGCACCCAGAGCAAACAGGAACTGGCTCAGGCATGGCCCAGCCTCAGGCACGGGGTGCCTCAAGCACCCAGCAAAGCTGGGCTGAGGCTCCTTGCAGAAACCCCAAAAAGGAAGTGCTGCAGCAGTGAGAGTGCAGCACACGCGACTGGGATTCACAGGGGAAAGGCAAAAACTAAAAATCAACAGTGGTTACAAGATGAGGAACAGCCAGGGAAAGGGAGGAAGAGGTAGAGATATGAGATCAGATAGTGAGTTTAAAAGTGGGAAGCTGAGAAAGATTTTTACAGGAAGCACAGATGGGAGCTCGTCTCCTTGAGCATCTACCTGTCTGCAGGGGCTGGCAGAACACAGTGAAGCACCCAACACTGGCATCGTCTCCATGACAGGCACTTCAGCAAAAATAAAATCTTTCTCTTCCTGAAAGCTTAAGCTCTGCCCTGAAACATAATCCTCTGCTGTTTGCTTTTCTGCTCATCTCCTTCCATCAATCATTTCAAGCGCTAGGAAATCCGCAGTCCTTGCTGTACCCCACAGTTTTTATTAAAGATACTTCTGCTACCTTATCCAAAAGATCACAATTTCAAAATCTGCATTGCAGGACACATATAAATTCCCTTAAAAAAAAAAACCAAACAAAGCCTACAAACATGTAATGAACATGCAATAACCTATATTGCTGCTTTGTTTATCAAACTTCCTCAGGGAATCCTCTGCATAATATTTAGAATCCCTTTGCACAAGACTTTCAGCCATGCATGAATTAGATTTGCAGTAAAAACTGTACAAGAAACCCATCCTTTTCTCAACAGGCAGGTGAAACAGCAATGTTCTAGCACAGAACAGCTCCCCTATACACAATAAAACTCTTGCCTTGTCATTTCTCAAATTTAAGTGTTCATCTTCCTGTTACCTAAGCAGCAGCATGGAAGGCTTGTGTCACACTAACCCATACTGTGTGAAACAGAGATTTTAAGCAGGTAAGCAATGCTGGAAGTATTTCCAAATAACACAGAAAGAAACAAGAGTAGTGCATCCTAATTTGGGGCTTGGAATCATCACCTTACACACAAGCCTGCTGCAGCTGAGACATCAACACCAACACAATGATAGCTCATACCAGCTCATTGCTGTAAGACAAAGTGCTTGCAATGACCAGAGTACATCTGCAGGAGAGTACAACTGAAACCTGCAGGTGTGCAGGACATGCAAACGGTTCACTTCAGATGAGGGGTGAAATAAATACATGGATGAAGATAGAGGCTACCCACACTGTTATCAAAACCCTATTAATTTATTTTTACATCCATTATGCCTAGAATATTTGGGCAGAAAAAAGCAAAATTTATTTATTTATTTATTTAGACAAAGCTTTTGATCTCTCTGCTCACACAGATGCACGTGAGGCAGTGTTTAACATGCCCCAAGGAGCCCCTGCCTGAGCAGAGCTGCTGAGGGATGTGATGCTCAGCTGCCCTGACCTTTTGGGGCAGGTCCTGCTGCTGGGACTCCGGGGGTCACTGGCACAGCCTGCCCAAGGCAGGGGCACACAGGTGGAATTCTGATGGCTCCCACCACTCCTGCACTGCCAGGATTTGCAAGGCACAGTTTTAACAGGGCTGGCTGCTTTTGAGGCTCTGCAAATGAGCCAATATTTGTAACTGTGGGTTTACAAGATTACTGAAGTGATCCCAAGCAGTGCCTGAAAGAGACTGTTCCAATGCAGATCAGGTCACAGTGTCCACAGATCCCAGAGAGAATCTGGGCAGCTCCATCACACAAACCCATCCGACAGGATCTTGAAATAAAGCCCGGCAAAGTTTCTCCCTGGCAGAGTCCACAGCAGGCCTCTTGCTCTCCAGAGAAACAAAACAGGCATTTTTGTATGGAAACACTCTGCTCCTTTGCCTCCTGAAGACTTTGAAATCACACACACTTATTAGTTATTCCATGCAGGCGTGTGAACCTTTGCACTTGGATGCTGAAGGAAAAATTTATCCTTTACATAAAAATCAATCACATTAACAGTGCAACTTTCCAAACTCCTGCAGGTTCACTCCAAAAAGAGCACTAACTCTTTTTTTAACTTTGAATGAGTCAGATAAAGTATCTACTTGGGGCTTTGTTTGTAGGAATTAAAAATTTATGGGAGATCCTGAGAATTTTATGTAACAGCATTTAGCAGAAAATTAATGTTCCCAACCAATTTTTATTTGAATTTGTATTCAATACCAGAGCATTTTCTCATGGTATTGTATTGAAGCAACTGTTGGTATTGTAGCAACCCCTTCAGAGCTCTCAAACTTGTTCTCTTCCAAACTAGGAAAATTTGGCAAGTCAATTACAACTTATGAGGTATTTAAAACAAAAGGATAAATGGCAACAGGAAAAGTTTGACAAGTTGATGAATAATCAGAAAGCTAATGAAAGAACATCTTAGCAGAAAATGTTATAAAGAAGCAATTTATTCCTCACAGAGTAATAAGCCTCTATAAGATAAAATTCAATTTTTAAAAGGTTTCCCATCCCTGCTGTTCATGGATTGGTTTAACTACCATAGGAAACTGCAGGATTTTGTTGCCAACATGACTCTGCATTTCTGAAAGCAGCAAACAGCAGCATGTACCAAACCAAGTCTGTAAATCAATCTGCTGGGAGACAGGAAGTGCTAAATGAATCAAAACTCCTAGTAAATAGTATGCTGTAAAATATCTCTTCAAAGATGGATGCAAATTGAATTACAGAGCTCTGAATACAAACTGGTAGAGCAATGTGAAGATAAACCCACCGAGCACAATTTCAGGAGATAACAATAAAGCTCAGAGTCTTGCAGTCAAATCCAACAGGTTTGAATAGAAAGCAAGCAGCCTGCCTCTGTTAGCTCCATAAAAGTCCTAGGACCAATTACCTTAGTTAAAATAGTCATTTGGAAGAGGCATTTTCCTGAACCATTTAGACACAGGGAGGAAGAGGAGAAAAAAAAGAAAATCTGGAAGTGTGTGGAAAGCTGCAGCTAAACATTTCTTTTGTAACAAACTGCAGTTTCCTGAAGTCAAACAGATATTTAGCACAAAGCTGCCTCCAAACCAGACGCACATTCTCCTCTCTGGGTTTGTTTGCTTTGCCTTTTGCACAACATAGACCATCCTTACGTGTTACACAAAAGCCCCTGAATGACCCCACTGGGAGTGGGGGCCTCTCTGTGCTGAGCATAGAGTAAAATGACATTCAAAGTTTCAAAGAGAACTTACAAGATCCAAAGAGACAAAAGACTCAATCCAGAAAGAAAATGAAGCACAAAGGCCACCAAAGGCCACAAGAAAAGGTCAGCAAGGATAAAACTTCCGAGTTCTGTCCCCTTGTATCCAGTATTGCCCCTGCAGAGTCAAGAGGGTTCCCAGCATGGACTGATCCTTTCTCCCACTCCCAGTAATAAACTGTAACACCCTCTGAAGTCAGGAGGAGACTCAGGACAATGAGAGAAGCTCTCTTGCACTGTGCAGAACAAAAGTCATCCCTACAGGGCCTGCCTCACAAGGCTTGAGTGTAGAGTTCACTTCTCCACAGGAACCAAACCAAAGATCACTCTATATTTAATTTAACTGAGGTAAAGTTACTGCAGAGGTGCTGGACAACTTCACTGAGCCTGGATTGCAACTAGTAACATTAATTTTAAATTCTTGCTGGAACTCAGAATTTCAAGGTTTATTAAATTATCAATGCTTTAGTAATCAAAAAATAATTCAGGCTATGAATTAATTTGAAATTATAAAACTAGAGACTCTTCACATAGTATTAATTTATCCGTCTTTGGCTGCTTTATCATGAATAGTGATTGGTTCATTATATATTCTTACCCTAAGATACATTTTAAATACGGTTTAAAATTCTAAAGACTGCATTACCAACTGAAATGTGGCAGCAAGAACTAATTTAAATAGTGAACAAATAATGAATACAGTGATAGCTTCTGAAAAACTGCCAGACGACAAAGAAAAACTAACAAGGTCAGCACCTCACAGGATATGTCACCTTGTATTTCTCCAGGTTTACTACAGGACTTAATCTGGAGCATAAAATAATATGCTTTTCTAACTGCAAACATGTTTTACTTTCTGAGAGAAGGCTCAGAGGTCATTGCATGTTGCATTTCGCTGTCATACCTGTCCTTTCAATTTTTTCAAGCTAGAAAGATGCCAAGAGGCAACTGGAAATCCAGGTGTGTATAAGAGTTACTTTGTGCATCAGCTCCGAGTTTTACCTGGCATCACCTCCACCCTGGTAAGTTGTCACCTCAGCTGGGCTTACAAACTCCTGTCAAATATCACCCAACCATAGGATGCTCCAGTCACTCCTTACCAAGAGGACACTCAATCCCTTCTTCATGATGATAGCCCTGTCTGCCCCTGAGAAGCAACTCACACACACGGAAAACACTGCTTCAGATCTCCTAAAAGTAGAGGAAAAAAAGCAAGCCAAGAAAGGAGGATCAACTATTTATTTGACCATGAGATTTTGAAGACTGCTTTTAAAATAAAGCAATCCCACAACAAAGCATTACCAATCTTATTCCAGGTTTTAGAATCTCAGAGGAAACTCTCAACAATGCATTGCAACAATAAAAATGCGTATTTTATTTTTAAGACTTATTTATAATCTTTCAGGCAATGTCCAGTCATGGCAGGATGCTGCTCTTCACTTTCTAACAACTTTCTCTAGCAGTGTCCTGTCAACAGCTCTGGAATGGAACTGCTCATTACTACCTTGCAGACTCATAATTCCTCACCTCTTTATCATCTCTTTCGCTGATGACTTCCAGCAGACCAGCAAGAGTTCATTTTCCTTTGCAGAAAGTGAACTGTTCATCCTCCAAACTCTTGATGACACAAACATAAACACTGGGGGAAAACATACAGAAATTGGCAAGAGATGGGCAGGATCCCACTACGACCTCTATAACCAAGGAGACTGCAAATAAATACAAGATACCACACTTTTATGCTGTTAGAAAGGTCACCAGATTATCAATGTTTGTTTTAGATAAAGACAGACTACTTCCCTTTCAAAATCTTTACTTTATTCTGCTTTCTGTTCCAGCTATAAAAGAAATATTTGTGCCAATTATGCACTTTGTCATGGAATGAACATGAAACAAAACTTAGTTGGCAGTTTTTGTTATAAATACCAAGGAGAAAAGTTTCAAAAAGGGGGAAATAGAAAAGTAGCAGGCAGACACCACTTCTCAACTAACAGAGCGGGAAAATTGAAAGTTCCTTTGAAAAAAACCTGAAGGCTTTACACAGCTTTAACCTGAAATCAAATGTGACGAGAGCTTTTGGATGTGCTGCAAGATACTAATAGCAACAATTTTGCTAAGAATAAAAAGCTGGTTTGTCACAGCAGCACAACTCTGCACACAGCCTATATCTCCAAAAACTTGAGCTGTGTATGAATACAAATTTCATCTTGTTATTTGTTGAAGTTCTTTTTCCTCACGATTCGCTCTCCACAGATTTGGTGTCCTTGTTTTCCTCTGTGCAACAAAACAACATTCACTGGGAATCTAAACCTGCTTCATGCAGCATCGAAGTCCTACATCAATCTTTTTATACAGCAGCTGGGATGGGCTGACATCCTACTGCCTTTCAGAGAGAGCATTCACCCTTTGATCTCCAACTTCACATAGCAAGAAATCTCTTCCACCATACAGATCTGCATATATATACACATAAACATATCTATGTATTTATATGCATATACGTACATACACATATTTGAGCATGGTTGGCTGATTTGTCAACGAATACGGGCATGGGGGAAAGCATTTATTCCAAGTGCATTTGTTTATACCATATTTGAGACAAGTGTATTCCGTATGCAGGGAGAAAAATGCATAAATGCTTTGCATTGGCAAAAGCAGCCTAAACATCAGCTGAGGATGTTGGTGCATCTGCCACAGTACAAATGTCACAGCACAGCACACCGCACTGCCTTAGCTTAGGGCAGAGTTTGCATTGCCTCTCTGGCAATGCGAGCCAAAACTGAACTTGATTTCCAGCAAGAAATGTTAAAGGAAACAGCAACCTGAGCTTAGAGAACAAAATGTCAACTTGGTGAAAAGCTCCAGGTGACTTTGACTGCAGTCAGTCACTACCAATCACTACTAAATATTTCAGATCAGGCAGCTGTGCCAGGACTTTATAACTCAAAGGACAAATGCTGGAGCAAACAAGCCTTAAGGTGAAAACATAACTGCTTCAAAGTAAGAGGTTGGACTTGATGATCTTAAAGGTCTTTTCCAGCCTAGTTAATTCTGTGAGTCTGTGATTTTGTAATTGGGCATTTTTGCACCAGCTTCAGATGTGTTGAGAATTTACTACATATTGGATGCTACATATTAAAGGATAAGGGACATTTGTGGAGGCCAGTGGGGCTGCTGAGCAGGACTCGGAAAGCCCCTAGGGCTGTGTTAACCTAGGGTGATCCAAAGTTCTTCCCCAAGACACCCCAGGCCTCACACACATTTATTGTAATTCCATTCTCCCTCTTGGCCCCTTGGCCTTCCCGCCCTTTTGTCCTTATATGGAATTTCTCTGGAATGTTCCCCCCAGCTCGACGCCCCATTGGCCTCTTCTCCTTGGCCCCTCCTCCTGCCCCTTCTCATTGGCTCCCCAACCCGTCCATCAGCAGTGCCCCGCCCCCAGTCATCTCCCTATTGGTTGTTGCAAACCCCGCCCCCTTCGGCACTGAAGGGCCGGGCTCCCCTTTCTCTGGGCCTTTGTCCCGGGCCCCTCCTGGGGACGGAATAAACCCGACCTTGGAACCTGCCCAGAGCCCCTGGGAGCTCCTTGTGCCGCTGGGATCGCTTCTCCCCCCGTGCCCGGGTGTGCTGGGCCTGAGCTGGGTGAGTGTGTGGGCCCCGCATCGTCCTGCTGGCCCAGCCTGGGGACAGCTCTCGGGAGGCACAGCCCTGCCTGCCCGGACACCACCAGGGCCATGACAGACACTGCCATTTTATTTTAACTCACAAATGATCTGAAAAAGATAGCAATTAGAAATCTCAAGCACAGCGTCCTCGAGCCCAGCTAACAGAAGCCTTAGCTCACAAAGGTCCCACACAAGGATATGGATGAATCACACACAAATGTATCAAGAACAGGACTTGACCGACAGCCTGGGCTCCACTACCTATCTGCCCTTTGCTATTCCAACAGAGCACAAGCACAGACAAGTCCCTCCAAGGCCAGAATATCACCATGTGACACCTGTACTAAATTCCACTTCCCTGAGAGACTCTAGGTTTCATTTAAGAGAATTCATCATCAGAAAATTTACACTTTTCCTAAGAAATTCCTCCCACATGTAATTGCTTTCACTGTTAAAACAGTTTATAGTGTTTCAAACACTGTTTGCAGGCTTCCTGTTATGCCATCCCATATTATGCCACCATTGCAGGGCAAACTGCAATGCTCTTTGAGATGTTGATAACCCCTCATTCATATTATTCAATATCTGAAAGGACTGTGAGTTGATACCAAACATGAAGCATTTGCCAGGGTCCCTTGCTGCACAAATAAAACCTACATGCCAGAAACACGTTTCCAGAGGCAATATGCTGAGCACCAGCTACAAAGAGACTCTGTAGAGTATGCAAGTGCATAATGTGAATTTCTACGACCACTTTCTTTTGCCACTGATCAAAGTTTGTCTATCTCGGCAAAAAGGTGACAAAACTGTTACTCAAATGCTCAGAAACAATAAATTATCTTTGCTCAGAAAAGGGATAGAAGAACAGAAGCAGATATACACATCAGTGAGAATAAAAAATGAAAGGGAGAGCAGGAAAATGTGATCTTTACAGAGAAGAAAGGTGCGAGCAGAAAGGGAGCACAGATGTGGACATGAAAGCAAGTTTCCATGGCGTGCTGAGGGAGAATCCAAACAGAAAGTTCATCTCTGCAGCAGTGATGAGCTGTCCTGCAGGTGAATCCCCCACGCTGTGCGGGATGAGGGTGGCTGAAGGTGCAGCCTCCAGCATTTCATGCAATCAGCCCTGGGGAGCAGCTGTGCCACAGGGCAGTGACAAAACACGGAGCTGAGCACTCCTTGTGCCACTGCCCGGGGCTACAGCAGCTGCAGCCCAGCCCCATGGGGAATAAACCACTCAGCTTCCAACAAAAAGGGGTTGCAGGATAAGCACAGCAACAGAGTTACCAATAAGTCAGGAGCTAGTGGCACGATAACAGAAATCAGCTGCTCTAAAATAATTTAATCCTACACAAGTTGTTTCGAACTTCTCGTGAGTGGTAACTAAAGTTACCTGCCAGTAGCAAGTGATACCTCTAAAAATCCATGAAATGCATAGTCTGAAATAATTTCTAAGACACGGGTCCTCACAAACATATGCCAAGCGTTTCTTTTTTATTTTTTTAACACAACAGCAGTTCCTGCAGTGACAGACAGAGTCTAAGTGGTCAGATTTCTCAAGCTTGCCCTAAAGCCTTGACACACTCCTGCTCTCCTCTACAAACCAGACCTCATCTGTAGGCAAACTGTGAAAGCTGTGTAAGATCAGGGCATCCTGGAAGCCCCCTCTGCTCCCAGGGCACTCTCACGCTGTGGCACAGCTTCACTGAACATCTGGACATGGTCTGTGGCTTCCCCTTCACACCTACATTGTCAAATCTGCTCTATAAACCTAAAGTTCTTACTCTTGCAAAAAAATTGTCTAAATAAGGAAAGTAATTGCATAAAGAATAAGCAGGGAGGCAACTTGACCAGAGTAATAGCAAAAAGTTGCTTTGTCACAACACACAGACTGCAACCAATTCATAGTTATTCCTCTTTCATAGTGTTTAGAAAGTTTCTTACACAATTGTTAAAACCAGTATAACCATAGCTTACTCAGAATTAAAACAGCTGTGAAGGGTTTCTGTACAGTATTGATTTTTATTCTGGTTTTGCTCAACTACAAGCCACATAACTGCCCCCAGAACTGCATGCAAATGTTCACTCCTCCAAGGATGGTATCTCAGCAGCACATTGCAGCATCCTCACAGCATTTCCATGTGGCAAGAAATGAGCTTTTGGCTAATTTAAACACATCTGGGCAATTTATTAAATGGTTAATAAACTATTAATACAAAAGGTATTCTCAGCAAGCCTGTTCAGCTTCACAGGAAGTCTCCTTGGGTAGGAATGAATTGTTTGCTCCACAGATTTCTGCACATAGAAGTTTAAGCTGCAGCTGAGCAATGCCTTGAGTAGAGCCTTCTTATGAACCGTATCACCAGCAAGGAAACATCTGTGTTCATTTTGTTTATCCAGCAAGCTTTGGAGCATTAGGGATAATAGAAAAGCTTCTTCTCAAGGACTTATGCTCACAATCAGCAGCTGGAATGGACAAAGGTTTGGGGGTTTGTTGTTTTGGGTTTTTTTCCCCTTCATACACACACAGAAGGACTATTTAAGGAGACTGGTAATCTTAAAAGAAATAATAGGCTTGCAACTAGGTATGTTCAGAAGATTTATGCTGATAGGTTCAACCAAAGGACTTCATAAATATCTGTGTCAAATCCTTAAAAATAAAATGCACAGAATTGAAGCAGCATAAGCTGCTTCCACTACTGGCAAGTGAGCACTGAGCTGTGGGAAACGTCACCTTTCACTGAATTCCTCCAGGCTGAGCACAGGTTTAGGGCCACAGATGTGTGCAGCTCACAGAAAAATTATCCTGATTACAGACGTAGCAGTAAGAAGATAAAATGAGTTCCATCCACCAACTGGTCCAAAACAGAACCATCTGCTGCAAAGCAAGCCAGGCACAGCCCCAGCCCATGGCACTGGTAACAGAATGGAACCACCACTGTCCACACTGGACCACCCATCCCACCAAACCAGGGTCTGTCACACAGCCAAAGCAGGAGAGTCTCTGCCCTTGGGGCAGGAAAGGTGCCTGCACAACCCACCTGGGTACCTTGAGGGCAACTGTTTTGTCAGCTGAGTTTCAGGGTTGGCTCAAACAAATTCCAGGCTCTGAAACTGAAACCCATAGAAGAGCTTGCCTGCTGCTGGAACCCTGCACAGGGCAGTGCCAGGCACATGACTGACACTCAGAAGCTGCACACAACAGCCACCTTTTGCTCTGCTATTGCAAATAAGAATTTGTCACAGCAAAGCACATTTATGCCATCTCCTTAGCTGCAGCAATCCCCAACAGATATTATGGCAAAAAAAACAGCTCATGCTTTTCTCTAAATACACCTTCTCATCTGCATTCCTCTGTGAGTCACTTACCAAGTTATGAATGCCCTTTAAACAAACCTTCCAACTCCTTTGGGTGACTGGTCTATCCAGGATAGTCACCCTGTCACTAAAAACCCCAAACAACAAACAGACAGGGATGTGTGGCAAACATCACTCCTCAGTGCAGCTCCAACACGGGTGTTCGTTGTGTGCCAGGCAGGGGAGCACACAAAGCTGCTCCCTTGTCCAGTGACTCCGTGCTCCTGTTTGAGTGGGAAGCACAGACAGGCAGCCCCTGTGCTCCTCCTCCAGGAGAGGCCACACAAGCAGCATTCTGGAAAGCTGGGAGTTGAATCTACATCCACTTGCTGCCACACAGACATAACCCCTTTCTTTTAGACCCTGAGGCTTTGTTTCATTTCTCATCAGGTAGATTCTTACAATCATAGCATTATTTAGGTTGGAAAAGACAGTGAGATCATTGAGCCCAACTGTTAAAAACACCGTAAACCAGGCATTGAAGGTGACAGACTGTACAAGCTGATCTGAATACAAGACAACAACATAAATGTTTGCATAAACAAACCTCAACATACATGTTTGCAGTTTAACCTCACACTGGCTGAGCCCTGGGCTGATCAGCACTTATGGGTAATTCGGATATCTCCTTAGGTGGGGATCAATACATTTAAATTGAATTCTATCACAAGTAATTCACCTAAATACAAAGCAGGTATTTAAAATCCATTCAGAAATCCCCCCTACTCCCTTCAAATCTGGCCCAAGGGAGTCCAGTTACACACTGAAGCACACAATCTCTAAAAGCAGAGCTAAAGCATAATCCAAGATGGATTCAAAACCCCTGCCATCAACATACTTCCATAATGCAAAACTCAGGAGTGCAGTTCTCCTGCATGAGCATCTTTAGTAATTCAGCATGGGAGCAAATTATTAACATAACAACTTTCACTGAGACCAAACAAGGCCAGAATATGAAGTGCCCTTATAAAAAATCCTGAATTTTAAGTTTTTTCACTCATAAAAATACTAAAAATGGAGAGTGATTGTTTTAAATAATTCCACCACTGTCAGGAGAAATATGCAGGAACTCAAGCTGTAACTGCCTAGCACCAATCTCCCCTATTATAGATAATTCCTTCCAGAACACAGAACAGAAATTAAAAGAACATTCTATATTAGTTTTACAGAATCAATATTTATAAAACCCACTTAAAGAAGTATTTCTATCAAATATTTTATTTTTCTTTTTTTTTCCTAGTATCATGGACAACAAAACAACCTTTATTTTAAGACCCTTTTCACTTTAACAATTTCAATGAAAATACAAAGGGTGGATTTAAAAAACACCATAACGTAATCATATTCACAAGACCATTCTTGACTGATTTCACATCCACATTTGCACTCCATGTCCTAATGAAGATATTGTGTGGCTCTGAAGAACCACAGGTTATTCTCAGTGTGCTTTTTTACTTGAGCTCTTACACATCTACATCTTCATCCTATAGCAAACAACTCAGCACACTGAAAAAGGTGAAACTTATCTGACAGATGTGTCTCAAAAATCAGCCCTGTACAAAAATCTCTCACACATCAAGCTTACACAGGATAATGGTCAAAGGTGGAACCAACCCTAAAACATGAAGATTTTCTAAAAGAATCTGCTACTAAAAGAGCACAAACTTGATGAAGTGATGACTTGCACATCCTAGACTTGTTTAAAGTGTATACTGCAAAGCAGAATATTTCTAAGCACCACTCAGTCTGGAAAAGTCTAGCCTGAGCAACTCTTGCTTGTATTCGGCCACAAATATTTTTGACTGCTATGGAATACAGGTATGCGTGCATGCCCTGTTTGCATGAGAGCTGCAAAACTGAGTCCTGAATGTATTTTACTCTAGTAAACAGGAAGGGGAGAAACACAGAAACCACAAAACCACCAACTCTCTACTAAAGAGATGATTCTAACACCTGTGGTATCTCTGTGTTGCTATGAAACTGCCATCCCAACCTTAGCAACAGATTTAAACATTTCAGGATACATTTTTGCTCCCTGTAAGCTACATAAAACAGGCAAATGCTACAGAAGGGTTTATGTTATGCCAGCATGAAACAGTATTTCAAACTGGACCACACAAGTTAGGAAGAAAGCAACCTACCAATGACAGAAGCAAGTTAAAAAACCCAAAACAAACCACATCAATTCATTCAACAGTGAAACAGTATTACATAATGGAGTTACTATTTACCAAGTGTGGGACTGAGACCTGAAGTACTTTCCTCACCAGTTACCTTAATCCACCTCCTAACCAACACAGTCCCAGCTGAGCTACTGAAGCCACTGCCACAGCTCCCAGTGGAGCCTGGACCAGCCCCTGCAACCACTGACAAAAGCCCCAGAAACAGGAGAGAATTGTTCAAGGATGAGGAGGAAGTGAGTACACACAACTGGGTTAAAACTAAGAACAATAAACAAACATTTACAAGCAAACAAAACACACAGCCCCTCATTCACAGCTTGAAAGCACTGAAGCTCAGGTGGCAGAATTTAGAGCAAAGCCTGGCTAGTTCTGGTAACTAAACTGGAAACACACCCCTGAGGCTTAGACATCCAGGGATGAAAAAAAAAAACAACTTCAAAAGAAAGCAAGGAGAAAAAATACTGTATTTTTAACTGGGGGTTGAGGGCGAGGAACAGGAATCACTGTTTACACTGTCTGTGAAGTGAGCAGGTCTGAGACCGTCTTCTCCTAATAAACAGCCATTAATCACTTGCAGTCACTTAGCACAGGAGGTCAGGCAGTGGCAGCCTGGCCAGTGTAAATGTTTAATACTGAATTAGATTAGAAAGGCTCAGGACAGTGCCATCACAGCTCCAGTGCTACCTGCAGAACCTACCCAACTTTCCATTGGTTTCTGCATCACTGAGGCCTGAGCTGGGCTTTGGGGATGAGGTGATGTGATCGTGCTGTGAAGGTGAGACACAGCCAACGTCACAGAGCTAAGAACAGAAAGCCAGATGGCCATGAGCTTATTGCACCACTTTATCACTGTGCTGCTGTAAAATACTATCACCTGGTTTGATCATATCTCTGTCATTAGAAACACCAACACCCAGGGGTGATGAGCTGCCTGCAGGGCAAACTGCACCAGGATCTCCAGCTCTCTGCTGGGGGGACCTACCCAGCACATGGGCACTGCCACGTCCTGGCACGTGACATGCCAAAAATACAGACACAAACATCCTCATTTGTGCGCACAGAGCTGAAGGAGCAGGACTCGGATGGCTTTACAAGAACATTTCATAATCCTCCTCTCCCTGTCCTCTACTCAGCAGCTCAGTCAGAGCCAACTACAGCTATAATTATTGTCATAATTATTATTTTAATAAGAACCAATGACTTATCAAAATATTGCGCTGAAGTCTTTGTAAGGCTGCCAAAAAGGCAGCCTATTGCTGAGGTACTGCTCCATGCACTCTGCTAGCAGGCAGCACCTCCAAGTTTCTATTTCTGCCACTGAGTGACTAAACTCAATTCAAGTGAATGCCAAAACGTAAGCAGTTTGAGGCACAGTAGCTGTGCAAAGTATTATTATTCTCCTAGTGTATACACACTAACAGCTTTGTTTACTACACTCACTCCTCTTCTGCTTGTTTCTGTGGTTTTACACACTGTGGGCCAAGCTGCTGAGCTCAGATGCCATGAGATAGCCACCTGAATTCTTATTTACATATTTAAACAGCTGTCAGACACCCACAGCAAGTTTTAAGCACATAAGCAAGCCTGTAAGAATCTAATTTAATTAGGTGCCTAGATTTATCTACAGTTAGACAAATGTGGATCTCTGCAGACAAGTTGCTAGTTTCTGTGAGAGAATTTTTTTCCTACAAGGCAGGATTATCTTGATAACAGACTATTTTTTATTTACATGCTTGTTCAGCACAACTCCAATCCAAATCTCTGGTAACACTCCATTTCTACACAGAAGTCCAGTTTACATTTTCATAATCAGCAGATGGCCATTAATTCAGTTACAGCTCCAGGTACACTGCCACACCGAGAAAAAAGTTCCTGAGTTTAAAAAACTAATGACACTGACAAAGGTGGCCAGTTGTCACCCCACTGGGTTCACAGGAAAAACATGTAGGACTCCACTTGTTCAATTCTAGAGAACCAAAAAATGCTCATGGAAATGTCATTTTTCAGGTTTGTTGTGCCTCTCCCAAGTAAGGGTCAAGAGGCTGGATGTAGTTTCAGGGAGCTTGCTTCACTTTAGTCAATACAGTCACGACCTCAGACACTTCTTCTTTCAAAGAAGATATTTTAACTGAACCGTGTGTGCTCCTGAGTCAGAAAGAGTGCAATTATAAAGAACAAAGATAACTAGAAACAGGTTGAGTTTTAAGAACAAAACGAGAGATGTCTCAGAAACTCAGACAGCATGAAATCCAAAACTGACCACCACAAAAAGTCAGTGAATAGCAACAACTTGAAGAAAAATACTCAGATTCCACCAATATAACTGAACCAAAAAGTACATCTGAAGGGCAAGCAAAGGCTGCATCATGAGGCAGAAATGAGTGTCCATGACTCATTCAACCAAATCCAAGTTAAACTGAAGTTTGCAGTGTCATTCAGCTTTGTAGAATTGTTTTAAATAAGCATCCTACTTACTCTCTAATAATAGAACAGCAACAAAACAGTAGCTTGAAAACAAAATATATGTGGGAAGCATTCACGATCTGACCTCAGAGTCAACCACACACTAGTGTGAAATCTTTTTTAGCTAACTTTTTAAATTAATGGGTATTCATTTATTGGTTTAATTTCATAATAAAAAAATAGAAAAGCAGCAAATTATAGACATGTTATAAATAGTTTGTCCCTTGGAGGAATTCTCTAATCATCTCTAAAAATAAGAAATCATATGATTTCAGTGTCCTGTACTGACCCTTTCAGGACTCAGCAAGGTTACACTGTATATATGTTTAGGTAATGCTATGTGTGTTCAATTTTTATATCAATAGTGTTATAAAAACCTGGTCTCTTCACTTCTCGTGCATACTTACACTCAGTAAAGCATTCAGCCTTTTATTTGATGTAAAGCTTGGGAATAACGCCATAGGAAGCACAAGTCCACAAGGTATCAAAACCATTTTGTGCTTCCAAGTGAAACCTGGAAATATCCTTTACTTGCCAAAACCAACTGGGCATCCAATTTATAATCCCAGCCTCTTGCTGCTTTCTTTGTTGATCCATCCACAATAATCAATTCTTAAACTCATGGCACCCTTAGGCTGAACAGTGCCAATCACAGAGAAATTCTGACTGGTGAGTGGGAAGCACTGAAGAAGTCCTGTGCAGAACAGGCCCCTTTGGTTATATTGCAAAGCTCCATTTGTGACTCTTGCTAACTGCTAGCTGCTAGAACTTGCTATTCAGCCTGTAAACTCTTCAAGACAGGGACCTTTCCTCACATGTGTCTGAGAAGCTTCTAGTGCCCAGATGGTGCCATACAAATGAATAATAATTATATTTTCATGTAGACCATTATTGTGCATAATGTAAATTACTTTCACTGATCCAAGCGGAAATAATTTTCTCATTTTGAAATGAAAAGAGAGAGTAAAAATAATGATTACTTGTTTGATGCTATTATTATAACAATAATTACATTTGTGGATCCAGAATCCCCAGCTGGTCTGTACTGACTTTAATGGAGTTATACCAATGCATGGCAGCTGACGAGCTCCTGGTCCTTGCTGAAGATCTCAACTCCTTCACAAGAACAGATCACTTCAAACCCACACCACTTCCATGAAGGATTGGACATTAATTAAGCACACTTGGCAGACTGGGGAAGACAAACAGCAGACCTGGCATCTGGAGGAAGGGATTCCTCCAGGCATGGCAGGGATCTGAGCACCACTGCCACACCCTGCCTTGCTGGCACAGAGGAGCAGGCTTTTGCACAGATGCACACCTCAAATGGGCTGAATTCCCTTCTAGATACATCAAATGAGCTGAATCCCTTCTGGACACACTCAACTCCTCCACGAGAATGTCTCAGACCCCACGTGTTTGTGAGACTCACCCCAAGCGTAAGTACCCAAAAGGGGACAGCCATAATCAGCAGCACCAAGTGTGAAAGGGACAAATAAGGGCTCTGGAGGAAGGAGATAAAAACCACAATTATCAGACCGAAGTCTGAAGCACCAATAACTAAAAAACCCAAAACCACCTGTGACTCTTAGCTATTTGCTAAAGATGTCAAGAGGTTACTGATGAGAGCAGGCAACCAGGGCTTCAGCTTTCCCTTGTCCCACAGAGCAGGATCCCATTCCCACGTGCCCTGTGGAACAGCATCAAAGGCCTTCTGCTACTTAAAGAAAAAGAAGGACTGAGGTCCCAAGTCTAAAAATCAGACTCAAACACTCGAAACTGCCAGTCCTCAAACTCCAGCCATACAAGCAGTTATACACACCACACCCACATGCCCTGAGTACCCACTCAAGGATGCTCCTGCATCTGCCCAAATCAGACATCCCATCAGCTTAAGCCAAATGAAAAAAATACAGGACATTGTATTCCAATTAAAGAGTCACTGCAAAAGCTTCAGTGAAGTGCCAGACCTAATTGTAACACTATAAAGAAAAATCAGGAAGTATTTGATTAAAATTAATCCTTGAGGTTATATAATTTGACTGTTGCTACAAATTAAGATCACTTCATGCTTTCATTGTACTCCTGGCCCTCAGCAAGCACTAATAAGATGCCATATCACAGACCTTCCAATGCTGTATGGAAGAAATATTTTGAAAAATATTTCTAGATAGAGCCAAAACATGTGGCAGGTAATGAGGGCCTTTTACACCAAAAAGTACCCATTTTGCAATAGCTGACAGGAAGTAAATGGGATTTGTGCATCCCCTGCACAACAGCTGGTCTTCTCTTGCTAAAAAATTAAAACGCTTCTATTTCAAAGGGAACATCTGCAAAACCCCATCACACATTAAGGCATAAAAACCGACACAACAAAAAATACATCAGTGGCCTGGAAAAGGCTTCCAATCCATTTCAGAAAATACTTTCCCACATTCCTGCAGAGAAGATGCTTAACAAGGTAACTGCTGCAGGAGACCAACAATCTAACCTGGTTCTAATACTCCCCTTAAATGATGCATACATTAGTTCTCTTACTGCTAAGATTTGTCTGTTTTGTTAACGTGAGCCTTGTTAAGTGCTGAGACTTTGTAAAAATCATTATGCAGCTTCCAGCTACAGATGTATTGTCTCCCCCCCTTTGCCATTGCTAAATTATGTGTTGTCTCCATTCTCCTTCTCAACTGTTATTAAAGCCATATTGCAGCATGATTAAGCTCCTGATAATAAGTAAAACTGTACTTAACAGTCAAGTCAGTACTATGGACCCATTCTCTAAGAAATATATCACTTTTGGCCACATAATAGCTCAATGCTATTAATTTTATTCACAATTCAGGGTACTTTAACTAAGCTGTTTCACTGAGGCCGGGATACTTAAGTGAGACTCAGTTCCCAGAGATTGGTTCACTCTGGACTGAAGTTTAACATGCAAATGATTAGCTCACATTAAGCTTCTTTGTACCTTTCAGGTCTGGAAATTTTTCTGAAAAGCAGTTTTCCCTCATTTCTTGTGTTCAGATTAAATTACATCAACAAACTGCTCAGAGGGGAAGATATTTAAACAGGTACCATTTGGTTGTGTCTACATATATGGAACCCATACATTCACTGATTTAAGCAAAAAGAATAAATCAGGGATGGGACAGTTGTTTTCTTTCTTGAAAAGTCATTTGTTTATGGAGCTTAAGGGTTTATTTTACACTAAGTGCAGCTCTGTAGAGTGAACTCCCAGGCATACAGTGACTCTTCCAGCAGTAGCCCAATCCTTGTCCAGGGCAGAGCCTCCCTCCTTCAACACACACTTGCTGCCAGCCCAGTGCAAAGCTGTGTTTAACGCTGCTGCTGCACTGAAAGCTGAGCTCCATCCAGAAACTCACTTGTCCTGTACCTCCCACACGGATGCTCAGCAGAGGGTAGGTCCAGGCTGTGTTTGTTTCTGGCAAAACAGTGCTGGGGATCCACCTGCACAATCCAAACATTCCAGGGGCACATACACTTCAAAAGAAAACTCTCATTTCCAAACCCAAAAGAATCCCAGGCTTTTATATGATACACAAGGTGAATTCTGCACTGGTCTTAGTTTGGGGAAGCGTTTGGAAAAGGCTGGAGGAAATAATTAATGGTTGAGCCTTAGAGAAAGTGGAGTAAAGCCTCCTGGGTTTTCTTTCCTGTATGATTCCCATGGTGTTTTCCAGCATTAGAGTTGCTGCTACCTTGTTTTTATTTACAACAACAGATCACAGTTTTTATAACCCTCAGTGAGGAGCAGAGTAGCCCCTGGATGCCTTTCCCAGCTTCAGCAGCCAACAGGATTACAGAGTTCAGGCACACACTGTAAGTGCTTTTTGCTTCTTGCACCTTTAACCTGGTAGAGCCCAGCTCACATCACCAGGAGGTGACAAGGAAGGAAAAGGCAAGAAAAAATATACTTGAGCACCTTCAGCTGAACAGCCCACAGAGGACCCAGCCTCGCTCTCCACATTGCCAGAAGAACACCACATTTCCCACTACAGATATGAAATTAGGAGAGGCACTTGTGATCCTCAGGACTGTCCTCCCTAGCTTAACTTCTACTTGGAATTAAAACCCAGTGACCCCAAACACACTTTCTTTTCATTCTACACTTCTCAACATTTAGAGCTATCGATATGTTTGGTTCCTTTGACAGCTTCATGCTGAAAGAAACATACCATTTCTTTAAAAGAACACACAAAATTTCAGACTGAAGAAACGCTTTGATCCCACACCAGCAGGCGAGAGCTGTGTTTCACTGAGCTGACACAGTAACAGTGCACTGGCATTTCTGCTTTAGGGCAGAACAGGCAGCACTGAAAAGCCCAGGCTAGCAGGAGGCACAAAGGAGCAGCTCGTACCCACAGACAGTGCCTTCAACACAGCTCCAGGGCAGGGGCCAGGGCTGGGCAGCACAAGCAGTGCAACCACAGCAGCAGCTGCTTTGCTGTCACATCCCTCTCATCCTCAGCAGCCCCAAAGCACAGATTTGCATCCCATTTTCTTCCCTTTGGGCTCCCAACACACAACATCCACGAGCCCCTTCCACCATGGCCAGCAGGCTGCATTAAGGAAGCCTGAGACTGAGCAGCATGATTATGGTGTTTTCACAAAAACCTGTACACTTTTCAAAGATATAGACCCTTACACCAAAATCAGCCCATTCTCAGAAGGGAGCTTCATTTTTCTGTGCTTTTGACACTTGAGTTATGCTGCATGAAAAAAGCTCGTGCAAAGGGTGCAGCTGCAAGAACGGTTGCAAGCACTGAAATCACTGCTAACATAGATGCTTCTTTAGAAGTATCTATAAACTGGTTTAATTAAATATGAAACAACTGCAGGAAACTGCTTATGACTAATGAAAACTCCAGATGTAGCTGGTCAGGGGATCTAGCACAGTAAGTGTGTTCAGTTGCAAAATTGCTCAATTCAAAATTGTTCCTTCCTGCCAAGTTGGCAATTCCCATTCAATTACAGACAGGTACAGTACCAAACCTTTTACTACGGTACAATGTTATTTTATCTACCAAATGATAGTGCTTATCTGACAGCATTCAATAAAAATCTAAATATCTTTTAAACACTTGTTCAAAGGATTATCTTTCTTTTCCTGCAGACGCAAATTACCAAGTCCTTAGACTACTTATGTCCAACTCAGTAAAGTATTTCAGTCTTGTACATAGGACTGAGACAAATTAAAACCAAGATAAATAAAAGGATTGTAGCCTCATAGGGCAACTTTCAGACATAGGTTTGAAAAGCACTGTCTTCTGCCAAGTGTCCAAAATCTAGTTTGCATAACTATTTAGTATAAAAGCTTTTATAAGGGTAGTTAGCAGAGCAAGTGAAAAAAACTGCAAAAAACCCATGATCAAGTACTACATCACAGACAAACATTTAGCAGCCTTTCAAAAATATACTCCTCAAAATGTATTAAAACTCACCACTCCACTCGCAAACCAAAGATGCACTGAAATTAATACCATTTTTAGTTAAAATGCAAGACTGAGAAATCTTTGGAAAATCCTTGGAGGGCCCCTCAGATGTGCTTAACCCAAGATATGTGGATATAATGGAAGTACTGTATTCACACGAGTCGGCTTCTCCAACTGTTGCAAAACAATTTGACATACACAAACTATGGGAAACTTGGACTAAGAAGGATACTAGCTTCGCATGGATATTACAAAAATTGCTTTGCAATGTGGAAAGAAAGCAACAGAGAAAAAACCATTCTTTCATATAGATGATACACAATTCCATTTAGCAGAGTTCTCCTTGTGAGCCAAGTCGGAAATCAAGACTGGTAGCTTTACCTACCAATTTAATACAGACACCAAGTTTTTAAGGCAGAAGGCTGCCTTTTTCACTAAGCACACATTGCAATCAATAGATGGACACTGAAGTGTGAGGTTTTGTGCTCTGACAAAGTAATTTTAAGGATGCCGGCCACTTCCCAGTGTGCAGGTTAAGCAAAGCCATAGATAGGTACCATAAAGTCTTGGAGAAGCATTGCCAAATCACCCCTTGACAAAGCACCTCGTTAAGTACACTGCCACTTGCCCTGGGCATTTTTGCCTTATTTTTTTAATATCAAAGTCAGACAATGTGGCACAGCCCAGTGCGATCCATACCAGTCATTTAGATAACGAGGGGAAAATAGGTGCACTCAGCATGTGTTTTAAAACATGTTTTCTATTCAGAACCCCAGTGCTCCATCTTTAGGTCTTTGATCAAAACTGTATGCAAAAGGCGTGATTCATAACTGCCAGCATCAAACACTCATATTCAGAGTCTGCCTGTGGCCAGCATGGAAACAATGAGCTCTCGACCCCGAGCGCAGCACTCGTTCCAGCACATCGGCTGCAAAAGGGACACTGTGCCAGGACATTTGTGGGACAACTGCTAAGAGTGCACGTTCCAACACAGACCAGAGCCCACAGGAGAGGAATCATTTCTAGAAAGCCAGGGGAGCTGGGAAGCAGAGCTGAAGCTCCAGGTGCAGCCTGCCCTCTCCCGGCCCCCTGCCTGCCCAGGTACCAGGATCCAACCTCAATAACCCACAGTGAAGAGATCACGAAAGAAGGGAGCTGGAGAAGACTGACAGAGGAAAGCATAAAAGACTTGATGGACAGAAGAGGCACAGGGCAAGGTGCTGGAGGAAAAATAGTGGAGCCCAAACAGCCACATTTATGAACACAGCAAACACCAATATAAGATTATGTATAGAGACAAAAACTGAATTCAGTAAACCAGAATTTTAATTTTCACATCTAGAAAGCAGAGCAGGATCTGCACACAGCGGATGGGTACCTACAAGTTGTCCCAGCCATTAGTGACAGAGCACTGGTGTGCTGGGAGCTCAGCTCTTGCAGCCTTTGAGGCCAAACCACTCACTGTAATTTACAAGGGAAAGTCACCTCTGAGCCCCGAGTTCTCGCCTTCTCCCTCAAGGATGTAAAAAAAAATACAGAAACTGGCAAAACTAAGCATGTACTTTGAGAGGCATCACTTACCCAAGGTAAGCCTACTGCTAAAAGAATAAAATGAAAACCAAAGGAAGCTTCTCTTGAGCTGAAGAATACTAGTACTGAGATTTGCAAGAACATTGGTAATTTGCTTTTTCACATGCCTAATAGAAAATTCAAAAATAGAAAATTCAGAAATAGAAAACTCAACTGGCAATAGAGCCAGATTTGCAACCTCTTGTTGTTTCAGGTCCGAGTCATTTGAATGAAAACGGGGGAGTTCGCAAAGGAACGTGATAAGAGACAAGGTCCTCATCCTGTGTGGGCACAGTTTCAGTGTCCCTGAGTTGTCATCGATTAATAAAATGATCTCATTACATTTCACTGCCCGTCACCTCCTGGGCCTGTTAGAGCCGTGCAATAAAGAATAGCGCCTGAGCGCCTTTCCGGGTTGAAAAAGCAAAGTACACTAAAACAAACCCCTAGGACGGTGTGGGGCAGGCGGCTCTCCCGCGAAGTTCGGGGATGCTGGGATGCCCGCGGCAGGCAGTGCCGGGAACGGGACTGCGATCCTCGGGGAAGGGAGAGGATCCCAGGATGCATTTTCCGTATCTGCTCCCCGGACGCTCCCGGCGGAGCGGGGCAGAACCGGCCCCGCAGCGCGGCACCTGCGGGAGGCGC